>JAOANR010000012.1:37740056-38986766 GCA_030278955.1 Hygrophila difformis | reverse complement strand
ACTGTAATACCATAGAAATTACCCGAAATAATTGTAATTCACTAAAGAGACTTTTATTAAATATTTAATCACTTGCTTAAAGAATTAGTATATTGTTTTTTTTTTCTACAAAACAACACTTGAAAAACTATATATGTAAATTTGTCTTTTCCAAAAGAAATATGAATTTCAATATCAAGGGTAATAGAATTATATAGTTTTTAAATCTATTGTTTAAATTATATATATAAGTTTTTATATATATACACATTGGTCTTGAAAATTTTTATGAGGATAGTATGTGAATATTTTAAGTACTTTGGTATTCATTATGGAATAAATTTTTATAAAAATAAAAGTATGAGTTTTTATGTGAATCTATGAGAAATAACTTTATATATAAGAAAATATATTCATAGATTATAATTTTTATTTGATGATGACATGATGACTTTGTGGTTTGAGTATTGTTATGAATAAAATAAAACCATGCAAGTATATTATTATTATCTTTTTGAAAGCACATTAATATAAATACAATACTTGAAATAAATAAATAAATATTATATTATCATATCCAACTCATTGAGTATAAATGCATGCCACTAAATAATGGCAAGAATAATGATTTTTCTAGACAAGCTAATACTTCAATCATTTTCATGATACACTACTTACACAAATATAAGGTTAAAAAGCAATTGCAAGAAATTTTCTTCCTAAACAAATAGATGAAAAATCAACATGATTAACAAGTGTCTTGGATGAATGGCTAGCAAAGAAAGGTGATCAATTATCTCTTGAACCCACCAAGATTAATAGCCTCCATAATAGGCAAACCATTATGTTAATAGACAACATGATGGACAAAATTAATAGCCTCCCAAATTAATAGCCTCTTTGTTAGGCTATAAGGACCAAATGAGTGGATACAAATACTCTAACCATTATTGTTCAAGACACACTTAATTGGATGATTGGTGAGGTTGTAATCACTCTCACAATGTGTCATGTTCAATTGTTCAAATCTTAGCCTATAAATAGAGGGAGTTTCTAGCCTTCAAACACACCAATCTCATCCATCTCATTAGCCAAATTCACTACCCATTTTATTCTTCAAAGTTCTCCCACATAGTGAGCATATCTTAAGGATTGTGGAGTCTTGTAGGCTTGGCAACCTTCATCATTCTAAGAGTTCTAATTCTTCTCAACACTTGGTTAGTAAGATATCATCCTTGAAACTTGTATCTTAGAGATCTAAATCTTTTATTTTTATACTATAAATTGATTTCCCTCTATTTGTCGAATTTCAGCGAAACCCGTAATTTGTGGTGCGAATCTTGTGTTATAACGGCCATTATCTTTGAATCTCCTTGGTCTTATACATCTATTCTGTAAGTTAACACTCTCTACTTTAAGTTTTGGAAATCCCAATCCATGTTTTAAGAATACAAAATTAGAATTCCCACATTATACCAAAATCTGTCAGTTTTTCGTTTACGTAAAGATCCATCTTTTTAAACTATTTTGGTACAATATCCCTCAAAGGTTCCTTCATAAAACTTGTTCTTTATTGAGTTGAGTATATTTCTGGAAACTTTTATTATTTTTAGAAATCGTATGAAAAAGTTATGGGATCCGCTTTATCGAAAGGTCGAAATCTCTTTTTGTTGAAATCTAAGAAATGATAGTGTTTCTGAAATCCTCATTTTTGAAGGTCTTAAGTGTTTCAAACCTAAATGGTTTATTCATGAAAAATATTTATCTATATGTTATCTACCTTGTAGTAAAATTTTAGAATTTTTGGCCGCAAATTACTATTTTTAAAACCTGTTGAAAATTATAGAGTCACCATTGAATTTCTGACAGAATACATGTTCTGAAAAGAACTCAATTTTTGAACTATTTCCATACCTTATTTTGAAAAGTGTAAAACATGAAACTTGTTCAACTATGTGTTGAGTATCTATAGTTTAAATTTCAAAGCAATCGCCTTTCATATGAATTTTTAAACTGACTTGGCGTAAACTGCGACATTGGACTTGATATTTGGTCCAAATGAGAAATTGTTGGATTTTGAGATCCATGAAATGATATTTTCATATCTATGAGATATTGATATGGGAGTTAAATGTTGAAATGATATTTGGCATTATTGAATGCCCTTGTTATGAGGTTACTCCCGTGAAATTGTTGAAAACTCTTTTAAAGAGGATATTATGTGGAAAAATTGTGAAAAACTCTTTTAAATCCATTGTGCACTATTAACTTGAGTAAGATGCCATACTTGATAGAGGGCTAATGCACTAGGGATGTGTCTTGCGGGGCCTCCCCCTCTAAATATGCCAAGACGGCATTGTTGATAAATTGTGCCAAAACGGCGTTGTTGCATGTATGAGTCTATACTCTTGGGTGTATCCGTGATGGGTTACCCAAGGCTCCGGAGTGTGTCTGTATATGAGTCCGCTGCATGCTGATCATGACTTATGATCGATATGATATGATATGATATGATATGATATATGGAAAATGGTGTCCTCTTGTGCATAGTTGCTACAATGGTAAGAATGAAAGTTATTTATTTTGTTAAAGGTAATGTGTGTGATCCTTTTTAAAAGAAAAAGTGAAAATTATTTTTTTTAAATGAGTGTCAACCATTATTTTAAAATCCACTTCTTAAAGTGGAGCGGGTTGACTTACTCAGTACCATTGTACTGATAAAAAGTTGTTGTGTTATCTTTTTACAGATATTGGAGCTGACATGTGAACTGCATCTCATGACATGAGCATTTGGGGATGGGATTACCTTTCATCAAAAAGATTGTTGCTTTAAGGAACCACGTACTTTTAATTATTAATGTCTTATATATTGCCTTTAGTTTATGCTTCCGCGTGAGAAAGAACAATGGCTTTGGTATTAAGTACTTTAAATTTTCTTATGACTATATTTTATAAAATTGGCAATAATTTTTAAAGTCCATATTACAAAAAATTTATATGTGAAGATATTTAGCCGTAGCACTTGTCAATTAAGTTAGCCAAAGGGCGAGCCTGACTGACAAGTGTGGCGGTAACATTCTGAAACCTTATGAGGATGAATTTCGGGGTGTTACAGAGTGGTATCAGAGCGTATTTTTAAACTCTAAGTATTTGTAAACTGTTAAATATAGAATTGCATGAGGTGATTCTGTCTAAGGAGTCTGGTTTTTAAAGATTGCCCGTCAGCCGGTGGCTCTACCAGTCTTTCCTGGGAATCAACTTTGTAGCTCTATATTTTAACTAGTTGGCAAATTACTTAGAAGGCGGTACCCTCTAATCTTAGCATTTCTTGGTTAAGTTAGCAACAAGGCGAGCTTCACTAAGGGATGCGACAGTTTAACTCCGGTTTATGGATATAAAAAAAAAAAAAATCCATTTTGAGAAAGAAATATGCAAAATATTTTTCAAAGGCCCATATGGGCTATGTTAAATTTTGAAACTTTGAAATTATTTTTGGGGTGGGGACATATGCATTCATGAGCATGCATCATTTTTTATAAAAATTTTTTTTTAATAAAAATATATATTGTTATGATATACTAAGTCATTTGACCTTATTATAAGTGCTCTTTTTAAATTCTCTATCTTGTAATATTCTCTAGATTTATGAAATAAATCTTGTTATTTCATTCCTTCTGGTTAATCTCTAAATAAAGTCATACTCCTAACTTAGACATTTCTGCGTTAACTCATCCTTATACTTTGACCTAACGAGTTTTAGGACATAATCATCCCTTAGACTTGAACTCACTCTTGCTTAACCATCCTTAGCAGAATGGCACCCCGTGCAAGGACTAGAAAAACCCTCCGAAGTGTTAATGCCCTCAACAACATGGAGCCACACCAAAATCCGAACATGACTAACCACAAAGTGCCAGCAGCACCGGGTGTATCCAATCAACAAGCTGTACCACCTGCACACAACATATATCACCCTGACATCACCAACAATCAGGGCGTTGGACACAACATGGTACCTCCTAATCAGGGAGCACCCAACAACCAAACCCCTCAGAATCGAAACACGCCAAAATCGCTTGACAATGATCGCCTAAGGATCATTGAGCAAATGCTCATTGCCTTGGGTCAGGGTCAAATTAATCAAGCCACAGCAGCTGTGCCGCCACCTCAAGCCCAGCTCAATCACCTAGCAGTGGTGAACCAATACAGACCACCTCGTTATGATGGGCAGGAGGACCCTACTAAATTGGAGGATTGGATAAAAAGTTTCAACAAGCTACTCGAAGCGACTCGTTGCCCAGATGAGCAGAAGATTACTGTAGCCTCGTACTTTTTAGGAGGTGATGCAGATGACTGGTGGCAGTTACAGAAGAGAGAGCTAGATGATGACGAGGAGTATACATGGGAAAACTTTACAGAAGCTCTAAGAGAAAGGTTTTACCCGATGAGTACCAAAGCAGCAATGTATGAAGAGTTTCTATCGTTACGACAAGGAGCACAATCTGTACAAGAATACTATGTCAGATTCAAGGAGTTAGTCAGATTTGCTCCTAAGTTAGTCTCCACCGATGCCGAGAAGGCACAGAAGTTCGAAATGGGATTAAACCTCTCCATTAGAGAAGTGGTGGCTGGAGTTCAGTATCCTACCCTCCAAGCGATCTACGATCGAGCTGTCGCAGTTTCTCGTGTACAACAGATGAAGAGAAAAGCCGGGGAGTCTAGCCGCGGGTTCCAAGGACAGGACAAGAGGATTCGGGACAACCGAGGAAGTAGCAGCAACAACAACCACCTCAGCAACAATAAAGGCAATATTTGAGGTGGGCAGAATCGACCCGTCCAGGGAAACAAAGGAGGGGGCAACAATGGTACTAGAAACCATGAAGGGTACATACCACAATGCCCAAAATGCAACAAGCCCCACTTGGCTAGGGGATGCCCCAAGCCGGGTACATGTTATAGATGTGGCCGAGAAGGTCATATGAGGAAGGAGTGTAAGACCCGCATTGAAAATATTACAAAAAGAGATGACCTTATAAATATCCCCACTCAGCCAAATAATCAGGATGTGCGAAACGGAAATAATCAAGGACAGAGGCCTCAGCAAAATAGAAACCAACAAGGGAACCATGGAGCACCTATAGGGCGGCTCAATGTTATTAATCAGGCAGATCTTTCAACTCAAGGGGATGTGATAACAGGTACATTTACGGCTTTAAGTGTGCCTGTTAAGGTTTTATTCGATTCTGGAGCAAGTTGTTCCTTTATCTCTTCTAGAATCTTGCCTGAATTAGAGATGCCAAAACCTAAAATGATTAACTTAGGAATTCAGTTGCCTTCGGGAAAAATTGTATCGTGCACCAAACGATACGATGGGATTCCTATAGTCATTAAGAACCTTGAGTTCTATGCAAACTTAGTAGAATTTGACCTTAAAGATTTTGATATTATATTGGGAATGGATTGGCTTACCCAATATAAAGCTGTAATTGAGTGTCAGAAACACAAAATTACACTGTCTAAGACGAGAGGCAAAAAGGTCAACTACTATGTCCAACTCCCCAAACGTAAGACTAAGGTAGTAAATGCCTTAAAATTTTATAGTCTTATGCAGAAAGGATATATGCTTTATGCATGCTATATCCATAACCTCAAGTTAAAGGAGAATAAAATTGATGACATTCCAGTAGTGAGGGAGTATCCAGATGTATTCCCAGAAGAAATTCCTGGAATGCCTCCAGAACGTGAAGTCGAGTTTACAATCGATCTACTTCCCGGAACAGAACCTGTATCAAAAGCTCCTTATCGCATGGCAACCCTAGAAATGAATGAACTCAAGGAGCAACTTGAGGAATTATTACAAAAGGGGTATATACGACCTAGCACGTCGCCGTGGGGAGCACCAGTCTTATTCGTCAAGAAGAAAGATGGAGGGTTACGTCTTTGTAATCGATTATAGAGGTTTAAATCAGGTAACGGTTAAAAACAAATACCCGTTACCTAGGATTGATGACCTTTTCGATCAACTTAAAGGTGCAACGGTATTCTCCAAGATAGATTTGCGATCCGGTTATCATCAACTGCGAATCGCTGAAAAGGATATTCTGAAAACTGCTTTCAGGACACGTTATGGACATTACGAATTTACAGTGATGTCCTTTGGGCTAACAAATGCCCCAGCAGTATTCATGAATCTCATGAATGATGTGTTTCGAGAATTGTTAGATCAATGTGTAGTCATTTTCATCGACGACATCTTGATCTATTCAAAGAGCAATGAAGAACATGAGCAACACTTGCATCAGGTGCTAAAGACATTAAGGAAACACCAACTCTATGCCAAGTTGTCCAAGTGTGACTTTTGGCTAGAAAAAGTAGGATTTTTAGGCCACGTTGTATCAGCTGATGGAGTTTCTGTTGACCCAGCAAAAATATCAGCAACCACCGAGTGGCCTACGCCTACTAATCAAACAGAAGTGAGAAGTTTTCTTGGACTGGCGGGATATTACAGGAGGTTTGTCAAGGACTTTTCCAAAGTTGCACGACCTCTGACTCAAATTTTGAAGAAAGGCTTGAAGTATGAATGGACAGAAAAGTGTGAATCATCATTTCAAGAGTTAAAGAAACGCCTCACAACATCACCAATTTTAACATTGCCAACAGAGAATGGAGATTTTGAAGTGTATAGTGACGCTTCAAAAGAGGGGCTAGGGTGTGTTTTAATGCAACAACAACAAGTCATTGCATATGCATCACGACAATTGAAGCCTCATGAGGAGAATTATCCGACGCACGACCTAGAATTAGCAGCGGTAGTGTTCGCATTAAAGATTTGGCGACACTACTTGTACGGACGAACTTGTCGGATATTCACCGACCACAAGAGCCTTAAGTACATATTTACTCAGAAGGAGTTAAACATGAGGCAACGCAGATGGTTAGAGTTGATCAAGGATTATGATTTGGACATCGCCTACCATGAAGGGAAAGCTAATGTGGTCGCAGATGCGTTGAGCCGCAAGACTCGACACGTGGCAAATACTCTTATCTTACCTTCGAAACTGTATATGGACTTGGTCAAGGTAGATACGGAGCTAGTCCATTATGGAACTGTGGAAAATGTCATTAATGCTATGACCATTGAATCTACGGTATTTGATGAAATACGCAGTGCTCAACCAGGCGACATAAAGCTTGAAAGGATCATGAAGAAGGTTGCTGAAGGAAAAGCAATTGGTTTTGCAATCCATGAGGATGGAAGCATTCGCTTCAAAGGAAGATGGTGCGTACCGCATAAATGTGTAGAGCTAAAACGAAGATTAATGGAAGAAGGCCACAACACCCCATATTCAGTACATCCAGGGGGTGATAAGCTTTATAAGGATTTAAAGAAGGTTTATTGGTGGCCAAGGATGAAGAATGAGGTTGTTGAGTTTGTGGCTAGATGTTTAACCTGTCAAAAGGTTAAAGCAGTACGTCAGAAGCCCTTAGGACTCATGAAACCATTGGAAATCCCGAGTTGGAAATGGGATAGTATATCAATGGATTTTGTTTCAGGACTACCACGATCACCAAAAGGAATGAATAAAATTTGGGTAATTGTTGATAGATTGACAAAGATTGCGATCTTCATACCAATGAAGGATACATGGTCTATGGATCAATTAGCAAGAGCATATATCAATAACGTGGTTCGACGACATGGAGTACCACATGATATAATCTCTGATAGAGACAGCAGATTTGTCTCTCATTTTTGGACCAAGCTGCAAGAAGCTCTTGGTACCCAAATTAAAATGAGCACTGCTTTTCACCCGATGACGGATGGACAAACAGAAAGGACAATCCAAACACTGGAGGACATGCTGAGAGCATGCGTTCTTGAATTTAAAGGAAGTTGGGAAAGGCATCTACCTTTGATAGAGTTCTCTTACAATAACAGCTATCATGCTAGTATAGGTATGGCACCGTTTGAGGCACTCTATGGACGCAAGTGCCGAAGCCCATTATGTTGGGAAAAATGTGATAATTCTATTGTGGTTGGGCCGCAACTCATTGAAGACATGACCCAAAAGATCAAGATGATCCAAGGGAAAATGAAGGCAGCACAAGATCGACAGTAAAGTTATGCCGATGTTAGGCGACAAGACCTAGAATTTCAAGTTGGAGATAAGGTTATGCTGAAAATATCACCTATGAAAGGAGGGATGCGTTTTGGAAAGCGAGGAAAGTTAAGTCCTCGATATATTGGACCGTATGACATTCTGGAACGAGTCGGAACCCTGGCATACAGACTAGCCCTACCGCCACAACTATCTCGAGTGCACAATGTGTTCCATGTTTCACAGTTAAAGAAATATGTGCGTGACCCAACCCATGTACTTCAACAGGAAGTAATTGAACTCAAAGAAGATCTAACTTATGAAGAGTATCCAATCCAAATACTCGATATCAAAGAAAGAACGACAAGGAACAAGACCACCCGGATTGTTAAAGTACTTTGGTCCAATCATGGTACGGAAGAAGCAACATGGGAACTAGAGGATGATATGAAGCAACGCTACCCCAATCTCTTTTTAAACGACCAAATAACAGTTATGGGGACATAACTGTAGGCTTAAGGGGAGGAGGATGTAACCACCCGACACAATCTTGATAGGGTATGTTCAAAATCTCCTATTTTTTTTTCTTTTCCATTAACTTTTATCTTATATTCCGCATAGTAGATTGCCATAGTATTTTTCATTAAAACTTCGAGGACGAAGTTGATTCTTAAGGAGGGTGGATTGTAATACCATAGAAATTACCCGAAATAATTGTAATTCACTAAAGAGACTTTTATTAAATATTTAATCACTTGCTTAAATAATTAGTATATTGTTTTTTTTCTACAAAACAACACTTGAAAAACTATATATGTAAATTTGTCTTTTCCAAAAGAAATATGAATTTCAATATCAAGGGTAATAGAATTATATAGTTTTTAAATCTATTGTTTAAATTATATATATAAGTTTTTATATATATACACATTGGTCTTGAAAATTTTTATGAGGATAGTATGTGAATATTTTAAGTACTTTGGTATTCATTATGGAATAAATTTTTATAAAAATAAAAGTATGAGTTTTTATGTGAATCTATGAGAAATAACTTTTATATATAAGAAAATATATTCATAGATTATAATTTTTATTTGATGGTGACATGAAGACTTTGTGGTTTGAGTATTGTTATGAATAAAATAAAACAATGCAAGTATATTATTATTATCTTTTTGAAAGCACATTAATATAAATACAATACTTGAAATAAATAAATAAATATTATATTATCATATCCAACTCATTGAGTATAAATGCATGCCACTAAATAATGGCAAGAATAATGATTTTTCTAGACAAGCTAATACTTCAATCATTTTCATTATACACTACTTACACAAATATAAGGTTAAAAAGCAATTGCAAGAAATTTTCTTCCTAAACAAATAGATGAAAAATCAACATGATTAACAAGTGTCTTGGATGAATGGCTAGCAAAGAAAGGTGATCAATTATCTCTTGAACCCACCAAGATTAATAGCCTCCATAATAGGCAAACCATTATGTTAATAGACAACATGATGGACAAAATTAATAGCCTCCCAAATTAATAGCCTCTTTGTTAGGCTATAAGGACCAAATGAGTGGATACAAATACTCTAACCATTATTGCTCAAGACACACTTAATTGGATGATTGGTGAGGTTGTAATCACTCTCACAATGTGTCATGTTCAATTGTTCAAATCTTAGCCTATAAATAGAGGGAGTTTCTAGCCTTCAAACACACCAATCTCATCCATCTCATTAGCCAAATTCACTACCCATTTTATTCTTCAAAGTTCTCCCACATAGTGAGCATATCTTAAGGATTGTGGAGTCTTGTAGGCTTGGCAACCTTCATCATTCTAAGAGTTCTAATTCTTCTCAACACTTGGTTAGTAAGATATCATCCTTGAAACTTGTATCTTAGAGATCTAAATCTTTCATTTTTATACTATAAATTGATTTCCCTCTATTTGACGAATTTCAGCGAAACCCGTAATTTGTGGTGCGAATTTTGTGTTATAACGGCCATTATCTTTGAATCTCCTTGGTCTTATACATCTATTCTGTAAGTTAACACTCTCTACTTTAAGTTTTGGAAATCCCAATCCATGTTTTAAGAATACAAAATTAGAATTCCCACATTATACCAAAATCTGTCAGTTTTTCGTTTCGTAAAGATCAATCTTTTTAAACTATTTTGGTACAATATCCCTCAAAGGTTCCTTCATAAAACTTGTTCCTTATTGATTTGAGTATATTTCTGGAAACTTTTATAATTTTTAGAAATCGTATGAAAAAGTTATGGGATCCGCTTTATCGAAAGGTCGAAATCTCTTTTTGTTGAAATCTAAGAAATGATAGTGTTTCTAAAATCCTCATTTTTCAAGGTCTTAAGTGTTTCAAACCTAAATGGTTTATTCATGAAAAATATTTATCTATATGTTATCTACCTTGTAGTAGAATTTTTGAATTTTTGGTCGCAAATTACTATTTTTAAAACCTGTTGAAAATTATAGAGTCACCATTGAATTTCTGACAGAATACATGTTCTGAAAAGAACTCAATTTTTGAACTATTTCCATACCTTATTTTGAAAAGTGTAAAACATGAAACTTGTTCAACTATGTGTTGAGTATCTACAGTTTAAATTTCAAAGCAATCGCCTTTCATATGAATTTTTAAACTGACTTGGCGTAAACTGCGACATTGGACTTGATATTTGGTCCAAATGAGAAATTGTTGGATTTTGAGATCCATGAAATGATATTTTCATATCTATGAGATATTGATATGGGAGTTAAATGTTGAAATGATATTTGGCATTATTGAATGCCCTTGTTATGAGGTTACTCCCGTGAAATTGTTGAAAACTCTTTTAAAGAGGATATTATGTGGAAAAATTGTGAAAAACTCTTTTAAATCCATTGTGCACTATTAACTTGAGTAAGATGCCATACTTGATAGAGGGCTAATGCACTAGGGATGTGTCTTGCGGGGCCTCCCCCTCTAAATATGCCAAGACGGCATTGTTGATAAATTGTGCCAAAACGGCGTTGTTGCATGTATGAGTCTATACTCTTGGGTGTATCCGTGATGGGTTACCCAAGGCTCCGGAGTGTGTCTGTATATGAGTCCGCTGCATGCTGATCATGACTTATGATCGATATGATATGATATGATATGATATGATATATGGAAAATGGTGTCCTCTTGTGCATAGTTGCTACAATGGTAAGAATGAAAGTTATTTATTTTGTTAAAGGTAATGTGTGTGATCCTTTTTAAAAGAAAAAGTGAAAATTATTTTTTTTAAATGAGTGTCAACCATTATTTTAAAATCCACTTCTTAAAGTGGAGCGGGTTGACTTACTCAGTACCATTGTACTGATAAAAAGTTGTTGTGTTATCTTTTTACAGATATTGGAGCTGACATGTGAACTGCATCTCATGACATGAGCATTTGGGGATGGGATTACCTTTCATCAAAAAGATTGTTGCTTTAAGGAACCACGTACTTTTAATTATTAATGTCTTATATATTGCCTTTAGTTTATGCTTCCGCGTGAGAAAGAACAATGGCTTTGGTATTAAGTACTTTAAATTTTCTTATGACTATATTTTATAAAATTGGCAATAATTTTTAAAGTCCATATTACAAAAAATTTATATGTGAAGATATTTAGCCGTAGCACTTGTCAATTAAGTTAGCCAAAGGGCGAGCCTGACTGACAAGTGTGGCGGTAACATTCTGAAACCTTATGAGGATGAATTTCGGGGTGTTACAGTAACGAGGAACAAAACCGTCAAAATGGTCAAGGTTCTTTGGTCAAACCACGAAAGTGAGACGGCAACTTGGGAAGTAGAATCCGACATGAGAGAACGCTACCCGGCATTGCTCCAAATCGATACCGACACAGTTATGGGGACATAACTGCAATCTTAAGGGGGAGAGGATGTCATACCACCTATTTTTCGTGCATTTTTGTAAACTTTTGAACTACGTTATGGCTTGATCCCTTTACCGGGTACGTAGGCAGCTTAGAAGTTTTAATTCTAAGTTAAGTCACAACATAAGAAAACAAACACAAGACCTTAGCACGAGAAAAGCCGAAACACAACTTCGAGGACGAAGTTGATTCTTAAGGAGGGTAGACTGTAATATCCGAGAATTTTCCAACATAAAATAAAACAATAATTAAATAAATAAACAATAAATACAATAAATAAAATAAATAGATAAATCCAGCAAATAAATGAATAAATAAAGATAAGGAAATGAGAAATGAGATTTAACTTAAAAAGGAATTAAAGGAATTTAATTACATAAAAAGAATTATTAAAGGTAAGTAAATTGTACACCGAAACCCGACACTAATGAACTCGAGGATTCGAGTCCAAACATCCAATTAGACCCGAGTAAAAATTTAGAGAGAAAGTAGAAACCCGAAGATACCCCGGGAATCGGAATTCGGGAGCATAGAGGGATAGAAATCCGAAAGAGAGGAGGAAAAGCACGACGGATCGCACGACCCGCCCAGACCGAAGTCCAGGCGAAGTCGGCGCGGTGGCCGCGCGGTCCATAGGCATTGGGCGCGCCACGACCGCACCACACGACAGATTCACCCGTTGCGTGAATCTCTCGCCCAAACGCGGATTTTTCGACTTTCGGTTGAACATCTCTCGACCCAAGACCCTTGGGGTCAGATTTTGGACGCCCTAGGTCTTAGATATCTATAAATAAGACCTCCTAGGAGCTCCAAATACTTTTACAAAACCCTACAACTCTCTACACATTCGAAACCCTAAATCCGGAGTCGTCGGAGGCACGAAACCAAGACGAACGCTGTTGGACAAAAATTCTAAGATCTCCATAGTCGTGGTAAGTCTCGATCGAATCCTTGTTCAATAAACGATTCGAAAACGAACCCTAATCTTCTTCTTTTCTCTTCTACACCTCGTATTGGATCTAGATCGTAGAACCCGATGAACGGAGAGGAGAAACGGTGGACTGGAAGCCACGCCTTCGAATAGACGATCCCGGACGTTCATAAACTCTGTAAGTTAACTCTTACATGGTTTTGGGATGAATCAAAACATTCAAAACTAAAAGATTAACAAGAAATCGAAAATCTGTCAATTTATAATTTCTACCGACGCAACAGATTTAATGAATTTTTCCGAACCTTAAAACGAATTCAAACGGAGAAACTTAAAACATAAAAAACGTTCCTAAGGCTTAGATCTATCTGCTGTAAAGTTTTGAGAATTTTTAGAGATGATTTGATATGTGAAAACCAACCGAAACCGAACTGCTTGAATCTAGATCTCGAAATTCTGGACAGAACGTAGGTATGATCTTGATCACGTTTTTGACAAAGGATCTAAACTGTTTTAGATCTTTCGCCGAACATGAAAGTTGTAGATAATTGTCTTAAGATGATCTCTGTAAAATTTCATCAAATTTGGAGGTTAATTGCTATGGTAGAATTCGAAATCTTTGAACTGTGATCATTAAATTCGTACAGAATTATTCTTCTGCGAAAATTGGCGATTTTGACCTGTTTAGATATCTCAGATTGAAAAAGTTAAAACACAAAAGTTGTAGATCTCAACGTTTCGGAGTCAGTCGTGAAAGTTTGGAATTTTTGGAATTAAATCTGATTTTAGACGAATTTTATAGTAAACTGTGGTTTACCGGAAACAAAATCTTGAAATCTTGTTGAAACATGGAATTAACCTTTAGGGTTGAAATGAGTTGAGATATTATTATTTAAATGAATACAATTAAAGTCAGAATTTTAAAACTAAATCCCCTTACAAACTTGATAAATTAAAATTAGGGGTGAGTGCTCTGCAGGGTGCCCCCTAACTGCTTCACTCCGTGCCTTAATGGACGATGGTGACCCCGCGCGCTAAACTTGAAATGTGATATTGCCTAAACGGCGAAATATAGAGCCTACACTCTCGAGAATATCCACATGGGTTTCCCGAGGCTTCGGAGTGGTACTGGGTATGGCTGATACGGTTGCGGCCGCCGGGCTACCGGCTAAACTTGTTGACATCGCGATGCTATCGTAAAACTTTGAAATACCAAAACAGGGATGTAATGGGGATATTAAATTAAATTAAATTAAATTAAATTAAATTATGTTTGATGTCCAATTAAATTATTTAAATGCTTTATTTTTATTATGGCTATTATTCTAAGTCATGCGAAATGTGTTGTTAAATAGAGCCCTGAAATAAATTATGTTATCGGTTAGATTAAATTAAATATTACGTTATTATCATGCTTTTATTAAATTATTAAAGTTAATGGCTTTTAAACCCTACGATCATGCATGTGTTAACTTACTCAGCAAGTTTGCTGACCAAAACCGTTTTTATTCCTTTTCTTACAGAATATGTGGAATGAGCATGTGTGAGCACGGTTCATGCATGAGATTTTGGGAAACATTATTTTGCTTTTAAATTTATACTTTAAAATATATTATGAACGGGCCTGTTTAACCCGTGTTTTGGCCATGTCGGCCCTATTTATATTTTCCGCTGCAATACTATACTAAAACAATTATTTCCGCTGCGCTATGTTAATATTATTTTCGAATTATATTGTATGGGCTATTTTGAATGATTTAAATATTTTAAATACTGCAATACCTAGCCTTGCATCTCTTTAGTAAGCTCGGAGAAACTGTGTCTTACTAGGGAGATGTGGCGGTGACATCCCGACCTGTGTGACAAAAAACCGGGGTGTTACACATATGTTGCTTTAACAACTAGGTCAAACCTTAGAATCTTAAGGAATACCGGGTGGACGGGTTCCTTGCGCTATGACTTAAGAGAATATTTACTGTTATGTTGAGATTGGTGTATCTCAAGACCATTGTGATGATACTTGACAACTCTTATTATGTGTTCAATCTATGGTTTGGTTTTGGTAAATTATACGTCTTATGAAACCAATGCATGAGCCACATGGTATATGGAATTTCGGATATCGGATGAGGGTAATTGTCCCTCCTACGGGTAGAGCCTGTATGTGTCTATAACCCTAGGCAGTTGGAGTACTGTCTGGGACACCGGTGTTGGTAGTTATAGAGTCCTCTGCATGGCGAGATAAGCCTGTATGTGTCTATAACCCTAGACAGTTGAAAACTAGTCTAGGATGGCGGTGTTAGTAGTTATAGAGTCATCTGCATGGAGAGAGATGATATTATTTGGTTAATGGATTATGGTGCATTGGATTGGTTTCATTTGACATATTATTTGGTTAATGGATTATGGTGCATTGGATTGGTTTCTTCTGACATATAATTTGACTAATGGATTATGAGCATAGGATTGGTTTCATATTTGATTAATGGATTATGGTGCATTGGATTGGTTTCATCTGACATATAATTTGACTGATGGATTATGGTGCGTTGGATTGGTTTCATCTGATATATACTTTATTATTGGATTATGGTGCACTGGATTGGTTTCATATTTGACATATGTGCAGGGCGAGAGGTGATATTGGTAACTAATGGATTATGGATATGATCATGTTGTATATGACTCGAGGAATATGTTCAAAATTTACTTTATGTCTTTAATTATTGTTATTAACTGTTGCTATAGATTCTTTATGATATGCTACTTCTATTCCTTGCCAGTACAACGTTATGTTGTGCTGACACCTTGTCATTGTTTGGTTGTTTTATAGATTTTCCTACGGACGGCGCAGAACATGATGATGGGGTATGGGCTGAGCGAACTAGCTAGGGTGCATCTTTATGTTTTTATTTAATTGGACTATATGTTTATACACATTTATGTAGAGTTAATTGTCATTCATAGAGGTGATCGGTGAACTACTTGGATTTTATTATGTGTTAAATTCTGGTATGGAAATTGTGAGCATGTCGATAATTTATTCAGGGCTTGTAGCCCGGATATGCAATGTGATGTTCTTGGGATTACTCACTGCTTATGATAGTTTTTCTTGCTACAGTTATTTCTTTGTACTTGTATCTAGCCTTGTATTGACTGTCTAAGCTGAGTAATCGACTGTTTAGAACAGTTAATACGGCGGTGACGTCACGAAAATGGTTTCAGATTTCCGGGGCGTCACATTCTCCCAGCTTCCCCATGCCTTCATGTATTCCCCCCACAGCTGCCGTATTGCTTTTGTCTTTTCTATTATTGTGTCCAACATCGGAGTGTGGTGGGCTGCTCCATAACTCAGCACGGGTTGAGGGGACTCCCAAAAGTTGTATGCCATCTCAATATGACGTAACTTGGCATGATTCGTGAGCCACAGTTCCTCTTCCGGTCCGCAGACGGTCCCATTGTCAAATAGTTCTTTCTTATATGTGAATGGGAAGGCGTCTGGCATGTAGACCATTCCGGACATCGCCACTTTGTGTACTGGGGGAGTTTGTTTGGCAGACTTCTGACTTCTTTTGTGATGGCTGGTTGAATGGGGATTGGTTCGAAGGCTGCTATTTTCTTGTCCCCAAGATGCTGCTCAAGCATTCGATTCCACCAGGCCTTATGCTGAATCATTCTCCAAACCATTCTCTCGTAGTGAACTCTCGGATCGTTGAATCTCTGGTCATATCTTGCCTGGTCGAATTCGTTATTCCAGAAGTTCCACATGTGCTGGCAGAGGTCTCTTTCGAGGCTTGTAGCTTTAATGTTTCTCTCATCTTCTGGAATATCTCTCCACCAGTCATCCTTCATCTCAAATCTCCATTCAATCTGGTGGTCTATGTTCAGATGAAATTCATCCCTTATGGCTCTTCTGTTTGCTTCGATCTCCCTTTTCAACCTTTCAATTTCCAAAAAGGCAAGGTCTGGAGTGGTTGTTGGAAGACTCATTATGGAAGTTATCACATATTTGTCCCTGAGAAGAGAAATTGGGACTATTTTCAACAAGTTTTTGATAAACATTTTCAAGTTGGGAAAATCAACATCCTCACATTTTGAGCTAAGCTCTAAATGTGAGTTAGTTGGTTTTCTTACTTGAATTTATTAGAAAACAGAAGACATAGAGTTGAATTTTCAAATTCAACCCTTAATATAACAAAAATAGAGAGAGAAGAGAAAGTAAGGATTTGAGGTCCCTACAACAATTTTTCTTAGACTATAAATAGTCTAAATTAGTTTTTGGAGTGGTCAAAAGACCAAAAAGTAAAATTTCATAGGCTATTAAGCCTACGAAAGAGATTTGGATTTTTATCACTTAAAAAGTGATTTAAATCATGTGAAAAAGGTGGTAAGATGATGAATGATGAGGAACAAATGCACATGACAGATTATGCAATCACTAAAATGTAATAATGGATTATAAAAATAAAACAAACATGCATAAACACCAAAAAAAGAGCATTTTGGATTTTTATGAAAAGTGTTGACTTGTTTATTTAATGAAATTGGGGGGTGTGAGTGGTCCCCCATTTGGATTTGTTTTGGGAAATGGGTGTTCAAGAATGAAACAAGGTGTTTCAATTGAATATTCCCCCACTTGTCCCAAAAGTGAGTATAAGTCAAACACTTAAAAGAAAGAACATAACATTCTACCACTTTTTGTCTTTTTAGACATAAATACCATGCCAAAAGTGTTGGAAAAATTTTGGCATGGTTTCGTCTATAATACCATGTTCCTGTATGTGCAAACATCAATTTTCGAATTGAGATATCATCTTTCGAGTATCATCTTTCGAGTTGAGTTTGCACTTTGTGGTTAACAAGTATCCGACCAAAGCATTTATTGACAAAATGCACAGTACACAATACATGCAATACTGAAAACAAACACAAACAGTCCATCATACCATGATCATGCAAAAATTTGGCCACAACCCATGCTTCAAAAACATGGTCACGGCAATACTATCAACATGCATATTCCATCAACATTTTCACATAACCAGTCAAATAACACAGTGATTGCAAGGGAAAGTAAACCACTGTGTTTTCCATTTTCACAGATTTTAAACAACACACACAGTTAACAAAAATGGAAATACTAACAACAAAATCAGAACACACAAACACAAAATGAAAGAAAACATGATTTTTGAGGGTTTTGCAACTCTCATTTTCAAAATAAGACATCCCCAATACCACAAGAACTCAAGAACCACAACAATGGCAGTTACGATCAAAAAGCCCTAAAACCCTAAGTTCTGCCTATTGTGTTCTACCCTCTTCCCAATCACACCCAAACCATCCCGGCCACATTCCGACCATCTCCCACTCGAAAACATGCTTCTTTTCCTTCCCCATTACCGATTTCGCAAAAACATGGAAGAGACAACATTTTGAATCGCGAAACGGGGTGCGAAATCGAAAATAAGAAACTTACCCGACACTCCCAATAGGATTAGATGACGAAGAGGCCATTTTTAAACACCTTGCACGGAGTTGATCAAGGAAAAGCCTCGACTCGAGTTCTGGTTTCGCGAGGGAGACGAAGTTCGCGAGAGGGAACACGGGGGAAAAATATTGAAGTGTGAAAAGTGAAAGTGAGGGAAAATAGGGGGAATGAGGAATATAAAGGGGTAGGGGATATGGTGATTCGGTCTGTTAGAGACCGAACCCTCAATTCGGTCTAGACCGAATTGATGTGGTCTCAAGTGTTTGCGAAGGATTCGGTCTCTTAGGCCAATTCGGTCTAGACCGAATTGGCACAGAGACCGAATTGGAATGGGGAGCAAACACACTCTTTCTGCAATGAAGTCTTTTGAAGTCAATTCGGTCTTAGACCGAATTGATTCAAAGACCGAATTACAGCCAGATGACCGAACCTGATTACTTAGAAAAATTTTGGGGGATGCTTTTGTGAGGCAATTCGGTCTATATGGGCAATTCGGTTTAGACCGAATCGCCGTATAGATCGAATTGCTCACTTGCATGAATGAAACTAAGGAAACACAGATGCCTTTTGTAGATCAATTTGATCTATTTAAAATTAATTCGGTCTAGACCGAATTATTATAGATCGAACTGTCACTTGGCCAAATTTACATAAGGTTGGAGGATGTGTCTTGGGGGAAATCAATTCGGTCTCTTAGGCCAATTCGGTCTAGACCGAATTTGCTTGGAGATCGAATTGATTGAAAAATTTCCAAGGCATACATCCAATGCGATTTGTCTCAAACAATTCTATGTAGACCGAATTGGCTTGAGCTAAAATAGATCGCATTCCACACTTAGAAAAATTTTGAAACTTTTCGAATTTCAAATTTTCTGAAATTATGGATTTTCTCCAAAATTAACACACTGAAAGCACATATTAAACAGAATTAAACATTCCTCTATGGTAAATTGCTTGCATAAATTAGGTTGGATTAACACCCTTATTTTATGGAGTTATTCCGGATTTTAAATTTCTCTAAATTCCGAAATTACTTTCCATTAAATTTGGTATTAATCCAACCGGGAACCTGGTTTTCGTAGCTTTATCCTTCTTTTTGTTGGTTCTATGAATTCCTGCAAAGCAAACATAGGAGAAATTATTAGATTTTCTCCAAATATCAACATCCTCACATTTAGAGTCTTAGTACTCTAAATGTTTAGTTGATCTTTGGGTACTTATCGTTCGAGACGAATAAATATATAATAGATAATTATAGAGAAATATAAATATAAATATAAATATTTATTGAGCATTGGCCGGCTCTGATGTCATTTGAACTTCCTTTCTGGGGTCGGATTGCCCTAGACACTCCTTCAACCTGTGTCCATTCACCACCAGCTCTCCTTTGTCAGTTCGAATCCTGACAGCTCCACTTTCAAACACGTGCACCACTTCGTATGGCCCTTCCCATCTGGATTTAAGCTTTCCGGGGAATAGCTTCAACCTAGAATTAAATAACAAGACATTTTGGCCAATATAGAAGTGTTTAGACTTTATGCGACGATCGTGTAACTTCTGGGTCCGCTCTTTGTAAATCCTCGAGCTTTCATAAGCTTGCGCACGTATTTCCTCAATTTCATTAAGGTCCAACTTGCGTTTACTTTGAGCCACTTGTGGGTCAAAATTAAGCGTTTTTACGGCCCAGTAAGCCTTATGTTCTAGTTCTACGGGCAAATGACAGGCTTTTCCAAAGATAAGCCTGTATGGGGACATCCCAATGGGAGTCTTGAATGCAGTGCGGTATGCCCATAGAGCATCATTGAGTCTACGTGACCAGTCTTTGCGGGTTATCCCCACAGTGGCTTCGAGTATATGTTTGATTTCGCGGTTAGATATCTCGACTTGGCCACTGGTTTGGGGATGATAAGGCGTGCCGATCTTGTGGAGAATCCCACTTTTGCTCATGAGATTTGCAAAAGCTTTGTTGACAAAGTGGGTACACCAAATCTGTTGAAAATGTTATTTTTCAAAAATTTGATGACCTGGTGACCATCGTTGGTTGGCAACGCAACTGCCTCGACCCACTTGGACACGTAATCGACAGCCACCAAGATGTAGTGATTCCCATCAGACGTTGGGAATGGTCCCATGAAGTCAACACCCCATACATCGAAAATCTCAAGGATGAGAATTCCTTTTTGAGGCGTTTCATCCCTCTTGGAGATATTCCCTAATCTTTGGCATTTGTCGCAAGCCTTAACAAACGCCTTACAATCCTCGTAAATGGTAGGCCAATAGAAACCACACTCGAGCACCTTGTGAGCTGTTCGAGTGGAGCCATGGTGACCTCCATATTCCGATTCATGACATTTTTTAGCGATTTGATAAGCCTCGTGCTCAGTTACACAACGTCTAATAATCGAATCTGCACAATGCTTAAAGAGATAAGGATCTTCCCAGAAGTAGTTGACTACATCTTGGTTGAACCTTGTTTTTTGCCTCGTGCTCTGGAATTGTGGAGTTACTCCACATGCTAAAAAGTTTGCAATGTCGGAAAACCATGGACAAGCTTGATCATGAAGATGCAAGGCAAACAGTTGTTCGTCCAGAAAATTTTCATTAACGGCTATCTCATTTTTATTATTATCTATCCGAGACAAATGGTCAGCAGTACCATTGTCTTTGCCTTTTCTATCTTTTATTATGATATCGAATTCTTGCAACAAAAGTACCCACCTGATTAATCGAGGTTTGGCGTCTTGTTTGCTAAACAAGTATCTCAGTGCAGAGTGATCGGTGTATACTATGGTTTTCGTACCAATGAGGTATTGCATGCATTTATCAAACGCGAAAACCACAGCATATATTTCTTTCTCAGTGGTGGTGTAATTGACTTGGGCTTCAGTCAGGGCATGGCTGGCTTAATGAATTACGCAATGCCTTCCTTCCTTATGTTGCCCAAGAACTGCACCCACAGCGAGATCACTTGCATCGCACATGACCTCGAAAGGCATTGACCAATCGGGTGGTTGCACTATTGGAGCAGAAATCAACATCTTTTTTAGTGTGTCAAAAGCTTGAACACACGCTTCACTTATTACAAAAGCATTTTCTTTGCAGAGCAAATTAGTGAGCGGCTTGGCAATTTTAGAAAAATCTCTAATGAATCTCCGGTAAAAACCGGCATGCCCTAAGAAACTCCTAACTGCTTTTATTGAGTTGGGTAATGGAAGGTTGGATATGACTGAGACCTTGGCCCTATCGACTTCGATGCCTGCGCGCGAGATGCGGTGACCCAACACTATTCTTTCGGTGACCATGAAATGGCACTTTTCCCAGTTTAAAACTAGGTTAGTGTCCTCGCATCTTTTCAAAATTTTTGCAAAATTTGTCAAACATTCATCAAAAGTATCTCCATACACAGAGAAGTCATCCATGAAAACTTCAATGCATTTTTCGATAAATTCTGAGAAAATAGACATCATGCATCGTTAAAAAGTGGCAGGCGCATTGCAAAGTCCAAAAGGCATGCGCCTGTACGCAAAAGTTCCATATGGCCACGTGAAAGTGGTCTTATCATGATCTTCACTAGCTATTACAATCTGATTGTAACCAGAGTACCCATCCAAAAACCAATAGTACTCCCTTCCGGCCAACCTCTCCAGCATCTGATCAATGAATGGAAGGGGAAAATGATCCTTCCGCGTAGCAGTGTTAAGCTTCCGGTAGTCGATGCAGACTCTCCAACCGGTCACTGGACGCGTTGCCACTTCTTCTCCTTGCTCATTAGTCGTTATGCACATTCCTCCACGCTTAGGTACTACCTGCACTGGGCTAACCCATTTGCTGTCAGATATAGGATAGATGATACCAGCATTTAAAAGCTTGATAACTTCTTTCCTTACCACTTCTTGCATATGAGGGTTCAGACGCCTTTGTGGTTGCCTTGAGGGCTTGTACTCCTCTTCCATTAAAATTCTGTGCATGCAAACAGAGGGGCTTATTCCATTTATATCAGAAATGGTCCATCCAATTGCATGTACATATTTCTTAAGAATGTCTACCAGAGCTTTTTCTTGTTCTTGTGTCAGCTTAGCTGACACAATTACCGGTAATCTTTTATGTTCAGCGAGAAAGACGTACTTAAGATGATCCGGAAGTATTTTAAGTTCAAGCTCTGGCGGACATTCAACGGAAGGTAGTAATTTGCGAGAATTGGTTGGGGGTGAGAGATCAGATTTACCTTCGGGACCCTGTGTCAGTACAGGATCCTCTTCCTCTTCCGTGGTGCTCTCTTCCTCCTCCTGAGTGAATTCAACACCGTCAAATTCTTCAAGATCCCCAGTGATAGGGTCTTCGAAGTGGACAGCGTTGCAGCTTCTTTCTTGATCAGCACCTCCAGGCGTCAGTACCCGTTTTGAAATTTTGTCCGTCGCATCAGTCATAGAGTCCATGCTCTCATCCTCACACCTACCATCTATTACATCAAATTAGGAACAAGTTTCCTCAGATGGAAACTTCTGCAGCTTTCCCATGTTGAAATTCAATTCTTCTTCTCCGACTCGGAACTTGATTTGATTTGATCGCGCGTCTATAAGTGCACCACCGGTTGAGAGAAAGGGGCGGCCTAAGATCAGTGGCATCTCGTAGTCCTCCTCTATATCCAGAATAATGAAGTCGACAGGAAAGAGGGTCCCTCCCGTTTTGACAATTACATCCTTCAGGATTCCGACTGGATGGGCAATCGACCGGTCTACCAGCTGTAGTTTCATTGTAACCGGCTCAATTATACCCAAGTGAAGACGTTTTGCCATGGCGAGTGGCATAACATTGATGCTTGAGCCCAAGTCGCACAACCCTTTTCCAACATTAGTTTTCCCGATGTGGACTGGCAGTGTAATACAGCCTGGATCCTCTCTCTTCTCCGGTAGCACTCTCTGGATGATGGCGCTGCAGCTGCTGTTCAAAATCACCACTTCATCCTGCTCAACTTTTCTCCTCCCTGAAATCATTTCTTTAAGAAATTTAGCATAGACGGGCATTTCTGAAATCATTTCGACCAATGGAATAGTGATCTCGACAGCTTTCAGTCTTTCTAGAAACTTTTTAAATTTTTCATCTTGTTCCTTATTTTTAAGACGTGCAGGGTATGGCACCCTTGGCATGTACTTATTATTATATATTTTTGGTGGTAAAGAGAAGGAAGTTGTACCTTCACCCATACCCTCTTCAGCTTCATTTGCAGCTTCCGCCTGCGAGTTAGCTGTATCTGATTTATCCTGTACCAGCTCAATACTTTCATCTCCTTCGATCTTTTCCTTTTCCTTTTCCACCTCCAATGAAACTTTTACTTTCAGGGCTTTCTTCTTTGCAGATCCAACATTTCCCTTCAGAGTCTTGCCTCCCCGCAATGTGATTGCCTTGCATTGCGGGTTGGCTTCAGTGTTGCTTGGCAGTGTTCCTTTCCCCCTGTTTTGCAATTCCTTAGCCAATTGGGTGACCTGCGTCTCCACATTCTTGATTGATGACTGCAACTGCTGGTTTATCTCCCTTTGATTGGAAATAAACTCAGTCATCAAATTCTCCAAGCGAGATGGTGGCTTTTGGTTGTATTGATGATTCTGATCAGGTTGGGATTGGAAGTTCTGGAAATTTTGGCCTTGGTTTTGATTGGGCCTCTGTTGCATATGGGGTTGGAAGTTCTGGTTCTGGTTCTGGAAGTTCTGGACGAATCCTTGATTCTGAGGTCTGAAGTTCTGCTGAAGGTTTTGGTTTGCAAACTGGTTAGGCTGGTTTGGCTGTGTCAACAAATGCGCATTGAGTGCATTGTTGTTGGAATAGGATAGGTTGGGGTGGCGATTCTGGTAGTTCCCTGCATAATTACAGCTTTCGGTAGCTAGTTGTTGGCATGTGTCAGTTGGATGTGGTCCCTGACATAGCCCACAAATTGCTTCCGGATGCTGTGTTTGTGTTTGACCAGATGAGGCTCCTACCTGAGAAGTACCCGCTCCCTTTCCTTTCTCTTGTCCCAGCTGTATCGCAGCTATCTGTTCCTGCAGTTTTTCAAAATCCGTTTTTCCTTCACTTACAGCAAAAACTTTTCTAGGAGGATCTGCCTTCTTGTCATTGCTGTTCAACACAGATCTGTTGACAGACATTGTCTCAATCTTTTCCCAGGCTTGATCCATGGGCAAATGGAGTAAATGTCTTCCGCCTGCGGCGTCCAACATCATTCTCCATGGATGGGTAAGTCCTCCATAGAATTTCCTCAGTTGCTCCCACGGTTGGTATCCGTGTTGGGGGCATCGCCTCAAAAGGCTGGCGAATCTTTCCTTTGCGTTATACAATGACTCGTCTGGCTTCATCTTGAACTCTCCAATTTTCTCCCGTCCTTCATCTATCTTAGATTCAGGGAAATATTTTAACAGAAAGCTCCTCACTAAATCTGCCCAGGTACTCCTCTGATTTATGGGTAATGATTTATACCAATCCCTGGCACCACTAAATAAAGATAAAGGAAACAACATTAGTCTTATAGCATCAGGTGATACTCCCTGATTTTTGATTGTGTCGTAGAGCTCCAGGAAGGTTTGAAGATGATCATGGGGATCCTCATGATTTGCACCGCAAAATTGATTGTTCTGCACCAAGTTGATGAGTGCCGGTTTGAGCTCAATATTGCGTGCAGGAAATTGTGCTCTCCCAGGCCTATCCAAATAGGGCTCCACGATGGGTTGCATAAAATCAGCTGCTGCTTGTTGCTGTTGATTTCCTTGGTCTGGTTGATTTTGGTACTGCTGGTGGTAGTTGGGATTCTGTTGAAAAATATTTTCGGGATCATGGGGGTTGTTTTGGAATTGATCCTGATTGAAGACTTGATTCTGGTATTGTTGGTTTGGCATATTTTGGTTTTGTTGGTTATATTGGTTAGGGGGTGGTGGTTGTTGGTGGAACTGCTGATACTGTTGCTGATTTGGGTTAGGTAAATCTTCCTCCTCATTTGCACGATTCGGGTGTTCTACCATACCCCCATCAGCTCCATTACCAGGATTATTGGGTGGTTGGTCTAATGGCAAGATCGGGGGAATGTCCTGGTTCTCTGCCATATCGGATATGTCACTGCTTGTAGTTTCGGGTGAGGTACGAGTCCGGGCTTCCTGCTCTTTCCTTCGTCTGGCTTGCGCCCTCAGTTGGCGAGCGGTCCTTTCTATTTCTAGATCGAACGGTAGCTCAGGCAATGTGGCCGTTCTCCTTTGCATAAGCAGCTTGTATCAAGATTTGGTAGCACCTGCAAAACCCCCAGGTTAGTAATGATTCAAAAATATATACAAAAACTATCTATAAGTAAATCATGAATGTAGTTCTCTTAATAAACGGCGCTGCACCCTCCCCAGCAACGGCGCCATGAAACTTTTGAACTCTTAGTTCTTTAACACGAGCTTTTTGTAAAATATATCAAGTTGAATTTATTGAATGAAAAGAGTTATGATTCGTGGGGAAAGGGTTTAAGGATATATTTCACTTTTTATTACTCATGTGGGGTATTCTGATTTCAAACGGCGCTGCGGTTCTCTCTGGCATGAAACTTTTGACAACTTTCACGGTGCAGCCGGGATAGATAATTCAATCTTGACCTCCAGTCTGTCACACTGAAGGTCTCCAGCTTTTGGTATCATGAAACTTATCGTAATTTCCTGTCATAAAAAACCTTGCCATGAAACACACTCCCACTGTATTAGTATTTTCTGAAAAATCATAATCATGGTTTCCAATTTTATTCAGTGAAACAAATTTATGAAGATGGAGATTAAGGATATATTATAGGTTATCACGTTTTTATTGCTCATGTTACGAACTGTGCTCCCGAAAGCGCACAGTGTCTAAAGTTGCAGTAATTTATAGTAAGACCGGATCGTTCACTGGAGGATGTGCGATAGAAGCAGGGCCCACGTCGTTTACTAAGATTTTCCACTCGGTTACTCGATTCAAGTTTTGCAATGGTTTCTAACAACTACTTGACAATAATATAAAGCAGATTATGAAAGCAATAAAATTATTCTACAAAGCATGGTAAAATTAGTCTAGAAAGCGATTAAATCTATTCTAAGAAAGCGATAAATATTATGCTAGGAAAGCGAATGAAATTATTCTACGAAAGCGAATTAAAATGTGACAGAAGGGACAGGGAGAAAGTAATAAAGATTGGACAAGGTTCAGATGAAACACACTTAAACTTCCATTTTAATACACAGATCTTTGTTTGGGATAATCCATCAGTTAGCTAACTCTCATGCTCTCTATACCATGTTCCCTTTAGCAGACAGGTACTTATGGTATGAGTTTACATGCTCTTAAGACCTCAATTTCTAAGATACCACAGATTAATAACCCCCCTTGCAATGCCTTGCAAGAGAATGTTAGTCATATGTGGTGGACAAGCAACACCTAACATATCATTAGTTGATATGCCAAGTACTCCTATCGTCCCCCTTGTCACACCCAAAGTCCAAATCTAACCCCGAACTAATCCATAACTCTTAAACCTTACAACCGGCAGATGCATCTCTGCTTCCGAGTGACCTCTATGAAAGCATTTTAAAGAAAGCGGTAAAGAAAGCAGTAAAGAAAGCATTTAAAAATCTATCGCTCGGAAGTCTTAAAAGATCGTCACAATCCGTTAGTATAAAAGAGCCCCTGGTCTTGGTGACCAGATGCAGATTTAGAACTTCCCAAATATCAGTAAGCCACAGGGCTTATAACATTCGGTTAGTTATGAGATACAAACATGAGTGGAACAGACCTATGAAGGTTTGTTCCGAATGCACTCACTCAAGACTCAATTTTAGGCTTTGGCGGGAGAAGATAGTAGTTGAAAGAATATTCAACCCTACCATAGAAATTAACCAAGGCCTATATATTGTTCCTCTAGTATTAATTTTCACATTTTTCCGAATCCAAGTGGAAACGGATTCGATGCAACACTTAATACAAGATTTCCAACACACATTAATTTTGAGAAACAAATAGATGTTTGAAAATCATTCCCTAAACAGGTACTAAACTCTCAATTTAAACACAGATCCTTTCAGTCTAGGTGAGACCTAATCGCTGACTCTGCTTCTAAGTTCTCAAAATCAACCCCCAGTAGAAGATGAACTAGTCATAACTGTAGAATTATCCCTTACTCAGATCCGGATTTTATAAAATGATTTTTGTTGGAAATTTATTATGCAACATCTGATTTAGATCAAGACTTCTATGTCCAAGGGGAAGGATCCCCAAAATAGTAATGACCACAATATCTATATAATAGTATCATGCATACATGTATATGAGAAGTAAAATAAACTACCCCAAAATATATGGTGGGGTTAGACAGAATTCGATACACAAAGATGGATTAGCCTGAGATAAGAAGAATTTGGCTAAAGAGAGTGCCAGAAATAGTTGGGGTTATCCGGACTGCAAACATCTGCTACCCGGTTCCCAAGTATTCCAGATGGAATGGTTTGTAGACAGTGGAATGCCTTAAGTGACAGTTGCCGCCGTCACCTTAGACTTCACTGTCTGTGAATCTGGAGGAAAACCCACATGTTCTATTACCGTAATAATTATTAGATGACATTGCCATATATCATCTATCATTACTACAACTCTAGATTCAGGTTTGAAATTAGGATAAAGAAAAGAAAACTGTATCCGGATAGGAGTCAGCTGAGCAGCTATTATGATCCCGGATGGACGAACCGCCAAGGCTTCCACCGACCACTACCCGAACCATGCAAAATAACAACTAGTAATTAATACTCATAATACGAGCTAATTATCCGTGTGGGAATATCCGCCAACATTAGTCTGATGTTATTTCTTACTAGTTGTTCATACACACAATGAAAGGGAGAATAAACAAAGTTAAGAAAATGTTTTTGGCATTGTGTGAGTGTTAGTTCACACAATAAATAGACAATGATGGGTTGAAATGGTTAATGGATAAAATTGGATGTAATGGGCCTAGGCCCAATACTTCCATGCAACTTACACAACTCAAGAAATAAAATATTTTTGGGAGTTTTAAAATAGGAGGAAGAAAGCAATTCGGTCTATTGAGCAAAAATGCAAAAGAGACCGAATTGAAGATGCATGAGATATGAAGTAATACCATACCCAATTAATCCTTGTAAAGTCATGAAGCATCATCTAATTCGAATTGTCAAGCAATTCGGTCTGAACCGAATTGGGCAATTCGAATTGATGAAGTCATTCCTTCACTCAAATTTGGCTAAGGCATTTACCCCAAAAATGAGGGTAATTCGAATTGCCAATTGGATTCGGTGTAGACCGAACTTGAACAATTCGAATTGGTAAGATAGAGAAAATAAACTAAGGCATGAAGGGATGGCATGCATACAATGTGGTCTCCTAAGTCAATTCGGTCTATATGGGCAATTCGGTCTATAGGCCGAATTGCATGGAAATCACATGAAGACAACACTTTTTGTTATGCAATTCGATCTCATGGGCAATTCGGTCTATTCGGTATAGACCGAATTGCCTAAATCGAATTGCATATAAATTTTTCAAGAGAAGCAATTAACAACTATTTTTGCCATGCAATTCCATTTTCATGAGTAATTCGGCCTAAACCGAACTTCCTCAGATCGAATTGCATGCCTTCTCTCATAAGTGTGGGTTTGGTATACATTGTGTGGTTTATGATTGATAAGTTTTACCTAATCCTTCATTTCACATCAATGTCACTTCACAGCCACACTAATGAGTATTTTAAGGAGAATAGACCTAGGTTATGTGGCTAACAGGCATTGGCTTGAACCAAACCTCAAAACTACAAACAAGCAATCAAAGATTAAAGATTCAAGCATAGACTGAATAAACTAAGAACACATGCTCAAAAACAAGAACACCTACATAATCTAAGGCAACATTAAGCTAAAGAAAGCGAATAAAACAGCAGCTAAAAAGCAAGAAAAATTAATTCTAGCAAGTCTATAATTATCTAAAATCTAAGATCACTCATTTGAGTCTCTAAGGTATAAGGTCAAGCCACAAACCACTTAGCACACATTTATTTAGAATGCAAGTCAACTAGGGCATAATAAATATAACCTAGTTGAAACAAACAAACATTCTATCATTATTGCTAAGGAAATCATTAAATAGATGTCAAACACTTGAAATGAAAACCCATTTCTGGATTCTTTCTTGTATAGACATCGGAAAGCAGTAAACAACCCTAAAACCATTCATTAGCTTGAAGGTAGGGTTCATTCTAACTACAAAGCATTTAAGGTTTATGGAAATAGCTACACTAAGGGTGGTAACCAGCTTCTATGAGATAAAAACTAAGCTCCAAAGCAATAAAACTACAATACAAGCATGAAAAATAAACTATCTAAACTACACTACCTACCTAACCCTTAAGGGGTGAAGAACCTTCTCCTTCTTTTTGTCTCCCAGCAGCTGTCCAAGAGTTTTTGTGTGTCCAAGGATATTTCCTGTGTTGAGGAAGGTCAGCTTTTATACTTGTTTCCGAAACCCTAGGCCCATCATGCATTTCTCACGTGCTCAGCTGTACTTTTGAATGTGATTCGGTCTCCTCATGCAATTCGGTTTAGATCGAATTGATGCAATTCGAATTGCATGAGGTCTTCCTTCTTGATCTTGAGCTGGAATGTGATAGTCATCCATCAATTCGGTCTATGGGTAGACCGAATTGGCCTTGTCGAATTGAAGATGGCTCCTGCTTGGCTTCTTTGCTTTAAGGCAATTCGATCTATGCAGTCAATTCGGTCTACACCGAATTGCACAGATCGAACCTCTTCTTTTTGTTTTGCTCCAAGTCCTTTCTTTCCATGGTGCAATTCGGTCTAGGGATCAATTCGGTTTAGACCGAATTGCCACAGACCGAATTGATTGCTCTTCTCTTCCTCAACACCTCTTTTTCTTCTTTCTTTCAGCAATTCGGTCTATTGAGCAATTCGATTTAGTCGAATTGCTCAATAGACCGAATTGGTCTTCAACACTTAGCCAAATTTTCAGATTGTGGGATTTTCATTCTTTTTCCCATCTTTTTGATTTTTGTGGGCTATCCTATTCTTTTGCCCATCTTTTCATTCATTTTTCTTTTCTTTTTCCTTTTTTCATGTTTTTGGATTTTTCTAACACAAATGCAATTAAAATTGCATGTTTTGTGTCTTTCATTACCAGCTTAATATTTTTACAAACTTGTATCAATCTATCGAATTCAACTGCTTTCTTATTGAAATAAGATGGGATTTCGATCAAAATGTCCGTCTCAGACACGGAAATGGATTGGAAATAATGGACAATTTTGGCCATTATCATATGCTTTTCTCCCCGTTGGCAGAGCAGAAAGATGAGCACAGCTGTGGTGTTTTTGTCTTGTCATATATGGATTATTGGGAAGGATTGATTATGGATGACATGTTGGCAGAAATGAAGAACAAAAGGTACAATATGGCAAAAAGAGCCAAGGTCTGTGCTCAAATATTGCTGTCAGATGTCAATCAACAGAATGATTTTGTGCTTGGAGAAGTGAATAGAGAGATGCATTTGGTTGCCTAGCTGAGTCAGTCATTTGAGGTAAAGAAACCACCACCACCTAAGCCAAAAATGGTCGAAAAAAGAAACAATGATGAATGAACTGTTTTTTGAGGTGTGGAAAAACAAATTATTGAAACTAAGTACATCGCTTAAATGTACTTTTTTTCATCGCTTAAATGTATATGTTTTCATCGCTAAAATGCATATGTTTTCATCGCTGAAATGTACATCTTTTCATCGCTTAAATATATTTACAAATTATTGTAACTAAGTACATCGCTTAAATGTACTTTTTCCATCGCTTAAATGTCTATTATTCCATCGCTTAAATGTATATTGTCTCATCGCTTAAATGTACGATCTCTATTCTTACATGGGCATTGTAAATTATGGAGTATTATTCTCTATTTGGCTGATTTGAAGCGATTCTTTCAGGTGGGGATAGCTGAAAAAAAGAACTGATGCGGATCCTGAATTTCCTGAGCACATCAGAATTCTAAGGGAAAAAGTGCTACATGAGATAAGGCATAGGAAGTGGCCAGTGCTGAGAAAGAATGCAAGACAGTACAGATTGATGACCAAGGCTGAGGCAGAGGAGTATCTGAAATATGATCTGGCACAAGATATGTCTTATTTAAAGGAAGCCCTGGAAAGAGACATGGTGGGCGCCATGATGGAGCGTTACAGAACTTCTTATTTCGAACTCCTCATGGAAATGGATCAGAAGGCCCTGGAGTATGGTAACACAGGAAATAAAGACAAGATCATGCATTATGAGTACAAACGCAGAAGTCTAATCTGCAACTGGATCAAAGGAGCATGGGAACTGAAGCTGCTGAGGATCACCAATCCAGAATTTGTGAGAGATTACTTGAGGTTTGCACATAAACAGTTTGTGAAAGATGAACAAAAGAATAAGTCAGAACGCCTTTACAACCAATCATCATATCCCAATCGCTGATTTGAATATTATGTCACCGCTGAAAAACACAGATATCATCGCTGAAAAGAAATATATTTGTTGCCATTGTAATGATATATGTTTACATGGCATTTTAATCTAAACACCATATCACTTCTGGAGGTCCAGAATCTGGATATAAACTTAATCGATAACTAAAGGCCCCTCGTTGGTCAACTTAAAGGGTCCACAATTAATTTACTTTAGGTTGGATTCCAATGTATCATTTGTCATGAAGCGGAATCTAATTTGAGTATTTGTCATAATGCAATTAATATTGGCAAGAATATTCTCTCTTTTGTTTTTCTGATAGTCTAAAATATAAAATCATTCACTGTAAACTTTTCAATACTTCAATGTTTCTTCATAGGAGGGAATGAGCGACGGAGAATGAGGACTGGGCTTAATATTCCAATCGCTGATATGAATTCAATATCAGCGCTGAAAAACACAGATATCATCGCTGAAAAGAACTATATGTCATTTCATAGAATGGCCTAAAAGAAATGGGCCTAAATAAAATGAAATGGGCATCGGAAATTTTTTTAAACTGTGACCCTTATAAATGGAATCACATTCATTTCTCGAAACTTCATTTGTAAACCCTAATTTCTCAAAACCCTAATCGGAATCACCTTCATTTCTCATAAATGTCGTCGAAAAGAAGATGTACCGGAGAGAGTTCCAGTTCCAGATATTAATATTTAAAAATTTGTATTCAATTGCAACATTAAATTTTTATAACATTAAATAGTTTTACAATATTAAATTTTTATAATTTTTACTTTATACAGATATTAATATTTAAAAATTTGTATTCAATTGCATGAAAATAAGGAATGTTAACTTCTTTATAAAAGACGACGAACGTAGTAATAATAACAGAGGAAATAAGAAAAACCTAAAATCATTATTACTTGTATTATTATGTTGTACGGATGTCTGCAAAAAATCATAAATAGCCCATCCGAAAGTCTGAAGCGTAGATGAGCTACGCAAACTCAATGTTAGTCTGTTTGGACAATGTTTTTGTTGACGTACTGTAGATTAGTAGTAGTACTTCTACTTCGTATTTCATGAGAGCTGAAATTAAAGATCCAATATTATTGTCCCATTCCCATTCCCATCTCACCAGATGAAGAACGCACGTACTGCATACATTGATGGAGTAATACTAATAGTCTTGCTTAATTTGAAGACACAGACAGGGAATTAATTGGGAGTTGACAGGACTTGATCTGTAAACTTAAAAGCACCAGCTGCCTAGCAGGTAGCTGCTACTACTAGACCAGGAGGCCCCCTGGGTAGTGGGTCCTCCTCCATCTCCATTTCCTTTCTACTACTACTAGCTAGAGAGTTTCTTTCTTTCTTAGCTTAGAATGACTAGACTTCCTTACAGATCAATAATACTCCTACTACTTGTGTCTTCTTGTTATATCCCTTTCAATAATAATACTCCTATAATAAAATCTACTGACATGCATTACTTGACCATTTTATTAGAAGAAGATATAGGTGACCGTACCCAGTCAGTTTCTGTCCATTATCTTTTATGCCAGCCGCCAAAGTTCCTCAACTTTTATATCCGAAAAGGCATAAACACCCCTCATTCGTAAAGTAGTTCGTGCACGAACCAGCAAATCATCACGAACCATAGTTAATCTATGTGATTAAGGAGAAAAGTTCATGTAAATTAGTTGGACAGCTGGACCGTATACGAACCAGTTGGATCGTACACGAACCGCGATTTGTGACACGCGACCAATTGGACAGGGGTAATAGGTTCGTGGGATGATGGCAATGGATGATACATGAACCATTTTTTTATTGAATAAAGACCAAGAACCACTTTGATATTATGTTATGTATTTTAATATTATTAAATTTATTAATTTTTTGATTAGCATATTTTTTTGGATGTAATATAGTATTATGTTACATATATCAATATTATTAAATTTATTAATTTCTAGTATTAAAACAATTTTGGTGTACTTATTATTATTAATTATATATATGAGATATTAATTTTTATTATTAGCCTATGTTATTAATTACTAGTTATATTTATTCCAAAAAATATTAATTATATATTTATTATTAATTATTAATTCCAGACTACCCGACATATGCCTATGGCTTAGTCTACTGAAGACCATGGCAGACCAAACTTTTTTTATAAATAGGCTAGGCTTAGATTTTTTTTTAAGCCTATTTAGCTAAATAGGTCCAGGTCAAACTTTTAAAAAAACATATTAGGTCAACAAGGTCGGCATAGTTATAATTATTTTTTAGGTGAATACCAGGATATCTTCAGACCTAATTGGACCCAAGATCAATCCCTCGAGAATCGGGTGGGCATAGTTATCATTATTATTAGTATGTTAATTTTTATTGTGTATAAATATGTGCTATCATTGTTGTTATTTTATATGAAAATAATTATTAATTTGATTTTATATAGGTTTTTAAAATATTTTTAAGTCTTTTTCCCGTTTATAAATAGTCATGGATGAAGACTTACCCAAATGCACAAATTTATGTATTCTAACATTATGATTACATCCGACATATACAAAATAATTTTAACTTAATTTTAAAATAGGCTTAACCAGACTTTTAAAACGCTTAAAAGCTGGCCTGTTTAATTTTAATAGGTCATGCTTAGGCTTATAAGATATTTCTATCTCGGGCCTTAAAAAATCGACATAGGCCTAGGCCGTTCAAACCTAACCCTAGCCTGGCCTATAGCCTATTTCCACCCCTACATGAGGTTTAAAATCTTTTATTTAAATAGTGATAGGAACAATTTCGTTAGGGTGCGATTGGTGATTTTGACTTGATGTGATGCGGTCAATCGCAACCATTGAATCACTTTATAAATTGATGGTTGAGATTAACTTAAATGTTAAAATAGTAAATTTGCTATATTTAGTTGTATTAACAAACCATCGCTCAATTTTGTATGCTCTTCAACTCTACTTTTTTTCTACGCATTTCAATACGTTCAATTGATCTTACCTTATACTCCAATTTGCTTATTTGTGAAGCTATATAATATACATATTTGTTCATGAAAACGTACATCAAATGTTTCTATGTTGAGTCGCTGAATTGTTGATGAGAATGTCGCTGAATTGTTCACGGAAAGAACGCTGAATTGTTCTTAGTATCGTCGCTGAATTGTTCCTGGTGTCGTCGCTGAATTAATCTTGAAGAAATTAGCATTCATGAGAACGTCGCTGAATTATTTTTGGTGACATCGCTGAAATGTATATGCCAACATCGCTGAATTCTTCAAAGTGGTGTCGCTGAATTCTTCAATGTTGGGCCGCTGAAAATATTTTTTGAGAGCATCACATAATTATTTTTGGTAGCATCGTTTCCCCTCTTTAATAAGGATTTTTTTATCGTAGATATAGATTAGATTACCAAATATTTGATATGATTTACCGAATATTAGATTGATAACATACTAAATATAGGATTATATATTCCTCGGTCAAGAGTGAAGTTTGGCTTTATGACAATTATACTCTTTTGCATTTACAACCCTTGGATTTTAATTGGACGCTCAAGATCTTCGCATTGATGTGCTGTGGGATTGTGCAATCGCACCCTAACCGATCCCGTGATAGGAATGTATGCAACAAAAATTTAAAAGAGAAATAAAGGAAATAATAAGATGATAGAAGAAACTTCAAACCCCCAACCAGGTGGATATAATATAAAATAAATTGTTTTACCATTGAAAAACTAAACTATGTAGTTTCGCTTTAATATCTAGAATAATAAGAGCAATTGGGAAAAAAAAATACGCTTAAACTATTCAAAATTCACCAACAGCAATTGTCTTGAGTGGATTGGGGTTCTAATTGCTTAAGCAAGGTCTCGGGTTAATTGCTTTGGGAGAGACGCGAACCTTGTGCGTGCCAAAAAATGCTTTGAGAGATGTGCCGTTAATTGCCTATGTAGATTCTCGAGTGATTAGTCTTATTATCTCTTTTATTTTCCTTTTAAATTTTTGTTGTATGCATTCAAACCACTATTTAAGCAAAAGACTTAGAATCTCATGTAACTCGAGAAACACAATATTTTCATTTTATATTGTCATATTAATTCAACACCCGTGCGTAGCGAGCAAAAAATTCTAGTAATAATTAATAATAGTAATAATTATAATAATTAATAATTATAATAGTAAGAAAAGTAATTGGAAAATTATTATAACAATATTAATAAAACAAGTCATATCATGATGCATGAGGGGGTTGGGGTTCGTGTATAATTTATACACACAATAAGTAGCCAACAATTTAGTGGACCGTGTATTATATTGTAAGGATTCGACTGTGTATTATACACAATTTATTATTATTGGTTCGTGTATAATTATACAACACAGGGTGGTTCGTGTACGGTTCACGAGACACGAACCAGTCTCCATAATCATTCTTATTAATTAATCCATGGTTCGTGATTGAATATGTGGTTCGTGCACGAACCACACTACGAACCATGGTCCTTTTTGTCTTTTCGGGCATATATGTTAGGATTTTTTGTCGGCGGTCAAAAAAGATAATTGTCAGCTCCTGACCGGGCACTGTGGTTCTGGTCTCTTTATTAGAAATTGCCGAGCTGCAGCTTGTAATAATAATTATTAGTAGTAGTAGTACATGATATTATGATTCATTCATCAACGCACACACATACACACATGGGTGTTGGGTGGATGTGGGCACTGCCAGTACTGCCCACCCAATTCTCATATACATTCACAGAATTAATTGGCAACCAAAAAACAAGTAATTCCTCAAGCCTGTGTCCTGGTCGGCTGTGATGCCCACTTTGCTTTTCCATCTTCATTATTATCTTGCCATTTTCACTTCTAGTATATCATTCTTCTTGATCCATCGATCATCTTTTCTTATTTGCATGCAATAATATAGTATATCTAATATACATTACTCACTCCATCACATGATGAATAATGAAAAAGCAAAGGTAAGGGTGATGGATGAAATCTTACAAGAAAGAAAATCTATATATCGATGGCAATTCCCAATTGCCAATTGCCAATTGGCCGCATGCAGTAGTGTCACATGCATTCATCTTGTCTTTGTGCCGCCCACACAATCTCGACTTGTAAACATCTATCTATGCAATATAGTAAGTATATATCTAGCTAGTCACAGTCACTCTCATCTTTTTTGGGGTGTGTGTATGTATGTATGAAATAGTTAATGGGCAATCCGAAAATACCACCCACTTTTGGTTACATGATAGTAGTATATGCATGTCCATCTTTTCTTTCTATATCATCGGTCCTTGTTTATTTGTGGACCTCATCAAGATATTTTTGTTTTTTAAAAGAAGAAGAAATCTTTACTTTTTTTTATTTTTATATTTAAATTTCTTTTTTTGTGAATGAATTCGGGATAGGAATTTAAAAAAGGTGTGAATCCTTGTACACGCACATGATGATTCATGAAGCTAATTAAGATAGGTATGAAGTGTGAATCAGGTGATCAAGCAGTGGCCAGATAAGTATGTAGTGTATTATATATTGGCCGGTTTATTACTCCCTCCGTCCCACTTCAGACGTCTTGTTTGACTTTTTGACACTGTTCATTGTTTAACTTTGACTCAATATTATTGCAAGTAAATATTTGAAAAAAAATAGTCGAGTTCGGTCTTGTTAGATTCGTCTAATCGTGTAGTTTTAGAATATATATTTCACATAATTTTTACTTATATATATTTTGAGATATGATCGATTTAAAAAGTGCATTGGATTGTGTGCAGAAATCAAACAAGACATCTTAAATGGGACGGAGGGAGTATATTTTATTACATCATGAAGTAAATCCTTTAGCTTTAAGCTGTAATAAGAGCCTGTTTGGATTGGCTTTTTTCCAAGTGCTTTTGGCTTTTGCTTCTGCCAAAAGCACTTTTGAAGGAAAAAGAGTGTTTGTTTTGGCTTTTTAGAAAAAGCAAAAGCACCTCGAAAAGCTGCAAAAGTGCTTCTGGGAGAAGCAGCCCAGGTGGTGCTTCTCCGAAAAGCAGAAGCCAAAAGCACCTAGTAATGTGTGCAGAGTCATAAATGCCCCTATTAATTTATTTAAATTACACTATAAATATATACTATCATATATAAATAGCATATCCTTTTTGGTAATTTACACATTTCAAAAGCACTTTTCACTTTTATACATCCAAACACACTATTGAAAAAAAGCTGCTTTTTAAACATTCCATCCAAACACAAAAGTTAGCTGCTTCTGCTTTTGGCTTTCACTTCTGCTTCTGCTTTTGGCTTCTGCTTTTTTTAAAAGCCAATCCAAACGGGCCCTAAGCCCTGATAACCAATTAATTAATTATATACAGTACTACATGACTGTGGGCTTTATATAATTAAAGACTTGTAAAGTAACTAGAGAAGGAAAAAAGAATGTTTACTTATAAAGTTAAAATATAGCCAACTGAGATTTTGTTAGATTCGTCACGTCTTGTAGTTTTTAAATATCGAACTTTTAGAATTTTTACTTATACTGAATTTGAATTATAAATAGTTTAAAATTTGCATTGGACTGCGTACTTGGTGGGTTCGTAGCAATCTTTAAAAAACAGACGAAGTATATTAAAATGTGCAGATCAATAATATTCACTATTCATTCATCTCAAATGCAAAATTGCCAACCTTACTTGGGGTGGGGGAAGGGAACTAGGTACAGTAGTATTGTCAAGTCAAGTGGGCTTTCAGTTTTTAAATTTCTAATTTAAAAATTGGGCTTACAATCAAGACAGAAGCCCATATACAAAATGGTTTGGGCCGCTGCCTTTTATATTCAAAATTCAATACGGAATACTACTTGTAGTGCATAATAAGTTAATAACATGAAAAATACACTACTCTGAAAGAAGAAAAGGATTAATAGATTCATTGGAATATTCTTATTCTTGTTCTTATTTATTTATTTTACTATGATTTTATTATGACATGATTATGATTTATGAATGACACAGGCTTTATGTTGCACGGGGAGTTGCCTTTAATCTTTTTTCCTCTTTAGGGAAACAAAAAAGTGAGGGAACAAGAACGTTGGTGGATATCATTACCACTGCAAAACCAAAATAATGGCAATGGTATTCATAAACTCCTACCGTTTTTAAATAGTTTCCAAAAAGACGGGTTTGGATATGGTGCTGAATGTGTGACCTTCAGTAGGTGCTCACGGGCTGACTCGATGAGGTGTGTGTGTGCTGGTTGTTAATGATGTGTGTACTGAGTATTTAATAGTGTTTGAGTTGTATAAAAACACCTAGTACACACAAAACACTATACTACTTCAGCACCTGCTTATTCAGCTTCCAAACGAAATAGTAGAAAAGACTACTAAAAAAAATAAGTAAGCATGTGGCATGTTGTACAATAAAAGCTAGATGGTCTAGTGCACCCAACCCAAGTAGGAATATAAGTATGTAATAATGTAAATGTAACGACTATATATGTGGATGTCTATATAGTATATAGTCCAACCTTAGCCTTTTGTGGCATGTTGTACAATAAAAGCTAGATGGTCTGCACCCAATTCGGCGTGATATCAAATCGAATTTTGAATTTTGAGTCTGAACAGTGTAATTCGAGTTTGTACAGTAACGGAATTTGAAGTTCTAGCCCGAATTTAACTAGGCTAGATAGTATATAATTTGAATTTAAATTGATAATTTTACTTATTATACTGCAAAATATAACTTTGTTAGGCTTGATAAAGTTTAAATTGTGTCTAATAGTTTTTAATTTTTATATTTTTAAAATTTAATGATTTAATCGAGTTTGATCGAGTATCGAGCTAAGTTTTCCTCACCCTTACACCCAACCCAAGTAGGAATATAAGTATGTAATAATGTAAAGAGGTAATAACTAAAATAGGCCAGCAGAAGGAGGCCCTTCTGCTTTTGGGCCACGATATAAAAAATATTCATTTATGGGCCACTAGAAGGCATTCGGGCCTAATTTTAGGCCAAATGGTTGAAAAAATGCCAAGCGTGCGTCACGTGATGTGTACGCGCTGGAGAACCGACGCGATGGTTTAAAAATGGAAATGGTCTCCTAATTAACAAGATAGATTGAGTATTATTTATTTAATTACATAAAAAATTAAAATAGACCACCAAAAAGAAATCATTTCCATTTTTAGGTCATCATGCCGTTCCTCCGGCGCGTGCACCTCACGCAGCCCGCACTTAGTATTTTTTCCGACCATTTGGCCTAAAATAAGGCCCAAACACCTTCTAATGACCTATAAATGTATATTGTTTATATCTTGGCCTGAAAGATCTCTTCTTCCTATTTTAATAATTATATAGTTCATCCTTAGCCTTTTCAACCACGTGCACCATTAATGCAATCGCTTTCCACATCCCACATTTCCTCTCATACTAATAATTGAAAAAACAATCCCAATATTTTGAACTGCAACGGAAATATTCACTATTTTGAATCCAACCTAGCTACTCAATAACATTGCTAGTATTTTTTTTTTTAAATAGTGACACTTATGTGTCGGCAAAGGTGTGTGGGAGTCCAAACCACACAAATTACAAAGGGGGATAAAGGGAGGGATAGGGGGCCAGGTGGGGATCGAACCCCAACCTTTGGTTGGGAGAAGAGGGATTTGACCGTTAGGGTAAGTCACCAACCCAATAACGTTGCTAGTGTTATAAATGTATTTTTCTTTAATTATTATTGTTTGGAACTTGATTCTCTTCATGGAAATAAAATCTTTCTATAGTGAAGTCGTACATAGTATTTTCTTTACAAAATAGGAGGGGGTAAAAGAAAAGTTCATAGTCATAGATCATCTTCACCACACAGATTTTGTAAACTAATTACATCTCCTGACTTCGATAACAAACAAAATGTTTCATTTCATACTTATGTTCTCAAGTTTAATTTGTTCATCATCACATTCATCGCATATAAAAAAGAAAACAAGAAAAAATATGCAATTTAAAAAAGAAGAAAAATCAAATATGCAATCTTATAAATTATAATGTAAACACAAATTCCGCTGGCATGGGATACCCATATACGTCAAAAAATTATATAAAATACAAATTCCCTTGTTTTTGTTCCGCAATTTTTGTTGCTTATGGAATATCTAAAAAAGAAAATGTCATCACACAAATTTGAACCTGACTTGTTTCACCTCCCCGAACTCTGAACCAACTTCTCTTACCATCCAATTAAACTTCATTTTATATCATCTTATAATACAATTTATTTAATCTATAGTAGAAATTTAATAGAATTCCAAATTAATTATATTTCTCTTAAAAATTAATTTTGAAATTACATTGTTATGTAAATTATTAATTAATTTTAAGATTTTATTTATTATTTTAATTTTTATTCTCTATTTCTTTCCATTTATTTTATAGTTTAAATTAAATTTATTTTTTAGTTTTAAAATATATAATAATTTAAAGATTACTTAAATATATACTTTTAATAATTTATATTTAATTAAGTTTAATTAGTAAAAAATTAATATCAGACGACAAAAAGCATTATGTCTGCCTAATTAGTCGCCAATGAGGCGTTATGTATTTCCTCGTTTGATTCGCTGCCTAAGAGGGACTTTTATCGCGCGGTTCCTCGCCTAGCTAGCGACGAATTATTTTTGTCACCTATATATTGTCATCTGCAAGGAAATTTTTTGTAGTTTGATGTAGTATTAATTTAAGATGAAGGTATATTAAAAATTAATGTGATATAATGATAATAAGTGTGAAATTTTAATTGATTTATTTATTAATGTATGTGATGTGTGTGAGTTGAGACTTATTAACGACGAGGAAAATTTTAAATTTAAAATTATTTATTTATTGATGTGATGCTTGAAATATTAAGTTTTAAATTTATATTTTCGCTAGACAGTCAATAAAGACTAGAAAAGTCAGAATTAAAGAATAAAGGTTGAAAGTTAGAGGCGTCGCCATGAGTTTGAATTTATTTTTTGCTGAACAACCTATACATGCGAGAAAAAATAGTGGTGGGGGTTCATGTCATACAAATTACATGAGTTTGAATTTATTGATTTATGGTATGTTTAAAATTTGTAATTATTTATACTAATGAAAATAAATGTTTCAAACAAAGTGATAGTACAACTAAAAGAAAAAATATTGTAAGCCACCGAAGGAGGTCGGAGGATGTGGTAAGAACTAAGAACAACCGAAGAAGTAGGAAATCAGTAGGAAGCCAAGCCTACACACCTATCTATATTGTATTTGTAGGCTATAGCTAAGATGTAATAAATGCCGTTTGTTTGTTAATTATGCCAGGCGTAAAAAAATTAGTACTACTAGTTAGTTAACATAGATATAAAAAGGGAGTAGTATTTCTTTTTTATCCGAAATGATATCCCCGTTTGGGAATTAGCTCTTAGCTGTTAACTGATTCTGTGAGTATTAATTAGTTAAAATTAGTTGTTTGACAATTTCGAGACTAACTTTTTGTCTAGAATAAGCTAAAATCCAAAATGCTGCTATTTGCATCGGTTTCAAAAAGAACTGATTGAACACTGTTTTAAGTTATTTTATCTTTTTAAATAAGCTATTTTATCTCATATTGTGAGACAAATTATCTGATTGAATTTAGCTATTTTGCCAAACAGGGCCTATGGAAAAGCCACATCCGCTAAGGTGTTGTTGAGGTGTCCGCTGATTGATCCAGTGGGTCATTGTGTAAAATTATTATTTTTTCATTTTTCATTTTTGATGTGTTTGTTGGGTGGCTTGGCGGACCAATGTGTAAAACTATTATTTTTATATTTTTCATTTTCATTTTTAATATGCTAGTTGAGTGAACCAGTGAGATAAACCTATTTTTTTTAAAAAAAAAATTTAACTTGTCCACTGGGTCGACGCTGGTCTATATATATACTCCCTCCGTAATTTAAAGAAACTAATGTTTGCATAGTAAACACAATTCACTGAGTAAGTTTGATTCGATTTTTTAACACAGTTACATAATATAAAACATAGTTAAGTGAGATGTTGTTAGATTCGTCCAATCACGTAGTTTTAGAATATTAAACTTTTATAATTTTTACTCTTATACAATTTGAGATATTAATCGATAAACATTTGCATTGGATTGCGTCAAAATATGGAATGTTAACATCATTAAATTATGAATGAAGTATATATTAAGGTGTTCGATGGGTATCCGTTGAGTGGCCCGGCGGGCCAATTAATGTGTAAAAATATCTTTTTTAAATTTTTAATATTTTAAGGTATTCTCTAGATGTTCTCTGTAAAATAATACTTCCTCCGTCTCGGTATAATTGTTACGTTTGACTTTTTGACACTATTCACTGTTTAAGTTTGACTCAAATTTTTATTATAGTTATGCAAGAAAAACATAGTCAAGTGAGATCTTGTTAGATTCGTCTAATCTTGTAGTTTTATACTATCAAATTTTTATAATTTTTTAGTGTACATAATTTAAGTTATTAACCGTTAAAATGTGTATTGTCATACGTGTCGGGTGGATCAGTAACAAAAACATTGAGACAGAGATAGCAATTATTTTGTGTGGCCATGCATGGGGTTCACTCGATCCAAAAGTAGTTTGTAGAATGGGGATGAGCAACAAAAAAAAAAATAAGTGAGTGTTTGGATGAACTTATTTTTATTATTTTTGACTTTACTTGAAATAAAAAATAAATAAATAAATAACTCCCTCATTCCCGCCGTAGTTGTCTTATATACTTTTTTTTTTATAATGTTCATTATTCAACTTTGACTCAATTTTATTACAAGTATATATTTGAAAAAAATAGTCAAGTCCAGTCTGGTTAGATTCGTCTAAAAGTATGGTTTAGAAATTTTGCATAATTTTTCCTTATACATATTTTGAGATATTAACCATTACAGAAATGTATTGAATTGCGTGTACAGGCCAAACATAACATGTTTATGGGAACAGAGGGAGTATTTTTAATAATAATTTGAAATTTTTTCAAACAAATGAAAATATTATAGCGTGTAAGGATACAAGTTTTTGACTTATACTTTATAAATGACTTACTCATTTTAAAAACTCCACAACTTTATAAGAAAAATGTTTTTTTTTTCTTTCTTTAAAAGCAAAAGCCAAAGCACATTGAAAAAGTCCAACCAAATACCCCATAATATAGGTTAGGTTTATTAGGGAGTATAAAATTTGTTTTATCATGTATTTTTATATCCTCCCTCCGTCCCAGCTAATGTGTCTGGTTTGATTTTTTGATACTGTTCATTATTCAACATTGACTCAATTCTCTTGTAAGTATATATTAAAAAAAAAATAGTCGAGTTGGGTCTTATTAGAATTGTATGATCATATAGTTTTAGAATATATATTTTACATAATTTTCCATTGTATATATTTTGAGATATTAAGGATTAAAAAAGTGCATTCGATTGTGTGCAGAAGTCAAACAAGACAAGTTAGATGGGACGGAGGGAGTACATAACATCACACAAAATAAAATAGATCACATTATGTTTCACATCACAAAAACTCAAAATACATCATAAAAACTCTCTAAAACAAATTATATTCTGCACGTACTTAGACCATCTCCGATGGTCCCCTAAAACCCAAAATGGGATGGCATCTTCACTCCAATAATACCCTAAAACCAAACATATTTTAAGTTTTTTGAGTTTTATGAATAGTAAATACTCAAATTTGAGTATTTACTATTCATAAACCTATATCACTTTTTGCAATTAAATTAATTACAATTTCATCCCTTCAATTGTTGCAAGTTGAATATTGATCTAATTTTGTATTATGCTTGATAATTTTATACTTCATATAATTTTTTTATTAAATTAATTTTATATTTAATTAGATTAGAAATTTTAAGGTTTCTTTATAAAATAAATTTTAAACATAAAGATAACTAAATTTTAAAGTTTTGGTACAATCTTAGCAATCATTAAAAAATTTACATTAGCATATGAAAATATAATTAAACATAACACATCTCAAATACTTAAAAAAATATACAATATTAAACAACTAAATAAACTACGCAAATGGAAAATTAAGTTAATAGTCATCTAAATCAACATCGGATCCTCCAACATTATTGAAATACATATATGGATTTGTATTGAATTTATGTGGGGTTAATGTATAATTTATAAGAATTGAAGGGTATGATTGAAAAGATAAATAAGTTTGTATGGAAAAGAATATACAGAGAATAGTCTTTTAAGTTTGAGTTTAGTGTAAATGGTTGGAGATGAATTACTGTTTGATATGACATTTACTGTAAAATGAGTTTGAGTTTGGTGTTGTCTATTGGAGATTCTAAGTATTAAGATTTAGGAGCGTATACGTCTAATTGCAAAATAAAATACTTGGAGGACTCTTCTGACAAAATATAAAATTTGTAATCTACAGCAAAGTGTTTTTTTGTTTTTCAAGTTCAACTCCAAAAATTCTTCATATACGGTGCTATATACGGTGCTAAATTTTAATACTAAGTACATGCAGTATGACAAGAGGATACCCAATTATACCCAAAATAAAAATAAAAAAATTGAGCACGGTAGCTGGAAAATGATAACATTGTCATATGAATGGAATGAAGCACAACAAATATGTGAATGTGACGATTATGTGGCATATGCTGATGATGTGCATAAATGTGGTACAATTGGATAGACTTCGTGTTGATTCATTCATGATTCAATATATAATAAGCAATTTTAATCGAAAAAAGTTGGTGGTTATTAGTAATTAAATAAGCTCCTCGATGCGAGGCAGGCTGGCCTGGTTTGCTTTGTAGTAGTATATATGTACCCTGGCAGGCATTGACTCCTAGTGAGTCGTCTCGATATTTTCCAAGAATTTGGAGCATATATAAATATGTATACTATTATCATCTTCCATTTGGCTTCTTATTAGTATAATACAAGTAATACTCCTGCTACTACACTAGTAGTGTAGTTCAGTTGTGTCTCTTGGTTCCTTCTTACTTGAGTAAATATTAAGCTTTACTTTTTGAATGAGTACTTCATTTTTTGTTAACTAAAAAGGAAGTTGCCATGGATCGGGATTAGACACAATATTCGATGATGAACAAGATGAAGAACAAAGATTAACAATGATGAACTCAAAATGAAAATAAAAGGATAGGTTGAGATTTCCTTTACCGAAAGCTTAATCTTGGATCAATGGACACACTAAATGAGCCACGATTCCCTCGATCAACAATCTTCAAGGTGTCGATACGATCAAGCACATCTCAAGCTTGAAAGGAATTGCACCAACAAGGGAGAAATTCAAGATGACCTTCTAAATGCTCTTGGTTATCACCAAAGAGAAAACACTCAAATTGCTTAATTCATTCAAAGGTGTCCTTACAAAGTGTGGATAATGCCCTATATATAGGCAAACCATATTACACGGAATTAAACGACTTGCTATGTAAATTAAACAAGTACCAAAGCTACGGAAATAATAAAGTCTAAGTACATCCATAATGTGTTGGTGGTCTTGCTTGTGGGCCTTGAGCTCGTGTGGGTCTCGACACTTCTACTTCTTCATTAAGTTCCTTGGCCCAACATCTTCAATTAAACGGATTATCAATCTCGGCCCATTTTTATCCGGGTAGCTCAATTTCTGTTCCCACACCTCGGATTCATCGGATAGTATTTTGGTGATGGTGTTGAGGAACCTCTTGGCACGTTGCTTAGAGCAGGGTCCTTCCGGGATGCTAAGTGCTACAGTTCCGGCTCCCATGCCATCCCCACCCCCTTGGGAAGGTTGATCCATCAACCGATCAGCATTTTCCTCATCCCTCTCGAACAGTGACAGATCTGCAACATTAAAGACAGGATTAATATGACCATATTCTTCAGATAATTGCAATTTGTACGCATTATTATTAATCCTTTCTAAAACTTTAAATGGTCCATCTCCTCGCGGAGATAATTTGTTGCGTCTGCTCGCTGGGAATCGTTCCTTTTTCCAATTGAGCCACACCCAATCTCCGGGATCAAGCTTCAGTTCCTTCCGACCACGGTTGTTATATTTGGCATAACCTTCAGCAGCTTTGACTAGTCTGTTCTTTACATCAGCATGCATTTCTTTGATTGCTCGCCCCCTGTCCCTGCCATTGATATTCAAATGCTCATTGCGAGGCAATGGCAACAAATCAAGCGGTGTCAGTGGGTTAAACCCGTACACAACCTCAAATGGTGACATATGTGTTGCGCTGTGTACATGTCTATTATATGCAAATTCAATGTAAGGTAAGCATTCATCCCAACTTTTACTGTTAGTAGCAGTGATAATTCTAAGTAAATTACCTAAAATTCGATTTACTGCTTCAGTTTGCCCATCAGTTTGGGGGTGATATGCAGTGGAAAATAACAGTCTTGTCCCAATCTCAGCCCACAAGGATTTCCAAAAATAACTTACAAATTTTGCGTCCCTGTCGGAAACAATTGTCCGTGGCACACCGTGGAGTCTCACAACTTCCTTGAAGAATATCTTGGCCACGTGGTGTGCATCGTTCGTTTTGGCACAGGGAATAAAATGCGCCATCTTCGAGAACCTGTCAACAACCACAAAAATAGAATCTTTAGCCCGAGCAGTGCGAGGCAATCCCAAAACAAAGTCCATAGATAAATCAATCCATGGCCCATCTGGTGCAGGTAAGGCTTGATAAAGTCCATGTGGCTTGGTGGTTGACTTGGCCCTCAAACAGGTAATGCACTTGTTGATGAAGTCACTGACTTGTTTCTCCATTCCTGGCCAATAAAAACGTTCAGTTAGGACACTCATAGTTGCAATTCTACCAAAGTGACCCATCATGTCACCAGAATGTGCTTCAGTAATTAGAAGTTCTCTGATGGATCCTTTTGGTATACATAATTTATTTTCAAAATAAAGAAAACCATTCAATTGAGAATATTCTTTAAAGGATATTTTGTCGGTTTTCTTGTAGATCTCCCCAAAGTCAACATCTTGAGCATATAGGTCCTTTATGTGCTCGAATCCGATCAGATGCGTAGTTGCAAAAGCTGCGAGATTCAGTCTTCTTGATAAGGCATCAGCAACCACGTTATCTTTCCCCTTCTTGTAACAGATCACATACGGGAATGATTCAATGAATGAGCTCCATCGGGCATGTCTTGCATTTTTCAGTTGCCCCTGTCCTCGGATATGCTTCAGTGTCTCATGATCTGTGTGGATAATAAACTCTCTCCCTCGCAAGTAGTGTTGCCATGTCCGCAATGCTTGTACCACAGCATACAATTCCTTGTCATACGTGGAGTAGTTCAGTTGAGCTGCTCCAAACTTCTCACTGTGGTAGGCAATCGGCTTCCCATCTTGCAACAATACTGCGCCCATGCCGGTTCCGGATGCGTCGCATTCGATCTCAAATGGAAGGTCAAAATTCGGAAGTGCTAATACCGGCGCACGGGTGAGCTTATCCTTTAACTCTTCAAATGATTTTTGCTCCTTTAGTCCCCATTTGAATTGGAGCCCCTTCTTCAGCAATGAGGTCATCGGTGCGGCAATCACACTGAACTGTGGCACGAATCTTCTGAAAAACCCGCACATACCCAAAAATCTTCTTACTTCATTAACGTTGGTAGGTGATGTCCATTCAGAAATTGCTTTGATCTTGGACTCATCCACTTTCAGTCCATTTCCTCCAACGATGAAGCCTAAGAATGTGACTTCAGGCACGTGGAAGGTGCACTTCTCGAAATTTGCATAAAGCTCGGCCTTCCTCAGCTTGATAATTACCTGCACAACATGCTTTACATGATCAGATTCGTTGTGACTATAAATAAGAATATCATCAAAGTACACAACAACGAATTTTCCAATGAACTCCCTTAAAGTTTCATTCATGAGCCTCATAAATGTGGAGGGAGCATTAGTAAGTCCGAAGGGCATCACGAGCCATTCATACAGTCCGAACTTGGTTTTGAAAGCTGTTTTCCATTCGTCTCCTGGCTGCATGCGGATCTGGTGATAACCGCTTTTCAAATCTATCTTCGTAAAAATACTTGCTCCACCGAGCTCATCGAGCATGTCATCGAGTCGCGGGATCGGATGGCGGTACTTGATTGTAATTGCATTAACAGCTCGGCAGTCAACGCACATCCTCCACGTTCCATTTTTCTTTGGTACCAGCAACACCGGTACTGCACATGGAGATAGACTCTCCCGAACCCAGCCTTTGTCCAACAGTTCCTGAACTTGCTTTTGGACTTCTTTCGTTTCCTCGGGGTTCATGCGGTATGCAGGCCTATTCGGAACTGACGCTCCTGGTACAAAGTCAATCCGATGCTCTACACCTCTCAAAGGTGGTAACCTTGCTGGCAGTTCTTCCGGAAAAACATCCATATTGTCTTGGAGCATCCTGCGAAAAATTTCAGGTACATTGAGTGTAGTAGGAGAGTTCTTAGAAGTTTCTTCAACTGGTTTAACAAAAGCTAGGAAACAGTGACCTGGTAGGGGTGCGTCCTCAATAGCTGCTTCCAGTTCTTGCTTTGTGAAAAGCAAGCATCGATCATGACCTGTCAAGGATAAAGGAGATGGATTAGAATTATCAGAATCAATTATAATCCCTTTACCTCTCTGTTTTCTCTTGAACTCCTCTTCCTCCTTCCGGATGTTTTCCACTAAATTTCGATGGTCAATCTTAACAGTTTTCGGCGGTAGTGACTTCATCATAATTCTGTTTTGGCCATTGCGAAAAGAGAGGCCATTCTCTGTGCCTCTATAGATGACTCGTTTGTCGTACATCCAAGGTCGTCCCAATAACACATGACATGCGGTCATGGGCACTACATCGCATAAAATCTCCTCTGAGTAAGGACCGATGGTAATTGGCACCCTGGCTTGCTTCGCGACCTTTGTAGTCCCGTGCTCATTCATCCAGTGTAGATGATATGGCTTCACATGATCTTGCATTGGTAGTCCTAATCTACGCACGGTATACAAGCTTACAGCGTTCACACAACTACCATTGTCTACAATCAAAGAGGCTACATTGCCCTTTAATTTACAATGATAGTGAAATAAATTCTCTCTCTGTTCCGGTGCATTGCTGTTGGATTCATCAGCTTTGTCAGCGGTCAATGCCCTCATGGCGATGAAATTCGTCACATACTCTTCTTCTTCTTCTTCCAAGACTATTCGGCTCAGATCACCCTCGTCTGGATACTGTTCATAACCACCATCTTCTTCTTCATGCTCAGCTTCCTCTCGCTCTTCATCAGAGTCAATTTCTTTCCAAGTTCCCGGTTCAATCATAACCATTCGCCTTTCTCTTCGCGGACAATCTCGGGAATAATGACCTTTCTGTCCACACTTGAAACAGGTGACATCCTTGATGTCCCGCTTGGGCTTATCCCTTTCATCTTTCCTGTATCGGTATGGATCCTTAAAATCTTTGCTCATCTCAAATGCTTTGGGCCTGTTGGGCCTGTCATCCTTAAGTGTATTGGGCTTTCCGTATCGGTCATGGGGCTTCGACGGCTGTTCATTTGACCTTGTTGTCCAATACTTGGTGGTGTTTGAAATGATCGTGGACTTGACCGGTCTATCCCTCAGTTGGCGATCGATCTCAATGGCTAGCTGCACCAAATGTTCCAAACCAGTGTATGTCCTTAATTTGATTTCTGCTAGGACCTCTCTTTTCAATCCTCTTTTGAACCTGGCTATCAGTAGCGGTTCATCCTCATTGATCTGGGCTCTCATCATGAGGCGTTCCAAGTCCTTGTAGTATTCGTCCACAGTTCGGTTACCCTGCACACAAAAATTAACCTTCATGTACAAGTCATCAAAATAACTACTAGGAACAAACCTCTTTTCCATTGCATGCATCAGTTCGGCCCATGTAGAAATAGGGGGAAGTCCTAGACGCTGTCCATCGTGTTGAATTTTCTGCCACCAAGTGAGAGCATAGTCCTTGAATTCACAAACGGCAAGTTGGATCTTTGTGAACTCGTTGTATTGTTGGCAATCGTAGATCAACTCAATAGATTGCCTCCAATCGATGAATTCCTCTGGATCATTCGTGCCCTTGAATGCCGGAATTGTGAATTTGATTCCTCGAAGATCAGCTTCTAGTCGGTTGTGCTCAACAGGGGCTCGATGTATGTCCTCCTCCTCGAAATCGTTTTCGGGAAGGTCCACTGGAGGGGGATTTATGTTTACCCTCTGCCGAATGGGTTGATGTAATGGTGGTCTTGGAGCTACTGCAGGGGCGGCAGGTGCCGGAGGTGGTGGTGGATTCTGGAACTGAGTATTTGTCGGGACCCGCGGCCGAGGTGGCGGTGGTGGTGCTGTTCGTGGGCCTCGTGGGCCTTGCTGTCTGTTGTATGTTCCAAATTGTACTTCCCTCTCCTCAATGGCTGCATCTGCTTCTTCCATGTCTGATCTGTTCACTCCACTTGTGCTTCCGGGGGTAACATTGGGAGGTGACGGAGTATGACAGAAAGTTTCCTCAAGCCTGCGCTCAACTTGTTGCATGACTCGAGTTTGGAGCGCCTCTCCCCATAAGGAATTCCCTCTCGCTACTTCGGTAGCTAAGATGTCTATGCGCTCAGTGATTTCAGTGACTCGCGCCTCAGTTTCATCTACGGTTCGGCGCATGGAATCAAAATCAGACCTTCGGGCTGTGGTCTCGGATAATGCCTGGATGGCGGCCATGATTTGGTCAAATCTTTGATCAGTACTTCCTGCCATTTCAGTTCAAAAGCAAAGAAAACTAGATATATGTATAAGAGGTTAGTAGAAATCAACAGGAAATTTGTAGAGTGATCTCACAACTGTATCCCTTACTGTCGGTCCGAATTCTCGTCCAGTTGGTTTGGCTCCAGTAAGCCAAGTAGTGCTCAATCGTATCAACTAACAATGTATGGATAGAGAAAAAAAAAAGTAATGGACGCACAGTGCAAGAATCAGAATGCAATGTTCGACTCTATCAATGAAAAGCACAGATTCTGTGTGTGATTGCAGTGCACAAATTATAGTTTGCAATATTAATCAGCCTGCAAGCAATAAATCCGATTCCTCGCAATTTAAGGTGTAAAGTAAAAACCTCACAAAATAAAACACTCGGAATCACAAATATATGCCTCACACACAAACCCAATAAATACAATCGAACTGCTATCAAGCTGCGAACAAGGGTGGCCCGGTAATTAATTCACTGTTGAGGAACTCCACTATCTGCAATTGCAGACGGAGCTTCAACTCTGTGATTTGTGAAATAAATCAGAGGAACAGTGCAAGCACTTATTTCTCGAGGAATTCCACTGTCAGGTGTAGCACACTGACGGAACTTCAACACGATAAATTGTTCGTGATTTAAATCAGTGAAATCGTATAGTTAATTAAATACCCAATTTAATTTAATCAATTGAACAATAAAAATAATTGCCCAATTAATTAATTAAATTTTACACAATCCAATTTTTCAAGACCCACTTGTTGTAATTTGGAATGGGCTTGTTGAAATATTGAGAATCATGACCACGGTTCCGTCAATGGTTGGATTGTGTAATGGAATTGCAAATCAATTGGGGTGGGCCTCCAGTAGCAATTTGATTCCACAACTTGGAATGACACGGTGGTTACTTGCAAATTTTCTTTTGATGAACATACATTATTTGTTTTTTTTCCATTATGTCCAAACCGGATCAAACAACTTCAGTAGGTAGGGATTTCTTGCTAGGATGAAGACAAATAATCCAACAATGTCCCTTTCTCCCTTTGAATTAATAGCTTGTAAATTTGTCCCTTAGCAAAATGAATTTTACACTCCCAATACTCCAAATTGCCCGTGACTTGCTTAGCCAAATTAAGAAATGGAATGGGAAAACAAACACACTCGGTGGTCCTACCACAAACACCCTTGCATAAACTCACTTGGATCAAACAAAAACTCTCAAGAACACTTATGAAGATCATATGGTGTTCATCTTGTTCTTCAAGAACATTCAAACATTCAAAGTGCTTATGAACAAACCCTAAAAATAATCCCAACTCTCAAAAATTCACTCAACACTCCGGATTAAGCTTGCATAATAACCAATTAAGCATACAAATCAATAATCAATGCAAATATAATCCACACAGTGAGTGTTAACAGAAAATCACAAGACCAAGAAGCAAAACATGAAGAATTTTTGGATTTTTGCACAAGAACACACATAAACTTCAAATTAGCATAACTTTTTCATCCGAACTCGGATTTGAGCAAACGATATATGAAAACTCATCTACTCGACGAGAGGATTCTAAATATATGCCCAGATTTCAGAGATTCAAACCGACCAGTTCAGAAAACGTGAAAACAGATTCTGCACAGATTTGTATTTTGAGAAATATTAGCCAAGAATTTCAAAAATTCATAGAAAATGATTTCCTTGACCAAAAATTTCGAATTTTATATGAATCTTTATGTAATCGACCCAATGAATCCAAATATCAACTCAGATTCAGGAAATATTCAAAGGATCAAAACGGATCTCGGATGAACAGTAACCAGTGGCTATTTTTTTTTTTTTTTTGTGAGTTTTTGATTAAGGATGAAAGATATGGAAGAATAAAGGTCTAATCTAGGCTCTGATACCAAAAATATGCCATGGATCGGGATTAGACACAATATTCGATGATGAACAAGATGAAGAACAAAGATTAACAATGATGAACTCAAAATGAAAATAAAAGGATAGGTTGAGATTTCCTTTACCGAAAGCTTAATCTTGGATCAATGGACACACTAAATGAGCCACGATTCCCTCGATCAACAATCTTCAAGGTGGCGATACGATCAAGCACATCTCAAGCTTGAAAGGAATTGCACCAACAAGGGAGAAATTCAAGATGACCTTCTAAATGCTCTTGGTTATCACCAAAGAGAAAACACTCAAATTGCTTAATTCATTCAAAGGTGTCCTTACAAAGTGTGGATAATGCCCTATATATAGGCAAACCATATTACACGGAATTAAACGACTTGCTATGTAAATTAAACAAGTACCAAAGCTACGGAAATAATAAAGTCTAAGTACATCCATAATGTGTTGGTGGTCTTGCTTGTGGGCCTTGAGCTCGTGTGGGTCTCGACACTTCTACTTCTTCATTAAGTTCCTTGGCCCAACATCTTCAATTAAACGGATTATCAATCTCGGCCCATTTTTATCCGGGTAGCTCAATTTCTGTTCCCACACCTCGGATTCATCGGATAGTATTTTGGTGATGGTGTTGAGGAACCTCTTGGCACGTTGCTTAGAGCAGGGTCCTTCCGGGATGCTAAGTGCTACAGTTCCGGCTCCCATGCCAGAAGTAGTAAAAGATAGTGTTTTTTTTTGTTTTTTTTTTTGGGGGGGGGGGGGGGGTTAACTGGATTCCCACATGAAAATCTGAAAATGGCTCTTGCAGGCAGCTACAGAATCTGTGCAAACTGGGAAAAGTTGGGGAACAAAGTGAGAGTGGTTCCTTCCCACTGGGTATCCAAATTCGCAAATGATGTTGATGTGGGTGGCCACTGGCCAGCCCTTGTTTAATACAGTAAACTTGTACTAGTAGTACTCCTGGCTAAAAGCAGAGCATTAAGCAAGGATGGATGTTTTATGGTCAATGGTGCTCATTAACTCATTTGCCCCATTTGAATCAGGGAACAGGACGACACATGGTACTCCAATTCACAGTAGCGGATTTTATTTAAATAAAATAGGCGCTATCAGCTACTAATACTAATTCAGCAATTGGGTTTTGGGGTCACTGCCCACTGGCCACTGGAGGGGTGGAAATCAAAGTAAACGTCTTCTTTTAATAGTAGTAGTATATAAATCATCATTACAACAACTGCCATCCTGCCACCCATTCATTCGTCCTTCCCACGGGACGAGTAGACGACTCCAAATGCAAAATCCAAACCTCCACCCCCCCTTCCTGTGTCTCTCTCAGTCTCTCTCTCTCTCTCTCCGTGAATTCTTTTTGGGCTCTTAATTAATGACGAGTGTGGGAAATAAAATACTACTGCTCCACTCACTATACTAGAAATCTATAACTGGGGCATATACCCATTTGGATATTTTCTTCTACTTTTTGCTTGGCCCTCCTCCTGATCCCACTCCCAACTCCCATCCCACCCCCCCACCCCCCCCACCCCCCCCCCCCCCGGCGGTTTTTCGTTCGATTTATTCCGTTCTGGCTTCTGGGTCTGTGGGGGTTTGCATTCCGCGATCTTGAAAAGGGACTAGGAAGGGGGCCTGGGTGCTTGATTCCTTCACAAAGACTTGAGGAGACAGATATGTTTAGTGTATTGAGATTCTGGGAGAAGCTTTGTGTTATGGCAGAAGGGGGGTCTCAGTATTGCTCCAAGAAGTCAGACGACATCTGTGGCGATCCCTGCGGTGCTCAGGTCAAATCTTTCATCAATCTTTATGAGTTATTTTACAAATGTCCAATTCTTTTGAGGAGGCCTGCGATTCTGGGATACTTTTGGCCGTCCCAGTTTTATCTTTTGTTCCTGTTTAGAAATGTAGGTTTGAAGCTTGGGAAACTTGAGAAAGTAATAATAAAAGAAAGTTTGAATTTTTTCTTCCACGACTGTAAGGAAAAGGGGATATCTTGTGCATTTAGTCGTTGGGGATTACACCAATCTCTTTCTTTCTTTAGATTATTATTTCTGGTACAGAACCCTTTCAAATAAGATTCAAAATCCTTGCAATTATTTCCACTGTAAGTCTGTTTAGGTCACCTATTTTTGGCTTTTCCATACTCTGCTTAATTTGTGATCTGGAGATTTTTATGGGTTACCCTTTTCCTTCATCCTTTGTTAATTTCTCCTATTCAGTTTTTTTTTTTTTTAATTGATTATTTGATTGGTGATCTGGGAAATTCTTGTTAATTCTATCGCGTAGCTCTCGGGTTAGGTTTCTATAAAAAATTGTTTCTTGATTCAAAGTCTTGATTGACTATTGATGAACGATTTCCTCCCAACAGTTTGATGTTGATGTTGATGTTTTCTGTAAGCTAGAGTGCATAGGTTATTGCATATGACATTCTGCGGTTTTCAGTCTATAATCTATATGGTATTATTCGAAACTGCAGGACGCCGGTCGGGGTTTGAGCATGACTAGGTTAAAATGTATTCTTCGGGGATTGGATATGAAGGCAATTCTCTTCCTCTTTATGTTGGTCCCGACGAGCATCTGCATTATATATGTCCATGGCCAGAAGATCACATACTTTTTGCGGCCTCTGTGGGAATCACCGCCCAAGCCCTTCCACGAGATTCCTCACTACTATCATGAGAATGTTTCCATGGAGAATCTCTGCAAACTTCATGGTTGGGAAGTGCGCGAATTTCCCAGGCGTGTTTTTGATGCGGTGTTGTTCAGCAATGAAGTGGATCTCCTCAAGATACGTTGGAAGGAATTGCATCCTTATGTGACGCAATTCGTCCTGCTCGAATCGAATTCAACGTTCACTGGGGTGCCAAAACCTTTTGTGTTTGCTGGTGTTCGGGATCAATTCGAATTTGTGGAGCCTCGGTTGCAATACGGACACGTTCCGGGGAGATTTAAGAGAGGGGAAAATCCATTTATTGAGGAAGCATATCAGAGGATTGCTTTAGATTTTCTTCTGAAGCAGGCCGGTGTTCAGGATGACGACTTGTTGATAATGTCTGATGTTGACGAGATTCCAAGTAGGCACACGATTAATCTTTTGAGGTGGTGCGATGGCATACCTCCAATTCTTCACCTTCGATTGAGGAATTATCTATACTCGTTCGAGTTTCTCCAGGATAATAATAGCTGGAGAGCTTCTATCCACGTTTATCAATCAGGGAAGACCAAATATGCTCACTACAGGCAGTCTGATGAGATTTTGGCGGATGCAGGGTGGCACTGTAGCTTTTGTTTCAGGCACATCAGCGAATTCATATTCAAAATGAAAGCTTACAGTCATGTTGATCGAGTCAGATTTTCTCATTTTCTGAATCCGAAGAGGATCCAGAGAGTAATCTGTGAAGGTGCTGACTTGTTTGACATGCTGCCTGAAGAGTACACTTTCAAGGAAATAATCGGGAAGATGGGGCCTATTCCACACTCATACTCTGCTGTTCATCTTCCTTCGTACCTCCTGGAAAACGCTGATCAGTACAAGTTTCTTCTACCCGGAAACTGCTTGAGGGAGAGTGGCTGAACTAAACCGAATGGTGGTGGTTGCACAACACCGATTCCTTGTGGAGGTTGATGTCTTCAGATTTGGCTGCAGCGATGGAACTGACGAACTGTATCCACTGACGAACCTATTATATCACCGCCACAATTCCAGCCTGTTATATCATTCATTCTTCAAGTGTTTGAAAACGTTGAATGAAGATTTGCAACTGATATCTGTATATACTAATATTGTGAAGACTCTGTGATTTTCACGCAAAAGGAAATTGCTTGGGACAGGACGAGTTAGGACTTGGGCGCGCGGTTAGGGTCTCTGCCTGAATGCGATGTGGCTCTGCCGTATGTTGCGTTGCCCCTTCACTTCTTTTTTGGAAAATTTTGATGTGAATTAAGTTATCATCGGTTGCTGTATGTGAATTTGGTTCAAAGTTCAAAGCTTTGTTCTCTTGGAAGTTTGTTTTTATTATCTCGTTCCGTTATCCATTTAGTTCGCTATATTTTGATATGCCATATATACTTTGCTAGAGGTTAATCTTTAATGAAATCTATGTTGTGTAAAGTGAAAAACGATCAGAGAATCAGATTCTCGTCCGTATTCTTTGAGGTTGGCATGTTCGAATGTTGACAGCAACCGATGTGCAGCTCATTACAAGTTGTGCTTGTGACCATTTCAGACAATAAAATATTTTGCTTTAAAGAATCCAACAACCATATTATTTAGAACAAAGGGGATGCCACAAACATGATCAATCCTTCACGGCAAGATCAGAATTGATGGAAGTAGTGACTGACGTCTGAGAATTCAGTCAGCGATTCTCCTTTTACAGGCTAACTTGAGGGAAACTATTCTCAGACGGTCATTCTCCTGTTACAGGCTAACTTCAGGGAGACGGGAGGATCCGAAAATGACCCGCCCACAATTTGATCAAAGATCCAATGATTAGCTGCCTCGGTGAAATGAGTTCCGTCCCAGCTGATCCTGACGGATGGATTGCTGCAGGACTTTGAGATCACAATTTCTGTTCCATTGACGACTTTCTCGCTCCCACATTTATGGGATTTGTTGTAGTTATATTTCCCTCCATGACCACAGCAGGCCAGAAATGGATCCTCGAAACCTGTCATTTCTTAATACAGGTAAAAAGTAACTATCTTTGACAGTTGTGATTCGGTAGTTAAAATGAAGGGAACTTGCCTAGTTTCTTTGCCTGGCTGATGAGCGAATATTTGACTTTGTACACATCGACGTATGTGATTGCAGCCAGAGGAAGCTCCTTCCGGAGCTGCATGATGGCACCCTTCAGTTCCTGATTGAAATACTGTGCAACCTCATTGAATGGACTCGCGCAGCCATATTTATCTATCTGTGCAGCAGTAACTAAGAACCTGTCCATAACATACGGCAAGCAACCTACTGGTCCCGTGTTGTGTATCCAAAACGATCTTCCTCCTTGCGCGTACAGTTTCTGTTCATGACAGAAACGTAATTCTCAGCCGTACCCATCTGAATTTAAGATTTTTTAGTGCAGATTGTTTGTTCACCTTGATCACACTTGAGAATTGACCTATTACATCAGGCACATACGCTTTTACTTGTGCAACGGTCAAGTTGAGTTTATAACCAGCTGTAAGGTCATTCTGACCTATGTCGAATGTGTACAAGGCTCGCGAGAAATAGTCCTCCTCCGGCAACATGTTCTTAAAGACCCCTTCAGTTAAGGAGACAACAAATATCGTGAGTCATAAGATGAACTGTAGTTAGCTGTCAGCGCATCAAATGGTTACATACCTTGTTGTTTGCGAATAATTTGTGATCTTCTGAGAAAATCCGAGAACTGAACATGTTGAACGTTGAGGGAAATTGGACTGTACCCACTCTGCGACATGGTTGTGTTCTGAGGCCGGATTGTTGATCCAGCAGTTGCAAAATTAGCCCCATGGCTGAAGTTTGAACCAATGGAGTCGAGAAAAGCACTGAGATGAGGCAGTCCCAGTCTTTCGGCTGTTAAAAAACCAATTCAGCCAAGAATGAGTCATGTGATAAACAAAGAATGCACCTATAAAATCAGGGACAAAACATACCTATGAAATCAATGATGAGACGACCATCGCAGAAGCGGCCAGAAGGGGCATGAAAGAACGTATCTCCGTTGGGCGGAGGAGCCTGACCGAATGCAGCGGACAGGCCACCGGTGTCTGAATTGGAGTCACCAAAATTGAAAATGGCAGGGAAGTTGCAAGTGTTGATTCCAAATACTTGATTTGGAACAAGTATTGCAACTATTAGAAGGGCCACTTGTGGCGAGTGCTTAAGCTCCATGAATCTGAGGTCTACTGAAGTGATGTACTAAAAAAGTGATGCAGCCAAAGACTGCAGACAGAAGAAAAGACAGACCCAAATGACCTTGAGGATTTAGAGATGAGGGAGAGAAGAAATGTTAAGTAAATCAAAGAGATTTCTTATTCATTAACATCAAGAGACCAATTAAGCAAATTATTATTGTTTCCTTTCCAATGCTCATGTACATATTTGATAGAAGCATGTGCTAACTTCTTGGTCCCATCCCACCATGTAAGGTTAAAATTTTGAAGAGCAAAGAATCCATGATGGATCTGGGGCCACATGATTAGCGCAATATAATTTTCAATTTGTCTCAACTCTCAAACCAATAAATTGTCACAGGAATCCTACCAATGAAATGAGATTGAGCATCTTCTGCAGTGGTATGCTATAAAATACAGAGTATTTAATTAGCTTTGAAATCTTCGCAGACTGAAGATCATATTTTGAAATGGGATGAACAGTTGAACACTATCCACTCCACTTTGTAGTGCATTCATGTTTGACAGAATGCAGATATGTTCTTTGCAAGTTACAAATTCCAGCAGCATTTCATGGAAGGAAACTCAAAGCAATTAGTAATACAGTATTAAAAGATGAACAACTGAAGAAGGGAAAGTGGGTCTTTTCCCCACTTAAGGAGGAAAATGGTTTATCCGTTTTAGGGTGAAACCAAAAGATCTGGTGGCTTGTTTTCTTTCCTTGTTGCCTGGCCTCGGCTCATCCCAAAAAAAAAAGATTTGGTGGCTTCTATTTTAATGAGTAGCCCAACAACAAACTCACATATTAAGAATCCATCATACAAATTCCAACAAGTTCACTAAATGAACCAACTCTCTAATAGCAGTAGGAAGCTATATTCGCCTTTCCTGATGACAAACTATTGATCAGTAAGTACTGCAGAGTGCACTTTGCAGTATGAAAGCACAAAGCCACAAAGTGGTTCTATATTACAGAATTTGAGATGTGCTTTTATGTGTATGTTATGTATACATCATCCGCCTCTCAACTGTGGCATTGATAGGCCTGAAAAGAAGCGGAAACAAACTATCGATCAGAAAATATTGTTAAAAACATGTGCACAAGAAAAGAATGGGGAATTATTGTCAATTATTAAAGCAAGAATGTTCTATACCTTCCAGGGGGGGATTAGTAGTTGATTCCATCTGCACATGGTATACTAAAAGAGCTGTTTCCACACACGGATGCTAGGATGGAGTCATAACTACAGCACATAAGTTTTAACAAGTGAAGGGAAAGTAAACACTTGTGCTTTCAAGAAGTCATGTGTAAGTATTCACAGGATGAGACATCTATGCCTACTACTAGTAGTGGATAAATTGCTACCTTCATAAGCAAAAGCAGCTTTTGGTTAGGAATATTCAAAGCAAAGTACTGTACAAAGCCTTCACCATAGCAGATTTATGTGTCTTCCAAACCATTAACTTCTTGAAAATGGCACAAGATAAGCATATTTTAAGTTACAACGGCGATCATTTGAGGTACTAATGCTAATATAAATCAACAAGAAAATCAGGGATCATTTTTCACTAACACCCTCCCCAATCATCAAGAGGAAAATAATTAAGCCCTTGTTTGATTTAGATGCCTGCCCTTAGGAATAGGAAGAAACCAAGCATAAACAATGCGTAGTGTCAATTCCTATATTCATCATACATGGACCCAAAATTATGTACGTATATTTTGTTCCCAAAAAGAATAAAGCAATCTGTTGAATAACATTTAAATATTTTTATTACAGTAAAACAAGAACATCACTGTCCAAACCAGTAAACAAACAGAACATTCAAAGTTGGGCAAATTATTAATTACAAAGGTTATCAAACCTGAGCTTCCTCGTAACTTCCTTCCACTGCAACCAATGAAGCGAAAGCCCCCAAAGAATGGTGATCTTCACCACTCATTTCCAGAACCAAATTCTTAGTTCTTTTCTGCATACTAATCAGGACGTTATGCCAAGTATTCACCCTGGACTTACCCCTGCTCGGCAACCCTATATTCATTTCCTCAAAATCGTCCGTTCCCACACTCAGAACCTCATCTGCTTCGGCGCCATCGAGCACCGAAATCAGGCAAGAACAGAACCCTTTGGTGATCTCCGAATCACTGTCCACCCTAAACCTCATAACCCCATTCCCATCAATCTTAACATCCAGCCAAACCTGAGTCGTACAACCCATTACTCGATTTTCTGGAATTCTTGAAGATTCGTCGAATCGAGGAAGAAGAGTCGCGTAGTGCAGCAGTCTCTTTACCCTATCAATTGGTTCGGGTAATGATTTGAATTCAAAGCCCAACCTTTGCACCTTCTCCGAGATGCTCGTGGCACTAGTTCTAATAAAGGATTGGTGATTAATTGCTGAGCAAGAAATTGAAAACCCACGTCGAGCGTTCGGTTTTCTTGAAGAGGGATTAAAATCGCAGCTGGAAAACAGTTGTCGGCTATTGGAAAAAGTAATTCTTGGCGCAATCGAAGAGTTGTTAAAATCGGTTGATAGGGATAGAGAAAGGGGCGATCCCGTGAAAGAAAAGCCCATTATTATTGGAAGGGTGGCGCGATTCTGGAAGTGCGGGCCTCCTCCAGTAATCAAATCGGTAATAGATGGATGGGAGGACAAATTAGTATATAGTCTACAAGAAGAAGAAGAAGAAGAAGAAGAAGAAGATGTTCAGTGAAAGGAAGCGTCAGATTTTATTATGGGAGAACAAGTAGTGAAGAAGGCGCCAAGATACAATTTGTAGTACAAACTGTTCCTCCTCCTCGAGGGTTGGAAAATGACTTGTTGAAATGATTCCAATCTGATGACGATTGTGATGACATTTTCATGATGCTTTATTGCTTTGCGCAAATATTCACCTCTATACCTCGCGCGTTTCACAAACAGATAACTCATAAATACTGGGTACGACTTTCCAAAAAAAAAAAAAGAAAAAAACTACTGGGTACGAGTAAAAATTAGTAGTAGTACATTTTTCACGGGAATGGTTATGGTACTATCAATGTGAATGGTAGTACATCAAGACAAATCATCTCAATCATACAAAAATATCCAATGGCTATAAAATAAAAAGGGTAGAGTTGTCAAATAAAAATAATCATATCTTTAGTAATAAAATCATTCACAAAATCAATTTAGTGATTTCTATCCTTAAATAAAGATCATATAAAAAATTTACATAAGTTAACTCTCTTTTAACACAATTCATGGCATCATAACAGAGAAATTATCTTTATTTATCTATTTCACTCGTCAGTCTTTCATTCCTCACATTTTCTATTTGGTTATTTTGAATTTCTAAAATATGATAGGATATTTAGATTACTTGAATCGAGTAGATAGATTTTCATATAAAGAACGTCCAAATCCGAGCTCATTTGAGAAAGTTACAGTCATTTGAAGTTTGTCATATAACTTTTGTTGTATAGACTACGTCGCTGAAATGTATATGTTATGTCGCTGAATTGTAAAATCTCCATCGATGAATTGTAAAGGCTCCGTCGCTGAATTACACAGCCACCATCGCTGAAATGTAAAGGTTGTGTTTCTGAAAATTATATTGAACTTCAAATGGCTCTAACTTTCTCAAACGAACTCGGATTTTGACGTTCTTTATATGAAAATCTACCTACTCGATGCAAGGAATCTAAATTTCCCATCAAATTTTAAAAATTCCAAATAGATAAATACCAGATTTTCAAAAGAAAAGATATCTTATGTTCATTATTTTGAAAATATGATATTTACATATTTAGACTTTCAAAAATTTGATATGATATCTAAATTTCTTGCATTGAGTAGATAGATTTTCATATAAAGAGCGTCCAAATATGAGGTCATTTGAGAAAGTTAAGGTCATTTGAAGTTTGTCGCAAAAACTTTGTTATATAGGCTACGTCGCTGAAATGCATAAGCTACGTCGCTAAATTATAAAGCCTCCATCGCCGAATTATAAAGCCTCCGTCGCTGAATTATATTACATAGTCACCATCGCTGAAATGTGAAGGTCGTGTTTCTGAAAATCGTAATAAACTTCAAATGGCTCTAACTTTCTCAAATGAACTCGGATTTTGACATTCTTTATATGAAAATCTACCTACTCGATGCAAGGAATCTAAATTTCCTATTAAAATTTTGAAATTATAAATAGATAAGTACTAGATTTTCAAATGAAATGGTATCTTATTCTGGTTATTTTGAAAATATGATATTTATCTGTTTAGGCTTTATAAAATCTGATAGGATATTTAAATTCCTTGCATTGAGTAGATAGATTTTCATATAAAGAACGTCCAAATCCGAGCTCATTTGAAAAAGTTAGAGCCATTTGAAATTTGTCACAAAAACTATGTTGTATAGGCTATGTCGCTGAAATGCATACTCTGTGTCGCTGAATTGTAAAACTTCCGTCGCTGAATTGCAAAGCCACTGTCGCTAAAATGTGAAGGCTACGTTTCTGAATATCGCAGTGAACTTCAAATAACTCTAACTTTCTCAAACGAACTCGGATTTTGACATTCTTTATATGAAAATCTACGTACTCAATACAAGCAATATAAATAACCTATCAAATTTTAGAAATTCCGAAAAGAAAAACTAAGATTATGAGGGAGAGAGATGTACGAGCATTAGAATTGAGAAAAGTGAGTAGAGATCATTTGGATCTTTTTTAAATTACAATAGTACCCTTTGTATTAATTTTAGCCATTGATTTCAACATTTCATCAATGGCTTGGATGTGCCACAGTACATCAAGAGACATAGGTCTCTGCACCCTAACCAAAGCCCATTTTTCACTACCTCCTTTTGTCTTTTTTCTTTTTTCACTATTGACCACGTGGATGTAAATTTTTAACAATTAATACTTTAAATTATAAATAATTAAAAATTATAAAAAATTGATATTCTAAAACTATAAGTTTAGATGAATATAATGAGATATCACTTGACTATTTTTTTTCCTTTTATAACTATGATAAAAATTTGAAATAAAGTTAAACTGTGAATAGTGTCAAAAATATCAATGTTACGAACTTACAAAACAGAGGGAGTATTTTTCTATTGGTGCAATAAAATACTACCTTCACCTTCGTGTTATTGTGTTTTTATTATGGATCATTTTATGGCATTATTTATTATTTACTAACTTTTATTTAAATTTTTATCATATTTATGTAAGAAAAAGACATAGTCAAGTGAGATATTGTTAAATTCGTCTAACTTTATAATATTAGAATATCAATTTTTTATAATTTTTCCTTGTATAATTTAAGTTATTAACCATTAAAAATATATATCAACATGCATATCGAAAGACCCTGTAACAAAAATAATTAAACAGAGAAGTACTAGTATTAAACAATGAATTTTATAAAGGAATAAAGTAAAAAGTGAAAACAAAATTTGAAAAGTTACGGGAATGTTTGGTCTAGTGGTCAATTCTCTCACTTCCAACTTTAGTTAAGGTTTGACTCTGTATCTGCTTTTTATCAACAAAACATAAAATCAATTTAATTAATTTAATATATTTATTTTTCAATATTTTATTTAATATAGTATAATTATATTTTATTTACTTTAATACTTCCTCCGTTCCTTTTTAAGTGCTACGAAGGAGTTTTGTCACTATTTATTGAGTAACTTTGATTCGACTTTTCAATATAATTATACTTTCTCTGTTTTTTCATTTGCTATGGACCCACAATGCATGCACCCAATGCACATATTAAATCATTAATAACGCAAGTTCAGTACAAGTGAAAAGTTAAAGTTCGATATTGTACACGGCTAGACGAATCTAACAAAATCTCACCTGGCTATATTTTAACTTGTATAACTATAATAAAACTATAAATAAAAGAGTGTGTAAAAAGTAACAATCCACCAAATTTTGCAATCATTAAAAAACGGATGGAGTATAAGATAAAATATAGTCTAGTGAGATCTTGTTGAATTCGTCTAATCGCATAGATTTAGAATATTAAATTTTTATATTTTTACTTGTATACAATTTAAATTATTAATTATTGAAAATAAATATTGGATTGCATAAAATATTGGTCAATCACAATTATTAAGGTAAATGTTTTTTTGGCTAAACTTATTAAGGTAAATGTTGGTCAATGAGTAATATTTTAATACGGAGTATAAGATAATTAAATAAATGTATAATTAAAGTGTGAGAGGTTAGTTCCGTCATATTTTGCAATATTATTTTTTGGATCTTTTTTGGTGAACATATTTGCAATATGACTGATTTATACTTTATACCTTGTAATAGTAAAAAAGGCCAAATACATCCGTTTTCTTTTCAAAAAAAGTCAAATCGGTTCTTTTTTAATTTTATTACCGATTTAGTCCGCTACCTATGCTAATTATATCCACTTTAGTCCAAAAATCACTAATCCTTCATAGGACGCGGCAATGATTTATTCTAAACCATACACGCTGGATCTGTTTTGAATTGCTGCCATTCCAACGTGTTTGCCAAATAAGTGTGTAACCCGACCCGACTCTAATTTCAATCACCTCCCATATCGCAGCACCCCCAATTCGAAGCCCTTCTTTTCAATCACCCCAAATTCGAAGCCCTTCATTTCAATCACCTCCTATATCGCAGCACCCCCAATTCGAACCCTAATCCCACGGTGCATATTCAAATTCCGGCAACAAAGAAACGATAATGGGGACGTTTGGCTCAAAACTGAGGGCCGGAGAATGAAAATGACAGTCACATGCCTTTTGTCTCCTTGTGTTTAATTTTGAATCGCCTTTAAGAATGAAAATGACCAAAATAAATCAATGCCACGTCAGCGTTCTAGGAAGGATTAGTGATTTTTGGACTAAAATGGATATAATTAGCATAGATAGCGGACTAAATCGGCAATAAAATTTAAAAACAAATGGACTGATGTAGAAAGAAAATGTGAATCTTTAATACTCTCTCCATTCACTTTTAGATGATGTTTTAGAACGAATTTCAAGTACGAAGAAATGTAATAATTATTTTTCTCTTTTTTTTTTCCCCTTCTTTATTACATTAACCAAGAAAAAATAGAGTTGGATTGGATAGAGAATGTTATGAGAATAAAAGGGTCATATTGAAAAATTTTGATACTATTTTGGAATGTTTTTTGGTTTCTAAAATGACAATTAAAACGGCGAGGGAGTAGTATGAAAGTGTAAAAACATATAAATAATAAGAAAGATACAAGTATTATATACTATTTAAAGTATGAAAAGTGAATTTTCTGGAAAATACTAAAACTACGTTAAAAAGCTATAAATACCAAATACTATAGTCATGATTGACTTAGAACAATCTATCATCATAGGCGCTTTGAAGTGACGTGTTGAAGGAGAGAGCTTGGCACCAAATACTACCAATATAAGCTACGGGTCAACTTACAATTGCTTGCAAGGAAAAGAATATTGAAATGGGGAAACAAATAGTAGGATTAACATGGTAATGAGTAAAAGAAAGGGCGTCCAAAATCATATCCTTTCACAACATGAATTACATGATTAGGAAAAGTCGTGCAAGGAAAGCAAACTACCTAAATGGGATTCATATACATATACTACTATTAGAAGCAAAGCAAAGAATCTTCCTTTTTCTATTACATGAAACAATCTGAATATATTCAAAATCTTCTCTTGAGAATAAATGGCATAGCAGCGAAAGCAGGAACAACCCTTCCCAATTCATCATACTGTCAAAAAAGTGGCTAAGGCTAAAAATTAAAATCTTAAACCAAAACCCTCTTGCAGTTGCAGGCTACAGCAGCCCTTTCGTCACTGCATACCAAATGCTCCATTTAAGCTGTCGGAAAAGTAAGATTGCATATGATTTGTTTGGCCCCATTGTGTACACACTTTAAACACAAAATCACGACAGGGAGGGACTAGAAATACTATAAATTAATGTGCACTTTTTGTAATGCTCATTAGTGATGGCTGAAAATCCAGACCCCTACAGGCTGTAGGCAGTTCACTCAGGAGACCATGCACTTTGTTCGTGCAAATGCAACCATAATTTACACAAATAAACAATATTGTAACTACAATAACGATGGCAGTTCATGACAGATCTATACTAGTGTCTTCACACCACCCAGAGATGGAAGATGGCAGAACTATATCCTGGTACTAAAGGAACGACCAACCAAGACTACATTTGCATTTGTAGCTTCCAGTGGCCGGATCTTCACGGGCTCAGATTTCTTACAACTGCATCGTATACGGTACAAATTTCCCCAACAAATTCAATTCCAAAATTTCTGTGATTCACTGGGGAACAAGAGCTTCTTCTGAAATATATCCTGTGTTCTGTATTGCACCATTTGAACAGTTATTGTCAGTTTCTACACATGCAGGGTGTCAAGGGATTTTCCCATATGTCATAGTTTGGGAAAGTTTCTTCCGGAAGTCCAGTTCGTGTTTGGTGCGTAGCAATCACATCTTCCACAAATGTAGCCCAACCCATGTAGGGGTCCCCTAAAGATTTGGACATCAGACCCTTGTCAGGTTTTATGGACTTTTGGCGGTGTCCCAGGTAACGACGGTTTCCAATTATCAGTTTCGCAAAGTTCCCTCCATGTGTCATGACAAAGACATCGGATTTCAAGCAGACCAAAAAGTCGAGAGCCGCCAAGCTCGTAACATGCTTTTTGAAACCATCCAATTCTGACTTGGTGGCTAATTCCTCCTTTGTCACCTGTAACAGATCCTCCAAGAGATTATCAAATCTAAGAACATCTTAGTGCAATCTTGAACGATGTTATTTCCATGACAAAGGATTTTCATAGTCCAAAGTCAAATTCTATTGAAGTGTGCAATTAGAGGTACCATTAAAAAGTGGAAACCGCAAGACATTTGTAAGCAAGAGCAGATAGAACAAATGGACTCACAAGGTTGGGGAACATGTTTCTGAGTGGTGCCATGCGATTCTGCCCACCATAAACCTGACCAGAAGCAACATATATCTGGGTTTCCTTTGGATAGCCCATTGCCCGAAGCATCACTGCAACCTCACCAGGCTCAAGCGGGCAGCGTCCTTCCTTCCGCTTCTGGAGAGCAAGGGCCCATAGATGGGAACCATCCTGAGATGCACAACCAAGAAACAGTAATAATATCAGCGTTGCATATCTATTTTTTATATTTAACACAGAAATTTCAACCTAAAAATACAACACCTTGAAACGCCGAGGCCATTCTTTAAGTCTGTACATAGCCATCAGTGCTTTCTCCATCCTAGTTCCAACAAAATCACAGAAAGAAAGACCCACCATACCTTTCTCAAACCTTAGATGAAGAGCCCTGATTTAAGCACATACATATATGAACAAAGACTGTTAAGACAAGTTTTAAATGACATAAACATGATATAGTACATAAAACTGAAACACGACTATTCATGTAACCTACATGAAAGGATTTGGACTGCCAGTCCGGTTTCTCATTCTAGATAGAAGTAGATCAGCCATATTCTCAATTTCGGGAAGAAACTTCAAGGCATGATAGTTCACTCTACACCTTAGCCTGTTTATTTCGGGAGGAACATTATCATACCTGTGACAAACACAACAAAATAATCCTAAAAATCAGTATTGTTTCACCAATGTTGCTGTAATCTTGAGATAGTAATGGAGAAATTGAAGGAATCACACTAACTGGAGCTATAACTCACCCAAGTCTATCAACAAAAGGCTTCAAGGCCATTATCTTCTTTTCCTTGATACGAGGCAAAACATTGTCAATGTAGAACTGAGCAGGAGCATATTTTGGAATGTTTTTCACAGTTCGCCTGTCATGGTTGATAAACAATGAAATGGAAAGAGTACAATATACCAACTGTAGAAGACAATTAATAAACAGGCAACGATGAACAGATTTTATTTCAGTGACAATGAAACTTGTATTACACCAGCATTCACTCTTCATATAGATATAAGAAACTTCGATTTTACCATCATGACTAAAAATTCATTATATCATCTTGGAGTTAGAAACAGGAAACTTATTACCAAATTTTTAGTAACTCATTTCATGAAGGCAGCATTAATCAAAGCAGGTTCCAAATGACCAGACAGTGAGAGAAGTTCAACATTAGGAGAAAGAACATACTAACCTTATACTAGAGAATAGTTCTGTTTTGTCTGTAAACCATTCTGGAATATCTCTTACAATTCGCACATCATATTTCAAGTAGTCAATAAAATGATCTACATCAAATATGTCTTCAAACTTCCTGCAGTAAAAATTATGTATTACTGTCACCTTAAGAGATCCTTGTACTCGAAAAAATAATTAATACAAAATTTGTGATAGATTATCCAGTGATATCATTATTAATACCGTAGGAAATCCCATGTAGTTAATTCTTTATGATTGACTTGGTACTATTAACATAAGATGGTCTCATGTCCAGGATTGTACCTCATTTTCTTACCATAAGATAGAATACATCAAAACAGAAAAATACTACCTCCGTTCTCAAATAAGTGACTCATTTGCATAGTAGCCACTATTCATTGAGTAACTTTGATTAATTTTTTTTAACATAGTTATATAAGAAAAAACATAGTCAAGTGAGATCATGTTAGATTCGTCTAATCACGTAATTTTAAAATATCAAATCTTTATAATTTTTATTTATGTACAATTTGAGTTATTAACCTTTAAAAATGTGTCTTGAACGACGTGAAATGAAGGAATGATGCATTTAAAAGAGAACAGAGGAAGTAATAATTTTCACATGGGACGCGATAAACAAAAGAACTAGCCAACATGACAAAATGATTGTACATGGACAGTGAGGAAAACCAATAACAGAGTTACAAAGAAACGGTTGAACAGACAAACACAACAGCACTCCAAAAAAAAAGTATAGTAGTAACTAAGCAGGACAATTGCAACTGAACAAGGCATCCCTGTGCACATTAAATTTGAAAAACAAATGCAGGAAAGGTGTTCATTTCCATTAAGCAAAGAAAAAATACTTCCACCATCAAAATTAGCATACACAGATGTGGTGGCGTCAAGTTAAAGCTAATGTATAAATATTCTGATCACTGAAATCCCAACGAAAGAGTGCAGACTCAAAATAACATTGCAATAAGGCAAATAGAAAGATGATACAGGTTTTAGTCATGATCACACACGTTTGATCTTTCCAAATCTGGTCTTGCTTCAGGACAGGCAAAATAAGGGTAGCATTCATGATCTTTGCCACAGCAACAGCATTGCATATCTGCAAAAAGCAAAGATGTATAATCAGATTTACAAACTGTGCTTAATTGTTGGATGTCCAATAGGATTTCACACCAGAGGATGAATTTCATAATAATAAGCCACACAGTGCATAAAAGGATGGTATTAAATAAAGCTAAACAATCCAGAACTGAAGCCATCACATTCCTTAAGAAACAGAACTGCAAAATAACACAAATGTGGTAGTATAGAACATTGAAACATTAACAGCATGTGGTTTCATGATGCACGGTAAAATCCAATCCAAAAATACCCAGAAGGATCACATACAGCAATTCGTTGCTGGTTAAGACCACCCTCAGCGTGTATAAATATATAACCATTTGTTTCATTTTCAGCTGAAAGATCTGCAAAAGGTGACAGATAAATATCAAATTACAGTATTATATTATATTATATATATATATACACACACGCAGGCACATTAAAAAAACCTCAGATTTAATAGAAGCCATGTAACATTCCAAAAAGTGAAAATTGGTAACATATTTTCAGTTAAAAGCATAGTAACAAACAGCAACACTTAATCTTCTGGCTGGTATGCTATGATAGTCTAGTTACCTTTGCATTTAAGCATAAAATTTGCTTGACTAGGTTGTCTCAGAAAAAGAAAAGCGTGGGGAAAGAATTTAGCTTCTGTTTGTGACAAGTGACAACTGACAAGCAGAAGAGACTGGAAATAATGGTCTCAGAAATGCAAAACACAACAGTAATATAGATATTGCCTTCCTGTCCTTCCACCTTTGATGGAACAATTTAGCTCATTTCAGATATCTCTTCCTCCTTAGAGAAAAAGGAACCCTGAGGCTCTGTTGGGAAGTTCAAACAGAAAGGAATGGAGATGGAAATTGAGGAGGGTGAGGAATCAGTTTCCACGGATCACAGAACTGCTTCTGGGAAAATTTTAATAGGAGGAAAACAATCCCATTGATTTCATTTCTTTCATCTTCTACTACCAAATTAAGGAAAAAAAATTTCACTATCAAATTAAGGAAAAAATTTCTTTCATCTTCTACTACCAAATGAAGGAAAAAATTTCACTTCCAAATGAAGGGAAATTTTTTGCTTCTCTCTCTCTCTCCAACCCCCCCACTTTTCCTTCTTGCAGAATCATTCGATCCAGAGGGGGGAGGGGTGAGAGCAAAGCCCACTAAGGATAAGTTTAATTTCATAATATCTATTGAAATCCAGTATGATTATTATACTATTATTTGGGATGTAATTTCACTTAAAAAAATGGATTTTCATTCATATTTTCATCAGAGTACCAGATGAAATGCCTTCACGTCGCTCAGCACAAGGTTTCCAAGATGTAGTGGCTGAATAAGGATTTTCCCATAGTGATGGAGCCTCCTTTACCTGCTTAGAGAAAATTCAATTTCGTAATATAAATCAAATTGTACATTGTACATAACACACAAGAAATGTAGATAATCATTTGGGCTCACATATGGGCAGTGGAGAGTTATGCCATCTTTTTTGCACAAATATGGAGCATTCTGCAAGCCAGGCCAAGAAACAAAAAACATAAATTATTAAAATTTGGAGGAAAAACCATGGTGTCGGTAAGAATATGATGGATTTTGGAGGTATTATACATCCGTGAGATTAGAAATTAGAGTTTAATTAAACTAACAAGAGATAGAAAACAATCAAACAGAGAATGAAGTTACAAAGTGTATAACACTCTCCAGATTAACCTTATACCAAGCAATAGCGTCATGCTCCAATGTCACATGCATCAGCATGCCACATTGTCACCAAAAATAGTATGCCATGTAAACGTGCAATTCTGACAGTTAATCCAATCACTTTCACACTTCATTGGTCGTTCAAGTACAGGCAATCTTGGAATGCTTTTAACTGAGTTCACTTCAACTAACGTTTTCTAGCATATGAAGCATCGTTTCCTAATCATGACATCTACCACAGACACCAATCACACTATAATAACTAGCGTTGATTGCTCAAAGTTTTTATGATTCTCTCATAGCTGTCCGTGCCGTCTAAACTCTAAATTGTGAAAGCAGATAGTAGTACCGAAAGAGTATGATCATAGTAAAAACCTCGGAAGGATTCATACAAGAAAGCTATAAAATTCAATCTGTAATGCCTTTTATGTTCCTGATCACAATTCACAAAGCTTAGATTTTTATATTGCAAAACTACTAGATTCCAAAGATGGTATAAAAAAGTAAAAATATGTACTATATTAAAAGTATATTTTTATGCTTTTCAGTGATAACAAGCTACTTCCTAGACAAATTTCCAATCAAAAGCAAATGTAATTAGACGCCTTCGAGAAATTTAAAATCAATCAAACACATAAACATGTATGTTCACTCGAAGACGGCATGGACATACCAGTTGTCTGACTACCGAAGCAACTGAAATCACGATAGCAAGAATAACAGCGACAAGTATGATAATTGAGATCTTAGATCTATGAGGGTTTGCCCTATACAGATCATCGTTGGGGAAGACATAATGCGGGAGAAAAGGCTGGAAATAAGAGCGGAAGGAGCGATCCCGTGAATATCTATCGCGGCCATTGTCGTAATTGTCGTCGTCGGTGGAGGCATGATAGTCGGAGGACAATGGGGAGGGAGCCGCAGCGGAGGCAGCCGGGGACGAGACGCTCCGGCTGCCGGTGGAGCTGGAGTGGCGGAGCTCCGCCGTTGCTCGCTTGGGGCTGTATGCCAGCTTGAAATTCGACGGTGGGACGGCAAGGCGGTCGTCCGATTTCCAATTCGGCGTCGGGTGTGACGCACGCACAGTGGTGCGTGTGTGTGTGTGAGAGAGAGAGAGAGCGCGCGAAGAGAAGGTAGTGATATTGTCAGTCGAGGTCCATGTGAATTTCTTCTGCGTCAAAGGACAATTTTGTCATTTCAATTAGTTCATCAGTTTTGGGCTTCTGGCTCGCATTTTTTGTTGGGCCTATTAAATATTCCAAATAAGCCCATTTATGGCAATTCGGGATTAACTTAACTTTAAGCCCCTTGCTAAGAGATCATAAGATTTGGTAGTTTAATAATTAAGTCTTCCATAAATTAAATTGAAAATAAAATCAAGTGGTAGATAAGATTAGGTTAGGTTGTTTAATATTGTTTTCTTTAAATGGATTAGAGTAGATTCAAATTTGGGCAAAATATCCAAATCTAAATATATTAAAAGAAGAAATCAGAATACTCTAGAATTGATATATTATGCCAGATAAGCATTTTTTTGCTTGGCAAGGTATAGAAAACTTAGTTTAAAGTATTTCTAGAATTTGTGTATGAAAATTAGTTGACCAAAAGGTTAACCGGGTATCGTGTTAGGTCGGCTCTTGCCATTGCCGTTGCCGGGCAACATACGTGCAAATGTGGAATTAATATTTGAATTTTAATAGTGGTAAATATATGAAAATTAAAATGTCGTGGTGATATGCCTTTTATCTTCTTCTAGCCGAAAAACTATTTATAATTTATAAATTAAATCCTCCTCTTTATCTATGTAACTAATAGTGAAAACTGCAAGTGAGAGATATGAGGTCGGGTGAGAATCGAACTTCCAACTACAAAGTTGGACGTCGGGGGATATGACCACTAGACAAAGTCTCAATTTCCTCAAGCATCGTACTTCCTCTGTTTTTTATAAGTGCTACGGATCCACTCAGCACGCAGTCCAATACACACTTTAAACCATTAATAACTCAAGTTCTGTACAAGTAAAAATTCTAAAAATTAAATATTTAAAAACTACACGACGAGACGAATCTAATAAGATCTCACTTGGCTATATTTTAACTTGTATAACTATGATAAAACTTTAAGTCAAAGTGTTTGTGTAAATAGTGTCATTTTTCAACATGTTGCACTTATTTAAAAACGAGGAAGTATTACATATACCCTCTTGCTTGTTTTATTTTATAAATAAAACAAAGCAAATATAGGTATAATTTATGGAGTGCTAAAACGTCTGACTTTGGTAATATTCCGAAATGTTCAAGTCATAAGCTTAAATGGCGTATGAAAATTACAAATGAAAGCAAAGCATCAGGATAAATTAAATTAAGTCAAATATAAATAGAGCATCCGTAGATGATGGTAATGATGCCAACTGTCCACGGCATCGGCGCTGAGATGCTTTTCCGGGTAAGGTTTGGATGCAGTTGGCTGCAGGTGTAGCCGTAGGCAGAGAGTGTGTTTTTTATTCTTCTGTGAATGATCACCAGATTTGTAATGTTTGGTGTTCAGTTTTGTGATGACTGATGACCGATAATTGAGAGTAAATATTTTATTATACATGCATCACAATTATAATCGCATACATCACCAAACACAATAAAGACATCACTAAAATATTGAACGATATACTTTTAAATTTTTTTTCTTGGAGAAAAATACTCCCTCCATTTTTATTTTGTTGTAACATGTGGAAATTTGATACTATTCACACACGCACTTTACCTTAAAGTTTTATCGTAGTTATACAATTAAAATATAACCAAGTGGAATCTTGTTAGATTCGTCTCGTCGAGTAGTTTTTAAATATCGAACTTTTAAAATTTTTACTTGTACCGAACTTGAGTTATTAATAATTTAAAATGTGCATTGGACTACGTGTATTGTGGGTCCATTACAATTTTTAGAAAACGGAGAGAGCACCTTCTAACTCTTGAAAGTTAGAAAAAAAAAAAAAAGAAAAAAAACTATATATTCTTTACAGAATATCAATTCAATTCTCAATACTGTGTATTCTTATTTTTACCCCTAAAACTTTTAGAGAAAATCATTTATATCCCTTTTATTGTCTTTTTATTCGCTGAACATAATAACAAAAGGGGTATAAATGGGGTTGGGAACTTACTCTAGTGGCCAAGTCTCCCTTATCTCAACCATAGGTTGGGAGTTCGATCCCCACCCGGCCCCTATCCCCTCCCCTTTATCCCCCTTTGTAATTGTATGGTTTGAGCTCCCACACACATTTATTGACACATGTGTGTCACTGTTTACCAAAAAAATGGGTATTAATAATTTTCCCTAATAACTTTAGTGGGAAAAATAAGGATGTATAAAGTATTAAAAACTGAAATGATATTTTGCAAAGATGTAATGAGGCAAAAATATACTCCCTTCATCTCATTTAACATATCTTGTTTCATTTTTTCACACAATCCAATGCGTATTTTCAATCGTCAATATCTCAAAATATGCACAATTAAAAATTATGTAAAATATATATTCTAAAACTACATGATTTTACGATTTTAACAAGATCGAACTCGACTATTTTTTTTCAAATATATATTTGCAATACCGTTGTGTCAAAATTAAACAATGAAAAGTACCAAAAAGTCAAACCAGACAACTAAAGTGGGACGGAGGGAGTAATTTTTTCCAACTGTGAATAGTTAATGAGTATTTTTTTTAAAGAAAAAAGTTTAGGTGTATGATTCGACATTTTCAAAATAGTTCATAGATTAAAAATATTACCCATATATATACATCCATAATTATACTAAAAATAATTCAATGTACTAAAATTTTATCATCTGCTCCATCCGTTCCTTTTCAGTAGTCTTTTTAGAGAATAAAAAATATTCAAAATAATTGTCATTTTAGGTAGTTATACTTCGTATTACTATATTACCATATTCTTTATATAAATTCTACTATATATTAACATTTATTACAAAAGAATTTAGTTGAAGAGTAAAAATGAAAATTATTAATTAATTAATGCAAAATTTGGTTATTAAAATTGAGTTGAAAGAAATGACTATTTAGGAACGGATGGAGTATTATTCAACATTAAATGTTATATGTGTAGTCGTGTAACCTTAAATGTCATGTGTATAATATTTTTTCACTTTTTTTTTGGAAGGAAATGACTAGATAAATGAGTTGTGAAAGTCCATATCATTTAAATTATAAATGAATAAAAGGGAGAGAGGGGTCAAACGAGATATCGAACCCCGAACCATAAGGTTAAAAGGATGAGGACTTGACAATTTTAAGAATCACCCAAAAAAATTTCTTAAAAAAAATCAAATGCAGAGGAAAATAAGATATTGACTTAATAAGAACTTTTTTGGCAAAGTCGAAGCCAGATAAAGAGATGATAATAGTTTATGCCACACAAATTACAAAAAAAATATAGATGAGAGATAGATAGCCGAATTGCGAATTGAACACCCAACCGTAAGATTAAAAGACAGAGAGAGGGCAAGTCCTCATTCACATTTAAATGAGAAAATTGATTGATTGGTTCCCATTTATGATATAACTATAGTATTCAATTCAGATTTATATGGATTTTAAAAAGTTGGTGGATTTAGAAAGTCTATAGACTCCATATAGAGTTTTCAGAGTTCATTGATTTTGTATAGACTCCATATAGAGTTTGACTGATTTTTAGAACCCTTGGATTTTTTAGAGAGATTTTGTTTAGTTATATTTTTTAAGAGAATCCATTAAAATCTACTTCCTCCGTTTTCAATTATTTGCAACATTGCAAATATTGCCACTATTCATTTGATTGCTTTGATTTTAATTTTAAATTTTATCATAGTTATACAATATAAAATAAAGTCAAGTGAGATCTTTTTAGATTCGTCTCGTCATGTAGTTTTTAAATATCGAACTTTTAGAATTTGTATATGTACCGAACTTGAGTTATTAATGTTTTAAAATGTGCATTGGACTGCGCGCTAGGTGGGTCTGTAGCAATTAGAAAAAAACAGAGGAAGTATAAAGATTTAAAATCCATGGAATGTTGAATACCTCAAAATTTTTAAAGACTTTTTAAAATCTATATTGAATACACGTAGACTTTTTAAGACTTTTAAAAATCTGTATTGAATACACCTAAATTTTTAAAGACTTTTTAAAATCTAAATTGAATACACCCCAACTTTAAAAGTCCAAAAACATCCTACAGAGTCTAGATTGAATAACCCTTAGTCAATATTGGATCAAATTTCTTTTTCTCAAAATTTAATGCCATTTGATTAAGGTAAGTGATGGGTTAATCCTCAAATTGTCACTCACTCTCAAAATTGTGAGTTCCTGGAACTTAAATTTTATCCATATTTATAATAAAAATAATTTAATATATCAAACTCATATCCTTAAGTTACTCAGGAATGAGACTTGACCTCAGTGGTCATCTTCCCTACCTTCCAACCATAAGTTGTGGTTGGATTTCAATGTTTAAAAAAAAAAAAACTCAATCTTAAAATTCATATCTTACTAAAAATGATTTAATGCCAAATCTAAACATCATCCAAATATCTTCATTTCGAAATGGTTCCTATCCTGGAACCATATTCTCTAGTATATACTGGATCAATTTAGAACCATCTGATTAACAATTATAGTAGTTGTATATGGTAGAGATCATCTAAGGGTAAAAATATAATTATGATATTTATTATTTTATTTTGTATTAGCTTTAAATTACACTTTTACACACATGGGGTTGCTTCTTCAGAACCAAATAATGATGAAGCGCTCGTAATCATTACCGGAGACGAAACACCATTGGAGGAGGAGTATGTAGCTCTTCAAATACAAATTCAATGAAGCTGAATACAATTTTAATCAAAGACAAGGATGATATTGATTCATCAGCGTCGTCTCCAACCCTTTTTAATGCTGGAACACATGCATTATGTTTTCCTAAAGACAACATTCTATCTAAATATGTCAACCATTCTGTTTTTATAAATGCAAGATTCTGTCTAATGCAACATTCTGTCTAATATTACAACCATTCTGTTTTCATAAATTGAACATTCTGTCTTATATTACAACCATTCTGTTTTCATAAATGGAACATTCTGTTCTGGAACCATAACTCATCTTTACAACATCATGTTCAGACATTGTGTTATGTGTTATATAACATTCTGTTTTGAATTACTAAACATTCTGTTTTGACTTGTATATGAACTACAATATAATATTCTGTTATAACACACGTGACATTCTTTTTTCAATTGATTGACATTCTGTTCAGACGTTCTGTTATGTGAAGTAGTATATAACATTCTGATATGAATTAATAAACATTCTGTTTTTTTGGCTTTTATATCATTCTTTTTTAACTTAACAAACATTTTGTTATGTGTTATATAACATTCTGTTTCAAATTACTAAATATTCTGTTTTGACTTAACAAACATTCTGTTACAGGTTATATAACATTCTATCCCAAATTACTAAAAATTCTATTTTGATTTGATGAAACCGCCACTATTTTCACATGTTTTCTTTTCAGCCTTTTCTTGTCCTCAACTCTGAAATTTTTTGATTTTACTCTACTCATGGAGGTTGCTTATGAGATAATCGGAGAAACTCTTCAAATTCAAATCTCTATTATTATTTCAAAAATTCTGTGTATTTAGGCTTCAGGCGTGAAAAAAGAAAGAACCGATTACGTAATTGGCGTATTCAGAATGAAAAAAATGCCAAATATATCCCTTTTATTTAAAAAAAAGCCAAATCTATCCTTTTTTTTATTTTATTACCGAATTCATCATCTACATATGCTAATTATATCCGGAAATATCCTAAATTCACTAATCGTAGAATCGCTGCTGACGTGGCAATAAATTAACTTAAACCCTACACGCTGGATGAGATTTGAAGTGTCTCTCAATTAAGGCTGGGGAAAAATACCGAGTATACCGTATACCGCACATACCGTATCGAAAAAAGAAATATCGAAATTTTCGGTACGGTATCATACCGAAAAAAATTCTCCGTACCGTATACCTTACCGAACTTTACGGTATGAAAAATTTCATACCGTTGCCGTACCGAACATTTCGGTATACCGATCTTCGGTATACCGAAAGTTTCGGTGTGAAATATTTTCATACCGTTTCCATACCGACATTCCGGTAAGTTCGGTATATTCCGCTATACCAAACATTCAGTACATACCGACATACCGTATCGCGGTATATATCGACATACCGAACATTCACTACATACCGACATACCGGTATTGCGGTATATACCGGCATACCGAACTTTCGCTATATACCAACATACCGATATTACGGTATATAACGGTATCGCGGTATATACTGATACCGTGGTATATACCAAAGTTCGGTACGGTAGCGATATACCGCGGTATCAAAAAATTTATACCGTTACCGTACCGAAATCTTAAGGTACGGTATGATACCGTCCCGAGAATTACGGTATACCGAAAATTTCGATATTTTCGGTATTTTTTCGATACGGTATGTGCGGTATATAGTATATTCGGTATTTTTCCCCAGCCCTAATTGAGACACACTTCAAATTCGATCCAGCGTGTAGGGTTTAAGTTAATTTATTGCCACGTCAGCAGGCATTCCACGATTAGTGAATTTAGGATATTTTCGGATATAATTAGCATTTGTAGAGGATAAATTCGGTAATAAAATAGAAAAAGGATAGATTTAGCTTTTTTTTAAACAAAAAGGATAAATTTAGCATTTTTTCCTATTCAGAATGAAGGGAATGGATTGCAACGATGATGACCCGGCCAATTTTTTTATTAACTAAATTCATAAAGACAATGGAAAAGATTCAATTATCCCTACACTCATATAAATCGTTAAATCCAAACTCTATCCACCATAACCAAATTGCTTCATTTTGGTTAATTCCCGGGAAATTACTACATGGCAGCAAACCTAGACCGACGATTATGATATGACAAGACTTTCCAATGGGTGATTGCCAAGTCATTTATTTAATTCCATATATATTCTGCGTTGACTTCTAGCTGCAATGACTTTTCGAAATGAAATAGTAGTAGTAATTCCATTACTAATAATTGTTCTCCAAGGAATTTTAAAATACTTAATTTTATAGTACTAGATTTTATTTAAAATATTCATTTACCAAAAGGATTAATTCTTCATCCAAAAAAAGGATTAATTCTTGTAGTTCTTATGGTAATGGGTATTTATTTATTTTTTCCAAATTTCAAATCACCAGTGCTGTGCCAATTCAACTTTCTTAATAGTATATCTTCTGTATAAATATTCATGGTTTGAGTGATTGGTTGATCGGTTCCTTGTGCAGATTTCCGGATTGACGATTTCTTGGCGAGAAAGGCGCCAACATTCCGCTGATCTTCTGCAGATTAGAATCGGCCGACTTTGAATTTTGAGTGTTTGAGCTTGAGAAGATTTGTTCGGCAGAAATGGGGAACAAAAGTTCGAGCCCTAGGGGTGGATATCCGCCATCATCATCGTTTGATTACGGTCATCATGGTGGGTACCAACAGACTCCGTACAGCAGCACACCTCACCACCCATATGCCACGCCCAGGCACCACCATAGCGCTCCCGTGGACTACAATTACCAACAGCCAGCGCCTCAACGCCGCCGCCTCGATAGGAAATTCTCCAGAATTGCCGATAATTACCAGACTTTGGATCAGGTTAGGGCGTAATATAATGGGGATTTTATCCAACTTCTGTGTTGGCTTTGGTTTTTATGGGGCAAAGGGAAATCTTTATCGAGTTTACTAAAGTCAACTTTCTTGTTCGACGTATATCAGGTTACTGCTGCACTTTCCAGGTCTGGGTTGGAGTCTTCAAATCTTATCGTTGGTATAGATTTTACAAAGAGCAATGAGTGGACAGGTTTATAGTTTATATGCATCTCCTTTCTCTGCAGTTGTTTTGCTGGATTTCAGTTTTTTTTATGGGCAGTTCTCATTTTTCGTTGATGAAATTTTAGGAGCCAAATCCTTTAATAGGAAGAGCTTGCATCATATTGGCGGAGGACCGAATCCTTACGAGCAAGCGATATCCATCATTGGGAAAACGTTGTCTGCTTTTGATGAGGATAACCTCATTCCATGTTATGGTTTTGGAGATGGTATTATTCTCTATGTTTGTGAATCAAGGATTCTTTTTATTATTCCCCCTCTTTGTTGTAGATTTCGAGCTAACTAACATGAATTGTCTGCAATTTGATGCAGCATCAACGCACGATCAAGATGTCTTTATTTTCCATCCTAATGGAAAGTTTTGTGAAGGATTTGAAGAAGTGCTGAGAAGATACAGGGAGTTGGTTCCCCAACTTAAACTTTCAGGTGCTTATGTTACCCTTTTAATTTAGTAATCATTCTGAAGCTATTAAGCGAATCATATTATCACATCTTAGGAAAATGGATAGTTGGGATTAATGATACTGATACATGAGTGATTTCTAGGTCCAACTTCATTCGCTCCTGTTATTGAAATGGCCATGGACATTGTTGAGGAAAGCGGAGGCCAATACCATGTTTTGCTCATAATTGCGGATGGCCAGGTAAGGCAAAGAAGCTGGTCTTGCGTTTGGATGTTTCCTACTGGAGTATATTTTATTGTTCTTACTACAATAGCAACATGGCTTCTTAATCAGGTGACAAGAAGCGTTGATACTCCACGCGGTCAGCTGAGCCAGCAGGAAAGAAAAACAGTAGATGCAATTGTTAGAGCTAGGTAAAAATGTTAACCTGATACTTACTGTTGCTGCTGTCGGTATATGATCTTAACATCTCTACACAATTACAGTGATTATCCCTTGTCAATTGTTGTTGTCGGGGTCGGAGATGGTCCATGGGACATGATGCAGGAATTTGATGATAACATTCCTGCCCGAGCATTTGATAATTTTCAGGTAATTGAGCATAGCAAAATGCTTAAAACAGAATCAAAAGGGAAACAAAAACTAACTACAATTTTCCTGCATCTCTTGTAGTTTGTCAATTTCACCGAGATCATGTCAAAGAATTTGGATCAGTCAAGGAAAGAGGCTGAATTTTCTCTTTCGGCGTTGATGGAAATCCCTACCCAATATCAAGCTACCTTAGAACTCCAAATATTGGGGTAATGCTTTTACTATCTGATCCATTTCACTTAATAGATTCCCAATCTGCTGAGTGCTCACTACTGTATCTTGACGTTACTTGGGGCAGTCGTCAGACGGGAAATGCTCCTAAAAGAACTGCTCTTCCGCCGCCTTCTGGTAGAGTTAATTCTGGCAGACTACATAGGACTTACAACAATTCAGGCAATTATCAGAAGAATGAATCCTTCCATTCTGCATATTCTGCAACTACAGAGACTGCCTCAAGTTCGAGCTCTGCTTATGACAGTAAGGTAGGAAATCTTGCAAGCATGGAGGTATGCAAGAGAGTCATTTTCTCTTGCTCAACATTCATTTACTTATTAATATTCATTGGCATTCTTGTCTCTGCATCAATTTTTAAAAAAATGAACAACAAATCAAGCAGTAACAGGTGGTGCTTTGTAAGTTTCTGTTTTCTGAGTTCAAATGCTGTTTTCTACCTCAGGTTTGCCCTATATGCGTCAGTCATCCCAAAGACATGGCCTTTGGCTGTGGTCACCAGGTAACAGTGGAATCATTTTCATTTTATTCTGTTAACTGCCTTTTAGATCAAAACCATATGGACAAAAGATGATGCATGAGCCCTTTAATCATACTTGTTGATCTCAAACAGACATGTTGTGATTGCGGAGAATACCTTGAAGATTGTCCTATATGCCGGAGCATAATCACAACCCGAATAAAACTTTATGAATAGGCATGTGTATAGAAGAGATTCCCGTCTTCAAGAATGAAGAGTCCCCAGAATATGTTCAACAATGGATACAAACATCTCGATCTTTTCCCCTTGAGATTCTCTTATCTTGCAATTCGAAGATATTGATTTTTGAGTATCCAAAAAATGCACATATTCTTGCTGAACGACCTGGGATTAATGTCGTTCTGCTCAATATCAAGATGGGATCTCGGATATGTGGAAGTAGCCCGCCTGTTGCAGCTTCTTGTTTTTGCGGTTTCAAACACGAGAAAACATCAGCAAGTGAATCCGTATGCCTTCACTCTTTCTAGTACCTGTGATTGGATTTTTCATTGTACATATCCTTGTGTTGTCCATTTCCCTGTTGAGAATTGCTGCCATAGTGCCATCAGCGCATGGTTAGAGGATTGTTTCGATTGCATTATATAGAAAAGCTTGAATTATGTGTGTAGAGGCACTGTATTTGTTTCAGTTTAATTCATTCTACAATAAGCATAAATTAGAAGAAAATTTTCTTTTCGAGCCTGTGGTTTTTGCTCGTTTTTTTATCAATTTTTTTTAGTGTTTGGATTTGCTTCTAACTAAAAAGTAAAAACACTTGTAAAAATGAAAAAAGTTACTGCATATCACATTATCAAAAAAAAAAAGCAATATATATAGAGTATATTTTTATTTTCATATTTTCAAATCCACTTTACAATTCCATACACATTTATCGATACATAGTTGTTTAAGAAAAAATCCCATTACTCTTGATTCTCTCTCCATTTTATGGACGGGTGCTTTGATTATTTAATGATTAGACAAGAGGTAATTTATTACTATAAAGTGATTAAAGTAACGCACAAACAAAATATTTGTAATATACGTATATATAATATACATAATCAGATGCTTTTATTATTATTTTTAAAAATTTAGATGATCGAAAAAAATATATTTTTATATTTTAAATTCAAGCACTTTTGCTTAAAGAAAAATTGCGTTTCCAAAATATTTATCTTAATACAAAATTTAATCATTTTACACTTGAGGAGTTTAATGTAGCCTCCTCGGCTCCTCCTTGCATCCTCACAGCCAAATTTCATGAAAAAAATTTGATCATTGTTGTGGAATAATGGAGCTATTAATTAAATAATAAAGAGAACACCAAGATTTAACGAGGTTCGGCACAAATATGCCTACGTCCTCCGGGCCCCACCGAACTATTATTTCACTATGAAATGAAATAATATTACAAAAAGGTTATAGGAAATAATCCTATACCACAAAACCCTCTCAACGAGAAATACCCACAAAGGCTAAAAACTACAATAGGAGAAGAGAGATCAAAGGCAAGCTTCTTGCCTTTGCTTGTGTTGGGATGTTCTTACAAATGAGTGGCCTTGGTATTTATAGGCACAAAATCCATCCACTCCACTAACTTCATCTACTACATTAAATTCATCAACTCCATTTTCTCCATTGGATTTGGATGCCCACTTCACAAATCTCCACCTTGGTGCATCTCAAATCACATTATCCCCTTCAAGGTTCTCTCGTCACGAAATTCGGTAGGACCTCCAAATGCGCTTTTCAGCGCCAACTTAAAATTCTTGAGACATTAATCAAGTTCAAACAATATTCGAACTTGATACATGTTACAGCCTTCGTCAACATATCTGCGGGATTCTCGGTGGTCTTGATCTTTTGTACCTTGACTCCACCTTCTTCAATTATTTCCCGCACAAAATGGTACCGCACGTCGATATGCTTGGTTCTAGCATGATATACCTGGTTCTTTGCTAGATGAATGGCACTTTGACTATCACAAAACACTGTTACATGTTTCTGACCAACTCCTAAGTCATCCAGCAATCCCTGTAACCAAATGGCTTCCTTAACAGCTTCTGTAATGGCCATGTATTCTGCCTCCGTTGTTGACAAAGCAACGGTTGACTGTAAGGTAGACTTCCAACTAACTGGTGCGTTTGCAAGAGTAAATACGTATCCAGTAGTTGATCGACGTTTATCCAGATCTCCTGCATAATCTGAATCACAGTACCCAACTATATGCTGACCAGTAACATTAGTCTTCTCAAATATCAACCCAATATCTAAGGTTTTCAAGATATACCTTAGAATCCATTTCACGGCTTGCCAATGATCTTTACCGGGATCATGCATGTACCTGCTCACTACTCCAACTGCATGTGAAATGTCAGGCCTTGTACACACCATTGCATACATCAAGCTACCCACCGCATTTGAATAAGGAACCTTTGACATGTATTCTCGTTCCTCTTTCGTCTTCGGGCATTGTGAAGCACTAAGTTTGAAATGAGGAGCAAACGGTGTACTTACAGGTTTGGTTTTGTTTGTCATGCCAAACCGCTGCAATACTTTCTTCAGATATTGCTTCTGAGTCAAACTCAGAGTGCCCCTATTCCTGTCTCTCGTTATCTCCATACCGAGAATTTTCTTTGCTTCACCGAGATCTTTCATTTCAAACTCCTTGCTGAGTTGAGACTTCAATCTGCTTATCTCTCCTCTATCTTTAGATGCAATTAACATGTCATCTACATATAGAAGAAGATAAATGAAAGATCCATCTTGTAGCTTACGGAAATATACACAATGATCAAAACTGCTCCTGGTGTACTTCTGGCCCATCATGAATTGATCAAATCGCTTATACCATTGTCTTGGTGATTGTTTCAATCCATAAAGCGATTTCTTCAGTCTGCAAACCCAATCTTCTTTTCCAGCAACTTTATATCCTTCTGGTTGGGTCATGTAGATTTCCTCTTCCAAATCACCATGTAAGAATGCCGTTTTTACGTCCATTTGAACTAGTTCCAAGTCCAACTGTGCTACCAAGGCCAACAAAATTCGAATGGAGGAATGTTTTACAACAGGGGAAAATACCTCATTGTAATCAATTCCCTCCTTTTGAGCATAGCCTTTGGCTACCAATCTTGCCTTATAGCGCACGTCATTCTTTTCTGGAAATCCTTCTTTCTGAGCATAGACCCACTTGCAACCAATTGCCTTCTTTCCCTCTGGGAGTTTAGCTAGCTTCCACGCGTGATTTGCTTCAAGGGAATGCATTTCCTCGTCCATGGCTTTCTTCCACTTTTCTTTCTCCGGACTAATTTTTGCATCAAGAAAAGTTTGTGGTATACCTTCTTCAATAACAGGAAGTGCATAGGCCAGCATACTTTCGAATCGAGCAGGTTTCCGAATTTCTCTTCTTGGCCTCCTAATTGCAATTGGTAAATCTTGTTGCTCCTGAGGTTCTTGGGTTAAAACCTCACTTTCACTGGGCTCTTCTTCGGTACTTGGACCATCGTTTTCTATTAGTTGACCATCTACCTCTCTGGTTGTAGATGTCTGAAACTCCACCTGTTGAGGATAATGCTCCACCTGCTGAGGAGTACTATCCGCCTGCTGCTTGGTTACCTTATTCAACATTATTGATTCGTTGAACGTAACATCCCTGCTAAAGATCACCTTTTTCATCTCCGGGCACCATAGGCGATATCCTTTGACTCCCGCAGATATCCCTACGAAAACAGCTTTTCTCGCCCTCGGATCCAGCTTTGATTCTTTCACGTGATAATAAGCAGCGGAACCGAACACACGTAAAGAATCATAATCATTTGCAGGTTTGCCAAACCATGCCTCCAAAGGTGTCTTGCCTTTAAGAGCAGTTGATGGTAGTCGATTGATTAGATGGCTCGCATATGTCACCGCTTCAGCCCAGAACTGCTTGCCCAAATTAGCATTGGACAACATACACCGAACTTTCTCCAACAATGTTCGGTTCATCCGTTCAGCCACACCATTCTGTTGTGGCGTGTCCCGCACAGTGAAATGTCGGGAAATACCTTCCTTCTTGCACAAGTCGAAAAAAGGGTCATTTCGATATTCTGTGCCGTTATCGGATCGAAGCACTTTAATCTTCCTCCCGGTCTGGTTCTCCATCATGTTCTTCCAAGTGAGGAATTTCCCGAATGCTTCATTTTTTATTCGCATGGGATACACCCATACTCTCCGGGAAAAGTCATCAACAAACGTTACAAAATAATGGTTTCCTCCCAAAGAAGCCGTCTTGGTAGGTCCCCACACATCTGAGTGAATGTAATCCATAATGCCTTTAGTGTTATGGATTGCTGTTCCGAACTTCACCCGCGTTTGCTTTCCCAGAACACATTGCTCGCAAAATTCAAGTTTGCAAGTCTTTGCACCCTTCAATAATCCTTGCTTTGCCAGAGTCTGCAAGGATTTTTCCCCAGCATGCCCAAGCCTCATATGCCATAGCTTGGTCATCTTCTCTTCCTTGTCTGCTTCTGATACTGCTGCTGCAATGCCAACCACTGTATTGCCCTGGAAGTGGTATAAGTTATTTTTCCTTATACCTTTCATGATGACAAGTGCTCCCGAGATCACTTTCATAATCCCATCCTCAATGTGGATGGAGTGGCCTTTGGCTTCCAAGGCTCCCACTCATATGAGGTTCTTGGCAAATTTCGGTATGTACCGAACTTCCGTCAGCACCTTGGTTGTTCCATCGTGGTTCTTCAGATATACTGAGCCAACTCCAGCTATCTGGCAATATCCGTTGTTGGCTAGGTAGACAACTCCACCGTCAACACTTTCAAGGTTGACAAACCACTCCTTCTTGGAACACATGTGGAATGAGCATCCGGAGTCTAGCAACCAGCCGTCAGTGCTAGTTACTGATGAGGCACAAGCTAAGGAAAACTCTGACTCATCACTATCAGCAACACAGGCCTCTGCAACCGCTTTCCCCTTTTTCTTTTGCAACTTAGGACAGTCTTTCTTCCAGTGTCCTTTCTCGTGACAAAGGATACATTCGTCTTTTGCCACTCTGCTTCTTGACTTGGATCTGCCTCTTCTGTCCGACTTGTACTTTTGGCTGCGGCCCCGAACGATATGGGCTTCACCAGTCGAACTTCTGTGTTCTAACTTATCTTTCTTCCTGATCTCGTTAGAATACAAGGCAGTGGCAACTTCTTTAAAAGATATCGTTTCTTTTCCAGTCAGCATACTAACAATGATATGCTCGTATTCATCGGGGAGCGAAGCTAACAGTATCAGCGCCTTGTCGACGTCATCTATCTTCTCGTCAAGATTCAATAAGTCGGTGACCAAAGAATCGAATCTTGTTATGTGTTCATTCATCGTGGTACCGGGCAAATACTGGAATCGATACAGCTTCGTCTTCATGTAGAGCTTGTTTTCCGTGCTCTTTTTCATGAATTTATCTTCCAGTTCTTTCCACAGTCTGTGCGCCATCGTCTCTCTCATAAGCGGATACTTCTGCTCCTTTGAGAGACATAGCCGAATTGTACCACACGCAAGACGGTTGATCCTCGTCCAGTCTTTATCATCAACACCATCTGGTTTGGTTTCTACAAGTGCACCATCCAGCTCCTGCTGGTACAAGATGTCCAACACCTCGCACTGCCACATACCAAAATTATTGGTACCGTCGAATTTTTCGACGTCAAATTTGGCATTTGAAACCATCGTCCGTGATGACGATGTCACCAACGGCTTCGGATCTGAAGTTGACATTTCACCGGACCTATCCGCCATTTCTGCTTCAAAGTTTAATTAATAGCTCACAAACGGTAGCTCAACCGAGATGCGTTTCTGATGTGGAAGATCAGCTTAGCTGCGACCACAGAGCATACTATGCAACCAAGGCTCTGATACCAATTGTTGTGGAATAATGGAGCTATTAATTAAATAATAAAGAGAACACCAAGATTTAACGAGGTTCGGCACAAATATGCCTACGTCCTCCGGGCCCCACCGAACTATTATTTCACTATGAAATGAAATAATATTACAAAAAGGTTATAGGAAATAATCCTATACCACAAAACCCTCTCAACGAGAAATACCCACAAAGGCTAAAAACTACAATAGGAGAAGAGAGATCAAAGGCAAGCTTCTTGCCTTTGCTTGTGTTGGGATGTTCTTACAAATGAGTGGCCTTGGTATTTATAGGCACAAAATCCATCCACTCCACTAACTTCATCTACTACATTAAATTCATCAACTCCATTTTCTCCATTGGATTTGGATGCCCACTTCACAATCCTCATCGCCCATCGGATCCAGAAATGTAAGGGATGCTAAATCAATATTCCCATTACAATGTTAACTCAGCGGCATAGCCGTCTTGACTCTTGCCCACTTCACCTCATTGAACTCTGATTCTGCTGAGGATGTTATAAGTTTGCAATAATCTGAAAAACAATGTTATAAATAGATATCAGCTTCGAATACTGTCAATACTTTTGGAATGTGCATGATGGGCTTCGATACATATTTGAAGTATCTTGATTATGAATTGCGGAGGAGAAGAAGCAGCCATGGCGCCTACCATTTCAATAGCACAGAAGCTAGGGCGAGGGTCACGTTTGTTGTTGGGTCTCAACTCTCAAGCGTTTAATTCCCTTCTCCTTTCCATTTCTTCACATTTCTGCATGTGGGATGGGATGTCCCATTTACAGTACTTCCATTCTTCTTCAATTTCATCTTTCAACAAGTACAACCTTGATAGCTATCTGCATCTTTACTGCCCATTTCAGATTTTTGGGTATTTTCTACAGAGTTCTTTTTCCTTCTTAAGGTTTAATATGTTGGAGTATTTATTTTTTCATTTTTCCTCCTCCTCTTGTGCTAAATCACTGATAGAAGATATGTTGTACTAATGCCATTAGTCAAGCTGTTTAAATCTCTACAGGGGAGATTCAAGTCTGTAGACTGTAGCACCTCCACATGTTTGTGAAGGCGGTGAATCTTAATTTCTTGTTGGGTCAGTTAAGGTCACATTTACTTGTTCCCAACAGGACAGATGCAATGAAGGAGTCACTTTGGCAGATGCCTCACTTTATCTTTTTTGGTTTGCTACATATGCTTTTGGTTCAACTTGGCCAGGGAACATGTATGATATCTTCTTCTTTTCATGTTTTTGAGTTACCATTGCGAAATTCGTATTTGATTTTAGCTTTTTCTGTTTCATGCCTAATGCTGTCATTAGCACAGGCTCCCAGAATTGGTAAAAGCATTCCTGTTCTTGGGCTTTAGGATTCCAATTCTGAAGGTAAAAGGGACATCATTATATCAGCACATGTTAGTTAAAATCTGCAGGACCACACCAAAGATAATTACCTCAAATCTGTCAAGAATGTCATATATATATATATATATATATATATATATATATATATTTTTTTTTTTTCAGGGGCCTTGTTATCTTTGTTTTGCATGTTAACTACCAAAGAGTACTAAAGAAAGTGAATTAGAATGATTCTTGTTCAAAGTCACTGATTGAAAAGAGAGGTTGTTTAGAAGTTCTTTGAACGACCATTTTCTTTTCTTTTTCTTTCTTTTTATCTCGCTGTTTAGTGTAAACCCTCATTTTTATTCCAGTATATTTCCTTTAGGTCACTTACAAGGTTGAATATATGCCTTAACTCTGACAAGAAAAAAGCAGTAGTCGACAACAATCAATCAGCTGCAATATTTTAGTTCCATTTTCGGGTCATGAGCTTGCTCGAGGATGCAGAAATCAATTCAACCCCCTTGTCATCCACCAAAGAAGAGATTCTGTTGAGGGAGATCATCCTCACTCATGATCCTGATGATCATTACCTTGATTCTGAGCTGCTGCTACAGCTAGTAGACTTTGTTTTTCACCCTACTGCAGAGAATGTAATTGCTTTTCTTTGTATTGCCACTGAGGAAAAAGATTGGTTGTTTCCTTGTGCTACTAAAATTCTATCCTTAATCATCTAAGTTTTTCAATCTGATCTTGTAATGTAAATCAGTAAATGTTAAATAGTAGTACAATTTTTCCATGAAGAGTGATCACTAGGTGCACTCATCATCATTTGACCCCTCCTGAAAATTTGTGTATCTAATTTCAGGATCTTGACACGCATCTCGATGCAATTAACACATATGAAGCTGGCTCAACTGAATCAGAAGAGCCAATCTCATTCATCATCTACAAAGTCTCAAATCAGGTAATTGAGCCCTTGATAGCCATCTTCATATATTGATGATAACATTTAGCAATTTCATTTGATTGTTTGATTGATAGAAGATCTTTTACTGACAGATTCTTAGCCAATGCTTTGAGGACGAGAATCTGCACAAGAAAACTTTGTTGTTGCTAGAAATGCTCGGTCATTATAGATGGGATGCAAAAGTAGTCATAGCACTCGCATCTTTTGCACATAGCTTTACATTATTTCAGCTCATATCACAGCTACAATCTGATAGTGCATTGGCAGTTGCCCTTGCAACATTTAAGCAACTTCCCAGGGCCATCTCCAAGTTAAACCCAAGATTTAAGGCTATGAATTTGTTGATTAACACTATGTTGAAGTTGACAAAAATTGTAATCAGGTTTGAGGGAATGTCTCTGCAGCATGACCTTGTGGATGCCCATGTTTTTGGCATCACAAAGTCAAAGATTTATTCTGCAACCTACTGGATCGTTAGAAGCATATTATTGTGCTTTTTAGAGATTGCAGACGGCCAAAAATTGGAACTTGATGAGCAAGTGCATGTTCTTTCCCATAAGGCTGAATTCAACTAAAAACTTTTCTCTGAGCTTGTCAAAGTTTTTATTTTAGTTTGTGATCAGTCTAATGAAAATTTCATCTATCTCCAGGCATTCGGAGAAAACTGTTATTGCTTTGTGGGGACTTCACACTGTAGGCAGTAGGTTGAACAGTTTGTGCTGTGACCTTGCTGAAAATGTTGAAAAGTGCCAGCAGCAGATAGGTAGATTCTATATAAACTTATTTCATATGGGAAGTTCTGCATAAGCTTGAAACAGATTTTTTTTTTTCTTTGCAGATGGTAGGTTTTACAACAAGATGAAAAATATTTTTGAGGAAGATCAAGTCGACAACCAAAAGGCACTAAGGATTTTGTTTCCTGCAACAGACGAGCTCCCTTTGACAAATTCTTCTTCAAGGGATAAGGTGTGGTGGGACTCATAGATTAGTGCAAATGCTTTACTCGTGTCTTGAAAAGTACTATCTGCAAACTAGTGATCTTTATTTCTTCTTTTTTGACAGTGTGGTATTCTTGAACTGAAAAACAAGGTAGTCGTACTCTTGATAACGAAGCCAGATCTAATGCCATTGGACAAGGTATTTTTGCTGGTGCAGCAGACATATGATTGTCCCCAAAGGAAGGAACTAGAGGGCAGCTTTGCCATATTATGGGTTCCAATTTCATCTTTGCGATCATGGACTAGTGACGATAAGAAAACTTTTGAATTCTTCCAAAATTGTGTGCCTTGGTTCTCAATCAGGAGACCATGGTTACAGAATTCAACCACAGTGAACTTCATTAAACAGGAGTGGAACTTTAAGGAAGAAGCGATGATGGTTGTTTTGAATGAAAATGGCACTATTTCGAACAAAGATGCAATGGACATGGTGTGGATATGGGGACTCAAAGCATTTCCCTTTTCAACTTCGCGAGAGAAGGAGATATGGGAGCAGGAAAATTGGATCCAACAATTCTTGACATCAGCTGGTTTGGTAAGATGCACAAAGTTTTTCTTTTCCAAAAGAAAACTTACTTGAAGAGCTATATAAGTATTTAACTTGTAACCTTTGTACCCAAACTGCTTGAAAAATGAAAAAATGATTGACAGGTAGAGGAAGGTAAAGACCTCTGCATATATGGAAGTGATGACATAGTTTGGATCAGAGAATTTTCTGGTGCAATGAAGCAAATACAGCAGTCAGGCATTCAACTTGAAGTGATCTACGTAGGATGCAGGAATGCTGGTGAAAAAGTGAAAGCCATCATAGACAGCATAGATCAAGAGAAGCTGTGTGCATCCCTGACATTTCGAATGGTGGAGTTGTTCTGGTTTCAGTTGGAGAGGATAAAAGGGATGATGGAAGGCAGCAGCGCAGAGACACTGGGGGCCAAGTTGGCAGAACTGGTAAAACTAAACGAGAATGAAAAATGGTCAGTGATGAGTAAAGGAGGGTCATTGACAAGGGATGTGGTGTACATTGATGCAGAGAAGCTCAAAGAATGCATGGAAGTAGTGTTCCCTATGTGGAGTAGGAAACTTGGAGATGCAAAGGAATTGGTTGATGCTCTAGAGCAGGTGGTCATTGGGGGCAATACTCAAGCAGGAACAGAAGCATGCCATCATAGCCAAGTCGTGCCTTATGATGAGGCCGGGTTCGCTCACAGACAGTTGATCTGTGCTCGGTGTAAGATGCTCGTGGAAAAGTCCGTACTCTACCAATGTGAGAACTGAGTAATGGAGGCGAGGGGCGGGTCTGCTATACGTCCAGCAAGGCTGTTGGCGTTTGATATCCGTATATGAGTTCAACAACAGCCTCAGTAATTTTAACAATATTTTGAGTGCTTTTGGACCTTAGGAAAGGAACAATAAAGGATAAAAAGGAATGTTGTTGTAAAATATTGCCTATTAGCTTAATTTGATTTTGTTTTTATGATATAATATGTGTAATAATACATAGGTTATATCTATACACACGGGTGGAGGATGTAGTGAGTATTTTGATGTAACATGGATGAGAGTAATGGCCTTTTGATAATCTATTGCACTAGAAATGATAATACAAAAGTTGAGTGGTAAAATCATATCTCATGCATTATTCCATTAACCATATTTATAGGCAAGTACATGGGTGATTAGTCATCACTTAAACATCCATCCAATGACAAGTGTTAACACTTAAACATGGGTGATTAGTCATCACTTAAACATCCATCCATTAACCATATTTATAGGCAAGTGTTAACACTTGTCCTTTTATTGATGAGTGATGGACATGCACTTAATCATTTACATGCCACATAACACCCCCCTTGCATGTCCATTACACGAAGAATATGCCTCGTTAAAACCTTACTAGGAAAAAACCCTGTGGGAAAAAATCCTAGTGAAGGAAAAAGAGTACAATATTCTTGTGTTTATTTCTCCCCCTGATGTGGGTATCATTTCAAAGCTCGAAGCCGTCGCATCCCAATTTTCTTCACGAGCTTCTCGAGTATCGTAGTTGGCAATGCCTTGGTTAATAGATCCGCTAAGTTCTCATCTGATCGAATTTGCTGCACATCAATTTCACCATTCTTTTGAAGATCATGAGTATAGAAGAATTTTGGTGAAATATGTTTAGTCCTATCTCCTTTTATATAACCCCCTTTCAATTGGGCTATACAAGCCGAATTATCTTCAAATAAAATAGTTGGGGGAATCTTTGTTTCAAAGATTAAACCACAATTTTTCAATATATGTTGGGTCATTGACCTTAACCAAAAGCATTCTCGACTAGCCTCATGGATTGCCAATATTTCAGCATGGTTTGATGAAGTAGCCGTTATTGTTTGTTTCATAAATCTCCATGAGATAGCAGTTCCTCCACACGTAAAGATATAGCCTGTCTGAGATTTGGCTTTGTGTGGGTCAGACAAATATCCTGCATCGGCAAAACCGATCAATTCATGTCGAGAATCTTTTGAGTAAAATAACCCAAGGTCAATTGTTCCCCGGAGATAGCGAAAGATGTGCTTTATGCCATTCCAATGTCGTCGAGTAGGGCAAGAACTAAATCTTGCAAGTAAATTAACAGCAAACGCGATATCAGGCCGCGTGCTATTAGCCAGATACATTAATGCACCAATTGCGCTTAAATATGGTATCTGTGGGCCAAGTTGTTCTTCATTTTCTTCTTTTGGCCTGAATGGATCCTTTATAGGATCAAGTGTCCGCACGACCATTGGATTACTTAACGGATGAGCATTATCCATTCGGAATTGTTTCAATATCTTTTGGGTATAAGTTGATTGATGAACAAATATACCCTTTTCTAAATGCTCAATTTGTAAGCCAAGGCAAAATTTTGCTTTTCCGAAGTCCTTTATTTCGAACTCCTTTTTCAGATATTCAACAGCCTTTTTCAGCTCTTCAGGAGTTCCAATTAAATTCAAATCATCAACATAAACTGCAATGATTACAAATTCTGACCCATTTTTCTTTATAAAGACACAGGGACATACAGGGTCATTTATATAACCTTCTTTTATTAAGCTTTCGCTGAGGCGGTTGTACCACATTCGGCCTGATTGCTTGAGCCCACAAAGTGATTTTTGTAATTTAATGGAAAAAGTTTCTCTGGGTTTTAAGTTATAAGATTCAGGTAATTTAAACCCTTCAGGTATTTTCATATAGATATCATTTTCCAATGAGCCATATAAGTAGGCAGTAACGACATCCATTAGTCTCATTTCAAGTTTTTCTCGTACTGCCAGGCTCATGAGGTACCTGAACGTTATCCCATCCATAACCGGGGAATATGTTTCCTCAAAATCAATTCCCCGTCTTTGGGAAAATCCTTGGGCTACAAGTCTTGCTTTATATCTTGCAATTTCATTATTTTCATTTCTTTTTCTGACAAACACCCATCTATAACCAACTGGTTTTACATTTTCAGGTGTTTGGACTATAGGGCCGAATACTTTTCTTTTGTTCAGTGAATCCAATTCTGATTTAATTGCATCTTTCCATTTTGGCCAATCATCCCTTTGCCGACATTCATCAACTGATTTTGGTTCAGGATCCTCGTCATCTTTCATCATCTCAAGTGCTACATTGTATGCAAATGCTTGATCAACTTTGATTTCTTTTCGGTTCCAATATTTTCCAGAAGTGATATAATTGAAGGCAGTTTCAATAGTTTCACTTTCTTCTGGATTAGCATTTTCAGCATCAACTTCTTCAAAAGTTGAATTTGTTACCTCTTCAGGTTTTTCATCATCCACTTGTATAATTCTTTTCTTTCGTGGATTTTTATCTTTGGAACCCATTGGTCTGCCACGCTTATTTCGTGGAGCAGATTCATTAGCACTTGGAATTTGCTTATCGGGTACATTCATTTTAGCTGGTGCATTTGCTGCTGCAATATGAGATTTTGTAATTCTTGCAGCATCATTGAAAGCATCAGGTAATTGATTTGCAATTCTTTGCAAATGCACAATTCTTTGAACTTCTAATTCACATTGTTTTGTACGAGGATCACTGATATCGAGTGGTATTTTCCATGAAATTTCCTTTTTCAGTTGATCACTTCCTCCCCCTAACGTCGGGAAATGTGATTCGTCAAAATGGCAATCTGCAAATCTCGCAGTAAAGAGATCACCCGTTGTTGGTTCAAGATATTTGATAATCGATGGTGATTCATACCCGACATATATGCCCAATCTTCTTTGAGGTCCCATCTTTGTCCATTGGGGTGGTGCTATTGGTATGTATACCGCACACCCAAAAATTCGTAAATGAGAAATATTGGGCTCTTTTCCGGTTATAATTTGAGTAGGGGAGTAGTTATGATAGCTTGTCGGCCTTATTTTTATTAGTGCTGCTGCATGTAATATAGCATGTCCCCAAGCAGAGACAGGGAGTTTAGACTTCATCAATAAAGGTCTTGCAATTAATTGCAGTCTTTTTATTAATGATTCAGCCAGGCCATTTTGCGTATGCACATATGGAACTGGATGTTCTACACTAATACCAACAGATGTGCAATAGTCATCAAATGCATGTGATGTATATTCTCCAGCATTGTCAAGGCATATTTTCTTTATTGAATAATCAGGAAATTGTGCTCGCAATTTTATAATTTGTGCCAGTAGCCTAGCAAAGGCTAGATTGCGAGTTGACAATAGACAGACATGGGACCATCTTGTTGATGCATCAATTAGTACCATAAAATATTTGAATGGTCCGCATGGTGGATCTATTGGTCCACATATATCGCCTTGAATTCTTTCCAAAAATGCAGGGGATTCAATTCCCACTTTAGCTAGAGATGGCCTGGTAATTAACTTTCCCTGATAGCAAGCAACACATGTAAACTCATTTGGATTCAGAATCATTTTATTATTTAATTTATGGCCGCTGGAATTTTCAATTATCCGCCTCAACATTACGCTGCCTGGATGTCCAAGCCTTTCATGCCAGGTTATAAATTCACTAGTAGCCTTTAAGCCTACTAGGTTATGTACTTCTCCGGCATGAATTTTTGTATAATATAATCCGGAGGTCAAAGATGGCAGCCTTTCATTGATAAATTTTTCACCATTGATTGTTTGGGTAAGTAAAATATATTCATTTCCTGCCTCATTTAGAGTTTCCACGTGATATCCATTTTTTCGAATATCACCAAAACTTAGCAAGTTTCTTCGAGCCTTGCTTGAATATAGGGCATTTTCAACTGCCAATTTTGTCCCTTTAGGGAGAAATACAACTGCTCTTCCAGAGCCTTCAATACAATTTTCATTACCGCTTATAGTTTTTACTGCGGTCTTTCCCAATTTTAAATGGGAGAAGAAGCTTTTGCTTTTCAAAATACTGTGCGTTGTTGCACTGTCAATGAGGCAGATTTCATTTTTAGCTTGACCATCCATTTCTTTAACATTTCACAAGATAATAAAAACATCAGTCATATTATATAAACATAACCATTGCAAAATACATTATAAAACGGGGGATACAAAACGAGAGCAAAATACCAAAATACATCATAAGGCAAAATACAAAATGTGCAACCATTCTTTTCATTTTTTCAGTTTGTGCCACCAATAAAATCATCAGCTTCCAAATGGGTAATATCGTCATTCAAAACATCATCAAATGTATCGTCGCGGGTTGCGTGATGTGTCTCGGGATCGGATCGTTCTTTTCTTTTCGAAGCCTGATATAATTCAGCTAAGTGGCTAGATGTTCGGCATACCCGAGCCCAATGACCTTTAATACCACAACGATCACACGGTTCATCATTGTTCTTGTCTTTTTGTGTATTGAATCTTGGCTGCGATTTGTAATGCCTCCTATTGTCATTTCGGCGATTGGATTCAAATCGAGGCTTATTACGATATCTGTTTCTTCCAGACGATTCGGGTCTACCACGGCCACGATCCCGATTTCTATCACGATAATTTTGATTACGTCGATACCCACGATCCCGCACTTGATTTTCTGTTTCAGTGGCATTTGTTTCAGGAAATGGAGCAGCACCAGTTGGCCTAGATTCATGATTTTTTAGCAGCAATTCACTGTTTTGCTCGGCCAAAAGTAAGCATGTGATAAGTTCAGAATACTTTTGAAAACCTCGTTCCCGGTACTGCTGCTGTAGGACAATTGTGAGGCATGGAATGTGGAGAAGGTTTTTTCCAACATATTAGATTCTGTAATTTTTTCTCCACAAAGAGTCAGGTGCGATGTGATTCGAAACATCGCCGAATTGTATTCTCGGATTGTTTTATAGTCCTGGAGCCTCAGATTATGCCATTCATTTCGGGCCTTTGGCAGCACCGTCATTTTTAAATGATCATATCTTTCTTTTAATTTCAGCCACAATTCAAGTGGGGATTCCAACGTTACATATTGAAGTTTCAACGATTCATCAATATGGTGGCACAAAAAGATCATGGCTTTTGCCTTATCCTGGCTTGATGGTTTTTTATTGGGGGCAATAGTATCTTCCAGCCCCATAGATGCCAGGTGCATTTTTACATCCCGTGCCCAGGACATATAGTTATCCCCAGAAACCAATAACGGGATAAATTCCTGTTTTGCAAGGTTAGTCATAATATTATTGAAAAGTAGGGATAAAAGTTATACCTAAGACAGAACTCCGATAGAACTCCGGTAGAGACCCCTCGTGCTGATAACGTGTTGTAAAATATTGCCTATTAGCTTAATTTGATTTTGTTTATATGATATAATATGTGTAATAATACATAGGTTATATCTATACACACGGGTGGAGGATGTAGTGAGTATTTTGATGTAACATGGATGAGAGTAATGGCCTTTTGATAATCTATTGCACTAGAAATGATAATACAAAAGTTGAGTGGTAAAATCATATCTCATGCATTATTCCATTAACCATATTTATAGGCAAGTACATGGGTGATTAGTCATCACTTAAACATCCATCCAATGACAAGTGTTAACACTTGTCCTTTTATTGATGAGTGATGGACATGCACTTAATCTTTTACATGCCACATAACAAAATGTATATTTGTGGATGAGTGAATGCATGGTCTTGGAAGCAAATACTACTAACTAGTAGTAGTTATTAAAAATTGGGCTTGGGATGAACCTTGGGCCTAGTCATTAAAACTTTCTTGGCCCAAGAACCCAAATAAACATGTTGGGGCTTCAGCTCGACAAGTACACTGAAAATGACACAAAAAATTACAAATACCAATCTAGCATGGCTGAAATTCAACTTCACTATTTTTGAAATACTGTACATGTCGTTTGAAGAAAAAAAACACTAATTGTATAGATTTTGAGTAATATATAATTTCATATTATTACACATATATAGAAAATTTATTACGTATGTAATACAGAGTGGTGTAAAAATGATGCATAGTTGATAGTTTGTGGTTGTGATTGGTTGCATTCAGACATGTATATATATGTTGTGTAGTGTGCCAGCTCTGTACATTTCTGTGTCCAGGAATGTGAAATCCTCTTTTTTGATTCCCAATTAATTCCCAAATTTGTTTCTTGTGGCAAATTGGTCCTCATCATGGGATTGGGATCCATATGTGTACACACAAATTATGAGAGGTCCAGATCACAAGTTTGTTGCTTCGAAGGTTCAACACTTCAACAACAAGTAATTAATTAATTAATCAATTAAAAACACCAAATAAAATTCAATCAAGCACAGATATATAAATAAACAATACTATAATAATAATGCATGCAAATTGCAATGAAGGGCAATTGAAAAGTGGCAAGATGGTTTAAAGAAAATGCAAACAATTAATTACACATGCAACAGAAGGAATTTGTATATATGAATTATATACAAATATATAGTAAAAATAAAAAATTGTTGTATACTACTGTATGGACATCAGGACGTGCATCTCATACTATTAATTACTTATAATTGTGAATATATATATAATTTTGTTTATAATTGTCCAACGTATTAGAAGATATATACGAAAGTGATGGAGTACTTATCACAATATATATGGCCTAATTTTTGCCTAGAATAAGCTAAAATACAAAATGCTGTTATTTAGAGCGGTTTCAAAAAGAGCTGATTGAACACCGTTTGAAGTTATTTTGTCTTTTTAAATAAGCTATTTTATCTCATATTGTGAGACAAATTAGCTGACTGGATTTAGCTGTTTTACCAAATAGGGCCATAAATAGCTTGAAAAGGGTTGAGGGGCTGAATTAATTAGCTTAGTCTGTTTTTGTCTGTATATATTCGTCCTGCTTCATAATACAGCATCATATATATATATGAAGTGGTGTTTTCTTTTCTTTTTGTACATATTAATGGATGAAAGATGAGCAATTAAGTTGGCAAGTTGCAGGATTGGAAGGGAGAGTGTGCAGTGCACTCATCATGCCAGTGATGATTGCCATATATGGCCATCTTGTGTTTGATGAATTATATACTAGTACTTACTACTCCCTCGGTCTCATTTGAAATGTCATGTTTGATTTCTAGCACACAATTTAATGCACTTTTTAATCGTTAATATCTCAAATATATATATATATATATAAGTAATAATTATGTAAAATATATACTCTAAAACTATACGACTAGACGAATCTAACAAGACCGATTTCGACTATTTTTTTCAAATCTATATTTACAATAATATCGAGTCAAAGTTGCACAATAAACAATCTTAACAAATCAAAGAGGACACTTGAAATAGGACGGAGGGAGTATATCATTGCTGCATCATCATTGGAGCAGAGTGAGAGAGTTGTGATTAAGTATATTTGGGCAATAAATCAATCATACACTTCTATCCTTATGTAGTACTACTTCATTAAGGTAGTGAAATTCTTGTAATGTGCTAAGTACTACTCTACTAATTAAGTAGAAGTTGTAGATTCAAATAGATCTTTTCAATTGATGATGTCCTCATAATTTAATTAATAGCTTAATTATGATTTATATAATTGAATTTATATATATATATATATTAATTATTATATTATATTCCAGTTAATTATATAATCTGCAGATTCTCCACCACTAATTAGCTGCTTTGTGGGAAAGGTTGGTAACTAATATTGTTGATTTAGTTTGCAGCAGAGCCAGCCATTTCTAGACAGACACACAAGAAGTAGTTAAGATTGGATGACGACAATCTCAAATCAATTAGTAGTTTATTATGATTCATATCATCAAAATTCATATGGGGTACACCATCTATTTATTAATTAATTACTCATTCAAAAATCAAAATATATACTAGGTGGATGGATATATCCATTATCCATGCTAGTGAGTGCGTGGAGTATACAATTATTATTTCAACTAATTATTAACAAAAGAATTGTGTATATATAGAGTATGTTCTCCAAGCTTCTGGATATATAATATGTATAGTGGAAACTGGAGATGGAGAGACAAGAGGGCCAAGGGATTAAAATCTTGAACACCACAATATATATATGTATAGTATTACCAGAATTATTGAAATTAATTAATTGGAATTGAATATGTGTAATTTTAGGTTATACTACTGGCTCTAATTAATACTCCCTCTGTCCCATTACAATTGTCTTGTTACTGTTGGGCACGAGAATTAGGATAGAGTTGATTTGTGAGAATATGTGGGGTCCAAATAGTTGTTGGAGGGAAATATTTTTTTTATTTATAGAAAGAAGATATTCGTGATATGATATCTAAAAATAATAAGACATTTCCGTTGGGAAGAAATGAGTACTTCATATAGAGTTTCATTTCATCCTCCTGTATATATCTGTAGTATGTTCCGAAATGAAATACAATGTGCATTGGATGCAGGATGAAGTCATGAACAAGTAATCATGACCTTGCAACTCAACTTGGTAAAAGAGACCAGCCATAGCCAATGTATTATTATTACATTTATTTATCATATCTTTTCAGATGGTGCAGGCAGGTTTCTTTGTGATCAGCTCAGTTTGCATAATCATTTGTAGCTCTATTGGTTTGGTGGTTTCCATTTTGCCACAACACTACTTCTCCACATAGTTATCTCCACATTCTAACTTTTTAATATAATAATAATTATTTTATATATCTATTTCTAGTATGCTGGCCTCCCCTCAAAAAGAAGAAAACCCTGATCAAGAAACTCATCCATCATTCTAGAATGAGCATGTTCATTTTTAATTGCAACATTTTTACTATCTACAAATCACCATAACAATTTGAAAAATACTAAATATTTGTGTGTACATTTTAATTTGTTGTCGCAATTCTCTTGTCTTATTGTTGCATGTCAAATTTTACATCGTTTCAACAAAACAAGGATATATAAAATACTTCTATATTAATAACAAATAAATGAAATGTATGAGTGGACTGCAGAAACATAATTATATGGAATGGAATACAAGAAGAGAAATGTGATATAGTAGTATTTATATTTATGTATATGTATATGCCCAACAGCTGTATACAATCACTCCACTTGCATGGATTGCATCGACACAAATAAACAAAAAGAAATATCTACACTTCTGCACCGAAACTTCAACATCTATCCTCTTCTAATTTATTTTCTCAATCTAATTATTAAAAGGTTCTTCCAGCTTTAATAATTTATTATACATACATAAAATATAGCTACTGGTAGCCACAGAAATACTGATGAAAAAATCAATTCATGTATATATATATGGCGACGTGAAATTAATTAATTATGATGCTGATTACTTCATTCATAGCGTTATTTTGATTTTTGATGTAATTACCAGTTGCATCGAATTCTTTTGATTTTGCGACCAATAGTGTGTTTTGTTCATAATAATATACTAGTATGTCTAAAAACTGGGGGAAAAAAATTAAAGTTGAGTGAATAGGACGTGGGTGATTCCGATTTGCCTGCCTCGTTTGCTTTTTTTGGCGTTTAATGTTGACCAGCTGCTTATAATTATGATAATTAGTTACCCTTCTTTGTATTCTAATTACAACTAATACTAGTATTTTAATTACTAGTTAGTTAGATGTTAATTCTCAAATAGGTTATTATGTGGTGATGAGAACTGGTCCAAGTGGCAAAGTCTCTACCTTCCAACATTAGGTTGGGTGGGAGTTCGATCCCTACCCGACTCCTATTCCTCTCATTTATTTCATTTGTAATTTGTGTGGCAAGGGCTCCCACTACTCTTTCTCTAGCATCGGCTTCTCCAAAAATAGGTTATTATGCTACTGTTGCATACACAAAGGTGTTAAATTATTACTCAAACTGCTGAATAAATTTTTGAAACATTAACTCTAAACTAATGTTGTAAATATAAATTCAACATTTTTTTATATTAATAATTCACCACTTTTGAGTGATAATTTAACACTTTATATACTCCCTCCGTCCCACTTCAAATGTTTTGTTACTGTTGGGCACGAGAATTAAGATAGAGTCGATTTGTGAGTATATGATGCGGTTCACATAGTTGTTGGACGGGAAAAATTATTTCTATTTATAGAAAGAACACATTTGTAATGAGACATAAAAAAATAGTAAATAAGACATTTATAATGAGACGAAGAGAGTATATTTTATCACGGTATCCAACATGCAGGTTAATTCTCAATGAGGAGTTGGCACAATTTAAGTAATTAAGTCACCGTTCTCTATGACTTATTTCCAGACTTATTGCTTATTTTTATTAAAATCAGATCAGACAAGATTGGATAAGAAACATTCAGATCAGATTATTATAATAAAATTATAGAACTATAAGACAATACCAGATCGGACCAAACCAGACCAAATCAATTCAGACAGATCAGACCAAACCAGATAAATTCATATCAAATTAGACCCGATATTATTAAATTCTGATTCATATCAAATTAGACCCGATCTTATTAAAAATTCGGATCAGAATAGCTTATTTAAGTCACTATCCAACCCCCATTAAAGAATAATGACTAATTAAAAGTGCTGCTTCAATTCAACGGGATCCGCCGAGTAGCTAGGTTGAAGAAAGGAATGATGACTTTTGAATATTTAATATTGCACTACATATTTCATTATTATTGTTACTATTACTTGTATTCCTTCTGTCCAATGGGTGGAAATTAGGAATAATATGAATAAAATTATTTAATTTAGTAAATAAAATTGTTCAATTTTATTATGTCGATTCGATTACATTCCCCAATCTCTTTAAAACTTTAAGCATCGCATGATTATATATTTATACAATGCATAGAAATCGACCAACATATGTCATTACCAATATTTATATATTATTCCATCCGTATCATTTCAAATGTCTCATTTTCTATTTTGGTTCGTCCCACTTCAATTGTCACATTTCCTTATTTAGAAAATTTTTACTCATTCAAACAAACATCAAATCAACTATTTACTCCACTTACAAACAATAGTTGAATGGACAAAAAAAATTAAGAAGCAAAGATAAAAATATTTCTACTCACGACTCTAATTTCATATATTGACAAAAAAAGTACGTGAAATCATACCGTACTCGATATTTGATTATTGATATTGATTCATACCCTAAAACGTTGTGATATTAGAAATTTCATAAAGATGTAGATATTTCCAAATTAAATTAGAAAAATATAATAAATACTCTTGTAAATGAATCCGTTGATAAATTAGAATGATTATAGTTTCATCAACTTATTGTCGTGTTGCAATTTATCTAGTATAAATATTTGCTAATATCAATCTATAAAGTACTTATTAATAATTACAATATATTCTTTAACTATAATTTCAATTAATAGAGTGTTGGTTAAGAATTATAATAAATATTAAAAATATATTTAAAGAATAAATATAATATTAAAAATATAATTTCATTCGAATATGGTTCTCATATATTTTGAAAGTGCATTATGTTTTGTTTTTTTATATAGATATAATTCTTTCACTTGTATAGGGAAAAGAGATTGATTTTTGCTACTGTTTATTATTCAACTATCAACCCATAAAGTTTTTGTTACATCTTTTATTTGGTAATATTCTTTATTTATAATAATTAATGAAATTAAATTATCTAACGTGAATTTCGCTCAAATTTAATTCTCCTATATTTCGAAAGTGTACTATATATATTTTTTTTTCTTTCTATAGTTCATTTATTTTATAGTGAAAAAGAATGGATTTTTGCAGTTGTTTATTATTCAAATTTGACTAATACTTATACAACATCTATCTAAGAAAAAATATAGTCAAGTGGATTTCATTATATTCGTCTCATCATGTACTTTTAAAATATCAAATTTTTAGAATTTTTTGTACACATTTTGAGTTATTGATGAGTTATTGATAATTAGAAATGTGTATTGAATTGCATGCAGAAAGTAAATGTTGAGGAAATAGGTAGGTTACTGTTCATAAGGGAATTTTTGTGAGAGGGAATTGATAGGTTACTGTTCATTAGAGTAGGTTACTGTTCATTAGGGATATTGTTTTTATATACTTCATTATATAGATATAGATATAGATATTTGGTCCAAAAGTGATTTCTTTTGCTTATAGTAGTATTTTTTAAAGTATTTAGTGAATTATATCAAATTATGTCCACTAATGGGTTGGGACTTACTCTAATAGTTAAAGTCCTCCCACTCCCAACTTATAGGTTGGGAATTCGAATCATCATCCGGCCCCGTATCCCTCCTTTTTATTCCCTTTGTAATTTATGTGGCACGGGCTCTTACCATCCTTTTTCAGCCTTTAATGACACCTCTAGAAAAAAAAAATTATGTCCAATAATAAATTAGGATTGGATTTCAAGACTTCTTTTTTTTTCTTCACAAATATGGAAAACAACTGATGAACTGCATGCGTTTCAATCCTTAAACATGAATTAGGCATTTGGTTGTAATAGAGAGAGGGGGTTCGCAGAGGTGCATGGAAATAAATTAAAGGACATGAATAGGAGGTATATAAACATACATACACATGAGACAAAGTTGACAGAAAGTATGGAGGATCCCAATTCCCATCCAATGTACTGTGTATTGTAGTATTTGTATGCATGCGGACAGCAGATTAGTCAGTCCACCAAACAATACTTCTAATGAGCGGTCTATATGCATTGTACTATTACGTATCAATAATGTCTAGAGTCAAACTGATCGATCACACTACTAGAAAAACAAGAATGTAATGGACATGGTATGGTGTCCATGATCTTCACTGATCACTCTAGGGGACATGACATGACTACCCATTATTGGCTGCTACAGAGTACAGACGACACTGCAAATGATCATCGATCGATCTGCTGGAATCATCATCATCATCGAATAATAACAAGAATTAAGAATGCATACCATACTCCATTACTCCACAATTTGTTCACATTTCACAATTATATATGCCGCCGCCATTCATCATCATCATCATCATCTACCTAAACTCGATCTCCTTCCTTCAATGTCCTGCATCTACAAACTATCCCTACTTGAAGCAATGCAATGCTCCACATTTATTATTATCTCTCATCTTTTAATTAACCATCCATCCATATATCATCATCATCATCATCATCATCATCATCATCATCATCAACTAATTTCATTCCAACAAATTAAAAATTAAATCAAACTTACACCACCTCCCAACTCCCACCACCTACTTAGCTTACTTCCATCAAATCTTTCATTCATTCTTTCACATTTCATCATCTTCATCATCATCCTCACAACACTTTCCTTTTTCTCAAAAAGAACAAACTAATTATAAAAAAAAAGTAGTATTATGACAACACTTTAATCTGCCACACCCTAATTTCCCCATCAAACCCCCCACTGAACACCTTCAATCTCCCCCCATCAAACCCCCTCATCTCCTCCGCCGCCGCCAACGCCTTCACCGCCGTCCGGTGCCCATCCAACACATTCAAACAACAGTACCTCCCATCACCATCCCCGCCGCTGCTGCTGCTGCGCCTCCAAATCCTCACCGTCCGATCCCCGGACCCACTCAGCAGCAAATCCCCCAAAACCATCAAACAAAGTATCGCCTTTGCATGACCCCTCAGCGCACCCCTCACCACCATGTGATCCGCACTCTCCTCCCTCTCCCACACCAGAATCGACCGATCACACGACCCGGAGAACAACACCGTCCCCTCCACGTTCAGCGCCAGCGCGTTCACCGCCGATTTGTGCTTCTCCAGCGTCGCCATCGCCTCGTATTTCCCCCCCTCCTCCCTTTTCCACACTTTGATCCTCTTGTCCGCCGACCCCGTGTATATCAATCCGTCTCGAGATACCACCACCGAATTTATCGCGTCGTCGTGCGCCTTGTTGATCGATTCCACGCATCGGTGGCTCCGCGATTCCCATACTTTAATGCTCTTATCCCACGATATTGATACCACCGAATTTTCTTCGTGTTCGCCGCCGGTCGCGAGTCCCGAAACGGCGTCGTGGTGTTCGACCCAAAGCTTCTTCTTGTGCCTCCGGACGTTGATGTAGTTCTGCGGCAGGATGAACCTGCGCAGGCGATCTTCGAGGGTAGGAAGCGTCGCGACGAGCCTGTGCTTCTTCCGATCGCTCGTCTCCGCCGGTTTCCAAACTCGGATTTTGCAGTCCTGGTGCGCCGTGAACACCTTCCCGTTTTGGAACGCCATGTATTTGACTGAGCCGGAGGAGGAATTCTCGATATTAAACTTGTCGAGGAGGGCGTGCGTCGAGACCTCGTAGACGTTGATTTCGTTCCCTGAGGCGACGTACAGAAGTTCGCCGTGTACGGCGAGGAAATTGACGCCGGCGCGGCGGCGGCGGCTAGAATTGCTAGGGTTGAGGGAGGTAAGGTGAACGGCGGGAGCGGAAGGGATGAGAGCGGGGGTTTCCGGAAAGAGCGTGAGTTTCTGGAGAGAGGGAACGGAGGGGAGGGTGAGGAGGGAGAGATTGGAGTGGATGCTGGTGGAGGATGAAGAGGAGTCGTTGGATTGGACGTCGGAGAAAGGGCTACTGCCGGTGCTGCTGATGCTGGTATCAGACCGTAGGGATTTTGAGGGAGGATGAGATGGATGTGGTCGTCTAGAGGAGGGGGAGGCGGCGTCGCCGGCGGTGGCGGGGGAGCATATGGAGAACCAAGAGCGGAACTTCATAGGTGATGGTGATGATGCCGTCGGAAAGAGAATAAATACTATTAGTAATTTGGAAAATGTAAGTAGAAAACATGAGAGTAACGAACGAGGGTTTATGTTAAATAGGAGTATTAGTATACCGGGTTGTTTGAGATTCAGCGGATCCGCCAGCAGATAGCATATTCGAAGACAATATGCTCTTCCAATATGCTATATGCTGGCCAATATGTTGGCAAGAGAACTGTATACTACATAGAATTTTCTCTTATGCTAAAAAAGTAAGTTAAAATCCTTATTTATTTAACTACATATATGAAAATGGAATACTTGACACAAAGGGAGGAAGTATACTACTCCCTCCGTTCCTTTTTAGTTGTCTTTTTAGAGAGTAAAAAGTGTTCCAAAATAGTTGTTATTTTTAGGTAGTAATAGCCTTATAGGTAGTTATGCTATATTTTTATTATATTGTCATTCTCTTTACATAAATATTATTTATTGACATTTATTAAGAATGAGTTTAGTTGAAGGATAAAAATATAAATTTATGAGTTAATTAATGCAAACCTTGATTATTGAAATTGAGTTGAAAGAGACAACTAAAAAGGAACGGAGGAGTACACTTATATAGGTGGAAGGGAAGGAAGGAATATTCCAGAACACAAGTGTGGCATTGTGAGCTTTTTCACCACAATTTTAAACTGTAAAAATAAATAAATAAAAAGTGTCTCAATTAGTATAGTAGTAGTAAAAGTTAAGCTAAAAATATTAGTAGTATAGTGAAAATGCCCCCATTCTTTGTCATCTTTATGCTCATGAGTCACGGTACATTTCTGTTTTTTTTTTTTTTTTTTTACTAAATCTAACACAAAATGTTGTGAATATTAAGAATATCATTAAAAACGACTTAGTCATTGGCTCTCATTGCTCATTCCCTAATCTGTATAAACTGTTCAAAAAATAATTAATTAATAAATAAATAAATAAAGAGGCCTGTTAACTTAAACGACGCGAGCTCTTGGGTGTTGCTCCTCCTCTTGTTTTGAAACAAGTATTGTGGTGGTGGTGAGATGGATGAGAATTTCAATGGAATTGGGGGCCTACTGTACAATACATTGCAGGGAAGATGCATATATGCTGCTGATAAGATACATTTGAATTTTATAAAGCTTGCTTTACATATCAAATACTTCATGTCAAATGGGGTGTTAGAAAGTGATTGTTTGTCTGTGGTCCGTGGAGCAACGAACGAGACCATGCGCGCCAAAGTAGTACTGTTACTTATTACTAATAAGGAGGATTATTGCCCATTTTAGCTATATACCATTAGGGCCTTCAATATTTGTTCTTACAGTATACTGGGGATGTTTGGGAGTCAGCAGATCCGCTAGCAAATAGCAGATTTGGAGAGAGAATTGTGATAGAATATACTGATTGAATCCGCTATATGCTTCTAAATATGCCGGCTTCCAAACAAGCCCACTATTAAGTTACTCATCGCATTATAAGTACGTACTTGATGCCGATTTGAATTTAGAATACCACACCTATCTCATTTATGTTTTTATATTTTAATTATTACTCCCTCCGTTTTTTTTGGAATTGCACCATGCGACACAGGCACACATGCCGATACACATTTTCAACGATCAATAACTTAAATTGTGTACAATAAAAAATTATAGAAAGTTACCATTCTAAAACTACAAGTTTAGACGAATCTAACAAGATCTCACTTGACTATATTTTTTCTTCCATAACCATGATAAAAATTTGAGACAAAGTTAAACTGTGAATAGTGAAAAAAATACCAATGTTGCAAACCTAACAAAACGGAGGGAGTATGTTTTTTTTTTTTCTTCTAAATATCGATAAACATAAAACGAAAAGTATATTGAATCCTTATATTTGACCGAACTTATTAACAATCTATTAGGTTTCTAATGGTCAGCAATTAGCTCCTCATTGCATTGCATCAGAAATTAAAATAAAACAATAATGGTGCTTAATTAGGATGGACTCATAGTCATAGACTCTAGCTAAGCAGCAGTAGTGATGGTATGCTGCAGCTTCATCAAGCTGGTATAGTATGAACCATTTTCTCCCAATCCCACCAGCTCTGCGTGTGTTCCTTCCTCCACAATCTGCCCATTCTTCATCACAGCTATGCTATCAGCCGTCTCTACTGTCGACAATCTGTGTGCCACAACCACGCAGCTTCTTCTCCCCACCATCATCCTCTCCAACGCTTCTTTTACTACACTCTCCGACACGCTGTCCAGCGCGCTGGTCGCCTCGTCCAGGAGGAGGATCGATGGATTCTTCAATATTGCACGCGCCAGCGCTACTCTCTGCTTCTGTCCTCCCGAAAGCTGCACTCCCCTCTCTCCACAATACGTTTCATATCCATCCTTCATTGAACTGCAGCATCCCACGAGTTGTGTTGAGTTTGTAAGAAACTAAATGATGGAGAATCAAATTACATTACATTACATTACATGGTGAAATAATACCTTATAAATTCATGTGCATTTGCTAGTGTTGCAGCCTCCATCACTTCAGCTTCTGTTGCTCCATCCCTGCCATAAACTATGTTTTCATGAATGGTTCCGGCAAAAAGAGCCGGTTCTTGGCTAACCAGTGCAATGCGCGATCTCAATTCCCTCAGCTTGTAGCTTCTCACGTCGTGTCCATCTATCAGGATGGATCCCTTTATTGGATCATAGAACCTCTCAATTAGTGCTATCACCGTTGATTTGCCACAACCACTTTCCCCTACGAGTGCCATTCGTTTCCCAGCTTCTATCCTCAGGCTAAGGCCTTTGAAGATCATCTTCCCAGGCCTGGACGGATAGCTGAAATGAACATCATCAAACTCTATTTTACCTTGCAGAGCTTCTTCAGCTTTCAGGCCATCCGGGCTATCCGAATCTATCTTGCTTTTCCTGTCCAGAATTGCAATTACAGATCTCACAGCACTGCTGCCTTTCGATAGATCAGATGTCATGATTCCTGCATCCGCAATGCTTTTTCCGGTGCTCATCAATAAAAAGAAAGCTATAAAGAGCTGCTTTGCCGTCAGTAATCCCCTCCTCATCAGCGTTCCTCCATACCAAAACGTCATAGCCATAGAAGATAACGTCAGGAATTGGGAAGTAAACAATCCTACACCTGAAATCCACGACTGTTTCACACTGTGTCTTCGAGGGCCTTCCAGTGTGGATTCAAAAAGGTCTAAAATTCTTCTCTCTGAAGAGAAAGCAGTTATAGTTCTGTGGTTCACTACTGCCTCGCTTGCTAATTGACTCCCTTCGTTTTGAAGTTCTTGTGCATTCTTAGACATTTGTTTTGTCAAAACTGCTCTGAAATAGAAGCTCATGATGAGCAAAGGCTGTATTGCTAGCAATATAGCTGTAAGTCTCCACGCAACGATCAATCCAAAGGCAAAGGATAGAAAGGCATTCGCAAAGACCTGAACCAGCAATGACATACGATCTCCAACAAGGGACCGAACCATGTTGGCTTCAGTCGACAGGCGTGCACAAACTGCAGCACTTGTGTTCTGTTCTTCATCAAACCACCCAATTTCAAATGTGAGTATGTTCTGAAGAACTTTCTCGCGCACTCTCTTGGTCAATCGTTCTCCCATAACTGCAAAACTGTAATGCTGCAGCAAATTCGAGAAGAAGGTGACAACTGCGATGCTCACAAAGATGACGCTATAAAATCTTGTCTCGGACTTTATTTTAGAGCTTTTATCGCCAAAATAAGCAGAGACGAGATTTCCTACGCAGTATGCATTAACTGGTTGGACTGTCCCGAATAGGAAAGCTCCGAGACAGCCAAGCAAGATTCTTTTCCACTCGGGTGCATTCATTGCAAGTAAGCGCCATTGTGATGGAATTGGAGGCGATGTATCTGTGTTTTTTTCATCCAGATCACAATTAGCAGCACTGAACGATGAAGCAGGACTATTTTGTATTGTTGAAAGAAAACTCATGGAGATTGCTGGGGAAAAGGGAGAGGCTGGACTGTTGTACAAGGTTGAAACTATGCGATGAGAAGAATTGCGACTGAGGCCAAGTATCATTTCTGCCGGACTTCTTTCCTCCGGTGAGTACTCATCCTCGTTTATTCCTGATTTCTGCAACAACACCAACTGATGGTAGATTCCACCTTTCCCATTGTTCATTCTCATCAGCTCATCATGGCTACCTGATTCAACAATTTTCCCTGATTCAAGTACCATAATCTTATCAGCATGGCGCACTGAAGAAAGGCGGTGAGCAATGATTATGGCCGTCCTGCCCTGTGAAGCTTGATTGATGGCCTCCTGCACGACGCTTTCTGATTTTACATCTAAAGCACTTGTTGCTTCATCGAGCAACAGAATCCTTGGATCTCTAAGCAGTGCTCTTGCAACAGCAATCCTTTGCTTTTGTCCACCTGATAACTGAACACCGAGCTGCCCCACCTGAGTTTTCGCAGCACATCATCATAAAGTGATTGAAGCAAGAAGTTATCATGTTACATTTCAAAATATCAATAGTTGTTGCTTACTTGAGTATCGTATCCTCCAGGGAAATCGACAATAAACTCGTGTGCATTTGCAGCTTTAGCTGCTGATATAACAAGTTCCAGAGTAGCATCTTCGTTTCCAAATAATATGTTTTCTTTTATGGATGTAGCAAAGAGAACAGGCTCTTGATTCACCAGCCCAAACTGAGACCTATACCATTTTAGTTGGAGCCTTTTGATTCTGTGGCCATCGAGGAGTATGTCTCCTTTGACGGGGTCATAGAACCTTTCAAGCAAAGAAACAATTGTAGATTTTCCAGAACCACTCCCTCCAACAAGGCCAACTTTCTGACCAGGTTTTACTCTCAGATTAAGTCCCTCGAGAACTGGCTCATCCTTTCGCGATGGATAACAAAAATGAACGTCTCTGAACTCGATCTGTCCCTTTACATTAGTGAAAACTCTCCCTTCATTATTATCAGAGTCTATGTTAGGAATCCTATCAATCATCTCAAATATTCGATTTGCGGCAGTTGAAGCCTCTATGATGAATGGCACATTGGGTAGGGCACCCATACTTGACCTGAATTCACAAGCAGCACATGTTAGATGGCAGACAGAAGACTATGGAACCTTTCCTACAAAAAATATTCAAATGTAAGAGAATGATCATGCATCAACTGACTGCTTTGAAAGCATTCATAACAGTATAACACACTAGCAAACCGATTATTAGATTGAATCGAATAGACTAATCGAGGAAAAGTAGACCCACAATCCTCCAACGATGATGCACAACCCCGCTATGAAAACATGGCCACCGCTTTCACCAACATCAGCAACAAGAAGACCCCCAACCCAAGACTGAAATGCCCATGTCACAAATATCATGCCCATGCTTCCTATCATCAAGCCCTTCATCAATCCTTGTTTTATACCAAGATTCATGCTTTCCCGGAGAGCATCGGCAAATTTGTCTGCTGTTTTTTCCTCTCCCACATAGGAATAAACAGTTCTTATATTTGATATTGCCTGTTCAGCAATGTTGCCTGCAACCCCATAAGCTTCCTTGCTCCTGATTCCTATGTTCATCATTACTTTTCCAAACCCCACCGCGGGGGCAACAAATCCAACTGCGAAAGGAAGAGAAGCCAATGCTATTCTCCATGAAAGTAGGAAGCCAACTAGCAGGCTGAATGTAAGTGCACTAAATTGAGCAAGGGAGTTGGGTATCTGAATCAAGTGCAAGCAAAGAGTCACTATTATAGTGGTATTAATCATGTTTGAACTAGAGGAATAGTTGAACAAATGAAAGGAGGAATGACCTTATCAGATATAGCATCCTGAATGGCGTGAGCATCAGTAGAGATATTTGAAACAACCTGAAAGGAGGTTGATGAAGCATTTTGGTTGTCAAAGAAACCAACTTCCTGTCTCAGGACAGATTTTAAGTATTTCACCCGTATTCTTGATGTTTGCCTCTCAGCAGTTCGTGTCCAGGATAATCCTTCTGAACACATCATGGGAATTCCAAATTAGCAAAACAATCGATACTGTTTCAACAATTCTCGACTTCATTTCCAGTCATGGTCTTAATTACAACAATAGCAACAGTGTGCCTCTTCACCAGATACTTTTCAAACAACACATAAAGGAATTCGGAATTATAATTCATCGTTTCAGTTTCTACTAAGATGGATAAGGAGAAGCACATGTACCAACAAAACTAGCAAATCCAACGCCAAGAGCAAGATACAGTAGCCTTAGTCCATACTGCACAAGAACAAGGAAAAAAGCCCTTCAATAGAATGTAGTTGAAGTAAAAATGGTGTTCCAATAATTAGAAGGGGCAAGTGAGAAAACAAAAACCAAAAAGAATGTACAAGTATGTGTACCTTATCCACCACAGTTTGGGAAATAGACTGATCAGCTTTCCCAAAGGCATCCATTGCTCCACTCAGCACATACATGCCCAGTGGACCTGCCAAGCCTTCACCAATACTGGCCACACTACCCACAGCCATTAACAGCTTGTCAACCCTGTCTGCAAACCTGAATATCCCACCATTCATTCCCATTTTCAGTTGTTAGCATGACAGATACTGAAGATACCTTACCAGATACTACTTAGACTCCCTTCTTTAGAGTTATATACTATTACTACATAAATAGATGCAGTTGGGTAGCTTACTAGATCCTGTATTGTATTTCCCCGTCTTCTAGGGAATGTCTCATACTCTCGGTATGAAAACAATTTCTTAATATTTGATGTAAGCGCGCCATATAAAGACAAACCCAAGACATCAATTGACAACTAAGGCATGGCTTAGACTTCTTGGCCGAGTCCCAGATGTCTGGGCATGTTTGGTTAGCATAAAGGCGGCATTTTGAATGAATCAGCAGACAAAGTAGCCCTGGGAATTAATATAAAGTGTGTCATAATTTTTTCTGTTTTATATGAATACAAACTTGATTAATAAAAGTTGACAAAATCCAGGAGCATACACGGCTTGTTTCAACCCCTATTGGCTTTTGCCTAGGAGCATATTCTTAGACCCAAAGACAACAAAAAAAAAAAAAAAACTACTAACAAAAATAAAACCCAAAGTTTGGGACTAGTAATGTGTTTAATTTTTGGCTGAATTTTTTTCTTTTTTTTTTTTAAGGCTCTATATCCGAAATAGAATAGAAACCGGATATGTCCCCCTAAGATACTCTTCCAAAAACCAAAGACGAAAGACCATAATAATGAATATAAGAAAGAAAGAAAGAATCGAAAACTTGGTCGAAAAAACAGACCCGAAAAGAAAAAAGAAAAACTTGTATGATGCAGTATTTTGATTCTATTTTATTAGCATTTGGATGCATTATTTAAATTAATTAATTAAGAATAACAAAAATTTTCCACCTGCCATTGGCCATTCTTATTCCCATCATTCATCAATTGGTGGTTTTCTTGGACTCAAGTGCAAATGGATGGTGCTGGTTGCTGGTGCATGCCTTCCTTGTCCGCAACACCCGCCACCAATACCATGATCTTTCTCATCTGTATATAGAAACTCACCTTCCCGTCCCTCCACCGCCTCCCCCAACCGCAGTCGTCCATCATTCTCAACAATCTTGCAATTCCACCTCTGTAAACAAGCAAGCAGTACATATTATAAACAAGAAATAATCAGAGATCGGAGATCGATAATAACCACAGAGATAAAGGAAACATATACAGAAAATGGGAGAGCGAATGTTGGTGGTGATTGCCCTGGTTTTGTTGGGCATCGGAATGGCCTCGATGGCTGCTGAGGGTGCCGATCCTAATCCCAACCCAAATTCCAATCCCAATCCCAATCCCAATCCTAATCCTAATCCCAGCCCCCCTGCCGCTTCCGTTCCCGAAGACAACAGGGTTATTGGCGGCATAACTGGCGTGGCACTTGATGCGGCGCCCATAGGCGGACCTGTTCCGTACGATGTTTTTCCCAACCTCTCCACCACGCCGGAGAAAAATCATAAAAATGCGGCGGCTCCAGTCGCCACCAACATCATCGCCCAAGCAATTGTAGCTGCTGGAATTGCTGTTTCCATCATCTTCTAATTAGGTGAAGAACCTAACTAGCCACCCACCCACCCAGCCGTGTGCCTAAATTATACTCCCATACTCCTATCCTATAAATTATTCAAAGGGAAAAAGGAAGAGGGATATCTGTATATTATATGCCTATAGATATATGCACAAAAGTTTATTATCGATCGTAGATCTTTCTGATTCTTCTGCCTCTCCTGCTGCTGTTAAATACACCAAACACACACTGCCTCAACAAATATTTTTCTTCTTTGTTTACAAAAGATTATACTACCTCCGTTCTTTTTTTATTTTATTTGACTTGTTTTGACTTGATTTTTTAATATAATTATATAAAATAAAATATAATCAAGTGAGATCTTGTTGGATTCATCTAATCGCATAGATTTAGAATATCAAATTTATATAATTTTTAATTTTTATTTGTATAGAATTTGAGTTATTACGAATTAAAAATATACATTGGATTGCGTGAAATGTGGATATGTTGGATTTATTTAGGAACGGATTGAATTGCTTCAAAGATGAGATTGTCATCCCAAACCCAAACTCATCAATATAGCCAAAAAGAGAGAGATTCTGGGAAGACGGACAGTGATATTGGAATTCCAGTACAGCTATGCATTTTTCAACGACTATATTCGACAATTAAACAAACAAGAAAATAAGTCCTCTATGACTTGACCTAATTGACAAGAAGTATTCATGAAGGATTTAATTATCTTTCAAACGTGTAGAATTACAGTATAGTAATTTAGTGATTCAAAACATTAAAAAATCAGGCCTAAAACAAAATTGTTGAAATTTGTGTTATTCTGGATTAATGTGTTAGATCAGTGATGTTGGGTAAGAATGCATATAATTTGGGTTACAAATCTTTTGGTATATCCAAGTACAAACTAGGGTTTTCCAAAGAAAATACTTCCTCCGTCTCTCAATGATCTTGACGTTTGGTTTTATGCTACTATACACACATACTTTCATTTAAAATTTTATCATAGTTATACAAGTTAAAATATAGTCAAGTGAGATCTTGTTAGATTCGTCTCGTCATGCAGTTTTTAAATATATCGAAATTTTAGAATTTTTAGTTATACCGAACATGAGTTATTATTAATTTAAAATATGCATTGAACTGTGTGAAAAATGGATTCGTAACAATTATTATGAGAAGGAGGTAGTAGGGTTAATTGTTTATCACTCACTCTGAATTTAAATTCCAGAGCAGATGCTTAATTGCTTGTGGAACTAATACTTCAAACTTATTTTGGAAATTAGATTTCAGTAAACATCCATGTATTTTCCACCAAATTCACCATTCAAAATAGGAGTGTGTGTGTGTTCTGTGCTAGAGGTCATTTTCCAATGTTATAATGTTGGATTGGCTGGAGGAGAGATATAACGAACGGACTGCTAGCTAGCTTCAATGATGATGGATGATATGCAGCACTAGTCTAGCTATACTTTGGTCTTCACACAGCCCCCTGTAATAATAGTAGTAGTATATAGTTTGATGCTAAATTTAAATTTAAATTTCATACTCTACTTATACTATTTCATTAAAAATTAATCTCAACCGCTAATTATAAATAAAAATAAAAATAAAAATAAAATGAAGACTTATAAACTGTGATTTACCTAATTAATAAGCCTATAATATACTATTACTACGAAAAAATATTTGAGTTTAACTGCACCTAAAATATGCATTGTAACCTCTTCAAAATAAAAAAAAAAAAATAAAACAATATGCATTGCAAGAGTTCCTTTTTAGTTTTTTCTTTTGCTAAGACTTGACTACGTGTTGCAGGTTTTATCTACTGTAGCAAAAATTAGAAATACTTCTATAAAAATGCATTTCGCTGCAAACTTCATACTACAAAATACGGTAAGAACAAAATAAATAGTCAACATTTTACCATGCATTTTGTACGCAGACTTTACGCAATCGATCGGAATAGATAGATATCCCTTCAACAAAATAAATGGACAACATTTTACCATGCATTTTGTCGATGCACAACAATTCAGCCAGAAAAAAAAAAACAAAAAAAAAAACACACACACACACACACCAAGAACCAACGCTTAGGGCCTGTTTATTTTGGCTTTTGAAAAAAATGAGAAGTCAGTAAAAAAAAGAGAAGGATGGAGAAGGAGAAGTCAAAAGCAAAAGCAGCCCAAATAATTGTTTGGATTGATGTATTAAGGGCCTGTTTGTTTTGGCTTTTGAAAAAAATGAGAAGTCAGTAGAAAAAATAGAATGAGGGAGAAGGAGAAGTCAAAAGCAAAAGCAGCCCAAATAATTGTTTGGATTGATGTATTAAAAGCTGTTTTTTAATGGGAACATGTTTGGATGAATGGTATGTAGAAGGACTTTTTATATACTAAAATCACTAAAAGGGACATCAATCTTATAAGAGTATTTAAAATTTATTTTATTTCAATTTAGTATATATTGTATATTATAAATCTGAAAATATATTTAAAATATTTTTTTATAGGTAAATTTAATTAATATATATGAGATAATTATTTTAATTATATTATAAATAAAATTTATTATTAACAACAAATTAGAAATGGATATGGATGTGTTTTTCATAATTCAAATAAAAAACTACAAAACTGTTCAAAAGAAATAAAATAAAATGAAATCATACTAATGAAAAGAAAAAGTCGCCCAAAAAATTATTGTCCTCGCCGCCGTAGGCGTGGAATTTGATCCCTAATATAATCTCGTTTTTCTTTCATTTGCTTCACACTCTCTGCCGTAGGCTCTTCCCATTGACCCCTTCTGGAGGCATGTTCAATCTTACATTCATCACTCGTACTTATGAAATTATCAATATCTTCAAACTCTTCGAGCACAGTAATATCAGAATCCATCCTTCTTATATAATTATGTAGTGTAAAGCATGCCCATATGATTGTGAATTGATCATGAACCTTAAATTGATGCATGCTTTGAAGTATCTTCCATCGAGCTTTGCAAACCCCAAATGTTCTTTCAATGACACTCCTCAAACTCGAGTGGTGATAATTAAATACCTCATTCTGAGTCCGAAATTCTGGGGCCAACTTGAATTCTGGAAGATGATATCTTGTATTTCGATACGGCCCCAAAAATCCATCCATAGTAGGATATCCAGAATCAACAAGATAATATTTTCCTACAAAAATGATGTAGTAAGCAGAATTATAAAAACCAACAAATATGTAAACAAAAAATATATATATTTACCTTTAGGTGGTAAAGGGAATTTATGAATTGGATTTCGAACAGCTTCATAAAAAATTCTTGTATCATGTGCAGATCCTTCAAAACCAACTAAAGCAAACACAAAACACATATTAAAGTCACAAGCAGCAAGAACATTTGTAGTTGTGATACCCTTTCGTCTAATAAACGCCATTTTTTTTATCTTCGGGTACAAGAATTGCAATATGAGTGCCATCAATTGCTCCTATGCAATCTTTGAAGTACGGCCAATAACGTTCATCATCTCTAATATAATTTTCAGCATCACCGAATTCATAATCAAGTGGCTTGATTTGTTCCACCCCTAAACATTTAACAACCTTAAGCACTCGATGAATATGCCTAGATATTGTCTCCCCCGAATGCTGAAATCTCTCTTCCAAAACTCTATATGATGCTCCATGTCCAATCATATATAAAAACATAGCCACTGATTCATCTACAGTAACATATTTGGAGGAAGTTAATCCAAACCTTGTGTTCAAGTCCTGAACAAGTTTCGTAAAAACATGCTTTCTCATTCGGAATTGCTCAAAAAATCTATGTTCATTTCCATTCCTTAGCTCATTCAACCAGCTATGTCCTGTAAGAAGCGATGTTCTTTTTTTTTTCCTTGCACAAATATTTCAAGTAATAAACACCAACAACGCCGCAATAATATTTCTCCTCATCAAGTTCCTTCTTTTCTTACAATTATCAGAATCAGAATCAGAATCCGAATCAGATTGAGACATGACACTATCGGAATCCGAATGTATTTCTGACATGTCATCCATCCTGTACAAAACCTTGAATTTAGAATATCGTTAATCGAGAAATTAAAATAAAATGATACAATCATGCTAAAAAAAAGTCATAGATAACATAAACATAGATAAATGCAAATGTTCGCATGAAATGGAACAAATAAATCCAAAAAAAATTAAAAAGTGAAAATAATCCATTTGAGGAAAAAACCTAAATACTAGTTCATGCTAATATAAAATCAGTTAAACCAATCCATACTACTTCACCAAACCAATCCACACTAATTCACTTGTAGCGTCGCTCGTTCTCGTTGGTAAATGTGGACAACCATCCTTCCACTGCATCAGGTAGATTTTTAACTAAATAAACAAAGATTTCTCTGTGGTTTTCTTTGGCAAGGACCCTCAAAGCTGTCTTATGGGAATCACTACCCACCACTATATTTGGGAGATTCATTAGCATATCCAAGCATGTAGTTATGCTATACTTATCATCTTGTTTTTCTTTTTTCTCTTGCCTCCCTTGCTTATCTACTTGTGATTGATCAATTGTACAAGAAATCAAATCTTCAAGTGCAGTTTGTAGTCTTTCAGCCCCACTTCTTTTGTGTTTTCTATTGTCTCTCTTTCTCTTCTTCCTAAGTTTTTCTTTGGAGCTGTCCCCTTCATTCTTTTCAGTAGAGTGTAGGTAATCTTCATCTAAGGTAAGATCCATGACACTATCATTGCCAATATAACATTCCTCATTTCCATCTTCTGTGGGATTGTCGTCCGATGGAGGAATAAACATGTAACTTCCAGTGGCAACAACATTCTTAAAACATATCTCCATCATTTCCAAAAACTTAGGTGGTGCATCCTTAAAAGAAAGGTACTTTAATTGGCTAGTTGTAAATAGCCCCAGGGCTATGGAGCAAAGGATTATCCGGGACCATGCACTTCTGGGGCCCGAGACACTGGAAGAATCTTTTCCATTCTTCGGTTATGTATGGAAAGATAGAAATAAAATAACCACAATTTTAGGTATTCACTTAATCCTGAATCCGAAAGAGATTACTTGGGTCCTCCCAATAACTAAAAAGTGTAGCATGCCTGAATCGAACTCGGGTTCACGGTGGTGGAGGAACGGGATCGGGGATTCTAGTTGTAAGATATCTAATGAAACCGTTGCGAGAATTGAGATCTTGTTCAAAGAGAAAGATATCAAATATCTGGAGTTTTTTTTCATACTATATGTATGATGCGATCCGCAAGGACCTCCATCGGAACAATAGGGCCGTTATGCTCATTACTAAACTTGTTGAAGAGATGAAATATAACCAAGGTATATCTTTTTGATCAGAGATTGAATCGATCATCAGAAGAAGAATTAGGCCAAAAATTAGGATACATTCCGGGAAAATCAAACTTCCATCGAAGACCGATTTATGTATCGGATTTCATTCACCCCATGGTTGGGAACTAATGATTGGTTCTGTCTACAAAGATTTTGCGGATTTTCCTGTATGGTTAAGACAACAAACCAAATTAATATTAATAATTAATATTGTAATAAATATATTGTATAAAAACTATGAAGAATATACATTTGCTTTTGATGCCCATATCTCTTCGGTTGCTGTCACTGTTTTCTTTATAGGATCCCATCCAATACCAGTTTGGCTATTTAAAAACTTTGCCCACAGACCGAACTCTTGTTTCAATGCATCCCATCTATTTTTTAGTTGTTTCTTTTCATAATTACATTGGGTCCTTGGCTCCTTGCATTGAACTTATTCACCAAGTTTTCCCAACCTTCTTTTGTAAAATGTGTGTGTGGCCTATTGCCTGCAGTAATTTCTTCAATACATATTTGCAAAGAAATTTCTGTATTTTTGTCTGTCCATCTTGCCTTTCTTTCTACTCCTTCAATAGTGGATTTTGAAGCATTTTGTGATTCCATTTGAGGTGTATTCACTACAAACATATCCCATTCCATTTAATATAATCAAATTATATTAAACACAGTAGGCAAGTTCCAGAATAATACTCCCTCCGTTTTTTTTTAACTTCACCCATCCTGCACTGCACGCAATCCAATGCACATTTTCAATCATCAATATCTCATATTATATATAAGTAAAAATTATAAAAATTTGATATTCTAAAACTACGCGATTAGACGAATCCAACAACATCTCACTTGACTATGTTTTATCTTATATAACTGTGATAAAAAGATGAATCAAAGTTACTTAATGAATAGTTTCTACTATTCAAATGGAGAACATAAAAAAAAACGGAGGGAGTATAGGAGAAACAAAACCAGAATTAAATTATATGAGAAAACAATTATATAAACAAAGTAGAAAACAATTATATTAACCAAAGTATAAATAATGATTAACTAAAATTAAAAACATGATGGGCCATGAAAATTCATCCGAGCAAATAGAAGGCACTAGACATATTTCTTTTATGCTTGATTTTAATTAATTGATATTAGGGCCTAGCAATTTGTTTTTTTTTTCTATTCACGAGTTTATTTGATACACTAGAAATCCATGTTAATAATTAACAAGTCCTGCAAGAAAGATAAAAAACAACCGAAGTGCATACAGAATATACCTTTACTTGATTTTAGTGGGCGACGGTGGATGAACAGAAATTTTACAATGTGGGCGACTGTGGATGAACATAAAAAAATTCTGAAAAGGTTGAAGACACAATGATGGACGATGCTTGATTTTAGGGATTTAGAAATTGCCTAATTTAATAGGGATATTTTGGTATTTTTCTTCCTAAAATAACTTCTCCTTTTTCTGGAAGTAACCCAATGACTTTAAAAAAAAAAAAGAGAATTTTAACTTTTGCTTCTCTTCTACTTTTTTAAAAAGGCAAAACAAACACCAAAAAACAAAAAAAAATGACTTTTTGGAAAAGAAAAAGTCAAAAGGAAAAAATTAAATAAAAAAAATAAAAAAAAATAAAAAAATAAAAATAATAATAATAATAATAAATAAATAAATAAAAAGTAATAGACCACCAACCAACCAAATGCTAAGACACAACACCCCAAATTAATAAGTAATGCATTATTAGCCTATTTCAACAAAATGCTCAGCTCGACGATTAATTAGTAAAGAACAGACAACAATCAAAAGTGAATTTCCTACTATACCCCCACCAATCCATTAAGGGCCTTGATATGATGCATACACAACAATAGATGCTTGCAGTTCCCGATCCACTTTGAAGTGAGCATGAAAGAATCTCCTCATCTGCATAATAATAAATTAAAATCCAATATGCGTCCAAATCAATCAGAAAACTAAAGCAGAGACAATGGCCACATAATGCAGTACTACTCTAAAAAATCACAGTACATCATAGCAAGGCTCAGATATCAACCTCGGAGAATTTATGTGAGAGCAAGAACTCCTTGAGCGGCTTTTCTTGTGACTCAAACAGTACTATGTGGCTGGGTCGAGTCCAATTTTGAGCAAACTTCGCTGTGAAGCCTAATGGGTCGTCTAGAAATTGGTCAGACTCATCCATGATTCCTTTCTCATAACTGTTGAGACAATTTTGAAATAGATTTATGTGCTATGAGCCGAGTATGGTGCAAATTACATAGACTTATTGGGAGATCATGCGAACAAAATAGTTTAAAAAAAAAAAAAAAAAGAACAATAGCTTTGCTCTGTCACCTCGGTGTACAATCCAAGAAACGCATAGGAATGTTTTGGTGGAGAGTCGAGTAGTATGGCGTTGCGTGGCAAGGTGTCAAGAAGAGGATGTTATTAACTTTATTCTCCGAGTCTTGAGCTGCCTTGGACAAGAAGTTCATGGCATCTTCAGCTCCTCTCTGTGTCGAGTGGAATGTATCAGCAACATAAGAAGGGTACTATATATATTCACCCACGAGGTGGATACAGAACTCGCACTATAAATTGAACTTATGCTTTCAGTTTCGAAGAAAATCAATCTATAATTTCAGGTGGAACTTGCTAAGGCAAGCAGTATCATGAATTATAAAACCAACCACAATATACCTGATGAATCATACTCATATATAATGCCATCGGAATGTTAGTGAGAAGCAAGAACGAGACTGCAATCTGTAGCTTCCGAGAGTACTTCATGGAAGAGCTTGAGCTTCTGTACCCTTTTTTCTTGGATAGTTCACATTGTTCAAGTTTTGCTAATGAATACCCGGAGAACATCAATGCTATAGGAAGCACAGGAAGCACAAACCTGATATTTGGAGTCTGAAGATAATGAGAAGTATTAAAAAAACAAAATAGTAATGACTCCATACCATAATAAGAAGAGCGTACGATGTCAACGAAAACAAGGTACCTGAATTCTTTGTGACCAAGAAGACTATATATTCCCAATACCCATACAATTAAACCTGAAAGCTTCCACTCTTTTGATATAATAATGCCAGCAACAGAAAATGGTATATATGTAAATAGCATGACAGTAAATCCTTGCGTCAGGTACCAATGCCATGGATGAGTCCCATAATAATCCCCACCAGAAGAAAGGAAATTAAACTTCAGAAAGTTGAGAGGCACGATAACCCACGAACCATAAAATTGACAATCCAATAATAATGTGAGACCCAGCACAAGTACCCTGACATGCAGCCACAACAATCAATATGTATCTCAAATTCTATAACATTACATTGCATCTAAACTAAAGCAGACAAAAGGAGGGAGCTAAACTATGATCCATAGTGAAAATAAAATCCAAAAAACAAGAGGGTCAACATTATTTTTTTTTAGCCACGGTCCACAAGTTGTCTTGCTTATAGGCACCTTCTACTGATTCTTAAAAATAAATAAACAAATAAAAGAAAATCTTGCTACATGCTCTAATCATATGCAAGAGATATCAAGCTACGACCCCTTTATTCTGAAATAGCATAAGAGAAAATAAGCCAAAGAAACCACAAGAAGCAAACACAATGAGTTGTTGAATTACTAACCCTATCGGAAACACTTCAAGAAGTGCAAACTTTAGCCTTTCTTGTGTTGTAAACAGTTCCAGGATGCCAATATAAACCCAAGTGATAGCGCTTGTTGGCCGAATAGCACATGCTACTGCTGCTGCCACTAAAGCACACATTCTATAACTTGCTGGAACTGCACCACGGGACGGCCTCAAGCATGGCCAGTAGTACAGACTAACAAGTGTTAGAACTGTCTCAAAACTATTAGACAGTGTACGGTTGAAGCAGAAAAGCATGAACCAGTTTGTTAGCTCCGAAAATAGCTGTGACGGAGTTAAGTACTAACAACATCCTACACAATCATAGAACCAGAAACTCAAGAGAAAGTGGGACTAAAAGTCTCAAACAAAATCAAAACTTAGCACATTCACAGCAGAAGGATACAGCCCAATTAGACGAATTATCACCAAACAAGACCCGAGAAAGTTTGTACAAATACAGATCACCAATAGCAGAAAATATTGACTGCAACAACCTTGGAGCCCTTATCTGTGAAATAAGAAAACAATTGGCATACACTCGTGAAAAATACGGTCATACAAGCAGTCAAGCAGAAATGCATAATAATAATTAAACCTAAAATCAATAAGGTAATAGTGAAATCACTAACAGGGCTCCTCAAGTCAAAGGTTCAACATCAGCACAATCAAAGAATTCAAGAGCAGAAGCAACAAATGAAACCAGCATATGAATGAAATCATGTAACAAAGATTACAAACATTACGTACCATGAACCAAGGGGAATCAAGACCGAGAAAAGCCAAAACTTTATACAGAACAGCAAACACAACCGGATGCAAGTAGCTTCTTATACCCTTTCTCCATTCCCAAGTCAAATGCCCATACCTAAAACATATATTTTAGATTAAATTTGGAAAACAAATAATTAAAGGAGAGAATGAGATATTCGAAAAGAAAGTTGATTGATATACGGCCAAAGTAGCCATTTTTCCTTACCCGAATGCTATGCGATGGGCTACCTCAAGAGCCTGCCAGTGTTCGTCAGGGTTGAAATATGTCTGCACAAACAGTGAATTTGCCATCCGCACAATTAAACAAAGCACGAAAATTTTTAGTAGAGTTGGGGAAGAATCCTTGGGCTTAAGGCTTTCGGTGGTAAATTTAACGTTGACGTCATCTTTACCAGATGGAGTTGGGATTACATCACTTATCCTTCGTCTCATTTTGGAAATAAACCCGAGGAGAGGAGGTGATAAAAGATGCTTCGATTAAGCACTACTCCGCCTAGAAATTAAAATGGAATAGGTCTCAAAACTTGAGCAAAAGTCTCAAAAGGCCCTGCACGAATGAGATAAAATCACATCCCTGTGTTGGAAAACCTTGCACATAAACACTTCATTCAATACTTGAAAAGGGGTTGATCCCAAATTAAGATGGATCATTATTAACCATTAAACGTAACATTTAACGAAACTAGCCTATGGGCACATAAGATTTCCACATTTCGACCATTAATCCCCATGCATCCTTATTTTATTTTTAAGATACCAGCTTACTGGTGTTGAAGGGTCACAGAAAAAAAAAATGGCTAAAAAATGCAAGCTTTCATAACTCTCACTTGGTGACGTGTGACTGTGAGGAATGGTTCCTAAATTACACAGAGTGCACTATAAGCCTCGGTATAGAAGTTCAAGAACATCTTTAGAACCAACACAGTGGTGCCAAACCACAATTAGAGATATACTAAACAAAACAATCAATGAGTCCTTGAACTATAAACTATTCACAATAATCTCACTATCCCATTGTAGTATTGTATTTAAAGTAATTCAAGGCAAATCCTTTTCAATGAAACTACATAAAAAGAACATCCTCTCCATAACTGTCAGATTCATTGACCTAGGCCACTAGAACTACAAAAGCACTCTAACGGTCTTGAGTGATATATCACTGAGTAGGTAGATCAATGTCCCAAATTATAAATGTCATTTTTTTGTGAAACGTATGCAGGTTTGAAAAGCTGTGAACCAAGTTAAACATGCAAATATTCAAAAAAATCATCACTTACAAATTAATCTGGTTTTATAACAAAAAAGCATCACTGATATGAGGCGCCTTCTTTACAGATAAATCAATTTACAACCATGAACAAACAAAAATGGAATTAAAGATTTGACATAGCTTATGCTCATTAAATCATATTCACTAGTGCATTTTCACAACTGATCAGCTTCTAAATCTTCGCTCAGGCAAAAGAAAGGTCCAACCAAAACTTCAAACCACTAAATAGTGCCGAAGGTCAATCTTTCACCCCAATTGACAGGATCATACAAACACATTACCCCGTAAAGAGGTTGGAAGCAGTTTTGTGCACCTCAACATATTCATTAAGAGCATTTTGAATTTTTGATCATTTCTTATTTTTGTATTAGACAAAATAAGACGTCAAACAGAGTGCAGGAGACAGACATAGACTGTCACACCTCTTTCAAAAAAACCATGTTGGAACAATAAGCAAAAGTAATAGCTTTCTTTAAAACATGCTCAACAGAATAAGGCATTAAATTTTCAAACAGGAGCACTTTTTTACATCAGTTCTTAAGTTTTATAATCAAAGCCCCTCACAGCAGGATTTATTTCTCCATTACGAGTTTCTTCCATCTAAAACTTAAGAACAGATTACAAATGGTTGAGTCACCTCCTGGGTTCTATTTCCTCCATTAGGTACAATGGAAAAATCAAATTTGAAGCAAATACTACTTTGTCATTTTCCATGTTAACATATCAGACAAGGGAAATCAATTAGCCCATTCTTCAAACTCACTGCGCCAACGCTAATTGTTATAAGGATAGTGTTCCTGAATGTCCAACCCATTGCAAGATTTGTTACAGCACAGTGGCGGATCCAAGATTTTTGTATAGGTAGGGCTCAAATTTTTTTTCCCCCAACCTAAGTATACAGAATAACCCGACGTTCTGTTCATAAAAAGTAGTACAAAATATGACAAAGATTTAACAGAATACAAACAATACAATGTATAAATTAATCTTCATCATTGGTGGTACAATCATCGGAAATTCTACTTAATTGATATCTCTGGGTACCCATCTTCTGATATCGTTGCAATATTGATTCATTATCTATCAAACGAAAACATCTCTTTCAATATATGTCACTAAAGAATCACCATCAACCTATCTCCCAATCTAATCCTCAAATTTGTGTTTGAGGAAAATCCAGTATCAGTTGGCAAGGACCTCTAGTTAGGTAAGCCCTTCTAACTAAATCCTTACTATTCACATCAAAATCATCAATTGGCCTTCGAACTCCAGGATCAACTTCAATATCATTTTGAATAAAAGCATCACATTTTCTCTTACTTCCACTAACTTGCTCAGAACAATTTAGATTTGTATTATGCGGAACTTTTTGATTATTTAGAGAAATATCTATCAATGATCAATCTTATCCTAAATCAATTATTATAAATTAATACTCCTATTTATCAATAATAAACCAAATATATAAATTAGTAGACAAAAAACAAAACACAAATATCAATTATTACAGTAATGCAGTTTCAAATTGAAGATCTCACATTGCAATTCATGGATGAATATATTTTTAAAGAAACATCTAACTTAATCAAAATATATATTGATAAGGATTTAACTAAAGCTAAATAATATTTGTCTAAAAACCTCGCTACGTACTCTATGTATAATAATAATATAATAAACCATTATAGAATCCAATTATTGGTGATATGGGCAACAGGGCAAGGGCTGTAGTTTCTTATTTCCAAAAATTATAGTAATATTTTGTTGAAATGACTCTTAAAGCTTAACCCTTTAAACTAAACCCTGCAAGATTTTCTAGTAAATCACGGAGGAATAAAAACCTCTTATCTATTAATATCGTTCAATGCCGACCTCCATTGAGATTCAGAATCTTGTTTTGTACTTGCTCAATATGAGTTCTCCATAGGGAGACCCCTGGAACACAAAAGGCACAATAAAAATAGATTGGATAAAAATAACGAGCTTAGCACACATCTTTAGATGATTCTATATAGATATAAATAAAATAAAAAAAACAAAAACAAAAAAAAAAAAACATTTCTACAGATTTGTTTTTGCTCAACCCAGATGTAGATTGCTTGATCAAAACCTGTAGTTTGCTAAAGGAACCTAAATTATAAGCGAAATGGGCAAATTAAATTGAAAATGCAACACTACCTTTGATTCAGCGGCAATGGGTGGGCGGAGGGAGAGGGCATCAACGCCGGAGAGAGGATGGAGAAGAGGGTTTCCCAATTCCGTCGAAAGTGAGGGTGCGAGGGTTATGGCAGTAGACAGGGAAGACGAGTAGAAAGAGACGATTGTGCTACTAGACACCAAGAATCTTAGAACGGGTTGCCGGATGTCGAGGTGGCGAGCGGCGGGGATGCGGGGAGGGGCCGAGACTCGAGAGGGGGGTGGGCTGTGGCATGCGGGACGAAGGAAGTGGGGCTGGAAGGTGGAGCTAAAGACTAGGGTTGCAAACGAACCGAATCGAATCGAATCGAATAAAAATAAATTTTAAATCATCTAACAAAGTTATTTTATATATTTATATATTATTTTATATAAAATAAAATATTTAATCGAATATCGAATCGAATCAAATATTATTCGAATATCAAAATTTCGAATAATTTCGAATCGAATCAAGAATCGAACCAAAAATATTTGATTCATTTGCAACCCTACTAAAGACCATGGGGCTAATTTTAAGAAGACTCGTCTTAACTATTTTTTCAAATAATATACATGCAATAATGTTAAGTCAAAATTAAATAATGAAAAGTACCAAAAAAAAAAAATTGACTATCTTTTCAAATAATATATTGCAATAATGTAAAGTCAAAATTAAATAATAAAAGTACCAAAAAATCAAACAAAACATGATAAATATACGGTATGAATTTTATTTTTTTTTTTTAATTTCAGAGGTGGGCCCTATGCTTTGGTTCGCCCTATGTTACAGCATATATTTAGACATTCTGATGAGGTGGGATTTTACAATTTCGATCAAGCAAAATCAAACATAAGTAACTCAACGCATCAGAGAGAGTATCCAGAATCAAAATTGGTAACTTGAGATGCCAAACAAACATTGGACTTTCCAGAAAATGATTCGCAAATGGGCGGGTTTTAGGGGAAGACGGGAACATCACACAGAAATAGGAACCGACTGGCAACAACGTACCATTGATATCTTCAAACATCAAAAGATCGGCTGAAGCTTGCGTCCCGAATTTGATTCCTACTCCAATCTTTTATTCCATCGCCCAATAAAGAAAGCGTCTAAGCATTAGGCAGCACACCAGGGTAGCGGACGGACATAGCTCTGTCTGCACGACTTTCAGAACCACGCACCGAATCAGACAAATCAGATCGGACCTACAGACCAATAGGCCTAGAGGACATTGCCCCAAGCCAATCCTACATATAATGTGGTGTCTCCATTTAAATTTTCTAATTTTTATACATTTTTGCATTTTTTAATTTATCAATTTTAGATTTTCAGAATTTTCATGGGTTTTAAAAGTAAAAATTTATTAAAGATTGAAAACATGCAGCCTAGGGTTTCCCCTACGCGAGACAAGAGGCAGGCGGCGCAAGCACACGATCAATTCACAAGATCCGAATTTTCATCGTTCAAGGAGGCCTTGAATGGTCGCAGGACTGACTCTGATGATGTGAGGATGCGGCGGGACTTATTAGCGGAGAATTTGATCGAGAAAACCTACGTGGGAGGCGACAGGAGGATTCCAAGTTTTGTTGTTTCGGAGGCGTTGGAGGAGGAAGTTTACAAGGAATGGCAAGAGGCGCTGGTGGTTAAGACTATGGGATTAAGGGTGACTTATCGAATCCTCAAGGAACGGCTGGGACGTTTGTGGAAGTGCGTCGACGCGTTCGACTTGTTGGACGTTGGCAATAGTTATTATGTGGTTAAATTCCACACAGAAGAGGCTCGGGAGAGGGTTATCAATGGGGGGCCTTAGATGCTTTTTGATCATTATTTGCCTATCATGAAGTGGAGAAGAGCGTTCGACCCATCTACGGAAGAGGTTCAAAAGACGATGGTGTGGGCAAGGATGATGGATCTTTCGGTGCAACACTGAAACTTTTGACAAGTTTCACTAACACGAGTATTTTTAAAAAATATATCAAGTTCAAATTTATTAAATGAAAAGAGTGATGATTCTTGGGAAAGGGGTTTAAGGATATATTCCACTTTTTATTACTCACGTGGGAGACTTTGATCTCAAATGGCGTTGTGGAACTCCCCGGCATGAAACTTTTGACAATTCCATGCTATGGAGATCCTTGCCATGAAACTTTTGACAAGTTCCCACTATATGAGTATTTTCTGAAACACAATAATCCTGGTTTTCAATTTTATTTAACGAAACCAATTTATGAAGATGGAGTTGGGATTAGGGATATATTTATAAGTTGTCACGTTTTTATTACTCGTGTTAAGAAACTGTGCCCCGAAAGCGCACGGTGTCAAAAATTGCAGTAATTTATAGTAAGACCGGATCGTTCACTGGAGGATGTGCGATAGAAGCAGGTCCCACGTCGTTTACTAGGATTTTCTACTCGGTTACTCGATTCAAATTTGTGTTTTAATGATCAACTACTTGACATGATTTAATTCTAAGCCATGAAAGCAATGGAATAAAGTAGATAAAATTATTCTAGAAAGCAAAGTAAATTTAATCTACGAAAGCAATAAAATTATTCTAAGAAAGCAGATTTAAAGTGCGACAGAAGGGACATGAAGAAAATAATAAAGATTGGACAAGATTTAGACGAAACACAGCTAAACTTCCATTTTAATACACAAATCTTTGTTTGGGATAATCCTTTCAGTTAGCTAACTCTCATGCTTCCATACCATGTTCCCTTTAACAGACAGGTACTTACAGTAAGGATTTACATGCTTTTAAGGAAACAACTTCTAAAATACCACAGACTCATAACTCCCCTTGCAATGCCTTGCAAGAGTATGTTGGTCATCTGCGGTGGACGAGCAACACCTGACAAATCATTAGTTGAAATGCCAAGTACTCCCATCATTCCCCCATGTCACGCCCAAAGATTCAAATCAAGCCCTGAACTATCCCTTAACTCTCAGTCCTAGTAGCAGTTGGAAGATCTAGAGATACATCAGAGTGACCTCTACGAAAGCGATTAAAAGAAAGCAGTAAAGAAAGCATGTAAAATCCTATCACTCGGAAGTTTCAAAAGCTTCGTACTGGTAGTGAAAGAAAGCCCCCAGTCAGAATGACTAGATGTGGATCAAGAATTCCCGGATCTCAGTGAACCGCTCGCAGTGTTCACTTCCTCCTGGGTGGTTATGAGATACAAACTAATGAAACGAACTAATAAATTAGTTCATTCCGGATGCACTCACTCAGGACTCAAAGATAGGCTTTGGCAGAGGAGGATAATAGTTGAAAGAATACTCAACCCTACATTAGAAAATAACCAAGGCCCGAATGTTGTTCCTCTAGTATTATCTGTCACACCTTATCGGAATCCAAGTGGAATCTGATTCAGTGCAATATTTAATACAAGAATTCCAACATACAGCAGTTCTGGAAAATAATAAATCTTTGAAAATTATTCCCTAAACAGGTACTAAACTCTCAATTAAAACACAGATCCTTTCAGTCTAGATGAGACCTAATCGCTGACTCTGCTTCTAATTTCCCAAAACCAACCCTCGATCGGATATGAGTTAGTCATAACTGTGGAACTTATCCCTTACTTAGATCCGGATTTTATAAATGAATTTTTGTTGGAAATTTATCGTGAGACATCTGGTTTAAAATCTAGACTTCTATGTCCAAGGGAAGGATCCCAAAATAATTAGACCACAATATTTACATAATATTATCATGCATAAATTTATAAGGAAGTGTAAAATCAAGTTAACCCAAAATATAAGACAGGTTTAGACAGAATGTGAGACACAGAGATGAAATAGCCGGAGATGAGAAGAATTTATTTGGCTCAAAAGATGACAAAAATAATTAGGATAATCCGGACTGCAAACATCTGCTATCCAGGTCCTGACTATTCCAGGTGGGATGATTTTAGACAGCAGAAGACCTTAAATGACAGTGATCGCTATCATCAAGATTTTCACTATCTGAGAATTGAGATGAAAACCTACATATTTTCTCACTGTAATACCAGTCAAACAGTGTTGATCGACACCATCTGATAATATTACAGTTTGAAATTCGGGTTTGAAAATAAAATAAGGAAATAAAACTGTATTCAAACAGGGACTGACTAAGTGGCTACTTCATTTCCCGTTAGGAGGACCGTTCGCCTGACCTCGTCAGTCACTATTCAAACCATGCAAAATAACAAATAGTAATTAATACACAGACTACGGGTTACTGCATTTCCCAGTAAAGGGACTGTTCGCCAACATTATTCTATGATATTTTTCACTATTCATTTCACACAATACGGACAAAGACAAAATAGATAACAGAAAATATTTTTGGGTCATCTTGTATGAGAGATATTGGTTTCTCATGCAAGGGTATGGAAATTAATCCATAATTATCATTAATGTCTAAATAATCACTCATTCCATGATTAATCACTTAATCACAGTCCGGATTATATACTTAGATCATTAGAGTTTGACTTTTTATAGAGAAATCTTTTAATGGAGTATTGAACAAAGTTCTTTGTATCAAATTAATCATAGGTTGAAATTATTGGATTTCAACCTCAAAATATTGATACAAAGGTTCAATTAATTAAGTGAGAAAAAGGAGAAATGAGAATTTTGGCAAGAATGCCAATTACGACGCTAGAGAGATGCTACGACGCTATCTTAGGATAGCGTCGAGAGGATAGCGTCGTATGGTGGATTGTTAGAAGTTTTGATAAAATAGGGGGGTACGACGCTATACACTAAATTACGACGCTATCCTAAGATATCGTTGTGGGTGTAGCGTCGTAGGTGGATTTTTGTAATAAAAATAAGTATTTTGGGGTTCTACGACTCTAGACAAAAGATTACGACGTTAGACATGGTCTACGTCGTAGGGTCTAGCGTCGTAGAACAAGTTTTTCTTAAGCCCGAAGTAACTACGACGCAGAACCTTTACCTACGTCGCTACCGTGGGTAGCGTCGTAGGGCGGTCAGCGTCGTAGTCCCCTCAGGACATAAGTGTTGTTTCGGACAATGCAATCTATGCGATTGCAAACCCTATTTTTCAGATCCATGGTTCAAAATGCATCTATGTAGCAAACAAGGATGAACAGTAAACAAAAATGCATAAAAATAAAGGAGAAATAAGTGTGAAACTATGAAAATATGAACCACCAACCCAAGTGAGGGTTTCCAACCAACATATCATGCGTGAGGATCCATAAAGAAAAGAGAAAAATGTTGAATCCTCAAGTAAACAGAAAAATAAATGACCAAATGGTCATGAAACCGAAAATAAAGTAAGAAATCTATAGACCAAGTCTATTTCATGATTTGGGACTCTCTTTGTGATTATCTTCCCATATATAAGAAAATGGTTTGATAATACCCATCATTTGGGTATTTCAAGCCTTAATAAAAGTTTACAAAGCTGTAGATAATGAAAACAATGGTTATCTAAGTCTAAAATGCTAAGCACTCACTAATTTAAACTAAACAGTAGCTAAAAACTAGGAAAAATGCATGAAAGATAAATAATACAGAAAAATAAACCCTAACTAAACTAACTAACTACACTCTAGAACACCAAAGTTGTCTCCAAGTTTTCTATATTCTGTCCGAGATTTTTGATCCTAGGAGTCAGCTTGTCCTTAAATAGGTGGGAAACCCTAGGCCCATGGACCCCCAGGCCTTGAAATTTGAATTCTGGCCAGGTTATGACGCTGAGCTTGACTTCGTCGCTATACCTTGCTACGACGCTATAGGTGTAACGTCGTAGTCTTCCACTTCGAATACACTTCTTTGTCTCTAAGTGGACAGCCTACGACGCTGTACTCCATCTACGTCGCTACACTTGGTCTACGACGCTATGCTTGACGTCGTAGCTCTTCTCCAGATTCTTGCCTCATTTTCTGCCTTCGTCGCTATACTCAACTACGACGCTGAACATGCTTAGGGTCGTAGTTGAGTGTAGCGTCGTAATTTCCTGAAAAATGTCAAATTTTTTTTGTGGGTCTTCATTTCTTTTCCCATCTTTTTGTCTCCTTTTTCTTTTCTTTTCTTTTTCTCATGTTTTTGGATTTTTCTAACATAAATGTGTAGTAAAATTACATATTTATGCATTTTTCATACCAGCTCAATATTTTTACAAATATGCATAAATCAGTCCAATTCAACTGCTTTCTTATTTAATATAAGACAGGAATGCGATCAAATGCCCGTTTCAGACAAGGAAATGGATTGAAAATAATGGACATTTCTGGCCATTATCAAACACTTTAAAGAAGATTTTTTATATGCCTTTGCGTCGGAGATCGGGGAGGTTGTCAAGTTTGATAAGTTGACGTCGGACCACGAGAGGGGCGGTTCGCTAGAGTTTGCGTGGAACTCAATCTGAAAAAACCAGTCTTGGGAAAATTTTTGGTCAATGGTAAGTGGATTCACGTGGCTTACGAGGGCTTGCATTTAATCTGTAAATCATGTGGGCGTTACGGACACTTCAATCGGGACTGTCGGGATGCGGAGAACAAGGACCAGTCGTTCAGGGATGAGCAAGCTGAGAGGGATGCTGCGGAGAGGGTTAGAAAGGGTAAGGCAACGGGGGTGGTGGAGAAGAACATGCAAAGGTCGCCCGTACATACTCAAGGAACAGCGAGCGTGCATGAGGCACCTAAGTAGGTTGATGAGGAGGTAGGGGAGTTGTATGGCGCTTGGATCACGGTGGAGAGGAGGAAACGGCGCCCGATGCCTAAGGTTCCAGATAAAAACTCGTCGCCACAACCGGCTAAGGCTAGGGAGCGCAATAAGGATGTGCAACCGACACGGACAGATCGCCCTCACGATACCGCTGGTGGCGTGCCTGTTCCAGGGCAGGGGAGAGCGTTGGTGATTAAAGATCATGTTGTAGCGGAGAAGGTTCATGCCCAAGATAGTGGTTCCGGATTCGTGAGTATTCTGCCTCCGGCGAAGGGTACTAAGAGGAACCGGGTCGATCCGGCGCAGGGAGTTAAGGCAGATGGCGCGGGATCAAGCACGGGTCACCCACTTTCTATTGGATGGGTTGAGCCAGCGAGTGCGGTGCAGTGGGATAGTAAGAGCGACATGGAATCTCGAGGAGATTGTTGGGCGGATGCGTTGGATGAGGTTCAGTAGCTGGTAGGGTCTTGCAACACCTTCTGATATTATTTTATGGATTTTAAGGACCTTAAGATCATGTCATGGAATGTGCAAGGGTTGATGGGTGTTCAGTCCCAACGATGGTTAACGAATTGTATTCGAACTAGTCGTCCGGATATTCTGTGCATAATGGAATCGCAAGGCAAGTTTGATCGCGTCCGAATGATATTTTGGAGATTGGGCTATGATCCGTTGGTCATTCGAAAAACGGTCGGGTGAGCGGGTGGCTTATGGGTATTCAAGGCTCGTAGCTGCGGATGTGTGTGCTCGACTGTGGATGCTAGGAGTCGTATGGTTAGCCTGGAGATTAGATCCGGGGGGCTTGCTTGGACCCTTACGTATATATATGGCAATCCTAACTATTATAGGAGGAGGACGGACTGGGCGAATCTCAAGCACCTTGAGAGTACTATACAGGGAGCATGGATGGTGATGGGGGATTGGAACGAGGTTATGTCGCATGAGGAAGTGAGTGGTGGCGTTTTCCTTTCTGATAGATCAGAGGAATTTCGGGAGACATTGGATGCTTGCCAATTGTCTGGCATTCCGACTATTGGCACCCGTTTTACTTGGTCGAGACGAGTGGGCGAAGATAGTTGCATTCAGAAGAGGTTGGACAGGGGTGTGGCCAATTTACAATGGCAAGAGATGTTCGGAGAAGCTCGTATGCAACATTTGCCTAGAATTGGTTCGGATCATAGTCCGTTTCTCCTCTTGTGTAGTAATCCTTTGGATATGAGGCGACCTCGTCCCTTCCGATGGGAGGTGGCTTGGACGCGACATGGCGAATATGTTAAACTCATACAGGAGAGTTGCGTTCAGGGACAACGGGTTACTATGGCCGGTTTGCTGGATGATGTGAGATCGAAATCTATGGTGTTCAATGCTCAAGTTTTTGGCCACATTCTGGATAGGAAGAAAAGCTTAGAGAGGCATATCAAAGGCATCGAAAAGCAATTGGCAACTTGGGACTCGGCTTGGCTACTCGAAAATGAATTAAAGGATGAATTGGAGGAAGTTCTGGTACAGGAGGAGCAGTTGTGGTATCAGAAGTCTAGGGACCAGTGGGTGAAATTGGGGGAATCGTAATACGGCGTATTTTCATGCACGTACCAAGTTGCGGCGGAAATGGAATCGCATTTACGGGTTGCAGATTGGCGATGAGGGATGGAATACAGATCAGGGGGTACTTCAATCTCATGCACATGAATACTTCTCTTCTATGTTTGCTCCTCGGCCGATTGAGGTTGGGATGGGGTTGCCGCGCTTGGTGGCGATTGCCGACCGCTGGCAGCAGCAGCTTACGCAGCCGATAGTCAGGGCGGAGGTAGATTTTGTGCAGAAACAGATGCGACCACTTGCGGCCCCGGGTCCGGATGGCTTCCCGGCAGAGTTTTATAGAGTTTACTGGGATCTTGTAGGGGATTCGGTGTATCACAAGATCGAGGCAGCCTTTCGGACTAGGACACTACCGGAGGAAGTGGCTCACGCGTTTTTGGTTCTCCTGCCTAAGGTGGATATTCCGCAGACGATTGGACAGTTCCGGCCGTTAACTTTATATAATGTGATGTTTAAATTCATTACTAATGTTATTTCTAATCGGCTTCGACCCCTCTTGTGCGATTATATTAGTCCTTATCAATCTGCTTTCTTGTCGGGTCGAGGGACAAGGGATAATGGCATATTAGTACAGGACGTGATGTATGGTATGGACAGACGACGAGGGAATATGAGAGGGGTCTTGTTGAAAATAGACTTGGCTAAGGCGTATGATTCAGTTAGCTTGGATTTTTTGGAAGCTTGCCTTGGAGAGATGGCGGTCCCTGGTGATTTACGGGAGCTTATTATGGTGTGCGTCAGGTCTTCATCCTTCTCTATTCTTTGGAATGGCTCTCCTCTGGACAAGATTCAGGCAAGTCGGGGCTTGAGACAGGGTGACCCTCTGTCGCCTTATCTATTTGTTATAGTCATGGAGAAACTCTCGAGATTTATAATGACTGAGGTTGTAGCTGGAAAATGGAGGCTGATCAACAGTGGACGGGCAGTGGTGGAGGTTTCTCATGTAATGTTTGCGGACGACCTCATTCTTCGCTCGGAGTTGGTTGAGGAAAGTATTGCTTGCATGGGTGAAGTCATGCGTCGGTTTGGGACAGCATCCGGCCTCTATATGAACGCCTCCAAATCAGTGGCGGTGGTGGCCGCCGGCGCTTCAGCTGAGGAGAGGGGTTGGTTGGAGAATCATTTGGGTATTGCTATCGGTGAGTCCTTAGGAAAATACCTAGGGTTTCCGATTGTGAGAGGAAGGCTGAAGAACTTGTATTTTGATGAGCAAATGCTTCGGTTGGAGAGGAAGATGGTGGGTTGGGCTGCCTCTCTCTTGAATAGGGCTGCTAGAGTTACTCTTGATAGATCGGTCTTGGCAGCTATTCCGACGTATGCCATGCAGGTGCATCTTTTCCCGATCTCTATATGTAACAAGATTGATCAGAAGGTTAATAGATGGATTTGGAAGGGCACGCAAGGGAAAGGCTTGCATTTGGTGGCGTGGGATAAAATTGCTCGCCCGAGAAAGAAGGGGGGATTGGGATTGAGAAAAGCTAGAGACATGAACAAAGCCCTCATGGGCAAGATGTTGGGGGACTACATGATGAACAAGGATAAGTTGTGGGTGCGCTGGCTGAGGGCACGGTATGCGGCCAACGAAGACGGTTTTCCGCGATCTTCTACAGCAGCCACGAGAACTTGGCGTACAATGGTGAAGCTGAGCGAGTTTTTTCGGGAAGGGTTCGGTGTCCGAATTGGTAATGGGGAAAGCTCCTTATGGTATTATCCATGGTGGAAGGGCAAATGTCTCGGCCCTCTCATGCCTTTCGTCCATTACAATGATGTTGGCCTCAATGTTAAAGATGTGGTCGAAAACGGTAGATGGAATCTGGGTAAGTTTTATATATGGATGCCGGAGGAGATTAAAGCCAGCATCGAGGGATCCAGTTGTCCGTTGTTCATGGGGTCTGCCTCGGACATTATCACATGGCGATTGGAGGCGTCGGGAGCATATAGCGTCAAGTCTGGTTACCATTTTGTGAGGGAAGTCGGGGCGGAGGACAGTGGATGGCAGTGGATTTGGCACAATGTGATCCCGGATAAGATAGGTCATGTGCTTTGGCTCATATCTCATGATTCGCTGGCATGCAATCAAGTCAGGCACCATAGGGGGTGGCCAGCTCACCGTTATGTATGATATGTGGGGTTGAAGTTGAAGACTGGACACATCTTTTATTCGGGTGTAGATGGGCAGCCGGAGTATGGAAGTGTTTAGGGGTGCCCGAGATACTACATATTCCGGATCTACAATAGGCGGAGGTACGCCATTGGTTGCACTTCATGTTTAAGGCTTGGAAGTATGTGTTTGTAGCTCCTGTGTGGGTTCTTTGGTTGGAAAGGAACCGCAGGGTGTTTAGAGGAGTGTCGACGAATGAGAAAACCCTGGTTAGGAGGATCACATTCCTTAGAGCAGTGTTGGATAGAGTAGCGGACAAAGGATGTAAACGGGCAGGTCCGGCGATAGTGGTGCGTTGGATGGAGGCGGTGGGCGAGGGCGCCGTCATACATTCTGATGGGAGCGTGGCAGCTGACAATCGGAAAAGCGGCTTTGCCGCGATCTGTCGATCAAAGGAGGGAGATTAGAATAGGGCAGTCGGAGGTCAGCTGGGGCCGCGGAACATCCTTGAAGTGGAGCTCTTCGGCATCATGCAGGGGCTTCGGCTGGCGGCATCAGTGGGTGAGCGAAGAGTGACACTCTTTACAGATTCAAGAGAGGCCTTCCACCTTGTGGAGAAGTTGAGGTCCGCTTCGCATAAGTTTTGGCCGTTGGTTAAAACGACCAGGGAGGGTAACCGAGTGGAGGACGCTTTGGCTAAGTGGGCTTGTAGTGAGGAGCAATTTTTCACTACATGGGCGTATCCCCCGGATAGGGTGATCCAGCTGCTTCACGACGACATTTCGGGCAATAGAGTTTTGAGGGCCACTTAGTGGCTTCGGAGATCTATTTTCTTTTGCGGTTTATTTATTAGTTTAGTTGTTTTTTTCTTTTTCTTTTAGCAGCCGTTGAGACATTGTTATCCAAAAAAATTTTAGATGTTCACATTTATTTATTTATTATAGATTTTCAGTAAATATATGGAATTCCTACAATATTCACTTTTAAAAAGATTTGAAAGATTTGAAATTTGAAATTTTGCATATCTTATTTTATCTATATTAATTTGCATTTTTAAGTTTACTAATTTTAGATTTTTCCATTTATTTATTTATTCAATATAGATTTTAGTCCATCGTGTATAAAATCTATCATTTACTTATAAATTCCTACTCTATCATCCCATCATGCCACTATATATTTATTTTCAAAAAGATTTTAAAGATAAAATTTAAAATTTTACACTCTTTATTTTATCTATGTTGGATTTTATTTATTTGCATTTTTCAATTTGATCTATTTTAGATTTTATTATTTTACATTTTTTATTTTATTTATTTTAAATTTTATTGCTGCATTTAGTATTTATTTATTTAGGTTTTCAATTTTTACATCATAGTATTATTATGACGAAGTTTTGCACTGGCAACTAAGAATTATGTTGCATTTATGTTTCAATATGGTGAACATATTCTAATGCCAGGTAATTTTTTGTAGGTTTGGTCTCAATTTTGGTTATATTTTTTTGTATGGTGAATGATGTAATCAAAATATACATTGCACATCAGATTTATTTATTCATGTTAAAGATATATTAATGTGTATATAGAAATCACAATTTTTAGTTCTTAAAAGATATTTAATTTCCAATTTATATGGAGTTCCCACAATTTTCAATTTTTTTTTAAAAAAATGGTTTCAAATTTAAATGGAATTTTTAGTGTATATATAGAACTTATATTATTAAACGATACATTAATGAATATATAAAAAATATTTATATATATTAATTAATGTATATAGGCCATGATTTCACAAAAATATGCCACTTCTCTTAAAAGTAATATATAATTATATAGTTGCGAATAGATTCATCAGTAAATAAAGATGGAAAACATAATTTTTTTAATCTACTCTCCCTATCTCATTATTTATATCTCAAAACTTTTGGACACATCGTCCAATACATTTACTTAAAATTTAATATCTTAAAATTTACATATGTAAAAATTATGTAAAATATAAAACTAAAAGATTAGACAAATCTAACAAGACCGAATTTGACTATATTTTCGTATATAATTACGATAACATTAGGTCAAAGTTGATCAATAAACAGTGTTGAAAAGTCAAAATGAGACACTTTGTCCGACCGCACCAACACAATTATATAATCCAATATTATGAAAGACAGAACAATAAAGAAACAACTACGCCAAAACACATTCCCCAACAACGAATCCAAACTAAAAACATATGCATTATAAAGACCAATACTTTGTAGATGACCTTTTCTTCCCCCATTTCCTGCGAAACACTACCATCCAAAACCCACATTAAAAAAGGGTTTCGAAGGGAGATATGATTGCTAATAAAGAAGTAATATAAGACTTTCTTCCAGGGAGTTAAGTTGCAGAAAAGATTTTAAAGTCGATGGTGGCATGTTGATCGCAAACCTAAAGAAGCAAGCCCGATTCAAAAGCAATGGCAGCAGTACAAATTCGAAAATTGAGTTGGTGTTTCTGATAGCAGTGAAATTCGAAAATTCTTAATCTCACTAAACGATGTACTTGACTTCTTAATCACAGCCTACTTTTCCTAGAGTAGTTCAAAATATCATTGGTTTTTAGCTCAAGAAATCAGAATTGACACAAACAATGAAAACAAATTCCCAAAGGTAGCCGTGGAATTACTGGTTAAAGCACACATACTATCAAGATTTTGGTAGATACAATGTCTTTGGATAATGTCTTCTTGGTGGATTTCGAATGGCTAATTCCTTTAAATCCAAAGAAATCAGAATTTACTCAAACAATGAAAACAAAAAGAATATCAGAATCCAAAAATTATTTTCCTACCCAAAATATTATTATGGACATCTTGTGGATACTTTTTCCCCAGCTCCAAAAAAACCCGCATCGTCAGAAGGCTATCCGACCCGGCGTGGTGGCTCTGACCAGCTTCCCGCACCACATTCAACTGCCTCCCCAGAGACTCCAGTCCCCCTGTCTGCATTACCCTTCCCCCTAATATCTTGGCATCCAAAACCTTTCTCCCAAAAAAAACTTTCAACCACGGCTAAAAATTCACTCAACTTCTCCGGCAAGGGATTCCCGTCCTGCAGGATTTTTATGAGGTATGCAAAATCGTACATACCATGGTAGGTTATCTAGGTGACCCCCCCGGCTTAGGGCTTTATCCAGTACCATTTTAAAAATTTATCCAAATTTGTTCCAATGGATGCCATCTGTGCGGTTCTTGGCGAAATCCATTCCCTGGTTCTTCAGGAACGCGATGAAAGTGGGGTTGTGACGGTCCACATCCGGGTCAAAGTCGAAATTGAACTGCCAGATGTAGGCATTGGAGGAATCAGAGTTGGTGGGGAGTTTTCCAGCTTCGTCAGCGAGGGTGAGGCCTAGTTGGATGAGTTTCATAACATTGACATTGTGCGCGTGTTAAATATCAATGCAAATTATAAGTGTTAGAATATTTTAGAGAAGAAAGTAATAGAATTATTTAGAATGCATTAGAATACTCTAGAATTAGTATTAATATTAATTTCCTAAAAATATCTAGATTTATTTAGAATAATCTAGAAACCTTGACCACCCTATAAATAGGGGTGAGCCCCTTCATTTGTGTAGTGTGGAGAAGAGCTGAGTAATGAAGAGTTGTGTAGAGAGTTAAGTAAAGGTGTGAGTGGAGGTGTGAGTTGTGAGTGGTGAGTTCTCTTGTAATTATGTTTTGTATTTATAAAAGTGTTGTCTTTGTCTAAGTCTCTCAGGTAAGCATTGGTTTGTTAAGTTCTTGGTGCACTTGCATTAGTTATATGATCGGCCCCGCCGCCTAACTAATATATGGTCGGTTATACCGCCTAATGATATATGGCCGGCCCTGCCGCCTAAGTATCCTTGTGCACTAAGAATTTTAGTTAAAGGCTAACCAACATTAAAGTGTTGTTGTTGTGTGAGTGAATTGTCATAGGTCCTTTATAGTGTGTGAGTTTGTGTTTCGTAGTAGCCTTTCCCAACAGTTGGTATCAGAGCTTATTTCCCAACAATTGGTATCAGAGCTTATTTCCCAACAATTGGTATCAGAGCCAGGTTCGGAGCCATTAGTGGAGGAAAGCTTCTGTAAGTGTTGGACACTTACATTAACTCGTCAACATCAAGGGGAGACTCTGCCGGAGCACAGTTACCCTTCCCTCTAATATCTTGGCATCCAAAACCTTTCTCCCAAAAAAAACTTTCAACCACGGCTAAAAATTCACTCAACTTCTCCGGCAAGGGATTCCCGTCCTGCAGGATGTTTATGAGGTATCCAAAATCGTACATACCATGGTAGGTTATCCAGGTGACCCCCCGGCTTAGGGCTTTATCCAGTACCATTTTAAAAATTTATCCAAATTTGTTCCAATGGATGCCATCTGTGCGGTTCTTGGTGAAATCCATTCCCTGGTTCTTCAGGAACGCGATGGAAGTGGGGTTGTGACGGTCCACATCCGGGTCAAAGTCGAAATTGAACTGCCAGATGTAGGCATTGGAGGAATCAGAGTTGGTGGGGAGGTTTTCAGCTTCGTCAGCGAGGGTGAGGCCTAGTTGGATGAGTTTCATAACATTGACATTGTGCGTGTGTTAAATATCAATGCAAATTATAAGTGTTAGAATATTTTAGAGAAGAAAGTAATAGAATTATTTAGAATGCATTAGAATACTCTAGAATTAGTATTAATATTAATTTCCTAAAAATATCTAGATTTATTTAGAATAATCTAGAAACCTTGACCACCCTATAAATAGGGGTGAGCCCCTTCATTTGTGTAGTGTGGAGAAGAGCTGAGTGGTGAAGAGTTGTGTAGAGAGTTAAGTAAAGGTGTGAGTGGAGGTGTGAGTTGTGAGTGGTGAGTTCTCTTGTAATTGTGTTTTGTATTTATAAAAGTGTTGTCTTTGTCTAAGTCTCTCAGGTAAGCATTGGTTTGTTAAGTTCTTGGTGCACTTGCATTAGTTATATGATCGGCCCTGCCGCCTAACTAATATATGGTCGGTTATACCGCCTAATGATATATGGTCGGCCCTGCCGCCTAAGTATCCTTGTGCACTAAGAATTTTAGTTAAAGGCTAACCAACATTAAAGTGTTGTTGTTGTGTGAGTGAATTGAATTGTCATAGGTCCTTTATAGTGTGTGTGTTTGTGTTTCGTAGTAGCCTTTCCCAACAGTTGGTATCAGAGCTTATTTCCCAACAATTGGTATCAGAGCTTATTTCCCAACAATTGGTATCAGAGCCGGGTTCGGAGCCATTAGTGGAGGAAAGCTTCTGTAAGTGTTGGACACTTACATTAACTCGTCAACAGCAAGGGGAGACTCTGCCGGAGCACAGTTTGGAAATATGAAAGTTGAGTGGTCTGGGACCAAGCCTATGTAACGTTGGACGTCGCTTAAGATGGCAGATCTTGCAAGCACGAGCAGTGGAATCAAGAAGCTCAATAGCCATAACTATGGTTATTGGTAGACTTGCATAGAATCTTACTTTCACGGTCAAGATTTGTGGGAAATCGTCGCGGAAAGCGATACTACTCCTCCAACACAGGAAAATGCTGAAGCCTTGAGAAAATGGAAAATCAAGGCAGGGAAAGCTCTGTTCATATTGAAGACTACAATCGAGGAGGACCTGCTGGAGCACATCCGGGATGTGAAGACATCTAAGGCAGCCTGGGAGACTTTGGAAAAGCTATTCTCAAAGAAGAATGAAGCACGCCTCCAGCTCTTGGAAAATGAGCTCGCGGGAATCTCACAAGGTAACCTCACAATCTCTCAATATTTCACCAAGGTGAAATCTATTTGCCTAGAGATATCTCAACTCGCCCATGAGGAGAACATAAGTGAGGCAATGATGAAAAGAATTATCATCCACGGTCTAAAGCCCGAGTATAACGGAATTATAGCCACCGTGCGAGGATGGCGCACTCAACCATCCCTTATAGAGTTGGAGAATTTGTTGGCTAACCAAGAGACATTAGCTAAGCAAATGAATGGAGTCACCATAAAAGGAGAAGGCGAGGCCCTCTTCATCAACAAGAAGAAAGCCACGAGTTGGAGACAAGACGTGACCAAAGAAAGGTGGACACATGGAGGCAAGGGTCATCCAAAAGCAAGAAGTAACACCACAGGGGGAGTTCGACAAGAAAGAGAGGACCACCATCAACAACACGAAGAGAACAAAACAAGGAAAAATGGTGAATGCTTCAATTGTGGCAAGAATGGTCACTTTGCTCGAGACTGTAGATTTCCAAGGAGATGAACTTTCCAAGGAAACATGGCCACCACAAGAGACGGAACAAAAGAAGTTACTCTGGATGCATCCATCAGTGAGGAAGAATGGGATGCCGAAGCTGGATTTTCTATTGGAATCGACGAGGACGAAATAGAGGAAGACATGGGGGATCAAGCTTTTGCTGCCACCATGAAGACAAAGTTAAACTACAAAGATAATTGGATCGTCGATTCTGGGTGCTCAAATCATATGACCAACGACGAGAAGAAGCTACACGACATGGATGAATATAAAGGAAAGAGAGTCGTGTTGACAGCCAACAATTCAAAGTTGTCTATTTCACATATTGGAAAGACAAGAATTCCAAAAGATAGCTCTCACCAGCTCCAGCTCGAGTAGGTGTATCTTGTCCCTGGCCTGAAGAAGAATTTACTATCAGTATCGCAGTTGACAGCAGAGGGGAAATATGTGCTCTTTGGGCCCGAAGATGTGACGGTGTTCCAGAAAATAAAGGTGGTTGGCAATCCAATTATACAAGGAAGAAAAATAGAGTCAGTCTATGTGCTATCTGCAGAGACAACATACGTGGACAAGACTCGTAAGAATGAGACGGCTGATCTCTGGCATGAACGTCTAGGGCATGTGAGCTACAACAAGTTGAAGGAGATGATGAAGAAACAAATCGTAAAGGGGCTCCCTCAACTTGATATCATCACGAATACCGTATGTGCCGGATGTTAATTTGGCAAAGCTCATCAATTGCCATTCAAAGAGTCGGAGCATCGTTCCAAGACACCATTGGAGCTCATACACTCAGATGTTTTTGGCCCGGTAAAACAAGCATCAATTGGAGGCATGAAGTATATGGTGACATTCATTGATGACTACTCAAGGTATGTGTGGGTCTACTTTATGAAGGAGAAGTCAGAGACCTTTATTAAGTTCAAAGAGTTTAAGGAGAAGATAGAAAGTGAACTCAGTGAGAAAATTCAGTGCCTACGCACGGATAACGGAAGAGAATATTTGTCGACTGAGTTCAATGTCTACCTTGAGAAGCACAAGATCATACGGCAACTCAGCTGCCCTAATACTCCCCAACAAAATGGAGTAGTGGAGCGCAAGAATCGTCACCTTGCAGAAACATGTCGAAGCATGCTCCATGCTAAAAACGTTCTAGGAAGATTTTGGGCTGACTGTATGAGGACGGCATCATACGTGATCAACAGGCTTCCACAAGCAAATCTGGGATTTGTTTCTCCGTACAATAAGCTATGGAAGATTAAACCAACCGTCGGTCATTTCAAGGTATTTGGATGCGTATGCTACGTCTTCATGTCAGATCACCTACGGAGCAAATTTGATAAGAAGGCCATTCGATGCATTTTTTTCGGCTATGATGACCCAAGAAAATGATAGAGAAGTTGTGTTCCAACTACTGGAAAGTGTCATACTTCCAGAAATGTGGTGTTTGATGAAGCTTCTTCGTGGTGGACACCTGAAAAGGTCGAGCTCCCAGAATCCCATGGCTTAGAGGATGATCCAGAAGAAAAAGAAGAAGGTGAAGAGCATACATCGGATTTGAGTAAAGAAGGAGAAAGACAATCCACCAAAGATAAGAGTCCATGGAAGACCGATATACATCAACCTGCATCCGATGAGTTCTCTCCCAGCAGAAACGAAGCAGACGAACAACAATTGCGAATGTCAACAAGGTTAAGACAACCTAACCCAAGGTATGCCAATGCCGCCCTTGTGGATGAATCTACACCTATTGAGCCTGGTAGTTATGAAGAAGCTGCGCAGAGCCAAGAGTGGCAGAAAGCCATGGAAGAGGAAATCAAAGCATTGGAAGAAAATCAAACATGGGACTTAGTTCCCAAACCAAAAGATGTGAAGCCAATATCTTGTAAATGGGTGTACAAGGTGAAGACTCGACCAGACGGCTCCATTGAAAGGTATAAGGCTCGACTTGTTGCTTAAGGTTTTTCTCAACAATATGGGCTAGATTATGAAGAAACATTTAGCCCGGTGGCAAAGATCACAACAATTCGAGTCCTACTAGCTTTGGCGGCTAGCAAGTCTTGGAAGTTATGGTAGATGGATGTCAAGAATGCCTTCCTACATGGAGAACTTGACAAGAGCATTTATATGGAGCAACCAAGAGGCTTTGAGAGCAAGACCCGTCCCTAGTATGTCTACAAATTGAAGAAGGCACTATATGGCTTGAAGCAGGCTCCGAGAGCTTGTACGGGAAGATTGGTGAGTTTTTGTTACAAAGTGGCTTTACAGTTGCTCCTTCAAATTCAAGTTTATTTGTGAAAGAAGATCAAGGAAAGCTAGCCATAATATTAGTATATGTCGATGACTTAATTATCACGGGAGATTATTGTGAGGAGATCCAACGAACAAGGGAAAATCTCTCCGTCAGATTTCATATGAAGGAGCTTGGAGAACTTAATCGTTTTCTTGGACTCGAAGTGGAGCAGACAAGTGAAGTCTTATTTATGGGACAACAGAAATATGCACAGGATCTTTTGCAGAAGTATGGAATGCTAACTGCAAGCCCATTGCAACTCCGATGGACCACAATGAAAAGTTGCGAGCAGATGATGGGAAAAGTTTAGAAGATGTTACCATGTATCGACAGTTGGTCGGGAGCCTTATATATCTCACGCTAAGCCGACCAGACGTAGCATATGCAGTTGGAGTGGCTAGTCGATTCATGAGCAAACCAAAGAAGCCTCATCTGGATGCAGTGCGACGTATATTGAGGTATGTCAAAGGCACCATTGATTTTGGCATTTTATATAGAAAAACAAAGGAATGCCATATGACAGGATATTGCAATGCCGATTATGCTGGAGACTATGATACGCGACGATCGACAACTGGGTATCTGTTTAATCTTGAATCGGGAGCGGTATCATGGTGTAGCAAGAGACAACCCACAGTATCGTTGTCAAGCACCGGAGCAGAATATCGATCGGCAACATCAGCAACACAGGAAAGCACTTGGTTAAAGCAACTAATGGAAGATCTTCATCAACCAGTAAATTATCAAGTAAAGCTTTTCTGTGATAATCTATCGGCTATACGTTTCGCAGAGAATCCAGTCTTTCATGCCAGGACAAAACATATAGAAGTGCACTATCACTATGTTTACGAGAAAGTGCTAGAAGGGGAGATCGAGATGGTGCCAACAAAGACAGATGAACAAGTTGCAGATATCTTCACAAAGAGCCTATGTAAACCCAAGTTCGAAAAGTTCAGAAAAGCACTTGGGATGATCTGCAAATCGACAATGGAAGGAAGTTTGCATTGAGGGGGAGTGTTAAATATCAATGCAAATTATAAGTGTTAGAATATTCTAGAGAAGAAAGTAATAGAATTATTTAAAATGCATTAGAATACTCTAGAATTAGTATTAATATTAATTTCCTAAAAATATCTAGATTTATTTAGAATAATCTAGAAACCTTGGCCACCCTATAAATAGGGGTGAGCCCCTTCATTTGTTAGTGTGGAGAAGAGTTGAGTGGTGAAGAGTTGTGTAGAGAGTTAAGTAAAGGTGTGAGTGGATGTGTGAGTGGTGAGTTCTCTTGTAATTGTGTTTTGTATTTATAAAAGTGTTGTCTTTGTTTAAATCTCTCAGTTAAGCATTGGTTTGTTAAGTTCTTGGTGCACTTGCATTAGTTATATGGTCGGCCCTGCCGCCTAACTAATATATGGTCGGTTATACCGCCTAATGATATATGGTCGGCCCTGCCGCCTAAGTATCCTTGTGCACTAAGAATTTTAGTTAAAGGCTAACCAACATTAAAGTTTTGGTGTTGTGTGAGTGAATTGTCATAGGTTCTCTATAGTGTGTTTGTTTGTGTTTCATAGGCCCTGTTTGGAAACAGCGTTTAGGCCCATCCAACGCTGATTCTCAGCGTCCTCTCTCCCCCGCCGCTTATCTTCCGTTTGTTTTCCGAAATAGAAGGGAAACGCACCGCTTCCACTCGCTAATCGTCACAACGCTCGAGAATCCAGCGTTCAACGTTCCGGATTTGCGTTTAAGTTGTGAAACTCCAGAGATATCCCAAAAAATCCGTTAAAAAACCCACGAAAATGGAGGAAGATCAACGGATTCGCGCGACGATACGATCTCCTACCATGTATAAAGCTTCTCTGCAAGGTAAGGTTAAATTAGAACCCTACATATGTGAATTGAGAAGGAACTCATACCCTACACCTGTGAATTGGGAAGAAAAGCATATCTGCACACGATGAAGAGATCCGAGAGTCTTCCATCTGGAAAATTGGGTTGGGGCATCGGAAACAGACTTAGATTACACCAACGGATGGGTTTTCTTCACCACCCCCTGTAAGTGATTTTATTTATCTAGTTTTTGTATTTGGAGGTCTGATTTATATATATTCATTGTTGTTGTTTTCGTTGCTTTGAAATTAGAGTCTTTATGTGTTCTTAACTTTGGATCTGTTCGTTTGTTTGAAATAATTGAGTGGGATGTTTTGTATGCTGTAAGTTATGGGTTATTTGAATAGGAATAAATTGATATTGCCTTCCGCATTCTAGCTTGATCCAATTCAAATATGCCCGCTTCCTTATTGGACTCCATGAAGCTTTTGTCAATAGAATAGTGTTGTTCAATTTTTAGCTTTACTTCTCCCTTACTAGCTTTGAGTTGACATTGATTTGCAGAAATTTGTCATTTGATTTTTGGTCAATTTTTGAATGAATGAACTAGTCTAATTTTTTCGGGTACGCTGATATGAAATTTTGAGCTAAAACCTTTGTTTTGAGCGCATACGCGACAAGTAACAGATGGGGAACCCCTAATTTCTCCTCTAGGCTAGATACATACTTTCTTTCCGGAGGGGAAATATATATGCATATATATATATATATCTATATATATTCTTTATATATATACAGAAAGAAAAATAAAGTGAACTAATAAGTAGAGCATACAGGTTGTAGTAGGAATTGTTCTGAGTTTCCTGCTTTCTGTTTTCATTAGCTTCTGAAAATTATGAGATTTTGCTGTTGTATGGTGTGCAAGCCGATGCTTTGGTGTTTAGGAATTGTTCTGCAGTAATGGTTAGGAGATGTGTGTAGTAGCAGGTTGTACTAGAGGTGTTGTGGAGCTGCAGGACTCTTTATTTTGGATTGTTGTTGGTTCTTTCATTTCTAATAGCAATAAACAAAGTTGCTCTCAAAAAAAAAAAGTAGAGCATACAGTCAATTCTTTTCCTGAGAGTCCACTAACAGATGACACTAACATAAAAAGAGAGATTCTGATCTGCTCGTTTGTTGCAAATGAAACTATGACAAGTACCTATACAACTGATGTATTTATTTACCCACAAGAAGCCAGCTAGATTATAATTATTTATATTCTTTCGATTTTGAATTAAGTGACTCTTGAAGGTAAAAGATAAAAGAAATGCAAGATATTGATAATAATTGGGATGCCTGGTGCACAGTTGCAGATTCAATGGATTAATAGATGACCATGTTTAATCCACCCTTCTGTTAAAAAGCTTCCATGTAGTAGAGCTCCATATATGAAACTGATGCATCCTAACTAGTTTTGCTTGCTGCATCCTAACTAGTTTTGCTTGCACAACAATGACAAATTCCATCTCCTGTAGCAGGCATTATTATATTATTTCATATTAATTCAACATAGGCAAGAACTTGTATGTCAGTCTGGACAAGAAAAGTATCAACCACTTAATATATATTCGTATGAATTATTCTAGAAAACTGTTGCTCCAATGTGATGTCTAGATACTCCATATTCTCTCTTTATAGTGTGGTTTGGTTCACTCTTGCAATGAAAATGAAATTCCCTCCGATGAGAGAAGAAAAATATTGTTTTTGCTTACATGTTTTTATTATGGGTCTAAAGTTGATATTGAGTTCAGGACTTGTCTGCTCATGCCTGATTTTCTGATTTCCAATCCATGTTATTGTTGAAACTATAAACTGCAGTGGGGCGGGATAAATGGGACGGGATGAAAAAAGATTGGAGAAATTGGAGAACCTTAAAGCGTCTTGCTACTGGTTTAGGTTGGAATCAAGAGAAGAAAACAATCGATGCATCTGATGACTGGTGGGAAAAAAATATTAAGGTTTGTTTTATATACAACTTTATTAAAATAAATATTGTTAGTATATGATTTTATTTAGACCAATTAGTCTTTCCTTATCGTATAGGTTACTCCGGAGATTGCCAAGTTCAGGAAGGCAGGGATAGACCCAGAATTGGAAGAAAAATTGACTTCATTGTTCTCGGGAACAGTTGCAAAAGGGGATGATATGTGGGCTCCCTCTGCTGGTCTTCCACCACCAAGTTTTTTTGAAGGTACATTGGGTCCAGAGTATATGTCTCAAACAAGTGTACACCAGCTACTGGATATCCCTAATCCAATGGTGGAAAACGGTGAAGCGGATATTAATACTGAAGGCGTTGAGGTTGGTGACGATAACGATACATTTTCTCAGGTGCCAACCCGTGGACAGACTTCCAAGAGAACCAGCACAACAACTAATCCAAAGCAAAAACAAGTGCGCAAGAAAAATGGAGGAGCTTCTATGTTATCTTCACAAATAATGTCAATCCATGAAGATATACAGACTCATACTACCATGATTAAAGAAAAAATTAACAAACTGCCCCCAAGTATCACTGAAGCAATAAAGATTTTAGACTCAATGGAGCCCGAAGTTCCAAGAAAGGGAAACTTGTACCAATTTGCAATACGGCTTTTTCAAAACAATGCCGCCAAACGTGAGACTTTTGTGGCTTTTACGGATAATGATACTCGTTTATGGTACTTAGAATTAGAGCAGAGTTCCGACTAGGCTGATTACGCTAACATATTGAGCAATACATGAACTTATTTGTGGAATAATTGTTTTGTTTTTACTTTTTAGAACTACGTTTGTTTTCTGTTATTGTTTTTAATGGAGTAGACGAATTATTGGTCCTGATTTTTATATGTCAATATTTGAATATACAGGCATTTGATATATATGATGACAGTGATGGTGAACAGAGTCGTTTGAAGGAGACTCTTGATGAAACATTACAAGAACTTTCAACCACAATACGACTATGGGATGTGGAGTTACGGTTAATTGATACGTACCATCAGAAATACATTCGTAAAGAACCTTGCATGACATCTACTCAAACAGAAAAACAATGGGTGAATGAATTGTTGTCTGGTCATGATGGAAGGTTTTATAATGCTTTCCGGATGCCAAAAAATGTGTTCTTAATGTTACTTGGAGAGTTGGAGAATAAATATGGATTAGTTGGCACACACAACATGTCTACTGTTGAAATATTAGCAATATTTTTAGTAGTGATGGGACATGGGGCTTCTAATCGAGATGCTCAAGAACGATTTCAGCGATCTGGAGAGACTATTTCTCGATATTTTTCCTTAGCATTACACTCAGTAGTGTGTATGTCATCTGAAGTGATAAAACCACAAGACCCTAATTTCTCGGTTGTTCCAGAACACATACGGATGGATAGAAGATATATGCCACACTTTAAGGTAAATTTAATATATTAGCATAATTATTGTATTTTTTTCTTCATGAATAATCATTAATGTCCATTGAATTATAATTCGTAACATTATACCCATTGCAGGATTGTATAGGTGCAATTGATGGCACACACATTCAAGCAAGCATTCCAGTCGATGAACAAATTCCATACATTGGAAGGAAGGGGGTGCCTACTCAAAATGTAATGGCTGTGTGTGATTTTGATATGTGTTTCACATTTGTTCTTGCTGGGTGTGAGGGATCAGCACATGATGCCAATATATTTTATCAAGCTATTCGTCAAGAGAAGTGGAATTTTCCACATCCTCCACCGGGTAATTTGGTATTGAAATTTTACTCAATATTACTATATTAAAAAAATACTATATTAATGCATCATTATTTCATTGATGTAGGTAAATACTATCTGGTGGATGCGGGTTACCCTCAAATATCATGATATTTAGGACCTTATAAAGGAGAACGATATCATTTATCCGATTTTCAATCGGGAAGACCAGCATCAAGAAAAGAAGAGATATTTAACCAAGCACATTCTTCTTTGCGTAGTGTTATTGAACGCTCGTTTGGAGTATTGAAGAGGAAATGGAATATATTACAAGTGATGCCGAATTATCCTTTTAGGAAACAAGTCATGATTGTCATAGCTGCAATGACCCTGCACAACTATGTGAGAAGAAATTCAAATTATGACAAACATTTTGATGAAGATTGTAGCGAAGATGGAGATGCAGACACAGATGGCCGAGGGGATGATGAAGATAGTATTCAAGGTGAAAGAAGATGTGTTGATGAAGGCCAGATGACACAACTCAAAGAGAAAATAGCTCAAAGTTTAATAGGAGCAAGAAATAATCGAGACAATAGAGGAAGATGATGCGAATACCCTTATTGGTTGTTAATTTTATTAATTAATTTAGTTGATGACACATTTCATTTATATGAAAACATTTATTTTTTAAAATTTAATTTGCATGTAATTTATTTAAGTAATTTCTAAGACTACATATAATTTTGCTTAAATAATTTACATAACATAAATTATTTTGAATTATGAACAATATTAGTTTGCAAATATAAAGATTAATGTCGCAAATAATAAATAATTTTATTTTAATATTATAGAAAATTTGGATTTATAAAATTAAATATTTATATCTTGGTTAACAATGTGCAAATAAAATTGCTTATTAATTAATGGCTAGTAAAACCTATTTATGTAATTTTAACTTTTAAACTCTAAACTCTAAAAGTGTTACCAAACACACAGTTTGCAAAACTAAAATTCAAACCCTAATCTCTAATCTCTAAACTTTAAACTCCAGACTCTAATCTCTAATCTCTAATCGCTAAACTCTAAACTCTATGGATTTACCAAACAGGGCCGTAGTAGCCTTTGCCAACAGTTTGTATCAGAGCTTATTTCCCAACAATTGGTATCAGGGTTTATTTCCCAACATGGCGGACAAAGTTGTAAGTATGATCATTGGAGATGGTGGCGCTAGGGTTGCAGAGCGTGCCTGGGAACTCCGTGTCCAAAGCGACGAAGGGGAATCCGTCAATCAATTGCATGATAAGAGGTATTTCATCTTCGAGATTGCTTTGCCAAACCTCTCGAATCATGATCGGTGCCATTGAATCGAGTTTTTGGCTCACCAATACAGGAAGAAGAATCAAGAATTTTAACTAGACTCAAGAAGATTTCGAATAATAAAAATGAATAAATAAATATATATATATATATATATATATATATATATATACACGTCATACATGCATGCAGTCGCCGGATGTAGTAATTTACATGGTGGGTCAATTGACCCACCATAGAAGTGGAATTCTTTATTTTTTTTTTATTTTTATTTTTTATTTATTTTTTAGGTAGCTCACAAATTCATATTTCAATACCTGGTCCAGCCTATAGCCATTGACATTGACCCTCTTTCTCCTCTGGTCACCATCCTGCTCTGTGAGGCATCACCGTTGCTCGCTGTTGTATCGGGAAATATCTTGTCTAATTTGTAACTTCATTTCTTTTTTTTTTTTCCTTTTTAATTTTTCACTCAGAGCACCATTTCCAGTTTACTTATTTCTTTTTGAATTGATTGTGTCCTGCTACGCTGATTATAAATTAGGAAGCTATTTGGGATTGGCCCTTCGATTTGATAGTTTGAAGCAAACTGGAAACGCCATTAGGATTATTGCACCGCTGATTATTTATTTCTTTCTTTTCATCAAATTAATATGATGAGGAGAGTTTACTTCCTTAGGACTGCAATAGGACTTGCTTAGTCACCTCTTTAAAGCCCTTAGCAGTTTGCTTTCAAACTATTTTAATAATTGATAGAATCGCCTCTTGCTTGCTGGAAATCTGAATTTAGTTTTTAATGTGGCATGTTTTAAGCTTGCTAGGATTTGGCTCTTAATTTTAGGATGAAGAGAATTATTTATTTATGGTTATATTAATTTATATATGAAATTTGAAAATGAAACAATGTTAGAAGGGTTCTGGGATTTTGGAAACTTCAGTGCTCTGCAACCCATTGTCGGATTTTTGCTCAGATGAGTCCAAGTACGTGTCTGGGATTCTGTTCACCCCACTCAAGCTGTTTATTACAAACTTTTCCAGACCGTTCGTCGATGTAATTGATATATTGTTGAAGGATTGATTGAATTCTTATTTAACAGTGTTTCATTTTTGCATCATTTGTATTTAAAAAATATCAATAATTAATATTGTTCTAAATAATGATCCAAACAACCATTACACATTTAATAATTAAATTTTAATTTAGTAATTAGACTCCTTTCTTTTGTTGAACAACCTATATAGGTTAGGAAATGGGTGGTAGAAGCTCATGCCATATGGGAGTTGTTACGGTGCAGAGACATGATGTACTGCGGATGCTTCTATACCGTTGATGCGTTTTGTAAATTGATGGTTGAGATTAATTTAAGGTTAAAATAGTAAATTTGTGTAAAAATAAATGTAACGGAAATGAGAGAGTTTTTTGCTACTAATATATGAGTAATATATAATTCAGCGACAATTAATGTATAATTCAGCGACGAAACATGTATTATTCGGTATAAAAACGTACCTGAAATGCTTTCAGTTGAGTCCTTGAATTGTTGATGAAAAAGTCGCTGAATTGTTCTTGATAGCGTTGCTGAAATGTTCTTGGTAGCGTCGCTGAATTGTTCCTGTAAATGTCGCTGAATTGTTTTTGATATCATCGCTGAAGTGTTCCGTAGCATCTCTGAATTCTTCTTGGTTGAGCCGTTGAATTATTCTGGGTAGTGTCGCTGAATTCTTCTAAGTTTGTCGCTAAATTCCTCTACTTACAGTCGCTGAAATATATTTGATAGCATCACTGATTTGTTTTCTGTAGCACCACGGAATTATATTTGGTAGCATTGCCGAATTATTATTGGTAGTGTCGCTGAATTCTGCCTGTTACCGTCGCTGAATTCCTCTACTTGGGGTCGCTAAAATGTATTTGATAGCATCCCTTCATTATTTTTGGTAGCATCACAGAATTGTTTTTGGTAGCATCGCTGAATCATTCTTGGTTGTGTCGCTGAATTATTCTTGGTAGTATCGCTTAATTATGCTAAATACGGTCGCTGAATTCCTCTACTTGTGGTCCCTGAAATATATTTTATAGCATCACTTAATTGTTTTTGGTAAGATCGCTGAAATGATCTATTAATAAATTTGATACGTATCTTTGATCATAAAAAGATATTATTTGAAATATTAGATATGGATTACCAAATATTTGATATGTTTTACCAAATATTAAATATGATAACATACTAAATATAGAGTTACCAAATATTAGATATGATAACATGTATAAAATACTTGCTTTGTCGCTGAAATGATTTATTATTAAAATGAACTATTATTGTGTTATTACAATTATACCCTTATTAATCTACAACCGTTGGATGCTTTTGAATGGCTATAATTGATGCTTGATGTGCTGCGGATTCCATGATTGCACCATAACCGAACCCCATGCCTATAGTAAATTATGAAGAAATAAAGGAATGAATAAAGGTTGAGTTGAGAATTAGAGAACTTATCACTTGAGCTAAGTTCTAATCCCACTAAATAGACTCCATTTAAGTTTAAAAGTCATGTAACATTAAGAAATAGGCCGAAATTTCTACCATTACATTTGATTTCTATCCTCCTTGAAATTCTATCAAATTAAGTCAATGACTCTTAAACCACATCCCTCCTTTCACTCCCCACCTATATCCTTTTTTTTTTTTTTCAATATTGAGACCTATGTTTCGGCAAATGTATGTGGGAGCCCAAGCCACATAAATTACAAAATGAGATAAATGGAAGGGATGAGGGTCAGGTGAGAATCTAACCCCCAAACTATGGAAAAAAGGACAAATAGGTCCCTTTTCTTTTCCAAAAATCCAAATCAGTCTTTTTTCTATTTTATTACCAAAACAGTCCTCTATAAATGCTAATTATGTCCAAATCAGTCCCTTATTCACTAATTATACTCTAATTGCTGATGTGGCAAGGGTTTTAATTTAAACCTGACACGTGTGCATAATATTAGTCATTTTTCTTTTATCTTTTGTCAATTCAGTCCTAAACTTTTGTTTTGTTCTATTTAGTCCTCTACCCAAATCGGTCATTTTTATATTAATTGGTCTCAAACCTTTCAAATTATTTTATTTTAGGCCCAGAACCTTAAATTTTTTATTATTACTAATCCATTTATCAAATAAATGCCCAACATACTTCCATAAATAAAATTAAACACCAAACCTCATACATTGGGTTTGACTGCTTTGTTATCGGGTCTTCCAAGTACTGGAATTTTACGGACTCTCTCTAACCACCCGACCGCAACCCATGGTTCATTGGTTTTTTTTTCCTTCCGCAACAATCAACACAATCTTACTTTGCGTCCTACCTTAGGATGTAGCAATGTTTGAGTAAATGATTTAACTTGAATTTTTGGAAGGTTATGGATACAGGAAGCCTTGGTTTTATTGAAAAAAATATTAAAAAATATTATTAAAAATATTTAAAAAATAGCCTGAATTTTATTGTCCACAAAGTATGATTGTGCGATTGTTTCTGAAGGAGACCAGAACCAATGAACCATCGGTTACGGTCGGGTGGTTAGAGAGAGTCCGTAAAATCCGGAACTTCGAAGACCCGGTAACAAGGCGGTCAAACCCAATATATGAGGTTCGGTATTTAATTTTATTTACGGAAGTATGTTGGGCATTTATTTGATAAATGGATTAGTAATAATAAAAAATTTAAGGTTTTGAGCCTAAAATGAAATAATTTGAAATGTTGGAACCCAATTAATATAAAAATGAGTGATTGGGGTAGAGGACTAAATAGAACAAAACATAAGTTTAGGACTGAATTGGCAAAAGATAAAAGAAAAAGTACTAATATTATGCACACGTGTCAGGTTTAAATTAAAACACTTGCCACGTCAGCAATTAGAGTATAATTAGTGAACAAGGGACTGGTTTGGACATAATTAGCATTTGTAGAGAACTGTTTTGGTAATAAAATAGAAAAAGGACTGATTTAGTTTTTTGGAAAAAAAAAGGGACCTATTTGTCCTTTTTCCCCCCAAACTATAGTTGGAAGACATTGAACATGAATACTTGGTCAAGTTCCATTCACCACACTCCCCCTATATTTTAATTACTGAATAAAGTAACATTTTTCATTTTATTATTAAATTGAATTTAATAATAACAGGTTCACCGAAAAATATTAATAATAATAATCTTTAAATAATACTTTCTCTATTTTTTAATAAATTTAATATTTTATAATTCTTACTATCTTAAATTATATAAAAACAATTAATATTTTAAAACGTAAAATAATGTGATTATATAATTTTATAATATCTCACTTATATAAGTATTACTCTCTCCGTCCCACTAATTCCGTCCACTTTCCTTTTTGATCCGTCTTAATTAGTTCAATTGTCTAATTTCCTTTTTAGAAAATACTAATTAATACAAACACACTTCCCATCATATTACATCAATAAATAAATTTATTAAAATTTCAAAAACACAACTATCACATCATATATAAATAAAAATCAATTAAAAATTTGAATTCATTACAATCGCATCAAATAAATTCCTAATTTACCCGCACTTTAAGACTAACCTATTACTCCCTCCGTCCCACTTATTGTGTCTCAAAACTTTTGGGCACGGTATTTTATGTGGAGATAGTTAGTATTTAATGTAATGATAGATTAGTGTTTAAAGTGTGGGTAAATTAGGGATTTATGTGATGTGATGGTAATAAGTTTGAATTTTTAATTGATTTATTTATTTATAATGTGCTAGCTGTGAGTTTGAATTTATTAATGGTATTTATTTATTGATGTGATCTGTTGTGGGTGGGTTTAGTGACTAATATTTAATTATTTCCTAAAATGGAAATGTGACCAAAGTAATGGGACGACAAAAAAGGAAAGTGAGACATAAGTAATAGGACAGAGAGAGTATTAAACTAAATACAAAGTATTTATTAACTAAGCCCGCATGAAATACCGTGTCCAAAAATTTTGGAATACATTTAGGGGTGGGAGTAGGCCAGGCTACCCGACAGGGGCCTTTGGCCTCGCCTACGTAAGGCCAGGCCAGGCCAGGCTTTTTTCGTAAATAGGCCAGGCTCAGGCCATTTTAAAAGTCTTTTTTTAGCTAAATAGGCTCAGACCAAGGCTTTATAAAGAGCCTATTAGGCCTACCAGGCCGGCCTATTTATGATTATTATTAGTATATTTATATTTATTGCACAGAGTATACGTTGCAGATTCATGAATACAGAGAAAGTATATGATATTAATATTATTATTTTATGTAAAATAATTTTTAGTTTTTTTTCGGGAAGCAAATAATTATTAGTTTGATCTTACATATTTTTTAAAATATATAAAGATTTTCCCCAGTATGTAAATAACTGTGGATAAAATATTGCTTAAGTGCACAAATTTATGTCTTACAACTTTATAATTATATCCGGACATATTTTTAAAAAAATCTAACTTAATTTCAAAATAGGCTTAATCAGGCTATTGGAAGGCTTAAAACCCGGCCTATTTAAATAAATAGGCCAGGCTCGGGCTTATAAAATAGGCCTATCGCAGGTAATAGGCCAGGCTCAGGCCGTATAAAATCGAAGTAGACCTAGGCCGTACAAGCCTAAGCCTAGCCCGGCCTAGCCTATTTCCACCCCTAAATACATTTAAGGGGCGGAGGGAGTACAAATTACTACACTAAGCAAGCAGCAAGGCCCATCTCTCAGTATAATTTCTTTTACTGAACAGTATAATTAGAAACTTGATCTGTAGTCAAGCAAAATATCAAACCATAGAACCAAAGGAAGTTAGAAACTTGATCTCTAGTCAAGTACCACATTCCTTATTTTTAGTGAATACTGGGTATTCCAGGCCACATTGCACCCAAGACTAATCCGTTAAGGATTTAAAAGGGCAATTAAGGGCGCATCTCCCAAACCAATTTTTACATACACAAGGCTCGAACCCGAGACTTGCTATTGAGCAATATAATTAACACACACATTTTTTTTTGTTCGTATTTTTCTCTCTCTCTCTTCCAACTTCTCTGTATTTAAATATCACATCAGGACTCTATTTTTCTATCATGGCCGCCGTCTAATTTAAACCAAAAGAAATCGCCTCAAGTCATCGGATTGATTCCCTTTCGTTCAATTTGATCAGAAAAACATTTTCTTCTGTAATTCCATTCAGAATGTTAGGTGGGTTTTGTGTACTCTTTAAGTCTTTGCATGTAAACCTTGTTTTCTGAATTTTAATTTTTTTCGGCTTGCGCTGCCGATCCAGTGAAAAAAACCCACACTCTTGCGTGCGTTTTGTATACCCCGTTGCGGTTGAATAAATTGTATATTCTTGTTCATCAATGATTGATTGCATTTCTTTGTTACGATGGATGTCAAGGATTTCTGCTGCGGCCAATTTCTCTGTGAACTGATTTTATAGCGTCGATCAATGGTTTTGGTTACAGTCTTATTTTGACATCACTGCCTCTGTAATTTCTAGATGACGCGTCTATGAATTTTGCCACTTTTGGTGAAGCAATTCCAGTGTTTCTGGGTTCTTTCTGGGCGCCTCTCCATTTTTTATCACATTCTTTGATCACCGACTGTTACTTCAAAAGTGTATTTTTTTTTTCCTCTCTTTGTTTCGTTGTTCTCGAGTAATTTTGTTATATGCTGCATTTTCATTCTTGCAGGCCTGATACAGGATCCCCGATCAAACTACTCGCACAAAGGTGATGAATCATTCTACAATCTGAGGTTTAATAAAAATGGCTATACTCGTTGTGATGAGACACATTTGAGATGTAACAGTCTACGTGTTCTTTTGTTTTACACCAGGTTGGGGCGCTGTAGGGTTAAAGATGGTGCCCATGGAGACCACTGCTATTGGCCCTTCAACTGTTCAATATCATAACAACTCAAACCACAAAATTGTTTCGCTTATCCCGCCTCCTGTCCTCCTTCAGAGGCAACTGAGGCATTGCTATGGAAATGCGAACCCTGGGGACTTCCCATTGTGTGCTAACCCATCCATTGCTCTTTATCTCCTTAGTCACTACCATTTTGACGCTCAAGATCTTGCAAAACTCGAGGCAAGTGTGTTGTATTTTTTACATTCGGAATATGTTTGATGTTGTTTGACTCATGATTTCCCTGCAGGCAACTTGTTCCTTTTTTAGGCATCCTGCACAGATTATTCCAAGCCCTGAGCTTTCATTGGCAGAGCTTGCTGCTCTCGATATGTGCCGGAAGAGAACAAGTTTTAAGCTTATGACAATTGAACAACAGGAGGACTTAAAGCACAGGTGTGGAGGCTCCTGGAAGCTAGTCTATATGTTTTTGCTGGCGGGGGAAACATGTACGAGGAGGGAGAAGTCGCAGGTTGTAGCTGGTCCTGGTCACAGCATTGCTGTGACTTCTCAAGGAGCAGTGTATTCGTTTGGTTTGAACAACTGGGGGGAGCTTGGACATGGAAATACACAAGACATTTCATGCCCTCGCTTGATCAGGTGATGATGCCACACGACAATAAAGTTCTGTTGTGGATGGTTTGGCTTGGAAGATTATTAATCAGACTTGTGTTGATGCAGATCTCTGCAGGGAATTCGAATTATTCACGCCGCAGTTGGGCTTGGTAAGACCATGCTAACAAGCGATACTGGACAGGTCTATGCCTTTGGGAACAATTCTCATGGTGATTCTGAATTTGGACCCCCAACGAATAATATAACCACTACTCCCCAGCTAATTGAATCTTTGAAAGATATATTTGTTGTGCAAGTTACTATGGGACATTTCTTCACTGCTGTATTGTCCAGAGAAGGCAGGGTTTACACATTTTCATGGGGAGATGAAGACAAACTTTGCCACCGAACAAATCCAAGCGATCAGTTGCCCCGTCCACTATCAGGGGCGCTCAAAAATATCCCTGTCGTTCAAATTGCAGCCGGACATTGTTTCCTTCTTGCATTGGCCTGTGAACCCAACGGCATGTAAGCTACTCTAATTGTGTTGAATTTTCTGTTCTGAGCTTAGAATATAATTGTAAACTATACAGTCTTGTTTGGATATCAGGTCGGTTTACTCTGTAGGTTGTGGACGGGGAGGGAAGCTAGGGCATGGAGGTAGAAATGATGAAAAGCAGCCAAGATTAATAGAACATTTCAGAACAATGAATTTTGATCCCGTAGCTATTGCTGCTGGTTCTTGGCATTCTGCGGCGGTAGGGAAAGATGGAAGGGTCTGTACATGGGGCTGGGGACAATGTGGGTGCTTAGGTCATGGAAATGAAGATTCTCAATCACACCCTAAGGTGGTTGAAGGATTAGCCCATGTCAAAGCTGTTAAGGTTGCCACGGGATATTACACCACATTTGTGGTGGCAGAAGATGGTGATGTCTATTCTTTTGGGTGTGGAATGTGGTCGAGTCTCGGACATAATCCACCTGCGGCTGTTGCTGCTGATGAACAGGTTTGGACACTATTGGTTTACCACAATCCAATTCAGTTTCTATAATGTAGTAGCATGTAAAAATATGATGTGTTTGAATTGAATTGAATACAAACAATATAGGGAAGAAGGGTGTTCCAGAATTCCTTAGCCCCCGAGCCTTTAGCATTGCTGAAGAAGCAAGCCAACAATGAAAGGGTTGTGCAGATAAGCTCGACAAGTTCGCTGTTTTCGGCGTCCCACACAATTGCTCTGACGGAGTCCGGTGAAGTGTATGCATTTGGTGCTGGGGACAATGGACAGCTGGGTGTTGAGCTTGAAGCGGATCAGAACGAGAGAGCTAATCCTGAACGCCTTGACATCATCAATCTCAACAGCAGCAGCACTTGACAGTAATAATAATGGTACATTAATAATCTCTCTTTTAAGACATTTGGGAGTTTTTTGGGGGGTTTTTATGGTATACTAGTATTTTTCTTTTGAAATTATTTTGTCCTTATGGTTATTGCTCTGTCCGTGTACATAGGAACGGGGATTATTGACTTGATTGTGAATATTTAGTTGTTTGCTTTTTTAAATTAAATCATCTGTCCTTTCCTTTGATGAAATTGAATGGTGTGAGTGAATTGTGAATTCGATTGGTTTATCTCTGCATGACAACCACCAATGCCCAATGGCTTTGGGTAGTTCCTATCACTTATACTTCTATACCCTTTCAAATAAAATAGTACTTCCTCCGTTTTTTAATATCTTTACCATTTGCATAGTTGATACTATTCATCAAGTAACTTTGAATCAACTTTTCATTAGAGCTTAGGATGTATTCATATCTAATGCCTCGGAAGAAAAAAAAAAAAAAAGAAAAGTCTTAAGAGTTAGGAGCTATTAAATCAATTTAATAGCACTTGCATGAGTTCTAATCAACCTCTTCGACATCCATCTCCTAAATCCCAATTTGGTCAATAATATTGGGATGTTTGGGAGCGTTGCATTTGAACTTTAGCTTGAGTAGTTTGACATGATATCTCTCTCCCTCCTTTTTATTTTATTTTATTTTATTTAATGCTCCATATATTAAATACTACTTATAGTACTTGATTCGATATTCGACAAATACTTGATACTCAATGTATCCTAATAAGAAGTTTAAACTTAACTCGATATGTATCTTATTCGAATATTCGACTCATTTTGAATTTTTTTAGCACATCTTTCAAGTTACTGTTCCTTTCTCTAGAACCTATTTATCTTAAATTTATTACTTATTTATATTGAAATGATAAGATCAAAGGAGACTAGGGTCTCCTTTGGCTTATGATGCGGCGGACACTGTGTTTCTTCGTCGTTAATTAGTTGTTTTGCTTTTTTGTTTTTCCATTCTTTTCTTTTCTATTTGCTCGCCTTTTCAGGCTGTATCACCAAAAAAAAAGAGACTAGGATCTAATATGATCAAATTAGAAACTAATCAAAAGGAGACTAGGATCTAATATGATCAAATTAGAAACTAAATCAAATAGAACCAGATAAATATGGGTAGACACAAACGAAATATATCTGTTTTGTTGTTGGAATCGTTGTAATGATTAAACTGAGAAATAACTTCTTTTTTTCACTTTATTGTTTTTATTTTTCATCTTAAATCAAAACAAATCAAAATTTTCATTGTAAATATTTCTCCTCATTATTATTATTATTATTATTATTTTCATTAAAAAAATTTATCTAGACTCAATCAAATTAAACAAAAAGTAATCAAATTAGACCATACCCTATCTAACCAAATTAGATCAAAATGAATAAGTTCATATCAAAACAAATAATGATTCAGTTTGACAATTAACTAGTTAGTTGTTAGCTGATAGCTATTAGCGGATCAAGTAACCCAATTTGACCAATTACTTTGATGATGTATTTATTAAAAATTATTTTGTATTCTAAAATTAGTTGATAAAAATATAAAAACTAACTAAAACCAAAATACTAGGAAAAACAAAGTAACCCAATTTGACCAATTACTTTGATGATGTATTTATTAAAAATTATTTTGTATTCTAAAATTAGTTGATAAAAATATAAATAAAAACTAACTAAAACCAAAATACTAGGAAAAACAACGTTTTCAATACTAACTTCGTGACACCAATTATCTATTCTAAAAGTTTTTTTTTTCTTTCTTTTTTTTTTTATACCAAAACCTTTATTAGTTGTTTGACCCGATCAACAGCTAAAATTCCCAAAATTAGCTAAAAATTGGCCTATCTGCTATTCACCGAACATATCCAAACCATACTCGACCAAAAGGGCTATTTGGATGGGCTTTTGAAGCTTACTTTTGGCTTCTAGTTCAAAATAAAATCACTATTTTTTTATAATAATAATAATTTTAATTTTGTTCAAATAAATTGTAATATCTGAACAAGCATGTAAACACATTATTCGCCTTTGACTATATAGTAAATAAATTTTGTTGAAAATTTTACTCTTTTTTATTTTAAATAAATACTAAAAACAATTTGTAGACTATTTCAAAGAGACTATAGAGCATCTCCAATCCACCATGCATACAATTTTTATAAAGGTGGGAGTGCAGAGTGGGGCTCCAACCTACTCTGTATTTTAAATAAAGTATCTTTCCATTTGGTAGGATGCTACATTGTTCATATCGGTATTTTTTCTTCTTCTTTTTTTAATTTTTTTTTTTTATTTATTATCCTAATTTATTATGAAAATATCCTACCTCACTGGGAGCCGTCGGGCAGGCTATGGGGCTGTGTTAAGGGACCAATCGGGAGGATTGATTAGAGGTGTGTCTGGTTACCTGGGGGATGTATCGATTATTGAGGCTGAAGTGGTGGGAATTATGAGAGGGTTGCAGCTTGCAGTGGACTATGGTATAGCAGAAATCCAGTGCTTATGTGACTCGCAGCAAGCCTTGAGACTTATCACTTCTGCGACACCCAATAGCCATTGGCTCTCTACATATATAAAAAGGATTGATGACCTCAAGTCGCAATTTGCTATATGTAGATTTGATGACATTCTCCATGAAAGAAATAATGTGGCGGATTGTCTTGCAAAATTGGGAGCTGGTAGTGAGCTTTTATTCACGACCTGGGAGTTTCATTCGTACCCTGTGAAGACCCTCCTGGTAACGGATGCTTCTGGCACTTGGTTTCCCCGCTGTTGAGCTAGCTTACCTGCTTAGTAGAGCTTTAGTTTCTTATCATTTTTCTTTTTCTTTTTTTTTTTCTAGCCTTCATTGGCTGTGAAGCAAAAAAAAAAATGTAATTTCAATTAAATTAAATTAACAATCAACAAGAAAATTACTGGAGAAAAAACGACAGATATTGATAGCACTCCCGTTTCTTCCCCTCCTCTTCCCCGGCGTATTCGATTGTCCTGCCGTCTTGCCACCAACCTTTCTTCGGAGATGTTACCTTTTGGTGGCTCTACGCCCATTGTAAATCTCTCCGTAAGCTTGTTATTCGCGATCTTGTTTGTGGAACCATGAGTACACCGAGCTAAGAGAATAGATCTCGTCTATAGCATTATTTTTTTTTTTTTTTATTGTAAGCTTCTTTAGGATGCTCTAGTGGTGAAGGTTTTGGGTAGGGCAGTGTTTATACAGCCATGAATGATTGATTAGTTCGCCTGTGAAATGATAATGTTAAACTCTTTGATGTGGTACGGGACTACGGATTGGTTATAAATATTTATTTATTATTTTATATTTGAAATTTATGTTTTATATAAAGGTCATTGCAATTGCAAATGTTTATATTTTAATTTTAAAAAAAATCATTTTAAATTATTGTTAACATTTTATATAGTAAACTGAATAGATAGAAAAATATTTTTTAAATTATGCAAAAAGAGAAAGCTAAATTGGTGATGAAATTGGTACGGGTTGGTTATAAATATTTATTTATTATTTTATATTTGAAATTTATGTTTTATATAAAGGTCATTGCAATTGCAAATGTTTATATTTTAATTTTAAAAAAAATTATTTTAAATTATTGCTAACATTTTATATAGTAAACTGAATAGATAGAAAAATATTTTTTAAATTATGCAAAAAGAGAAAGCTAAATTGGTGATGAAATTGGTGATAAATAAATAAATATACAATATATAAATAAATATATGATATATCTAAATATATATAATATAAATTTAAATATATATAAGTATATATTGATGAATAAATAAATATATAAATATATATTTATTCGGGTAATCGGGTAATATATGAAATCCATACCCTATTCGTATTCGATATGATTTATTTCGATTTCGGGTAATACCCTACCTGTTACCCGATTATCTTTATTCTATCCGTATCCTATACCTGATTACCCGACGGCTACCCGATCCTACGGGTAAAGTTGACATCCTAGGTTTGAAGATGGTCAAATTCTAAAACCCCTCTGGTTTAGACTTTAGAGCAGCTTATGCTACAGTCCTCAAACAATCACACATTCACAAATCACACCACATAAGCAAAACCAAGGCTAAATACAATTCTGCCCTCAACCCTAATTGCCCGCACAAAATAAAATTTAATTTGATTGCAGGCTGCAGTCTTCAACGCACGGCCTTCATCCTCCCGTTCATTCGTTCATCACCTCCCACCCGTTCTCCATCGCCGACGAAATCTCCGGCTAATCCTGCTTGTTCGTCTGAAATTTTCATCATTCGTCTGACTTCAACGCACCGTTCGTCTATCAATTGTCTGTAGTGATCGCTATCGTCTCCCAGCATTCCTGCCCGAGTTTGATTGTTAGGTTCTAATGGAAACGGACGCGTCGTTTCTTTTCGCTGGTCTCAACTTCAATCGCAAGAAATTTGCCAAAGATTTCGCTAGATTCAAGGTGAAGGACCTTCGCAGAATTTTTCGGAATTTGGCAGATTGGGCGTTACTTATATACTGGTTATGATAGTATATATATATTTTTTTTTCGGTACTTGATATTCAGGATAAGAAAAAGAGTGATGATGTTGTGGAAAAATTCGATTTAACTGAAAATGGAAGTCCCAAAGTGGAGGAGGAGATTACACCGCGTGACAAAAAGCGGAAAAGAAAATCAGCTTCTTCAGGTATGGTTTCTGTACTATACTATGTTTTGGGACAATTTAACTCAGTTAGGGAATCATTGCTGTGGGATAGGATGGATTTTTTGCTGTATAAATAAGATACATTAGTCCGTTGTTTAAGATTAAGCGTGATGGTAACCCGGGATCCAGCTCATGTATGATTAACGACTTGTATCCGAGTATAAGTTAGTGCACCTTGTTGTTAGTGAAGGCTAAGATTAGGATGGTTTTGAAAGTTGATTTTTTCCCATCTCATTAATTGGTTTTCAGTCCGAGTTGAAGGGTTTAGTGTGTTTCAAAGCTCAAAATCAGAAGTCGTGGATGATGAAGAACTGCAAAATGAAGATGAACTTTTACAACAGAAGAAGGAATATCATCGGCAGTTGGAGGTCTGGCAATTTTTTATGTATGCTCTGTATCTTAATTTAAATTCTTAAACAATATAGTTCCTTTCAAATTGAAATTAATGAAAATAGACTTTGAATTTGTGTTAGCTGTATACTTTTTCTTAAGTTTCATGCCAAGGCAATGTTGATCAATCTTTGTCTGTCATCCTAATACATGGATTATAGAGGGATGCAATGTTACGGAAAGGGCATGATATTCATGTTTCCGGGAGCAATATTCCATCCCCGCTTCAAGAGTTTAAGGAGTTGAGATCAAGGTGATAATTAGTCCTTTCGATAATAATTGTGGCTTGTTTCTGTTTTAGCTCAATATATTTCCACTGCTTAATTCTATTTTAGCAAATGCAGGGATGCCTGGAAGATGCAAAATTGATAACAATACTAGTTAAGATGATCATGGGAATTAAAAGAACTATAACAAAAGGGGGAATGATGCTTATTTCTGGAACATGGATTTTTCATAAATACTAGTACAAGTTTTTCTTACCCTATTAGGTCAGGAAAATGGGTTTTCTAATTTTTTTGAGTATTCTTTTTCCAATTATATAGTGGTTGAAAACAAATATGGTGCATTAAGAAACACAACTTTTAACAAAAAGTAAATAAATAAAGGGTATTGAATAACGAGAAATTGAATTACAGACTGTGTTTGACCTCACTGTTTTTTCATGTTCTCTATCTACACTAGATTTAACATTCCCTTTTTAATGCTATTACATGCCTTTAAGGCTTTAACTGGGTACTGTGCTGGCTGGTGATGGAAAATGCTTTATTCTAATTATTATCCTCTATAACATGTTAATTTAGTCCTTCCACAATTCACCCTATGCTTTTGCTAAATTAGTTTGTTAATTATTTGGTGCAGGTATAAGTGCAAATCTTACCTATTGCGCAATTTGGCAGAACTGGGTTTCATGGAGCCGACACCAATCCAAAGGCAGGCTATTCCAGTCTTATTATCTGTATGTTGTTTCATGCAAACTGTTTCCTATATGTTATGTGACAGTCTTTACCCATCCGTGCTTTTCTGGTACCTTTCTGAACTCTGATGCACATGCAAATTCTGTTGCTGTCACGAATTGTGTCTATTCAGGGTAGGGAGTGCTTTGCATGTGCTCCTACTGGATCGGGAAAAACCTTTGCGTTCGTTTGCCCTATACTTATGAAACTTCAGGTATGTAAGATGCATTTAAAATTTTTATGTAATAATGTGTTAAAGTCATCAACTGAATGTTTGCTATTCAATAATTAGCATGCTTCAAAAGAAGGTGTTAGGGCTGTGATCCTGTGCCCTACACGTGAATTAGCTGCTCAGACAGCAAGAGAATGCAAGAAGTTGGCTAAAGGAAAGAAATTTTACATCAAATTAATGACTAAGCAGCTAGCTAAAAGTGCCGATTTCTCAAAACTACCATGTGATATTCTCATATCTACGCCTTTCCGGGTACAGTTTGCAGTCCGCAAAAGAAAACTTGATTTAAGCAAGTAAGATAAACATTCTTTCGTGGGTTTGCTGCTTCTTGTATGCTGGTGTATCATGATATACTATTTGTCCTTGTTAATTATTCTCTTGATGCTTAAACTAGATATAAAAATGGACTACTGTTAAGTGTATTGAAATGAGCACATGCACTGTGCTGCTTAAACATATAATGGATCTTCTTGATATGTGTAGGGTTGAATTTCTTGTCCTGGATGAATCCGACAAGCTTTTTGAGTTAGGATTGGTTAAGCAGGTTGATGCCGTGGTCAAGGCATGCTCTAACCCTTCAATCTTGCGGTCTTTGTTTAGTGCTACTTTACCTGATAGTGTTGAAGAGCTTGCACGCACAATTATGCATGATGCTGTCCGTGTTATCATTGGCCGAAAGTAAGAGCTAGCCTTTTATGTAAATATCTGCTTTGATCATTTTCTAATAGGGCACATGTAAAATAGATAGTGTAAAGTAGTACAAGGGACTCTGTAGAATAATCTATGTTATAATGGCAGCATAGATTCATGCATGTTTGGACCTGTTTGTTAATCATTAGTTCATTCTTTTTGGAACAGGAACTCTGCATCTAAATCAATAAAACAAAAGCTTGTATTTGTTGGAAGTGAAGAGGGCAAACTCCTTGCTCTTCGTCAAAGCTTTGCAGAGGTATGGATCTCATTCAAAATTTTGTTTTATACGCACTATTTGTTTATATTTGGACTGATTGAAGTTGTGTACTTGCACACATTGTAGCCTTTAACTATCGCAAATGATTATTGTAAACTTCCTTTGGCCACATGTTGATGTCTCCACAGTTCACAATCAATTTCTTTGCTCCTTGACAATAAGTTTTTATGTTTTTGGCAGTGTTGTAAATTTCCATCAACCCCATGAACATTGCTGCCTGTTCATGATCATGAGCATCTTTTTTCTTTCCCACGCTTCAACATGCCAACACCCAAAACATAAACCTACCTGAATCGAAGTTCTGTTCTTCCTATCAAAGTCCTTGGATATGCAAGCCCAACAAGAATTGACACCACTTAATCAATGGCAAAACGTGGAAATATAGGCCTAAGTTGGTCAGTTAATACCACATCTTATGTCAACTTTGTCAGCTGATGTCTGGGACTGGCATGGCATTCATTCAGTTTCTGGCAAACTCTGGGTGATCATAAGGATTTTCTTGTGAAGGGTTCTTGTTGAATAACAATTCATCTCTAATACTTCCTCCGTTTTTTATTATTAGCCCCATTTTGATTTGGGCTACTATTCACACAAATCCTTTGACTTAAAGTTTTATTATAGTTATACAAGTTAGAATATAGCCAAGTGAGATCTTCTTAGATTCGTTTCGTAATGTAGTTTTTAAATATCAAACTTTTAGAATTTTTGCTTGTACCGAACTTGAGTTATTAATGGTTTAAAATGTGCATTGGACTGTGTGCACAGTGAGTCCGTAGCAAATAAAAGAAAACGGAGGAAGTATTTGTAATGGCTTTGTGTCCTACCCATGTAATTTAGGATAGCAATGGCGTTACACTGGTGGTGGCAGGTCAGAATGGGATTGTGAACATTGATATTCGATTGAACTGATGTGATCTCTTTGATTTTGTTTCCATTGAGTGAAAGTGTGTCAGAGCGGGACCTCTTATCGTTCTTCATTTGCATTTTTTATTTGACATGTTTGCAAAGTGGTGCCATTTCCACAAGAAGAAACAACAGCTGTTTTTTGTTTTTTTGTTTGTTATTTTGTTTTTGCTTTTGTTTTGTTTTTGTTTTTTTTTTTTCCAAAGTTCTTATAAAATAGTATTGTTTCACATGACATTGTTTTAATGGAAATTTCAGAGGTTGAACCCACCGGTTCTACTCTTTGTCCAAAATAAGGAGCGGGCAAAGGAACTCTACAGTGAACTGAAATACTATGATATTAGAGCTGATGTCATTCATGCCGATCTTTCAGAAATACAGGTAATATTCTTTTTCATGTCTGGATTGAATATTATGTGTAAAACCTGTGGAAAGGCTCTCTGCTGCTGTTCCCAATAAAGCATATTTTCGGGTTCTTCTGTGGCCATTTAGAGATTTAGATTCAAGACCATGTGATGAAATTTTTGCCAAAAAAACTACTCATAGGATTGACATTTTCCTTGCATATATTTATTTAATGCAGAGAGAGAATGCTGTTGATAACTTCCGATCTGGCAAGACATGGGTTTTGATCGCCACTGATGTTATTGCCCGTGGCATGGACTTCAAAACTGTCAATTGTGTCATCAACTATGATTTTCCTGATTCAGGGACTGTATACATTCATAGAATTGGTATGCTAATCATTCCTTGGTCCTAGCCTTTATTCTTTGATTTTCTTATGACCTCATTAGCTGATAGATTCAGTATTCCACATGCGACTCATCTCTTAATTCTTATTGGTGCTTACTAGGAAATTTCAGTTTGGGTAATGCTGCTAACAAAGTGGATTATCTAATGCGTGGGTGTGTGCTTCTGCGTCAAATATGCCAAACTGGGACACCATTTTATCCAAACGAATATCTACATATCTTGAGTGCAATGTGTTTTAGTTAAAGTGCAACAATCTGTTTGTGAACAGAATCATTACCACATTTGTGACCCATATAAGTTCAATCCATTCTTCATTCCCATCTTTCTTCATGTGTCTTTGCTCAACTCTGTTACTTTCACAATATACATGGTTCCGTGCCTTGTTTGATCTCTCTCCACATTCGCATTGAATTGTTTCAACTGTACTGAAGCACTCGTCCAACTTCTGTAAAGGTCGTACTGGCAGGGCTGGGAGGAGTGGAGAGGCCATAACGTTTTACACAGAAGCTGATGCTCCAGTTCTGCGGAATGTGGCCAACGTTATGAAAGATTCTGGGTGTGAGGTACCTGAGTGGATCATGTCTCTGCCCAAGAAAAAATGGAAGAAACATAGGCCTCACAGGGATTCAATTTCTACCAAACGGGAAGGTTAGCATTTAGAGTATTTTTTTTTTTTTCTTACCCTAGGAAATGAGGTTGGATATAGATATAACTCAAGTTTTGAATCAATCTAAAATCTGTTGTGAATTGTGATGTTTGAATGCCTTGGCAAATTCTTAATTTTGCTAGAGATTTGGATGGTTTTGTTTAATGCTGCAGGGAAGCAATGAGTTGAAGATGTAGATTATAATGGTTAAGACATACTCTGTTCATTGCTGTACTATATTTATGATGTACTGTTACACAAATTAAAGTCATTAACGTACTAGCTAAATTATTGTTCCCGGCCCATTCCAGAATGTCAATAGTGTCTGGGAAACAACACAGTAGTTTCTAAACTTTAAAGTGTAAAAATCAGGAGGGCATCTTTCAGGTAGTTTAATATCTAAGAATTGAAGAAGAAACTGACTAATATGGGTGGAAAAATACTGCAATAGTTATTCTATTTATTCAAATTTTCTTCTCTTCTTTCTGGTGAGTTGTTCCAAAGGCATATACGCAGCCATCCACCCAAGATTAAATTATTAGAATTATTAAACACAGCATCTTGGAAATTAAATAAAAGAATGCAGTTAACTAACTAAAGGTGTAGAGAAAAGGGGGAATATAATAAAATAATAATAATATACTACCTCTGTCTCATTAAAAATGCTACGTTGGGTCCAGATACGTTTACTAATGCACATTTTTAACGATCAATAACTTAAATTGTGTACAAATAAAAATTTTAAAAATTTGATATTCTAAAACCACTAGATTAGACGAATCTAATAAAATTTCACTTGACTATGTTTTTTCTTACATAACTATGATAAAAATTTGAATGAAAGTTAAACAGTGAACCGTAGCAAAAAACCCAATGTAGCCTTTCTATTGAGACGACGGAGGAAGTATATAGGTAGCAATGTAGAGAAAACACATGAAGGCATCAGAGGAGAAAGACAAGGGAGGATTTTGAGGGGCAGTAAGTAAATAATTCTCCCACTTTTGGTTAAAAAAAGAAAAGAAAAGAAAGACATGTTATAGGGTGGTGGGTATGCGCAGAGCACTTAGTTGCATGGAGCTAATCCCTTTAATTCCAATATGCATTTTTCATGTATTGTTGACAGCCAATCATTCCAAACTCTAGTCTTTTAGTATATTTTGTTAGTGGGCATTTTCCTTTTTCAGCCATTGAGAGCCTCTTTTGAAAGGAAACTACCCCACTCCCAAAAGTCATTCCCTCAAGGCTTAAACCCTACCCATACACATATATACATATACCTAGGGGGTGAAAGTGGGGCTGATAATATCCGCCCGATCCGACGCCTTATTCGATTATACTCGAATCCGAATTCAAATTTTTATATCCGGCGGATACGGAGATATGGGATTGTAAATATCCGCCTGTATCCGAAAAATCCGAATATAATGCGGATATTATCCGTATTTTCTATCCGAATATCCGAAAATTTATATATTTATATATGTATAATATAATTATATTATATTAACTATAAAATAAATAAGTAATACTATATGTATAAATATAATCAAAAGCTTGAAAGCCATATGTAATTTATTTAATCAAATCATATCAATCAACTCGACTACATCATTAGGTTATTTGCATCAAAACTGTAGTATGTAACATCTTGTAGTGATGTTATTTAGATGTTTTGAACGAAATAACTAATGATCTTGGAAAATTTAAAAATTTAGTTTAGCTTACATAGTAGTATATTCCGATTTCACTTAAAAAATTATAAAAAAAAAATTTAATTTTAGTAATTATAAGATTATCCGAGTTAAAATCCGAATCCATCTCGTATCCGTTTCCCGAAATATTCGGATTCGTATTTGTATCCGGCCTATTCGTATCCGATTCCATATTCGACAAAAAATATGGGATAGGATACGGGATGAGTACTATCCGCCCGTATCCGTTCCGTTTTCATCCCTACATATACCCATATATACACACACATAGTATGTAATGGATGTGGAAAAGAGAAAAGATAATGCCCCATTAGCCATTTCTTACACCAAAAGTGTGTGGTGATGTGTAGAAGTAATTATTGCACCATCATATATATGGGAAAAATATCAAAATGATGCTGTAATTTTGTTCATTTTCGAATTTCGTTGGAGTTTGTTTTGTTTTGTTTTGTTTTGTTTTATTTTTTTTCTTTTTTGTTTTTTTAATTTGGTGTATATTTTTGCTAATAATTTACAAAATAGTCCCATCGGGCCTTAATCACCCAATTTACTGACATGACACGTGATTAATGCAAATAATTAATTTAATTGTGTCATCTAACGGTCACGTAGATATTAATTGCGTTTGACCTACATATATGGATAATTTCTAAAGTTATGTGATGAGTGTAAAGGAGACCATTAAATTAGAAATGAAGTTAGAAATTGTCCATATGTAAGAAATTAAAAGTGACAATGCTTACGTGACACTTACATGACACAATTAAATTAATTATTTACATTAATCTAGTGCCACAGCAACAAATTGAGGTGATTAAAGCCTGATAAAATATTTTGGAGACCATTAGCAAAGCTATGCCACCAAATTAGAAAATGAGTAACGTTACAACACAATTTAATCATTTTCTTTTTTCCCTATATATGTGCCCACATACACACTTATATTTGCATTTTTCTCACACACAAACTTGGACACCATTCAAGAAACGAATAGCAAGTTAAGTGGGATTTTCATTAATTAGGAACGGATCATATACTTTTGAGCGGGATCGGTTCCAGGGCTGAATCTATAGATTCAGTCCCATGCTGCATGTGCTGGTTTGTTTTATAGATTGTGCTATTTTTAGGGTCATGACAATAAACAATTAAAAACTATCAAAATATGGATTGGAGGCAATTAAGGAAATGAAATATCCACCTTCTTTACATTATTGCGGCAATCAAAACCTACCAAAATTTATGATGACCTTCCATTATCCATTGAATCATAAATGTGGGAATGTGCATAATCAATAGTAAGAAACCGTAATTCTCTCAATAGACGTCCAAAGTCATCCATATTCAACCAGTCGATGACCCTGAGACAAGACTCTCATTACAGACCAATATTACAGACCTAAAAAAGGATCCCAATGGAGAAGACGATACCGCATCGCCTGTCGATGTGATGGATTGCCACTGGTTTACCCGACGGTGGTGGAGACAAAGAAGATGATGCGGTCGATGAAGACAACGATTGTGAAGACAATAACGACGATGAGACCGATGGAGGCGATTGTGTGTTCGATGACAATGTCGGTGTCGGAGGTTGCTGGACAACCATCTTCACGGGTGAACCTTAGAATAATGGTATTAATTTATGTTCAAGAACAATCTGTATAACATGATTCATATGTGTTGATATAGTTATAATACATAGTTTACACGCTTTGTAATTTATTTTTATTTTGTTTTTAATAAATGGTTGTTGAAAGAATCTCTATTCATTCTGCTCATCCAAAAAGTATCACCAGGGGACTTGCGCCGCACTAATGGGATTCTTAATTGTTGGTTTCTGATACATTGTAATTTGATTAGTTCATTCTGTATATTTTCCACAGTATGATAAATCGATAATTGCATATCAATGACGGATGAAGCATTCCGGCATTACCGATTGATGTGCTATGGTTATGCGAAGTGTGTGATGTGTTTATGCGACCATTGTGCTAATGTTATTAGAATTTTAATATATATATATATATATATATATATATTTATTTAGAAGAAGAAAATTAATCAAAACTCACCCTCTATTGCGTAGTAGTCACCATATTATTGTTGGTTTCATGTCACCTAGATGATTAACCCAAATTATAATTCTTTTCACTTACAAATTTATTGATTGTACACCACAACATAATTAACATCATACATATGACAAATAACACCATAAAAGAATCAATATCATACATATGACATACAAACATCACACTATTAATATAAACCAAGCATTTGAACCCAGTCAGACCAGCACTTTCAGGCTCCTTATCTCTATATAAACCCAACTCATTGTAGCACTTGAACACAATGCACCTCTTGTTTGTTGTGGGAGTAATGGGTATAAAAATATAACACAATGCATCATATGAGTATCGCAAATATAATTTTTAGGAGTACGAAATATAGTTCTATTCAGTTTCACCTCTTGATGCCACAAATCTAAATCATAAAACCTGCACTCAATCAGGATATGATTTTGTCATAAGTATTTTGCATACTACTAGCACTAGCTCATAATCAATCAGCACATAAGTCAGATACAACCATCACTGACATCATTGAAACAGATCACATGTTATGCAAATATCAAAATTATTTTATAATGACTAGAACCATTTTATAACCATCCCATATATCACACCATCATTAGGTACCCATCACAAAAATCATAATCCACCGGCAAATGTTTCATGGAAACAATTCACAGCCCCATTACACTTGTTTCATCCAAATAGCACATAAATAACAAGGTTTAATCACAGCATCTTTGCAAGAACACTATATAGATTTTACAACCAAATTTCAGATTTTCTTAATAATGAAGCACATTGAATAAAAATGGTGCTAGGGGAAGGAAGACTGTAATGGTCGGAAAGAATACTGTGGAGCAGGGAAAATTTTGGGAAAGGTAGAAACCATTTGATAAGACAAATTTGATTTCATTCCTTATTGAATAAAACAAAATAATTGGTATGTTTCATTTGATAAGGAAAATCAGCAAAATCATAAAATATACTACGTAATAAATTAGATAGATTATCATTCTTAATTAAAATATTTAATTAAGACCTACCCAATTAATGCAATAATACCGGTATTATAAAACCATCACACAATTAGTATAAATTCATACATTCAGCTCCAAGCTGAATCAGCTCATGAACCACTCCCCTTTTGAGCCTCAAAAGTAGGAATAGTGTTAATTTGAGTCATAGCCCGGGTTGATAATTAATGGTTAATTGTCAATAAAACACTTTTAGTAAAGTGATCGAAGTATTACATAATTAAGAAAAGACCGTGTTTAAAATATATTGATAGGTTATTAAGGGTCTGTTCTACACGCAACTTTTAGGAGTTTTTGGGAGCTTTTTCGTAGCTTAAGCTTTTATTTCAAAACAAAAGTCTCGTTCTGCACACTAGCTTTTGTTAGCTTTTGGAAGCTTCTTTTTAGAAGCTACCTGTAGTAGCCTTAAAAAATAGATAGGAGCTTATTTTTTAGCAATCACAATTTTAACCCAATAACAAACCCACTACCCAATAGTCTACATAAATATTTGTCCTTTTATGTCATTTCATATATTTTTTCACAGTTACAGCTAGTTGTACAAAACACTTAAATAGAACTGACAGCTACAACTCCCACAGCTCCTTACTGTTCCAGCTCCCTACAGTTCACAACTACAGCTCTGCGTGCAGAACATACCCTAGATATTCAACATATGTTTATTAGAGCTCAAAAAGGTTAATACACCAGTTATTGTAGTAATTATCAACCCGGCCAAACCAATCAAATTGTTTAATTATAGCTCGTCAAATAGCTGCAAAATTGTCAAACTACAAATTTTTCAACAGCACCCTTAGCATGCAAGTAGGGGTGGGAATAGGCCGGGCTACCCGACAGGGGCCTATGGCATAGCCTACCGAAGGCCAGGCCAGGTCAGGTTTCTTTTATAAACAGGCTAGGCTTAGGCTAATTTAAAAGCCTATTTAGCTAAATAGGCCCAGACCAGGCTTAATTAAAAGCCTTTTAGGCCTACCAGGCCGGCCTATTTATTATATTATTAGTATATTTATATTTATTACGTATGTATATGTCGTATTATTAGTATTATATTATGTAAAAGTAATTATTAATTTGATCTTATATAGATTTTTAAAATATTTATGAGTTTTTTCTCGTAAATAAATAATTTTGGATGAAAACTTGCCCAAGTGAACAAATTATGTCTTCCAACCTTATGATTACATCCGGATACATATAAAAAATATTTAAACTTATTTCTAAAATATGCTTAATCAGGCCTTTAAAAGGCTTAGAGGCTGGCCTATTTAAATAAATAGGTCAGGCTTAGGCCTATAACATAGGCCTATCAAAGATAATAGGCCAGGCTCGGGCCTATGAAAATCGACATAGGCTCAGGCCGTACAAGCCTAGGCCTAGCCCGGCCTAGCCTATTTACACCCCTACATGCAAGGTCATAATATGCTCTAGCGCAAAAAAAAAAGGATTACTCTCTCTCTCTCTCTCTCTCTCTCTCTCTCTCTCTCTCTCTCTCTCTCTCTCTCTCTCTCTCTCTCTCTCTCTCTCTCTCTCTCTCTCTCTCTCTCTCTCTCTCTCTCCTCCTATATATATACAGTATATATGTGCAAAAATAAAGGAGAGAATTTAGCTTAGAGTTATCAGCCACCTTATGCGATAGATCGTGCAGTGGCACAAAAGATTGATGGTCGCATTAAAGTTGTTATACAAATGAATATAATTAAATACTCCCTCCGTTATCTTTTAAGTACTTATTACATTAACGTAAAAAATAGAAGTCAAAATATAGCCAAGTGAGATCTTATTAGATTAGTCGCATTTTGTAGTTTTTAAATATTAAATTTTTAGAATTTTTACTGTTAACGTAAAAAGTCAAAATGTTTTTATTTTTTTTACTGTTCATTGTAGCACTTTGACTTCTATTTTTGTTATAGTTATAGAAGACAAAATATAGTCAAGTGAGATCTTATTGGATTAGTCTCATCTTGTAGTTTTTAAATATTAAATTTTTAGAATTTTTACTTGTACCAAATTTGAGTTATTAATCGTTGAAAATGTGCATTGATATACGTGCATATGAGAAGTGTAACATTTAAAATAAACGGAGGAAGTATGAAGTTATAGTAGTATAATTAATATAATGTTAAGATTTTCGTCCACTCGACCACTATCCCTCCTAATTATCTCTTTGTAATTTGTGTGGCTTGAACTCCCACAGCCATCCGCCGACACTCGAGTGTCAACATATATATATATATATACATATATATAAATTGTGTATCTCCCAATTGCAATAGAGTTACTATGCGGAGGTTTTCATTGTGCCCATATGCGGACGTGTTCCGACAAGGAGGACTTTGTGCTATGCTTACCGATTGGCCTAATTAAAAATGCGGGTAATGATTTCCATGATTAGTGGGAGTGATTCATTGCCATAATTAAAAATACAGACGCAGTAAATGAAATAGAAAGTGGATCACATATTGCCATGATTAGTGGGAGTAATTATTACCATGATTTTAATCTTCCTTCCGTTGCAAAATTGATGAGATAATGCTATTCTAGGGTTTCAGTTGCAACATATATGCAACATCATTCATCCGGAGGGTTTAGGGATGATCGATCTCAACTTCATGCCGGACGATTCGGGCGACAGAATCGATGGTGCAATAGCATCGGCGGAGACCCATAACGGTGATGACGATACACGACTAGCAGAGTTGGAATGCGTTTCACATGGTGGTGATGATATTTTGGAGATACTTGACGATTCAATACCACAATATGGAATGACGGAAACTGGTGGTGATGCGGAGTTGGGTAGTGGAGATGTGTGGAAACTGGTGGAGATGCTGGCTGTGAGTTGATGAAATGATGGGACAGTAAATAATAAGACATGGTATTAAGATAAAAGGCTGATGTGTGGGACACAAATGCACACTGACATGACTAGAAAAAACAAGCATAATAAATTGTTTAAATGAATCCTGCTACATTGAAATTAGATGATGTTGAAAATTTAATACAAGCAATGCAAGTTTCATATTTTATGAAATCCTCCTATTCACATAACAGTGAATAAGAAGTTGCTGCATCACATGAGTTTGGTAGTTAATAATATTAATGAACAAATGGAGCAGTACATACCAAAAAAAAAGGATATAAGTACAACCACGAGTCTTTTAAAAATGTTCAGAATTATTGTAAACGACTTTAGTAAAGATTAAGAACATTTTAATACAGTTTCTGCAGCATCAGGTAATCATTTACATATCACATGATGAAGAATAGGGCAGCACACCATTACACAATTTCAGTATCAATATTTTTTGGCATGACACTGTATTGATTATGTGTTTGTAGTGTACAAAGTTGATAGAACATGGCTACTCAAAACTTAGCACACAATATTATAATGCAATTAGTAGAGCATCAGATAAACATGTTCATAGCACAATATGAAAATCAGGGCAACACATCAGCATCACATTAAGAACATACAGCTGAATCTTTCAAAATCTTAGATAAGGTGTAACATATCACATTAAGAACTATACAGCAGCACATTAACATGTAGTATAAAGCATCATGCATCGTAAAAAGAACATGGAATTTTTGTATGTAAGCTACCTTTTCATCGGTAGCTGTGTGAACGTCCGGAGATGGGATTTGCTCTGTGTGCTTAGGAAGCGCGTGTCCCACAAACTTCATAACGTCATCCATAGTTATAGACCTCTTTAAGGAACATGTATATGACCCGCCGGATTTGCACTCGATGAAGTCAAAAAAACATGCTACAATGAATTTAACCATAATAAGCACTGTTAATAATTATCATATAATTAAAATCAAACCTATGTAACCAAAACTTTGCCAAATATACCATAATGCAGTGGAAGTTACTGCCCAAAACTTCGGTCCGGGTGGGTCGTGCGATCCGTCGTGCCTTTCCTCCTCTCTTTCGGACTTCTATCCCCCTATTCTCCCGGATTCCGATTTTCGGGGTATCTTCGGGTTTCTATTTCCTCTCTAAATTTTACTCGGGTCTAATTGAATGTTTGGACTCGAATTCTCGAGTTCATTGCTGTCGAGTTTCGGTGTGCAATTTATTATCTTTAATTAGTTTTTTTATTAAATTCCTTTAATTCCTTTTTAAATTAAATATCATTTCTCATTTCCTTATCTTTATTTATTTATTTATTATTTATTTATTTAATTATTATTTTATTTTATGTTGGAAAATTCTCGGGTATTATAATGCTACAGCGAGATTGATGGTGTGGTGGGGGGAAGGGTTTGCTGCGTGGGTTTCGGTTTTTTAGGGAATGAGATGTTGTGTCCTTTTCACTAAGATTTTAGAGTGATGACAAAATGGGGAAAGGGTTAGAAAATTGGTAATAAAATATGCGGTCCAATAGATAAGGAATTGTTGGGACAGATTTTGCACAATCTTGGGAAAAATTCTGATAACACATGTCTAGAAATATATGCTATAAAAAGTTGTCCACGATTTTAGTACATCCCAAAAATATGAAATATCAATAATTACCACTAATCACTCCAGTGAAGAAAAGGAAAGTCAATATAATAAATAACTGCAATAGGTGGATTTGTGGGGGGTGGGGGGCAGCACACTCTGTGCATTTGGGAAACATGTGCGGAGGTGCGGACTCCGGACAGGAACTTGTTCGTCCCAATTGATGCGAGGTTAGGGTCAATTCGTTCATTGACGACAGCATGTTAATCCATATTTAAGTTTAATAAAGTGGTATCATAGCCATGTGACTCATTCTAGCCTATGTTTAACATAAAATACGTAAGAATTGGATATCAAGCTAGTAATTAAGGAGAGTTAATTAATGGAATAATGTCACTCCCAGCCTCCCAACATCTGTGAGGAGTTTGTGCCTTTTCATTTCTCACAACAGAAAATTAGTAGTATATCATTATCATTATCATTATATAGAATGACTGAGGAATCATCATACAAATTATAACAATAATAATGATAAAAGAAAATATTGATGTAGTACTTTGTTTCATTGGCCATGCATGCAAAAGTCATACCCCCATTCAACCTTCAAAACTCTCACAACGCATATATATACATTCATCCATGAATTCAAGGAGTAAATACTACTATATATTGTAGTAAATATTTATTCAAATATGAATAACAGTAATGAATTAAATGCAGGTGGAGAATCAAACTTCTAACTTTCGGGTTGGAAGTAAGTGGATTTGGCCACTTAACCAAGTTAATTTAAGAATATAGTTTGAATTTCATCAATATTCAATCAATTATGATCCTTAACCTGTATAAGCTGTTTTAAAAAAAAAAACAGTTATGATTCTTGATAAGTAATATTCTAAACTATTTTTTTTTGGATTACAAATCTTCTCTTTCTTTAAAAAAATTGAAAACCAATAGCCCAATCTTAATCTGTGGAAAAACAACGGATGGCACGCAGAATTGGTACATCAACATGTATATATAGAGAATCAAATAGATCCCCATCCCCCCCCCCCCCCCCAAAAAAAAAAAACACACACACATAGGAGTATATAATACTACCTCCCTCTCGTTATGTTTCTTACATTTGGTAATGTGTTACTATTGATACACAAACTTTCATTTAAATTTTATCATAGTTATACAAGTTAAAATATGACTTAGTGAGATATTGCTAGATTCGTCTCGTCATGTAGTTTTTAAATATCGAACTTTTAGAACCTTTATTTGTACCGAACTTGAGTTATTAATAATTTAAAATGTGCACTGAACCGCGTAAAAAATAGGTCCGTAATAAAATTAAGATACATAGGAAGTATTGATTAGACGAATATAATAATATCCAACGTGGCTTTATTTTATTACTATACTTATAGAAAAATTAAATTAAAATTAATAGTAAACCATGTTAACAAGTCAAACACGACACATTAAATTAGATGTAGTATTCCAAAATACTACATATATACCACCTGCACAACACTACTCAACCATAAAACTATCTTTTTTCTTCTTTATTGTAAAACATTGACACTCGAGTGTTTTCAAAGGGCTGTGAGAGTCTAAGCAACATAAAATATAAAAGGGATAAATGAGTGAGATAGGGGGACTGGGTGACTAATCCAACCCTCAACATAATGTTGAAAATTAGAGGAATTAACTACTACACCAAATCCTCATCCATAAAAACTTCACTATTATTCTCACATGTCTTTATTTATTAAGGATAAATGAGAATCCCATTGATCGCACTAATTAAAGCACGGGCCACACAAACATGGATAACCTATATTTTTTTTTGTGAAACTGGGTATCCCAGGCCACATTAGACCCAAAACTAATCCCTCGATGATATGTAAGGGCAATTAAGGGCGCCTCTCCCAGCGTAGTTTTTTGCATACACAATGCTCGAACCCGAGATATTGCTTAAGCAACTAGAGCCCCATCCACTCAAGCCAACTGCTGTTGGTATGGATAACCTATATTCTAAAATAAATTATTCATTTCATATCATATATACATATTAAGTATTCAACAAAAAAATAATACAACTTATATTAACTTAACATATACTTCTATTTACTTTCCAATATAATACATTTCATAACATATACTTTCTTTACAATATTGATTGAAAAACGTAGGCTTAATAACTGAAGTAAAAACCTTACTACTCGAGAAAATATATACCCCTTATATATGACTTCGTATTTACTTAGTATTATGGGGACGGAGGGAGTACTTAGTAGTACAATCCGGTTATGGTACAACCCTTTCAAGAGCCTTTAAGTGCAGACATCACAAAAAATGCATCCCGCATCACATAACACTTCTCCGAACATCACATTTTTGACATCACACAACACATGTCTCCCAACACACAAAATACACCATTTTATACATCACACAACATAACTCCCACATCACACACATGGTGGCTGCACATGCAGCCACCTGCACAATAACACTTCCCTTAGTAGTATATGCAATACAGTTATTATTTTGAATTCAAACTCATAATCACTCTCAATACACGACTCTCTATATAGCTAGTCTTCATATGTGACATTACCCCTTTTTTTGAGCTATACTATTTTAATTTTGAATTCACAGTTTACTTACAAGCTTTTGGATTATACTTAATAATTATTATTATTATTATTATTATTATTATTATTATCATTATTATTATTATTATTATGATTATTATTATTAAGACTTGTAATTAAAAAAAATAATAATAATAGTATTAAACATATATATATATATTCATTAAATACGTATTTTTTTCCTTGTAATTAAGTAATACCAGAATGGGGGTTGGGGACTTATCCAAGTGGTAACTCCCTCAACTCCCAACCTATAGGTTGGGAGTTCGAATTTCCACCCAACCCCTCCCATTTGTTTCATTTGTAATGGTGTAACATGGACTTCCACCACCATTTTCCAGACCTTTAATGGCTTCTTAAAAAAAAAGAAAAAGTAATATTGGAATAGAAAAGTGCAGGGCCCCAACCTCAGCCAATAATTAGGCTCACCTGAGTGGATCAAGACATTAATTAACCAAAGTTCAGGAGTTGGAGGCCAGGGCTTGTCCTATTCTATTTTGGTCTCCACAAAGACCCTTTTGTCGCTTCATAATCGGAAACTCGAATTAAAAAAAGTTTAATGGAGTATTTTTTTTAAAAAAAAAAAATTGAAAGTTCTTTGGTATTTAAAGAAAATTGTGGGAGACTCCTTTTGTCTATTGATAATGGAGAATTATTCACAAAACAAAAGGGTTTGTTAGTAGCAACCAAGTACATTAATTGGTACAAACTCCTTTTTATAATTACGGATAGAGAAACACGTATCGATCGAGATTGTGAAAATGTGAATCATTACAAATTAATTATTACTAATATACTCGTGCATGTTTACTAATCCATCAATTATAATTAACATGTTAGTATAAAAACATAATTTACTTGTAAAGTTAAAGTGCTGGAGTAAAAGGTCTCAAATTCGATCAACATCGATAGGTTGATAAATTTTTATACTAGTACTCCATCCCCCACAATAATTCTGTTTATTTTTTATTTTTTCACAAAATCCAAAACATTTATTTAATGCGCTCTGTATAAATAAAAATTATATAAAATGTATATTTTAAAATTATATAATTAGGCGATTCTAACAAGACGGTATTGTTACATCAATACAATAAAATTGAGTAAAAGTTAAATAATGAATGGTGTTAAAAGTTAAATGCAGCCACAATTATTGGGACGGAGGGAGTATTATTTATTTATAAATTTTATTACCTCCATTTATTTATTTATTTATTTTAAAAAATTATATACTAATCGAATTAAAAATGAGTAATAGGTTGTAAAAAAATGGAAATGTGAGGGCAAATGTTAGATTAATATTGGTTAGGGAAAAGGCAGTGCTGTGCTGCCCATTGCACAACGCAACAGGCAATATTGTTCTTTTGGCAGCCAATTGTAGCTTACATTGTTGCAACAATTACTTTAATTTAGTTTGTGGTCTGGATTCTCTCTACAAAATTATTGTGTCTGTACGTAAAAACTGAGAGCATATTCCTGCTTAGCTATTTAATTCCCTCCCCTACTTAATTTACCTATCAACTTTCACTCCAAATTCCTTAAAGCAAAACTATTTCTTGAAAATTTAATAACATTAATTCAACATTTTAATAATAAATGAACATACAAACAACTTCGAATATTATAACCCTAGCCCGGTTGGTTTTGGTTGTGTTTTTCCTGATGATGATGGCCGGTGGCAGGAGTAGGGGCGAAACTACACACGTGAATGGAATGGTCTGGCCCCACTATGAATTTTGCAACAAGCCTACAATGTACTCTCTCTCTCTCCCGTTAAGAGTGTCTCAAAACTTTTGGGCACGGTATTTTATGTGGGGATAGTTAGTATTTAATGAAGTTGTAGATTATTGTTAAAGTGGGGGTAAATTAGTAATTTATGTGATGTGCTGTTAATGAATTTGAATTTTTAATTGATTTATTTATGCGTGATGTGATAGTTGTGTGTTTAAAATTTTAATAAATTTATTTATTGATGTGATATGATGAGAGTGAGTTTATAGTTATTACTTCCTCTGTTCCTAATTAATTGACAGAGATGGTGTTTTGTCACTGTTTATTGAGTAACTTTGATTCGACTTTTTCATACAATTATATAAGATAAAATATAGTCAATTGAGATCTTGTTGGATTCGTCTAATCGCATAGATTTAGAATATTAAATTTTTATAATTTTTACTCGTATGCAATTTGAGTTATGAAGGATTAAAAATGTGTATTGGATTGCGTAAAATGTGGGTCCGTGACAATTAAAAAGGAACGGAGAAAGTATTTCTTAAAAAGGAAATGAGACAAGTGGATTGAGACAGACCGAAAGGAAAAGTGATACATAATTAATGAGACGTAGGGAGTATTATCTATGTTAGATATAGTCTAATGTTATAAACTTATAATAATATTGATCATCTTTTACTTAATTATTTTGTTCTTTTAAATTTTAAGAAGCCCAAATTATATAGTATAATCTAATAGTTCTTGGCCCACTTTTATTAAATTAAGGATTGCTCTGTACTCTACTTATACCTCTTCCTTCTCCATTAGCACTAGATGTTTTTCTCCCATGAAACCGCTAGCTCCCATTGCTTTTAGAGTCTCGTATGGAACGTAAACTAAAATGGATACTCTATGAGAACTGGCTAGTATCGGAAAGCCAAAAGTGCTCAAACCTTTTCGATTTTTTAAGCATTATACTTACCTCTAGTTGAATGGCTTGGTCGGTTGTCGAGTGGAAGTTAGGTTTGCATTTGGTTTTGGGTTAGTGTTTTTTTTTTTGTGAATATTTTTTAGTGGAACCCCGCCCCCCTTATTGAGATTTCAGGTTTCGCCACTGGGCAGGAGGGTATATCTGGATCGATTGGAATTGCGACAAATTTGGTGGCAGAGTTGCATGGCATTTGGAATGGCATGAAGAGGCTCTTTCATCTTGGGGGTCAAGTCAACATGTTGCTACTCTGATTCTTTAGAGGCGCTACACATTATTGAGAATGACACTTCGGTTTATCACTGGTGTTCAATATTACTGATATCTTGTCGTTGGTATCATATTTTGCAAGAAGGTAATTCTATGGCGGACATCCTTGCGAAGCATGGTTCTTGATCAGTGGAATATTTCACGACTTTAGCCTTTCCTCCAGATGATGTGAAGCTGTTGCTTACGGCGGACATGGCTGGAGTTTGGTTTCTCCGAGTTTGAGTGTATTTGGTTTTCGTTTACTGTTTTTTCTCTCCCACCCCTCTCCCCTACTGTAGCTTTTGTATATATAGTTTTTAAAACTTTGCCGACGCCTTATGCGTTATTATCTATTAAAAAGAAAAAAAAACTTCGAATATTATATATTGTCATTCACTCAATCGTTTCGATCTAAGTCAAATAAGAGATGTTAAGCTACTTCTAATTGAGTAATTCTTTCGATTATATGTATGAGGGAAATTTATGATTGCTAGGATTTAAATGTTCGTATTTAATTTGGTAATTTTTGCTACCAATCAAGAAACATTAATTTTGCATTACTATCGTGATTCAATAGAAGCCTCATGAAATATTGAAAACTTAGAATATATTATGTACAACTAGTTGTTACCGCGAACTGTGGTTGTGAGTTGGAGCTTTAGGAGCTCTACATTTTGATAGGACTGAAGTTTTTAATTTTATAGAAGTAGTTGTAATTTTTCAAACAGATAAAAAAGTTAATTAAATTAAAAATTAACTTTCGAAAAGCTGTCAAAAGCCACAAATAGTAGTTTATGTTGTAGAGCTCTACATAACTTCTTTCCACAACTACAAGCTTTAAAAGATGGTGTAAAAAACAAAATTTTTATTTTGTATAGAACATAAAGCTATCAAAAACTCCCAAAGCTACATACATGCATAACAAACCCTTAAATGCAAATAGTCATTTCTCAATGTTAAATTGACCATCTATAGAAAGTCTCACAAGTCTCCTTTTTAGAGTTTGATGGTGTTGTGATGGACGTGTTCAAGCAATCCATGCAAGAGCCACATGTGTTTTGCACAAATATATGTAAATGTTTTATTTTGCAAAACATATTCAATAATATAGTCTCCCAGTATTCCCCTAAAAAAATAATATAGTCTCGCATAATTCATCCTAAGGCTTGAGGGAAAATTTTCCCTTTTGAGTTATGTAAATCATATTTGCAAAGAATACTCGCTTCTTACTTCTCACTAGTAATAATACTATTCATATAGCTTTTGTTCTAAACATATATTGAAATTATTCAATTTCAATCGTACAAGGAGTTAATTAAGCAATATAATTATAATTCACGTTAGAAAGAAAAATACAAACGATGTGCGTTATATGGTTGAATAAAAAAATTATTGCAGGGTTGTCAAGGTGGATGGCTTGGGTTTGATACTTTTGATAAACTCTATCCAAGTCCAAAAGAAGTCAATGATTAAATATATAACAGTAACAACTTGTTCTACATTTTAGTATGTTTTCATTAAAAAATATTTATATATTTAAAGGAAAAAAAAATAATGGAGATGAAGGGACAAGTGGAGGAAGGTGGAATCCACATAGGCAGTTGCCACAACAATAGTAGTGTCATAACATATAGCGACGCCCCAAACCGTTAACTTGAAGCTACATCGCCATTCGCCGGCGCCAAATATTCTTTTGTTCTCTACTCTTCTTCTTTCCCTTAAAAAATTATGGCAGTGGCACCCTCCCTCTCCCTCCGTCCTTAGCCCCTTTTGGCCATATACATACTATATTTATAAAGATTGAAGCAAATATATATATATATATATATATATATAAACATTGAAACATTGGAGGAGGACATACTTATTTGCATATGTCCGTTTAGCTTCCCTACTTCTTAGTGACCACTCTCTTGTGTCCTTGTTTAAGTTAAAAATCTGATCTTTGTTTTAGTTCCTCAATGGATTCAACTGGGTTTTCTTCACCCAGGAGGGCCGATTGTTTTCCGGCGGGTCTTCGGGTTCTTGTGGTGGATGATGATCCTACTTGGTTGAAGATTCTTGAAAAGATGCTCAAGAAATGCAATTATGAAGGTTTTTATCTGTTTTATCTTTTTTGTTCATGTTGTTCTGTAGAAATGCAAATGCCTTTTTATTTTTCATTTTTTTATGTGGTGACTTGACTGCTTTTGTTTGTATTAGTTTTGTGTTCTTGGTATGTTTGTATATTTGGGGATGGTTCAGTGATTAGGGTTTTGACTGCATCCATATCAAGCATAAAACAAATAGGGAAGTTTTAGGATATAGGCTTAGATTCAAGCTGTTTTGGAGATTGGGGTTGGTGGGGGGGGGGGGGGGGGGGGTGGGCAATTCAATTCTTTCATGGTTTGTGGGACATTTAAAGCAATTGATAAGAAGAAAATTCCTCTTATTGTATCAGTTTATTGTTTATCACCAGGGAGTTCCTTCCAGCTAAGGACATGACTGTGGTTTTAAGTTGGATGCAAAATCTAATCGGTCAGCAATCATTATGTTTCGCATCTTTTGATGGTTATTATTCTGGCATGATTTCCAGTTCAATTTCTTTGGGATCAGTGAGAGGAAGAAAATAAGAGACATGGGTTCTTTCCTGCTTTTAGCTTTTCTTACTATGTGCCCGAACTATTTATACATACAGGTTTTTGGTTCTTTTGTGTGATGAACTTTGTCAATGCTTGGTTTTAGCTAAAAATATAAGTATTTGGGAAGTTACGTCAGATCCATAAAAAAAAAATGAACATTATAAGCTCCAAAATTTGTAAACATGGTGGAAGTTTGTTTAGGTCAAGTAAGAAACAAATGACGGATTGCCCTTTCTATTCATTTTGGTGTTTTGTATTCAAATTTGTACCATCACTGCTGAAATTCCACAAAGAAAACCATAGAGTAGACATGTGCATGGATCACAAATAAAAGCAAAAATAAAATTTAAAAATTAGTGTTGAAATGTTGAACTAGGCTCCTCTGTTATCCCCAAGTTCATTGCATATTGATTGTATTGTGGAGAGATAGATTGTCTAGCAGACATCTAGGGACTGTAGATATGCTTGATTGATCTTGTGCAGTGGGCAATTGATGAAATCTATTGTAACTTATGTCCATGATGAATCCCATCTGGCACTAGAAAAGTATGATCCTCTAATATGTGATGACTTATTGTAGTTATTAAATAAATTAGATACCACTTCCCAATACCTCGATGTTATATGCACTCTGATATTAAAAAGGATATGTGATCTGTAAGAGTTTATTCTACTTCATCCGATTTCATGCAACATTCCACTACTTATACCATTAAACTTGATGGAAGAAGTTTGAGAGAAGGTGATCAACATATAGTTGCCTCTCATACCAAGCCGGAATACTAATTTATTCATGGTTGTCGGGGGGCCTTGCAGCTCGTCAAATTTTAATAACAAGCAACTAGCTTGTATAAGATTACCCCTAGAAAATTTTAATACGTCCCTTGTTCTGGCTGGTTTATTTAGATTCATATGTATAGCCATTAATAGGACAAATCAATCAAAAGTAATCTTTTGATACCTTTTTTACGAGGGTATATGGCTTCTAAATTGAAATCTTATACCTAAAATACAAAAGTTCCTTTTACAAATCTTCAGCTTCATATACTCAGACCTGCTTTTTATTAACCAGTCGATCTTTAAATGTCTAATTATCATTGTTGTGGTAGTATTTACCTCTTATATGTTCCACTTCTCCAATTTCTATTTTCATGTGTTTCAGTCACAACTTGTAATTTAGCAAGAGAGGCCTTGAACTTGCTACGAGAACGAAAAGACGGATTTGACATAGTAATCAGTGATGTCAACATGCCTGACATGGATGGTTTCAAGCTTTTGGAACATGTTGGTCTGGAGATGGATCTGCCAGTTATAAGTGAGTTTTATGCTTCCTATATCACTTATTTCTCTAGGAAGTAGATGCCCATGCCCCCTTCATGGTTTCCCATCTTTGTATAACCTCAAGTTATGAATAATGTACTGTGCAGTGATGTCTGTCGATGGGGAAACGAGCAGGGTGATGAATGGTGTGCAGCATGGTGCTTGCGATTATCTTCTTAAGCCTATCCGGATGAAAGAGCTTCGAAACATATGGCAACATGTCTTTAGGAAAAGGATACATGAAGTAAGGGATATTGAAGGCCACGACAGCTTTGAAGAGATTCAGATGATTAGAGGTGGAATAGAGCCATCTGATGATGGTTACTTGTATGGTGGAGATTTGGGCTTAGTTAGGAAAAGAAAAGATGTGGAGAACAGGCACGATGATAGAGGATGTGGAGACCCATCCTCTGTGAAGAAATCAAGGGTTGTTTGGACTGTAGATCTTCATCAGAAGTTTGTAAAAGCTGTCAATCAGATTGGGTTTGAGAGTAAGTTTATCATCTTCACTACAAACTGGTAATTACATTGCTACCATGGAATAGGAATCGACACCTTACTCTTGTGCCTTTGTTTTGCACTTCTTATATTTGTTCATCCATCACCTGAGCTTAAAAATAGCTCCTTTACAATGCTTTACAGAAGTTGGGCCCAAGAAAATACTCGACTTGATGGGTGTGCCCTGGCTGACTAGAGAAAATGTTGCCAGTCACTTGCAGGTATATTTTTCTTTTGGTGTTGGTAGATAGTTCTTACACGCTACCTTTTTTCCGTTGCCTGGATTTTGATCAATGCTCTTGGTTTTCACTTTTCGCCACTTAATGTTGAAAAGAAAGATATTGATGTGCTCATGTGCACATGCACATATCTTCGGATATGTTGGTCCTGAACTAAAGCAATATCATTAGTACCTTATTACTTATTTGCAGAAAAGCTTTTAATGTCACCTTGCATCATCATTATTTGTATCAGTATAATCACAAAACTTCATAATTCCATAATCGTAAAAGATTTCCTTTTGATTCTTTCAGAAGTACCGGCTCTACTTGACCAGGTTGCAGAAAGAAAATGAGTTAAAAGCTATATTTGGGGGAGCAAAGCACTCAGAAGCCTCCTTAAAAGATTCTACTTGCAGTGCTTCTCTCCAAAGTTCAATAACACAGAATTCGACTACAGTGCAACAGAACAGTCTGGCTAATGAAAGTTTTACTGGTCCCGGACACAAGGTTCTGATCCAAAATAAAGATCCAAAACTTTGTGATGGAAAGTTTACTGGGGCACTTGCTAAGTCGAGGATAGAATCCAAGAAACCTGTGTTGGGAGATGCAGTTGATCCTGCTATAGGCAATCTCCCGAGGATCAGTTTCAGCCACCACTTTGGACCAATGGGTGCAGATGTGAAGCCTGAACCGAAGATCCCAGTTCAGCACTCTTGGGGTGCTGAGATTCCATCTCAGCAGTTGAAACAAGAGCATAAGGCTGACCTTCATGCAGAGCATGGGTTTGGTCACCTTCCACTTCCACTTCCACTGCCACTGCCACTGCATCAAACCCATGTTGATTCCATGGCGGCTAGTCGCTGCAATGCTGGGACTTCACCATATGAGTCTGACAAACCGCCAGAAGTGACACTAGATTCATCCTATGGAAAGAGCACAAGCCAGAGTGTTGAAAATGTTGGTAAAGATGAAAGTGCTGTAATGTTCTCTGTCCAATCTAAAAGCCATTCCACGAACTGCAATGTGGTTGATTCCATCCCTAGTTTTCTGTGGAATGCAAGGAACCACAACTTGGAACAGAATCTATTTGATGATCTGAAATCTTCTGACAGGAACTTGGATGTTGGAACTGGATCAACTCTTAGGAATCTGTGGGATGAAGGATTCAATGACTATTCCTGTCAAGGTGAATTTTATCAGATGAATGCTTCTTCTGTTGGGAATATGGAAATGTTTGTCTACAATAATCAGGAGCTCCTTGGGGATGTGCCACCACACTTATATGATCCTCTCAAGTTCGACTTTGAATATCCAATTGACCCTGTCGATTACCCTGTCATAGATCAAGGTTTGTTTATTGCAGGACCTGTTTAGTTATTAGGACTCATTGTGTTGGTATCTTCCATTCAAGAAAAAGGCAACTTACAATGTTACAAGTTGTCAGGAGTGTAGAGAAACAATCGTCTTTTCTTTTTCTTGTAGTGGCTTCCTCTTTGTGGGCATGATGTTATGTATCATAGGGGGCTCTAAAAGCCAAGCATAATGAACAAGCTTCTCTGCAGATTACTTTACCAAGAAAAGGGGTCATTGTCTGTACAACACAGGAAACTATCCTACCTATTTTTATATGCTAGAATGAAATGATAGTTGCACACTCACACATGATCTTCTAATGTTCATCGAGATTGTCCCTAACATGTTTAATTCCTACAGGCTAGGGACTTCCTCTCCTCTGATATTTCATTATGAGATTAACCCTTTGTGCCAACCGGAAACAGTTGCAAAGCCCCCCATTACTTCAGTTTCTACAGGCCAGAAGAACATAGCTGCTGTTGCCTCCCAACTTGGAATCCAGGCAAGAAATTGTTATTGAACTCTGTTGTCAAATTATTTTACCAGAGTAACTATGTAACCACTGCTCAATTTCCCAACTAACATTTCATTAACATCCCAAAATAGTACTGTATATGATAATAGGACGTACCTTCCAATTAGGTACTCTATCAACATAATCAAAATTAAGTTTCCGTTTGTTTTAGGTTCTTCTATGGAATAGGAACAAACATATCTAGCGTTCAAAAATTCTCCAGAATTACCCAGTTTTATGTGAATCAAAATGTTTGCATGGATAATTGTTGGGGTCCTCCCAACTTAGTCAACAAAGTAATAAAATATATGGGGAGCCTTCATTATTGAGATAGAGACACACATATTCACGGGTGAGAGGCTGTCAATTATTCCATACAACACAGCAGCCATAGAGAGAAAACAAGAGAAAGAAAGAGAGCAAAAAACGCAGCTGCCTTCTTCCTCCGTCCAGTTTCTGATTTCCGGCCAATCGGCACACCAAACCTTGTCCGATCGGGTTGAAATTTTTACAGCAGGTGCGGGACATCTTGTTCTTGATTTTGTACGGTGGAAATCGAATTTCAACGGTTAGAAATTTTTGTATAATTTTCTGTTCGGGGCTGCAGTTTTGAGTTCTTATTTTCCGATTTGGTGTTCTTGGTGGAGTTGAGATTGTGGTGACTTTGTGTTGTTGTAAGGCCACATCTTTTGTTGTGATTTGAGCAGACTTTGGTGTAATCTCCTTTGGTGATAGTGGATTTGAGATAGGCTCAAGAGCCTCGTGGTTTTTACCTTTCGAATTGGAAGGGTTTTCCACGTAAATCATTGTGTTCATTGTTTGCTTGTTTTTGCTAATGTTCCTGCGAAATTCTAACAACTTGGGAATTGTTTGTCCGCTGCAAATTTTGAACTTGTGAAGTGTTTGGTGAATTCCCAACAGAGTGGTATCAGAGCGTTTATTGTTGTTAGAATAATGGAAATTAACACAAGCCGGATGATTTCGTTGAATGGGATGAATTATCACAAATGGCAGGGGAAGATGAAAGATCTTCTATTTGTAAAAAGTTTGCATCTACCTGTGTTTGCTACTTCGAAGCCAGAATCTAAATCGGATGAGGATTGGGCTTTTGAGCATCAACAGGTGTGTGGTTTTATTCGACAGTGGGTCGATGATAATGTGTTAAATTTAGTAGCTAATGAGACGCATGCCAAGACATTGTGGGATAAGCTTGAAAAGCTTTATGCTTCAAAGACGGGGAATAATAAGTTATTCTTGGTGAAACAATTGATACAATTGAGGTATAAGGAAGATGTTCCTATCGCTGACCATGTGAATGAGTTCCAGGGGTTATTGGATCAATTGTCAAATGTTGGAGTGAAATTTGATGATGAGATTCTTGGATTATGGTTGCTGAATACTTTGCCTGATAAGTGGGAGACATTCAGGGTGTCACACACTAATTATGCTCCTGATGGTGCAATGACTCTTGATTATGCCAAAAGTGGAATCATGAATGAGGAGATGAGAAGAAAAACTCAAGGTTCATCATCTTCACAGAATGAGTTGTTCGTTGCAGAGAATAGGGGGAGACAGAAAACCAGAAATGTTGATAAGGGCAGACAAAGGAGCAAATCCAAATCTCGATATAAGAATGTTGAGTGTCACTACTGTCACAAGAAGGGTCATATCCAGAAATATTGCTTCAAGTGGAAGAATGATAACAGGAATGCAGGTGCAGGAAAGTCTGATGATGCCAGTCATGTTGCCACGACTACTAAAGATGATCTCGTTGTTGTCTTTGATGAAAATGCAGTGAATACAATTTCTTCTGATGTTAGTTGGTTTGCTGATACAGGTGCTGCAGTCCATGTCACATCAAAAAGGGATTTCTTTTCTACTTACAATGCTGGTAAGTATGGTTCATTAAGGATGGGAAATAATGGTATATCTGAAGTTGTGGGCACAGGTGATATTTGTTTGAAGATGGCCAATGGATCTATATTGCGATTGAAGGATGTCAGACATGCACCGGATATTCGTATGAATCTGATTTCTGTTGGGAGACTTGATAAAGATGGTTATGGAAATAATTTCTGTGATGGTATATGGAAACTGAATAAAGGATCTCTTGTGGTTGCTAAAGGTAAAATACTGAGATCAAACTTATATTCGTTGCAAGCTTCAGTTTCCAGTGATGCTGTGAACCTGGTGGAGAAGCAGAATTCCCCTGAATTATGGCACAGAAGGTTGAGTCACATAAGTGCTAAAGGCCTCGAAACTTTGGTGAGAAAAAATGCCATTTCTGGATTGAATAATGCAAATTTGGAGAAATGTGCACATTGTTTTGCAGGAAAGCAACACCGAGTTTCATTCAAGACTCACCAACCTTGACGAATGCAGAATTTACTGGACTTGGTGCATTCAGATGTCTTTGGTCCGTTGAAGGTACACTCATTTAGTGGTGCATCTTATTTTGTGACATTTATTGATGATCATTCCAGGAAGCTATGGGTCTATGTGTTGAGATCAAAGGATCAAGTGCTTGATAAATTTAAGGATTTCCATGCTTTAGTCGAAAGGCAAACTGGAAGAAAGTTGAAGTGCATCCGTACTGATAATGGGGGAGAGTATCGTGGACCATTTGAGGATTATTGCAGGAAACAGGGGATTCGACATCAAAAGACACCTCCTAAGACACCTCAGTTGAATGGGTTAGCTGAGAGAATGAATCGAACATTATTGGAGAGAGTTCGATGTCTGCTGGCAGAGTCAAAACTTCCTAAGACCTTTTGGGGTGAAGCTTTATTGACTGCTACACATGTGATCAATCTGACTCCCACAGTTGCTCTTAATGGAGATGTTCCAGATGCAGTTTGGAAAGGTAAAAGTTCATCATATGATCATTTAAGAGTCTTTGGTTGCAAGGCCTATGTTCATGTTCCAAAAGATGAGAGATCAAAGCTTGATGTGAAAAGCAAACCGTGCATCTTTTTGGGCTATGGTCAAGATGAGTTTGGCTATAGATTGTATGATCCAGCTACAAAGAAGCTCGTAAGGAGTCGTGATGTTGTGTTTATGGAAAATCAGACAATTGAAGATTTGAAGAAATCTGACTCTCATGCTCAAGATGACTTTGTAGATGTTGAGCCAGTTCCTATGACACAATCACCAGCTGGAGATAGTGAAGAAGAGGATATGCAACAAGATCAGACAGATGATGATCATGGTGATGGTGCACAACACGCTATGGATGGTGACAATGATGGTTTTGATCATACTCAACAGGTTCCTCTCAGGAGATCTACAAGAGATAGACAACAGTCTACTAGATATTCACCTAGTGAATATGTCCTTTTGACTGATGAAGGAGAACCTGAATGCTTTGATGAAGCAATTGAGAGTGTGGATAAAGAGCATTGGTTGCATGCTATGAATGATGAGATGGAGTCTCTTTATGATAATGATACATTTGAGTTGGTGAAATTACCAAAAGGAAAAAGAGCCCTGAAAAATAAGTGGGTTTACAGGCTGAAGCAAGAACAAGGTTCTTTGACACCAAAGTATAAAGCAAGGTTGGTGGTTAAAGGCTTCGAGCAGAGAAAAGGAATTGATTTTGATGAAATCTTTTCTCCAGTAGTTAAATTGTCTTCTATTCGATCTGTGTTAGCGATGGCTGCAAGTCTTGACTTGGAGATCGAACAAATGGATGTGAAGACAGCATTTCTTCATGGTGATTTAGATGAAGATATCTATATGGAGCAACCTGAGGGATTTCAAGTGCAGGGCAAAGAAGATTATGTCTGCAAATTGAAAAAGAGCTTGTATGGTTTGAAACAAGCTCCTCGACAATGGTACAAGAAGTTTGAGTCAGTGATGCAACAACATGGTTATCGAAAGCTCAATTCTGATCATTGTGTATTTGTGCAGAGGTACTCAGAAAATGATTTCATTATTTTGCTGCTCTATGTTGACGACATGTTAATTGTTGGTCAGAGTATTTCAAGAATTAGGGAGCTTAAGCAAGAGTTGAGCAAGTGCTTTTCTATGAAAGATTTGGGAGCTGCAAATCAAATTCTTGGCATAAGAATTTTGAGAGATAGAAAAGTTGGTAAACTTTGGCTATCGCAAGAGAATTATATTCAGAAGGTGCTTCAAAGGTTTCATATGGAAAATGCTAAGCCTGTTAGTACTCCATTGGCAACACACATGAAATTGAGTGTTTCTCAATGTCCTTCAACTGAAGAAGAGAAGAAAGATATGGAAAATGTTCCCTATTCATTAGCAGTTGGAAGTTTGATGTATGCAATGGTATGTACAAGGCCTGATATAGCCCATGGTGTGAGCACTGTAAGTCGTTTTCTCTCAAATCCTGGAAGAGAACATTGGAAAGCTGTGAAGTGGATCTTGAGATATCTTCGTGGTACATCAGATTTGAAACTCTGTTTTGGAAGTGAAGATTTAGTTCTTCGTGGTTTCACTGATGCTGATATGGCGGGTGATATTGATACTCGCAAATCCACTTCAGGTTATGTGATTGTCTTTGCAGGGGGAGCAATCTCTTGGCAGTCTAGAAGGCAGAAATGTGTTGCATTGTCAACAACTGAAGCTGAATTTATTGCAGCTACTGAAGCGTGCAAGGAGCTGCTTTGGGTGAAGAAATTTCTCAACGAGCTTGGCTATGCTCAAGAGAGGTATGCCTTATTTTGTGACAATCAAAGTACTATCCATCTTAGTAAACATCCTAGCTTTCATTCAAAGTCTAAACACATTGATACGAGATATCATTGGTTGCGTGACGTGTTGGATGAGAAGTCGATATACCTTGAGAAGGTACATACAGATGATAATGGAGCTGATATGTTTACGAAATGTGTATCAAGATGGAAATTTGAATTTTGTTGCTCACTTGTCGGAATGACAAGTTCCTCCACATAGTCGGGAGGAGGGGGAGATTTGTTGGGGTCCTCCCAACTTAGTCAACAAAGTAATAAAATATATGGGGAGCCTTCATTATTGAGATAGAGACACACATATTCACGGGTGAGAGGCTGTCAATTATTCCATACAACACAGCAGCCATAGAGAGAAAACAAGAGAAAGAAAGAGAGCAAAAAACGCAGCTGCCTTCTTCCTCCGTCCAGTTTCTGATTTCCGGCCAATCGGCACACCAAACCTTGTCCGATCGGGTTGAAATTTTTACAGCAGGTGCGGGACATCTTGTTCTTGATTTTGTACGGTGGAAATCGAATTTCAACGGTTAGAAATTTTTGTATAATTTTCTGTTCGGGGCTGCAGTTTTGAGTTCTTATTTTCCGATTTGGTGTTCTTGGTGGAGTTGAGATTGTGGTGACTTTGTGTTGTTGTAAGGCCACATCTTTTGTTGTGATTTGAGCAGACTTTGGTGTAATCTCCTTTGGTGATAGTGGATTTGAGATAGGCTCAAGAGCCTCGTGGTTTTTACCTTTCGAATTGGAAGGGTTTTCCACGTAAATCATTGTGTTCATTGTTTGCTTGTTTTTGCTAATGTTCCTGCGAAATTCTAACAACTTGGGAATTGTTTGTCCGCTGCAAATTTTGAACTTGTGAAGTGTTTGGTGAATTCCCAACAATAATGAGATGCAAAAGACCATGTTTGCTCTCAAGCAAAAACCACTCCCCTGGTATGTGCTTCACTCACTCAATGTAAAAGAATGTCTTGGCACTGCTAGTCTCCTTTGGTATGGTTACAGAAGACACCATCCTTCACCTCACCCTCTATCTCTGATTATCAGGAAAATAATTTCTAAAACTGTATATTCCATAGCTTTTAGCAGGTCACTCTTCTCCCCATAATTTCCTCTGGCTTCACTCTTTTTCTTGGTCAGTTTCAAAGCTTTGACGACAACTAGCATATTTTCCTGGAATTTTGTTTAGCCATCCATCCTGATGAACCTCATTTTTAATCTGATACATCTTCCTTGATCACCCAAATGGAGTATAAGTAGATCACTCATCATCGACAGGAATACTTGTACAAATTGGTGAACTGGGGCTGATAGGATCCTTTCCTGGGTAGGTGGCTCTGTTGCTTATTTGTTCTTTGCAAATTCAGATTTTTTTCTGCCTTGAGGTGTCAATGCCCGGACAACATTCCAGGCCCATTTTTCTGCTAGGGCCTAGAAATTGGATTTCGTGATAAACACCTTAGGAAATAGTATGAGTTTGCTTACCAATGAGACATCTTTTTTTGCTCCTAATGGTTCTGAGCATAAATTGATTCTTGATTTTGTTCGAGTGGCATAGCACGTGTTCATTGATTAAAAAAGAATTTAACAAAAGCTTGAAAGATAATTCTGGAAAGAAAAAGAGTAACTCAAAGGAGGATACTTGGGGATAGTTTCTTGACATAATCCCTTATTCTCTGTTTCCAGAGGACCCATCATTTCACATATCTAACAGTAATGAAGCTTGCAAACACATAAAGGTGACAAAAAATTTTATCCAAGTTGAGTGATGTTTAATTGTAGATCACACATGGTTTGCACTTTACACTGATGAATGGTTTTCCTTTTATTCCCTCATGGAAAACCATCTCCCATACTACTGAAACCATCCCAGATGAAGGGATTCTCCATCCAATTTTGGTAAATATCCACTGGGAAACTCCCCACAGAATCCTTGTTCTGAAACATAACTGAAGATCCCAATTCAAAATTCATGTTCTTGTCTTCACTTGAGCTCGACATCAGCATCCCTTCCATCTCTTGTTGAGTTTGGTAAACTTGAGCAGGAGCCGGCAGTTGCAGAGTTTCTTGAAACTCTAGCTTCTGATTCATTTCTCCACTCTCCGTGCCTAAAGTTTGGGTTCGTTCCTCAATTGGCTGGTGAGTCAATGGATCCAACCCCATGAGTTTCATTTTCTTCTTGATCCTCGTATTCCAATGGTTCTTTATTTCATTGTCAGTCCTGCCTGGAAAATGTGCAGCTATCTTAGACCACCTGTTAACATGTCACAAACAATCTTAGCAACCTAGAGAAGAAAAATTTTCAAAATTTTCACCGTGCTAGGTTATACACACACACACATGTTACACGTACCTGTTCCCAAGTCGAGAATGAAGTTCAATGATCATATCCTCTTCTGCTTCAGTGAATGCACCTCTCTTGAGGTCAGGCCTCAAGTAATTTATCCACCTTAGCCTACAGCTTTTTCCACATCTCATCAAACCTACATTACAATCAGCACAAAAAAAGAAAAAAACGACAGCATCACTTACCATACACACTTCTATAGAATCTATGATATAGCTAAGATTCTTGCTATGTCCTCCATACCTGCAAGCTTTGGAACGAGGCGCCAGCACTGTATACCATTGTTGAGGATGAAGTTCATGAGCTTGGAATCCTCATCCATAGTCCACGGCCCGCGCTTCAGACCAACCCTTTCACAACAAGGTTGTCTTCCCATGATCACTGAGGTAGTAAGGTTTACTTGATTAGATTATCAGAATCAGCAATGCTTGCACAAAAGTTTTCAAATTAAGGGTTAATGCTTTCTTGCGCATGCAGCAGCCAAATATATTCAGAAATGTTCTACCAAAAGCCTAAACAGGAAAAGGATTGTTTTTATATTGAAAAAAAAAATGGAGATTCTTCTTCCAGCGACGCACATGATTTTTTTACATAAAATAAAGAGCAGAAGCTGCCTTATATAATTGAGCTTAATTATTAGTAAAAAGAAAATATGCATAAGATAGAAAAAAGAGAGCCATGCTTTTACTAGCAAATGGAATAATTGTGTCCTCTGTCAGTATATAAAACTGGGAAGCAAAAGGATTAAATTTTTAATTGCACTAATGATTGAAAGGAAACATTCTTAAGGAACACTGCATCCAGAAATTAAATTAAAATGAAATGAAATGAGAAAACAGACGTGGGTCGTTGTCTTGACATGCTATTATATAATTCCTCCCCACAAACAAAGTCTGCTGCTGCTGCTGATTTTTTGCAGAAAGTACAAAGAACACAAACATTTACAACAAAGCAGCTTCATTCATGGGGGGCAACTCTTCACTCAATTTTTATTTTAAAAACAAGATAAAAATTAGTACTTATTTTTAAATTGGTGGAACTTTTGAGTGTCATCATTATCTCATAGTGGGAATCGTCTCTTCTTAATGTACCTGTCTGTGAATGTTCTGTGTATCAAATCTTTGTTTGATATATATTCCTAGCTTTAGAGGAATAAATAAGTGTAATAAATACATGTATTGTGTGCTAAATGGCATTATGGATGGATTATAGTATATTAATTAATAGTATATTGATAATCGGCAGTTCGTACATGCATAAATACACGAAGTGGTGAGGAAACTATATAAGGTTTGCTAGTTGTCATATTCTGGTTATATTTTATGTTCTCATCAATCATTGTAAATATGTAGGTGCAAGAACAGTTTAATATTGCCATATGCATTATGGATAATTAGTTAGCTTGTTAGCACTTAGCTTAATTAATTACTGTTGAGAATGAAATAAATAATCAACAAAAACAAGCAAATTAAACAACGGACTCAAACAACACCTAAAAACAATGCAAAGCTGGTTAAGCAATGTCCTGCATGTTTTTAATCAATAGCATTAGTCAATTAAACAACTAACACAAATAAGTGTATAGTCAATTAGTATGGCATATTCATCCATGTAACAAATCACAATCAATCGGATAAGGATTGAGTGCATATACCTGCACATGCAGACTTCATATGTGTGATGACACGACCATCTAATAATTTTCGATGGCCCTGTTCTAATCAAGAAATTTAGCCCCCTTATTATATCTAATAAATTAATTATATTTTTTTTGCAGTCAGACCAGAGAAATGGGTGGTGGAAGCCCATGTTACATATATTACAAACGGTTAAAAGAAATAATAGCGTGCCAGGTTGGGAATTGAATATCCCCGGCCATAAGGTTGAAAATTATAGATTTGGCTACTTGATCAAGTCTTAAACCACCTTTTTTTTAGGAGCCGAATGTAAAGAAAGAGTGGTGGGAGCCAATGCCACACAAATTACAAAAGAATAAAGGGGAGGGATACGGGCAGGGATGGGGAATCGAACCCCAACCCTATGGTTGGAACTTGGAAGGCACGGACTTGGACGTTTGGGCAAGTCTTCATCCCTTTAAAAATTATTTTTATAACTAACAATATATTAAAAAAAATTAAACGTAAAAAGATGGACTCTCTAGCTACATCATTTACCAAATTGTGGGCTAAATAATAAAATAATTTGATAAAAATTCACTTTGTTCCAAATCATTTCCCAAATCTCATCCAAAAAATCATTTATCCAAAATTTTAACCCAAAATGGATAACTTTTTTTAAAAATTACTCTAAAATATAAAATAAAAAAATGGGCCCCGGTTTGGGGCCCTGTGTAATAGGTCAGGAAGAACCGCCTCTTAGCCGGCCATGTGTAATGGAAGAGATGTTTCGTATGATGGAAGAATGTTTTGTGCATGTGTGATGAGAAAGATATTTTGTATGATGTAACATGTAATGGAAGAGATGCCCTATATATGTGATGAGAGAGATATTTTATATGATGTCTGCACGTGCAGACTATTTAAGGGGTTGTATTGTATTCGGATTGCAATCAATCATCATCGGCTGGAGAAGATCTCCCCGTCGGAATTATCCTTTTTTTAAAAAAAAAATTTCTATTTTATAATGGTGATTCAATATTTCATCGACATTTTCTTTCTTTTTTCTTTTCATTTTACATTTTTTGCCTTGTGCCCTATTTACTATATATACTTTTAAAATGTCTCGTTACAATATATCATGAAAATGTTATAGTCCAAAGAGTAGGTGGATATGATATACTGAAAATATTTTGTTATATTGTACTTCCTCTGTTCTCATATAAGTGCTCAACTTCTGTATTTTACGCAGTCCAAGACACATTTTTAAATGTTTATAACTCAAATTGTATATAAGTAAAAATTGTAAAAATTTGATATTCTAAAACTACGTCATTAGACGAATCTAACAAGATCTCACTTGACTATGTTTTATCTTATAGAACTATATGAAAAAATTAAATCAAAGTTACTCAATGAATAATTACTACTATGCAAAGGGAACACTTAAATGAGAACGGAGGAAATATACCATATCAAAATTTACTGTATAGAAAAAAATCACCTCATAGTTGTATTGATCATTTTGGTATAAGACGAACATATGTATATTGAAAATTTGGTTTGAAAATATTTTATACCAATACGGTGCTGATTTTTCTATATACCATCGGTATACCATGTATCAAAATCTGTTTGGATAGAGTGGTGCATGGGTGACATTCAGCAGGTGCTGACGTATTGATCTGATGAAATGCGTGTTGTGTGTTAATAAGGTATGTGATGAATATTTAATGATGTTTGAGCTGTATAAAAATACCCAGCATATACAAACATACAAAACACTTGTTCAGCACATACTTCTTCAATACAAACAAAACACTAATTTATCACTTCAGCACTTATTTTGGATAGTAATAATATACCGCCATATAAAAAATTCATATCGTACCAAAAACTACTACAACATTTTCGTACCTAAAATAATTATACTGTATTTTTGATAAGTAGGAGTATTTTTTTTTGCAATAGTCCCCCTTGCATAGAGGTGGTTCGATACGGTATACTGAAAATTTTTCTCCATACCGTATACAGTACCAAAACATATGGTATGAAAAATTTTATACCGATGCCGTACCGAAACCTTCGGTATATCGAAATTTCGATATGAAATATTTCCTTACCGTTACCGTACCGACGTTCTGGTAAGTTCGGTGTATATCGATATACCGAACATTCGGTACATACCGACATACCGGTATCGCGGTATATACCGACATACCGAACCTTCGGTACATACCGACATAACCGATATATAGGATTAAATATGTAAAATTATATAAATTATATATATTTTTCGATAAGTTTGGTACATACCGACATACCGCACCCTCGGTACATACCGACGTACCGATACCGCGGCATATTCTGAAGTTCGGTATGATAACGGTAAACTGCGGTATCAAAAAATTCATACCGTCGTACTGAAATCTTATGGTATGTATCATATCGTATCGAAACTTACGGTATACCGAAAATTTCGGTATTCTCGGTATTTTTCGATACGATATGTGCGATATGCGGTACATGCGGTATTTTTCCCCAGTCCTAGCAGGCTTGCACACATCTGTGCTTGTATTTTTTTTTTTTACTTAATTGCCTATATACAGGTTAGGAAATGGATAGTTACATTATTTTTTCTTTTTGTAAGAGAAAAAGGGAAAAATAGCATAGGCGAGGGAGATTATGAGAGTGAGACCCCATGGAAAATTCGAAATAGCCAATGATGACTAGGAGCCTATTGCCTGTTCAGATAGTGGGCAATTCTTGTTGACCGTTTCCTTTGTAAGATGCGCTACACTTCTCCTATCGACTATCGCTCCCCACATTTCTAATTCATCTAATTATGGCAAAGGAACCAAATTTTCCCAGAGAACATAAACAAATTTATGTATGATCCTCGAACCTGAAAGCCTTATTCTGGAGAAAGCATAGAAAATTGCCATGGATGAAATGGCTGGATCTACGCATAACGCAACTGCAACTGCAACTGATGCAACAGGAGAAACCGCCTCCTATTCTTCCTCATCCCTTTTTACCAATTATCCTTTGATATCTGCTCTCCTTGCCTTTTCTATTGCCCAATCCTCTAAGTTCTTCACTTCTTGGTATATGCTTCCTCCTCTATCCATTTATGATTTCGTGTTTTTTTTCTTTAACCAAAAAAATCCCCCAATGAAGTGTTTGGAATATTGTTATTGATCTGTATTGCGTCGTTTGTAGTTAATTATCCTTGTCAGTGGGTGGTGGTGGTATGGGTGGTCGTATCTTGATTGATTCAAATGGGTTTTTTTGTGGATTTCATACACTTTTGTATTGATCTGCAATGTGTTACAATTGATTTCCTAGTACTTTAGTTAATACTTTTAGGATCTGATTCTGTATCTCTGAATTAGCTGTTAGGATATGCTCCAATAAGTTGCTAATGATGCATTGGGTTTCTCTTTTGAACACCAGGCAAGGGCTAACAGCCATAATTTCATATGAGAATTTGATATATGCATATTGGTTGGAGGAAAAAAAAAAAAAAAGAATTGGCAAATGTGGATCATCTTTCAATTTTGATGATCTTGGTTAACTTATTCTGACTGGCAATAATCAGTGATGAACGGATGTTTGAATGCATGCACTATGATTGTTTTATTTTTTTGGCGAAGATGCACTATGATTGTTAAACCACAGTGCGAAAACAAATACTGTAAAAAGTTGCAATCTTTGGCTTCTGGTCCACATCTTGAAAGTTGGTGACATACAAATAGAAGACAGCACTGTCACAAAATGAATTCAATCAGTGTTGCTTACTTTTCTAGCTTGCACGAAGGCCTAGAGAATTATGATCCAGATTCAATATATCCCTCCATCTCCATATGAAGGAACATATTTCCATGGAATATTTAATATACACCAATCCCTTTTCATAGTCATATACGTATTTCATACGAAGGTAGTGTATGGAGTACAACTTATGTACAATGATCTGAAATGAAGTGTTTTGAACCACTTACTAACAGAAAATATGATGTTTTGAAAACCAAGTTCCAAGTAAGTTATTGGTAATCCACATCTACTTTTTTGTTATTAAAAGTCCTTGTAGTTCTGCAGGTATAAGGAAAATAGGTGGGATGTCAAGCAACTTATTGGGACGCCAACGCCATCATCTCATTCGGCAACAGTAACTGCTCTTGCAGTGGCTGTGGGTTTGCAAGAGGGTTTTGAAGGATCACATTTTGCAGTTTCAGTAAAAAAAGAAGTTAAGACAGGTGTGTTCACAAGTTGTTTGCTATGCATTTGCCTTCAACTTTGCTGATCATTCTACCAGAAAATCCTTATATTTGACTGCTCATAGTGAAATGAAATTATGCTTGATTCTGAAAAAAAAAAAAGGGGAATGAAGGATACACTTACAGGCAATACTGAAAGGAATGAAAGTAATTTTGGAAATGGATTACTGTTTGCAGATTCCTGTCAGATTTAATAATTACAGAAGTATTGACCTTAGTATTTGCATATGCATTCTTTTCAAAGCAAGATTTCTGTACAGCTGGTTGGTAGTGATTAGTGTCAACAACCTGAGGGCATTTTATATGTTTTACATGTTTTAAATGATCATCATTGTTCATGGAAGTGAACTTTTTACATGATTAACCTCTGGTAGGTCAGTAGGTGATGTATGATGCAAATGGAGTAAGATTTCATGCTGGCCGTCAAGCAGAGGTTTGTAGCTTTTATATTTTCACTTAACCATGAATTATATTCTACTCATAGAATTTAGATTCATTAATTATTTAAGCCACTGATGCAGTTATTAAACTGGCTTACTAAATAAGTACTTTATTACATTAAGATCAGGTTATAAATGGTGTTATCAAAAGTATGACCTTGCATCTTCTTTATGACATTTTATAGTTACATTTAAAAGTATATGAATTATGGTTACCATGCTATGAGGATGCAGAAACCTATAACAAACTTGAAATTTCAGGTTTTTAATCAAATTTTATGCCATCTGCCATCTGAGCATCCTCTTGCAGAAAGCAGGCCCTTATGGTCATACCCCTCCCCAGGTTCAATTTTATGGTTTCAATTTGCCACATGACCAATTATATTCAAGATTTTATGCATTATGAACTCACTTGGAATATGAGATTGTGTCCAGTAATTTATATTAAAATTCTTCTTGATGTTACCCTTCATTTCAGTGTTCATTTATTCAGAGAACTTACTTTGGGAATCAAACTTGTCAACTTTAAGTTCTGCTCTTAAATTTCATTTTTCTTTTTGATTCCTTTGAAGGAAATTTTTTGAATATAATTGTGTCTCCACTTCAATTTAAAGATAACTTACTTTGTCAGCATTGAGGTAACATATACATGTGTTGGATTACCTGCCTTGATGTTTATAACACCCAAAATTCTGGCTTGGAATTTGAAGACTCATCCTATCCGTGCCTGTATTTTGGCCTATTTAAAAGTAGGTAGGAACCTGGATTAATTATTTTTTCCCCAGTTCTTGCTTTTAAAATCTGCAGGTTGTTGCCGGTGCAGTATTGGGGATGGGTATAGCATTATTCATCCAGTTCATGTATACCATTGTTATCAGCACCCGAGCTTGATACTTCTACACACATGTAACTGATCTGGTGAGCTGGGGGATGGCATTCACGACCCTAAGCATTCGCAGAAACCTACGCCAATCCATATCATTTCAACTCAGGAACTTCATCTTGATCATTCGCAGAAACCTGTGCCAATCCATGTCATTTCAACTCAGGAATGCCATCTTGAAGATGATACTGACTCGATATTTAGATCGCCCATGTTTAGTCTAGCTGGAGCTAGGTAACAGGCTTGCATTGAGCTGTGAAACATATGTTCGTAAAAAGCAAAATTGGTTATCGACTTAGCAGGCAGGGAGGGCGGGGAAGATAATCAGATGTTACTAATACTAGAGCTAGGTATCGATTGCAACCAATGGCCGGCTGCAGTTCAGAAACTGCTCCCAGATACTCATCATACTTTGAACTTCATAAATTATCTTGGAACATTCTCAGGAGACACATATGATGTTTCTCAAAATGTTGATTTAATTGTATGTTCAACTATAATAGCCTTGTTGGTGGGGTGATGGGCGATCCGTCCATCTCCACAATTCTCATCAATTTAATCAAATCAATCAAGAAAAAGAAGTAACATCTCAATTCTAGATACAAAGGTGTAGAGACTGTAAACTAGAAAGACAATACAACATTTTGTGGGCTGGTAAAGGCCAAGGCTGTGGTCTGTGGAGTGCTTTTGTGTAATTTGTACAATGTGTTCCACACAGTCTGGCCTTCTTTGATGTACGTATTATATATTACATATAGCCAGCCTGTTGAATGGAAAAACTCTAATGTAGAACAAGCAAAAGGGGACAAGGGACAAATCTGGAGATTTTTATCACATTGCCACCCTTGATCTCAGCGATAATCAAATTATCCATCCCACATTCACTTCTCATTGGGCCGCAGATCAATCTTGTACTCATCTGGACAACACAGGTCGTCAAATAACTATGGTCTTGCCCAGTACAAATGTCACCAGTGTAAGTTCCAGGAAGAATATCGTGTTGATCAATCCTCGGTCAATTGTCCATCCAAATATCGTGATTCCCCCTGGATTCGCCTGCAAATACAGCACTGCCATTGAACTCATATTAATAAGCTGGAAGTTGAGCAGCAGATAATCAAGACAGAGTGATCATGTACGTATGTACCTAGAGCCAATCTCTTGTGGTATGAGGACATATAAGACGCAAGCTGGGAGTTTGTAGGCACTGTCATGTAATAATCCATGGAGTCCATATCACTTTCGGAATAGTCCATACTGAATGAGGCCGGCCTAACTATCGCATCTAAATTTCCTGTGCTGCTTGAAGTTCTCGACAGAGATCCCTCGGAAGCACTGCACGTCACCAAAGCATGCCACCGACTCGCCATTGCTCCGATCCCTTGCGCCCTATGTGATATTTTCGCAGCAGCATTCAAGCAAAAAATTATGCCAACAACTTGAACAACCGACGCCACCTACACATATTTCCCCCCAACAAATTACTCAATGCTGCAAAAAATGTTACATGATCAAATGCAGAATTGAATTCACAACTACTTACTGCAAAATCTCCCCCGTTGATCCAAGTAATGAGTCCATTATAGTCAGAGATCTGTGATAGAATCACGAACTGGCTTATTGTGACTATAACAAATTGTAAGATGAGAAAAATTCGAAATCTGTGGCTTATTTTGGAGAGGTAATAGCGCAGCCGGGTGTGCTCTTGCAGCAATCGTATAACATCGGATTCTTTTTCTAAAAGCTTTCCATAGTCCTCAAAGTGGAAAATCTGTAAATTGCACACCAAATAGAAGATGACACAGGATGAAAGAATGATGGTAGTCACGTATGTCCAGGAGAACACAAAGGCGACCAAAATTGCCACAGATTGCCACCATGACTCGTGATGAACATGCACTATTCGGACAATCTCCCGGACGGTCTTCAAAAGGCAACAGGGCAGCACCCAAAGCACTACCATGCGTAGGCACTCCTGCAGAATTGACATTCCAAATTCAAACAAATGCAAGCAGGCTAAACAAATTCACATTCATTAACGTATGTATAATGTATCTCTCACCAATCCCTACAGGCTAAACAAATTCACGTTGTCCCAATGAATCGAGTGATGAATTGAATGCCGAATTGACAATGGGACCAAAAAAGGTATGCAATTAAACTGAAGAGGATAAGATTACTCACTGAAATCTTCCGTATATATTGGCTGCTGAATTTGTCCACATGCCCACTGTACCGATCTACAAACAGGAACTTCCTGACACCATATTTCCGCAGGTTGTGGGAAAGGCATACCAAAGATGCGGCAGCCAAACAAGCCTGAGAAACCACCATACCAATCTCGAAACTCTTGATTTGGCCCTTTTCACAGCCTGGACAATTGGAGAGCTGTAGAATTACCACAGGAAGCAAAACCCCAATTACCAAAAAGATCCCCCAGGAAAGAAAGAATTTCCCCAGAGAAGACTGGTTGAATCCCAAGAAAGAAAGGTAAAGATCTAATCTTTGAAGGGTTTTATCCAAAAGGGTCTCGTTGTCATTTTCTGGTGGATCGCCATCGCCTGCAGGGTTTGATTCCAGGCCTCGGTTTTTGAGCAAAGGGGCAGATTCAGTTTCTTGCGGGAGTCTAGATTCCTCTACTTCGATTTGTATATAACCCTCTCCGGCCATCGATGGGAAAAAAGGCGACAAAAACCAATCAGCTAAACAGGAAAGGCTCAACTTTTCCAAGTAGGAAGGACCCAAAAAACAAGTGAGATCAATCCTCCACAAACTCTAGATTATTTTTATACAGTATAATAGATTATTATGTCATAAATGAATGGGGTTGAAGGTAATGTACATTGGGACTAGTTTGAATAAAGAATGGATATAAGGTTGAAATTTGAAAATGGGGGTGCCCTGAATAGTAAACAATTAAAAGGCCTAGAGGACACATGTCGATCAATATAATGATTTCCAAATTGTCAAGTTATATGGATAATGGATGTTGATCTTCAGAGAATGCTTCGGATTTTCCTCCAATGATGCTCTTCAAAAGAAAAAGATACTATCAGATATTGAGATTGATGATCCATAGTTGGAACTTGGGATCCGAGGTGCTAATTCCGTGTTTGATTTTCTCCCTTCTCGGATTTCTGGTAGTGGATGAAACAATCCCACGCTACAGTGGAACCCCACATATACAATTCCATGTTTGATTTTGTCTCTGCGTTCAATTGCCAGTTTGATTTTGTATCTTTTACAATAGACGTTTTTTTTAAGACGCATATTTTTAGAACTAGGAAGGATTTTTTAAGTGTAAAGAAACATATGAAAGAGACACAAATAGTCATTGTTACTTGAGATAATAATTAAAATAGACCACCCTAAGGAGGTCCTTCCACTTTTAGGCCACGATATTTTGATTTCAATTTCGTTAGGGTGCGATTGGTAATTTTGACTTGATGTGCTGTGGTCAATCGCAGCCATTGAATCACTTTATAAATTGATGGTTGAGATTAACTTAAAGGTTAAAATAGTAAATTTGCTATATTTAGTTGTATTAACAAACAATCGCTCAATTCTGTATGCTCTTCAACTCTACTTTTTTCTACGCATTTCAATACGTTCAATCGATCTTACCTTATACTCCAATTTGCTTATTTATGAAGCTATATAATATACATATTTGTTCATGAAAACGTACATCAAATGTTTCTATGTTGAGTCGCTGAATTGTTGATGAGAATGTCGCTGAATTGTTCACGGAAAGAACATTGAATTGTTCTTAGTATTGTCGCTGAATTGTTCCTGGTGGCGTCGCTGAATTAATCTTGAAAAAATTAGCATTCATGAGAACGTCGCTGAATTATTTTTGGTGACATCGCTGAAATGTATATGCCAACATCGCTGAAATGTATATGCCAACATCGCTGAATTCTTCATAGTTGTGTCGCTGAATTCCTTTAGGTAAGATCACTGAAATATTTTTATAGCATCACCGAATTATTTTTTGGAACATCGCTGAATTGTATATGGTAGCATCGCTGAATTCTTCTTGTTGTTGTCGCTGAATTCGTCTGGTAGGGTCTGAAATATTTTTTTGTAGCATCATTGAATTATTTTTGGTAACATCGCTGAATGATATTTGGTAGCATCGCTGAATTGTATATGCTAACATCGCTGAAATGTATATGCCAACATCGCTGAATTCTTCAAAGTGGTGTCGCTAAATTCTTCAATGTTGGGCCGCTGAAAATATTTTTGAGAGCATCACATAATTATTTTTGGTAGCATCGTTTCCCCTCTTTAATAAGGATTTTTTTTATCGTAGATATAGATTAGATTACCAAATATTTGATATGATTTACCAAATATTAGATTGATAACATACTAAATATAGGATTATATATTCCTCCGTCAAGAGTGAAGTTTGGCTTTATAACAATTATACCCTTTTGCATTTACAACCCTTAGATTTTAATTGGACGCTCAAGATCTTCGCCTTGATGTGCTGTGGGATTGTGCAATCGCACCCTAACCGATCCCTTTTGATTTAGGAAAATAGGTCATTAGAAAGATTTCGGGCCCGAATTTAAGCCATTTGGCTGGAATTCGGCCCGCGGTGGCTTAAAAATGAAAATGACTTCTTCTGGTAGTCTAGTTTTGTTTTTTCAATTATCTTTTTATTTTATGTAATTAAAGTAAATAATATTCATTCCATGTCATTATTTTATGTCATACTTTCTTTTTTTCTTATTCCAACATTTTTAATTCATTTCATTTTCAAAAAATAATTAAATATTAATCGCCAAACCTACCCAGCACATCACATTAGTAAATAAATATATTAAACTTTCAAACTTTCTGCCATTAATAATTTCAATCCAACATATAACCACATATCAGTAAATCACACATAAACAAACAAATTAAAATTGTAAACTCATTACAATCACATTATATAAATTCTTAAGTTACCTTGTTTTTAACACTAATATATCCCTGCATTACAACTTACACGATACTTTATGTAGGAACAATTAGTATTAAATGCAGAGATATAATAGTGTTAAAAAAGGTAACTTAAGAATTTATATAATTTGATTGTAATGAGTTTATAATTTTAATTTATTTATTTATGTGTGATTTACTGATATGTGGTTATATGTTGGATTGAAATTATTAATGGTAGTGGGTTTGAAAGTTTAATATATTTATTTATTAATGTGATGAGTAGGTTTGACGATTAATATTTAATTAATTTTTTAAATAGAAATAAAATAAAAATATTGAAACAAGAAAAAAAAAGAAAGTAAGACATAACAATGGCATGGAATGAGTATTATTTATTTTAATTACATAAAATAGAAAAATAATTGAAAAAACTAAAATAGGCCACCAGAAGTGCAGAAGGAGTCATTTCCACTTTTAGGCCATTGCGGCCCGAAATCCTTCTAATGACTCATTTCCCTAAATCAAAATATCATGGTCTAAAAGTGGAATGAGCTCCTTCTGGTGCCTATTTTAGTTATTATTTCTTATTACTTTTATCAGTTTTATCAGTCGTGTTTCTTAAATTTCTTGTCCCCTTTGGTATCACCTACTCCCACTGTCCCATTTAACAGGTTATGTTTCATTTCTGCAAACAATCCAATACACTTTTTTAACTGTTGATATCTCAAAATATGTATAACAAAAAATTATGTAAAATATATAGGGCCCGTTTGGATTGGTTTTTGAAAAAAACAGAAGCGAAAATCAGAAGCAGAAGTGAAAGCCAAAAGCAAAAGCAAGTAACTTTTGTGTTTGGATGGAGTATTTGAAAAATAATTTTTTTTTTCTTTTCAAAAGTGTGTTTGGATGTATAAAAGTGAAAAATGCTTTTGAAATGTGTAAATTACTAAAAAGGATATGCTACTTATATAGGATAATATATATTTATAGTGTAATTTAAATAAATTACGCCCCTTTAGTAGGGGCATTTATGACTCTACACACATTACTAGGCGCTTTGGCTTCTGTTTTTCGGTGAAGCACCCCATCCCAGAAGCACTTTTGCAATTTTTCGAGGTGCTTTTGCTTTTTTAAAAAAGCCAAAATAGACAATATTTTTCATCAAAAGTGCTTGTGGCAGAAGTAAAAGCCAAAAGTACTTTAAAAAAAGTCATTCCAAACGCCTCTATATTCTAAAACTATATGATTATACGATTCTAACAAGACCAAACTCGACTATTTTTGTTCAAATATATAATTGCAATAAAATTAAGTCAAAGTTAAACAATGAACAGTGCCAAAAAGTCAAATACATCTATCCTGGGACGGAGGAGTAATATTATATGGATGAAAATGCGACGGATAATACTGATATTGTATTCGACTATATTCGTATTCGGGCCATAATTTTCGTATTAATCATATTCATATCCATATTAATTCATCTTCAAATAATAGGTTGCGGATACAAGGGGATGTTTGGGAGCGAGCAGATCCGCTAGCAGATAGTAGATTCGAAGAGCAGATTGTCTCAGAGTTCTATCTCTGAATCCGTCATCCGCTCGCGAATTCATTAACTCCCAAACATCCACAAGATCAAATATACAGGAGGAATTGGTATGGTGCAAGGGGTCACATTTTTTTTTCATCTTTTTATAAATAAACATCCCAATTTCAATCTTTTCATTCTTCACCACCCATGACGGCTGCCCTCTATCTCTTGTCTACTCCCTGCTCGTAAGTCACTAGTCAACTAACTCCAGCAACTTTGGTCTACCAGACCCTTAGCGACAGGTGTACCACAATGTTAGTATTAAATGTATCATGCCCTTTGTGATATGTGTACTAATTTTTCATATAAGGTATACCAGGGTCCAGACCTTTATACACAGACAGTGACCGACATTGCAAATCATAGAATAAATCAGACGGTCTTATGGACTGGACTAAGACGTGATAGAGTACCAAACATCTTGTAACAAAATACCACACTTCAATTGACGGAGGACAAACATTTAGTGTATAGTGTAACACAGTCCATATGGATTGTCACACCTGTAAAGTTTAGGGCACCAATAGTTGTGTACCAGATACTTAGTGATATGTGTACTTTTTGTGTAAGGTATCCTACACCATAATCAGTATTGCTGGAGCACTCAGAACCGCCACCGCATCTGCATGCCGGAGTTCAATGGAGATGAGGTTGATTAATCAAGTGTTTTGGCCCTATCCCATAAATAAATATTACTCCTATTAAAATATAAGTAGTATTTTTTAAACTCCTATTAATATTACTCCTATCCCATAAATAAATATTACTCCTATTAATCAAGTGATTTATGGTTATGCAACAGAAGGATACTGGTCTGAAGTGTCAGGAGCCTAGATTGAGTTTAATAAGGAACTCATCAAGACCCAACTTGCCCATTTTTAAACTCTAAATGTACTGCCGCGCAAGAAAGAGCATTCTCTGCATCAGATAAGAGCTGTTTCACATTTTGCTCCGATTGATTATTCTCTTCTCTGCATTGCTAATTATTCTTCTACAGAAATCAGGTAAATCTGCGTTTCATGATGTTCATTGCATATCTATCATTCTATGCATGTTCTTGGACTAGAGTTTAGGTGTGGTTGATGGTTCACAAACTACAATGTTTGTTCCATGATCGCTCTTGTCCTAACTCAAAAACTTTTGATCGAATGAAAAGAAAGCATTGCAAGCTGGTTAACTCTCTGTGGCTGTGTGGATAATTGCTCCAACACTCTTAATTTGAGGGGTTTTATTTGATCCTTATATAACTCCCTTTGTCGCTGGGACTGAAAGCCATAGAAATTCACAGATTGTTAATTTAGGGTTGTATTGCTAATCACTTGAATAGGAACAATTGCAGCTAGGAAACTTGAATGGTTGAATTCATGTTTTAATTGTTTTGATCTTTGTGAGAAGAGGGATGATGAAGATTAATTTTAGTTGGCTTGATCCATCGGCTCCAATGATGGGAAGAAACAGATAGGATTTGGAAAATGAGATCTTTGCTTCACCATCATTTAAACTTCCTACCACAATGGATGTATGCGTGACTTTAAATTCTCAGCCGATTTTTAAGTTGTTCTGTTTTTCTTCACAGTTTAAATCTTTTTTCTTTATATCAGTTTGATGGGTTTCAAAAAGCAGCAGTCCAGATGGTGAAGCCAGCAAAGGGAACAACAACTCTCGCCTTCATATTCAAAGAAGGTGTCATGGTGGCGGCTGATTCCCGTGCAAGCATGGGGGGGTATATATGTATGTAAATATCTTTATATTCTGTTTTTCAAGTCACTTGGTGCTGATGATTAATTTCTTTGTTACTCATACTGTTTGATTATTGTATATATGATAAAGCAAATGAAGCATAATATTCAGTACATTTAGCTAGGGTTGCATTATGATATGTTGTAATGGAAAACTAAATATTGTGATATATATATACTGATGGCACTAACCTTCCTCCTTGTATATTCTTGAGTAGATCGTAGCCTGGATTGGTATCCCCCGGATGTAGGACAGGAGGTCCGAACCGGGTCAACAAATCACCGTGTTCATCTTTACATTTCTGCATTCATTGATATTTTACTGTGATTGTGCGTTGTTCATATTACTGACTAACTACCGACTCAAGAATTGGGACCTAGAATTGGTATCAGAGCCGTCCCTCTAACAGATTTACTTGAGGCGGATTCATCATGAGTCGTGACGTTGCACATTTGCGCCCTCCGATCTTCGATGGATCAAATTACAGTTACTGGAAGTCAAGAATGCAATTTTATCTTCAAGCTCTCGGTGATGAGGTTTGGGATGCTGTTGAAGAGAAGTGGGAACCACCCACCAGAACAGTTCAACCAGACTGCTCCACCCACCATTCGTCTTGCAACGAAAGCTGAATACTCAGTCGCTGAGAAGGCCGCCAAACAAGGAAACGCCGCTGCAATGAATGCTATTTGTGGCGCTATGGAAGAATATCAACACAGGATGATCAAGAACTGCAAAACAGCTCATGAAGCATGGAGATTCTTGGAAGTTCGTTTTGAAGGATCTGCTGATGTAAAAACAACTCGTCTGCATCGAGTTGAATCTCTCTATGACAGGTTAGAAATGACCGATGAAGAAGACATTTCAACCTATTTTGGAAGGTTCCAGGAAGTTGTTAATCAATTTATTGAGCTTGGCATGGAATTTGATGAACAGAAATTGGTAAGGAAGATGTTGAGAATAGTTTCTTCAAAATATTCTGGAAAAGTATTGGTTCTTGAAGAAAGTGAAAAGATCAACACTATGTCTCTTGAAGTCTTAGTTGGAAATCTTCAAAATTATGAGCTAAATCATCTATATCCAAAGGACAAGAATAAGTCGAAGAACATTGCATTCAAGGCTGAATTGGAAGAGCGATCTGATGATGATCTTGAAAAAGAGATGTCATTACTATCAAAGAAGGTTTCCAGGCTCCTTCAAGAAAAGAGTAGAAGGGAGTTTCTGAAAGGGAAATCTCAGAGAGGTAGTTCAAGTAATACTTCAATCTCAGACAAACGACAGAAAAAGAGCTTTACAAAAAGGGATGGTAAAAGTTCAAAGTCTCGAAAAATAAGAGAGCCTGAGAAGTTTGACAAATTGAGGAAGCTGCGGAGTTAGCCAGACAATCAATCGATCATGCAACATTTCGCGATGGCGCTAGTGGTGGTGTTGCGAGTGGTAATTAATGCATTTTGATCCCTCCCAAGGGTGTACTCTCCTCAGCTCCTCTCCAGTATTTTGGTGATTATATTGGCATGATATATAATCTGGGTGAGAATATATATTTGATCATCAGTTAGTTTATGATGTTGGAGCAAATATATATAATGGATGGAAAAAGGTATTGGGGGATGATGTTGGGGAACTTCACTACCATTATTAGTATCATCCGGCTGAAGAAGGTGCTGCTGCTGCTGTAGGTAGCTATAGCTGTGGAACAAGAGATGACGACTGATGAGGTGGTATCCACTGCAATAGTGCAATAGGACATTTCATATCCCACTTTGCTACGTACAATTCTTCATATATTCGCTTGTGTTCTGGTGTCTTCTTCTGCTATAATTCATGCGATATACACTATAAAGCAATTTATACACACAGCAATTAAGAGTTGTGTATGAACAACAACCTTCCTCCTTCACTAGCTATTTTGGACTCCATGTTATGTTACAGCCCATTCCAATTTATACTACTACATGAGTAGCTAGTTTGGTGTTTTCATTGAATGGTGGTGGTGACAAACAAAACCTAACCTTCACTCCCCAATTGCATTGCATTCACCTGACAAAGACACTGCTGACGACATTATATAGTACTGTTAACCAAGAATTTTCGTCGATTGATATTGATGAAGATGATTACAAGGATTGAGGAATGGGATTACAGAAATTTAAATAAAAGCTGTTAAGGAACAAGAAATTACGGAATGGAAGAAAACAAGGAAGAACTTGCAGAAAGTAAAAATATTAAAATGCGATTCCTCTAGGGGTGTGTGTAGATAGTCCTGTCCCAATGTCGCCTCTGGCATTTTATAGCCGACAGGTGAGGATGGATGAAGATGAGTGTGGAGTCTCCAGGCTTCAATATGGTGCGGATTCTCCTCCTCTAATGATGCCTTGCATTAATGGAACGCGATCCTCTCATAGTATCTGCTTCTGGATAGAGTTAGGAGATGACGCTTGGTTGTCATGTGGCGGGATCCTCTCCTTGGATGGTGCCTCTCTTTAAAACCCCACAATCCTCTCCAAGGGTTGCAACCTCAAATCCCCAAGCCGCCTAGCGTTGTCACCCGGATACATTTGAACTTAAATGGCGGCTTACTACTTCCGGATAAATCTCAAACTGGGCCGGGCCTCTTGAAAATGGATTGGGCTAAGCTTAATGGGCCTCTGAATTGGATTGGGCTTCTCGAAAAAGAATTAGGTTAAATTCATTGGGCCTAAAATATTGGTATTAACAGATGCCCCCCTCGCGCAATTTGTCTGATTAGCACTTTTAAGACAGATCTGCGCGTTTGGATCATGAGCTTGGCCCATTAGTCCCAAACCCTAATTCCAATTGGCTTCTATAAAAAGCCATTCTCCTCTTTAGGTTAGAACTTTTTGGGCATTTTTTAAATTTTCTTCTACCTTTTCTCCTTCTCTTCGTTCGATCGCTCGCCTCCAAGAATTTCTCCGGCATCTTCGCGTCTTCCTTGTCCTGGCACGTCGCCGTTGACACCATCGCCCGGGTACCTCCGTTGAACTTCTCGGGCGCCCCTATCGCTGGTCGCCAACTCCCCAGCACGCGTCGTCATCGTCCGGTGAAGAGGCCTGTGGAGCGCCGCCAACTCGAGATCGAGAGTCGGGCGCCGCCGCTCCGGCCGCCAACTTTACCTGCCGCCAGCATCGTCCGGGCCGCCAGCCCCTTCGTTGAACGCTGCCTGCTCCGCCAAGCCGCCAGCTTGGTCTTGCGAGCGCCGTGTCTGTCGAGCGTCCCGCCATCCGAAGGTTGCTGCGCTTGCCAAGCTCCCGCCGCCAACCTTCATTCGAGCGCCGCCAACAGCTCGCCCGGCCGCCAGCCCAGGCTCGTCCAGCCGCCAGCTCGCCCCAGCTGCCAGCTCGCCCGGCCGCCAGCCTCACCTTGGCCGCCGCCAGCTTGCCCCAGCCGCCAGCTCGCTCCGGCCGCCAGCCCTCTCCGGCCGCCAGCCCTCTCTCTCCGGCCGCCAGCTCTCTCACCTTGGCCGCCAGCTTCTTCTAGCTCGAGCCGCCATCCATCTTGCTTGGTTCCATGGATCAGGTTAGCTCATTTTTCGTTCTACTCTTGTTCTTGTGTTGTTGTTTTTGTTGTCCAAGACTTGTGAATTCATGTGGCACGTTATGACTAGAGACTAGGAATTAATTCGAAGTGTATGCCTCATTGAAATGCATGTTCAGGCTTGTCTGTGATCCTTGGCACTTGGAATTGCACTGGCATCTTGTTTCTCATAACTAGCTAACAATACATAATGTATCATAGCGTTGGATTTTTGGAATCACATGCTTGGATTGTTTCTGTTCTTGCACTGAACACTCTGAATTACATGCTTGCTTAGGCAACTTGTTTTCCATCCTTAGCCGTATGATTACTCACTGTAGATGTTGACTGAATCTTGAATTCATGTTAGGATTGCTTGTCATCTTGAATTGCATCCAACCCTCATGAATGGTCATGAATTGTATCCATGTCTGTTTGATGCCACATAGGAGCTAATTCATCCCAAGCTTGATTCTTGATGAGCATGCTTCAATCCCTTACATACGATTTTAAAACATCATGCCATGCTAGCTCCTTGTCTTTTACTAGATGATTGACCGATTGAGTTTCTCTCAAACACATTGCATTTTAACATAGAATTTAGCCGACGAAACGCCAGTCGCCAGCCCTAGGCCGCCGCCAGCTGCTCCGGCCGCCAGCTCGGGCTCTGGGCCGCCAGCTGCTCCGGCCGCCAGTCACAGGCCGCCAGCTTCTGTCCCTCAGGCCGCCAGGTCTCGGGCCGCCAGGTCCAAGTTTTCTCCGGCCGCCAGCCCCACTTCCAGGCCGCCAGCGCCATCTCAGGCCGCCAGCCTCTTCTCCGGCCGCCAGCGTTGGGCCGCCATCTTCTTCTGCTGGGGATGCCGGCCGCCAGCCACCACCTTCACAGGGACAGGCTGCCATCCCCTTGCCAGGCTTTGCTGCTTTGTCGTCTGGTGCTATGGCCTTTCAGGTTTGTTCCATCTCCATGCCTGCCTGTATGTCCATCTCTTTGCCTGCTTGTATGTTCACTCGATTTGTTCAAATTTGCAATAGAACATTGTCGCGAGGACTCCTCAGGCCACCATTCTGGGTACCCAGGCCGCCACTCCTATTCAGGCCGCCACTCATGCCGTGTCTCAGCCGCCATCCTCATCAGCTCAGGCTGCCGGGTCCTCTACTCAGGTTTGCTCAACTTATTTGGTGATACGTTAATTCATCCTTCCTCGCCTTTGCTTGATATGTGTATCATAATAATGCAGATTGCTGAGGGACTACTCATTCCGAAGTCTGATGATGAGGCTTATGATTTTGACCGCCGGGAGTCCGAGCCTTTTTTACGTCCATTTCATCGCACGACTGCCCATGCAGATGAGACCCGGGAATTTCTATCTTGCATATGTCCGATTACTCAAGCTGCATTTACTGGAGCCTTTGTTTCGCAGACGAGGTCTATCCGGTCTCATCAGTCTGGTACCACTGCTCCTAGATCTAAGAAGGCTTAGGCTTCCCGAATCGAAGAGAATGAGGATCAGAGTATTTTGGAAAAATATGTTTCATGGGTTCGCCGGATGAAGAGGGGAGGACGCACAGCTGACTGGCGTAACTGGGGTATTGAAGATGCCATTATTCTTTCTACTAGGCCAGTAGTGATAGATCACCGTCTCATCTATTACATCTTGGGCTTCTGGAACTCCAGTGTCAATGCCTTTCAGTTTCCTTGTGGTTTCGTGGATCCCACGCTTCTTGATGTGATCATGATCACCGGACTCCGAGTGGATGGTTCAGAGTTGACACAGTCGGCTTCTGATGATCGAGCTCTTGGTGACTCTATTTGTCCTTCGGGCAAAGAGACTAAGCAGTACGCGGCATTCATTGATAATAATATGACGTCCGAGAGTTCTCCTTGCACCTTGGATGAGCATGTGGCCTTTCTATTGCTGTGGTTTAGCCGGTTTATTATCTGTTCGAGGGCTCGGACCGTCTTGCGTTCCGCTCTTCCTCTGGTACGGGCTATTATGAGTGATCCTTCTCCGGCCACTGGTTCTTACTTTCTTGGCACCCTATTCAGTGGTATGGCCAAGATTTCTGGTATGCTGGCTAGTGGGCGAGATCCCACTAATTCGGCATGTGGGCCGTTATGGTTTCTGCAGCTCTGGATCCAGCTGTACTTTCCTCGGCTTTTTACTGGCGTGCCTCGTCCTGGTCCGCAAGATGTTGCTGATGGTGACCCGTTAGGCTTGATACTAGCTGCTGCTTCGGTGAAGATTGGCAGGGATGGTCTCTTGCAGCGGGACAGTCTGGATATTATTCGATTTTTTCTTCACCACAGGCCCTCTTATCAGGACTTATACGTGTATGCCTCTATAGGATGGTTGCTGTCCCAGCTTGTGTGCAAGCCTGATCAGCCACGAGGTCTACACGGAGAGTCCACCTGGAATGTTAGTATGAAGCCTCATATGCTTCTGAGTGGGCTAAAAATGAAGGATCAGTATAATCCGATCGTGGCTGAGCCGTATTGCCCTCATTTGCTCGCTCGTCAGTTCGGTTGCCATCTCGGACTTCCTCGCAGTGTGAAGTGGCCAGTATCTTTCAGGAGTAAGAGGATGACGGTCGCTGACATCCAGGCAGTAGTTGATTTCTCGTCCCGTCTGACGTTATCTAGCTATCTTCCATTCACTCCGACGGGGACGCTTGCTGCTGATTTTATGGCATGGTGGACGCCCTACATCACCTCCATCTTGCCATCCTATGCGCAGATTACAGCTCGTTTTGGGGACGTGCGGCGAGCTAAGCAGCCTAGCGTTCATAGTGCCACTGTTCAGTCGGCAGCTACTCTTGTTTCTAGTCGCACCCCGAAGTCAAAAGCTGTTGCAGCCTCCTCATCTCGCAAACGCCGAAGAGGTATGTCTCCTTTGTTAACATGTCTTTCATACACTGTCTCTTGGTCTTTTAATATTTCTCTTTTCTTCAGCTGCTGACCATGATAGTGATGATGATGAGGGCGATGCCCCAGATGACCAACCTGAGGAGGAGCCTGCGAGCTCTGAGGATTCGTCTCGCAAACGCGGTATGTCTCCTTTGTTAACATGTCTCTCATACATTGTCTCTTGGTCTTTTAATATTTCTCTTTTCTTCAGCTGCTGACCATGATGATGAGGGTGATGCCCCAGATGACCAGCCTGAGGAGGAGTCTGCGAGCTCTGAGGATTCTACTGATGAGGATTACACTGCTCATTCTGATGAGGATGTGACTTCCGGTTCTAGTGAGGAGGCGTCGAGTTCAAGCGATGGTGATGAGGATCCTGTAGATGATGATGGTGATCTTATGGTGGCGGATCACGCTGAGGATAGTGTCGCCGAGGATGACAGCTATATGGCGGACCTTCACGAGGCGACGACTATTGTTGATCAGCATATGAGCAGTGTCATTGCTAGGAGGGATCCATATGATGAAGAGTTGGCCCGTGTTGACTATATCATCCTCCATGGGGATGATCCTACGCACCAGACTCAAGCCGTGGTGATGGATGCTATCCACCCTACTTCCATTGATCAGGTACATTTCACCACTTTGGACTCTTTGTTCAATCCTTTATTGGCTGAGCATCAACATCTTTCCTTTCTGCTTAGGATCCATCCTCTTTTCATGCTGGCGACCTTGTCTCTACGGTTGGCTCCGTTACTCCCGAGTTGACTTCTCAGGTACATTTTTAATTACGTCCTCATTTTCTTTTGCCTCTTACTATTATGCAAAATGATTCTGAAGACATCTATCCTCTAGGCCCCTGGAGACCGGATAAGCTCTTCTTTCACCACTCAGGCGGCGGATTGCGCCTCCATGATTAGCACGGCTAATCCTTTGGCGACATCTCAGGTATCCCTTTAGTTGTTTTCTCTTGCTCTTATCTTTCAGGATACGTTCTAAGCGTTGTTTTCCTCTAGACTCCTACGGATCAGGCGGGTGCTGATGCTTCAGTCGATTTGACTATACCGCCTACTCAGACAGACCGCTCTGTGACTGACATTTCAGCTCTTTCAGCTGATCTGACTGCGTCACCTCCTCAGGTATACTTCTTTTCATCTCTTGTCGTAATAAAACTTTAGTAGTATTCTAACATAGTTTGCCTCCAGGTACCTAAGGACCCTCCTCCAGGCCTTGTGGCCTCTCTTCCAGACTCGGGCACTCGTGCTGCCATAGCCCCATCATGTGAGGCGTTTGACCGTCTCTTTTCCACCCAGACCGGTCCACTATCAGCCGAGGTGGTCTCAAGACTTTATGCATTCTTGATGATGTTAGCTCAGTCCCTGCCTTCATTGAGGACGCCGGCTTCTCGGATTTTTCGGAGCTCATTTCTGACTTGTCCCTTGCTTATCCTCTCTATAGCAGTACAGCAGATCAGTCTGCTCAGGACTTGACACTTATTGATGATCTCGAGGCACGGCATCGCGAGATTCGTTCACAGTTAGAGGTTATACTTCCCCAGCACGATCAGGCTTCTATGGTTCTTACGAGTGAGGAGAGTAGGCAGTCACAGTTAGAGAGTACTGTTGCCCAGGCGAAGCGCGAGATAGAGAAACAGAGAGAAGTTATTGCGGAGGCGGAGCGTATTATCAGAGAGCAGAGCTGCATCGCAGATGGAGCCACCGTTGAGCTTGTTATACTTGAGGCTGAGTTGCTCAAGTTGTCTGATCGAGTTACCGCTTTGCGCGCTGATCGTGATCGTTTAGCTGCAGATGATCGTGACTTATCAGTTGAGTTGTCGAGAGCCCGTCGACCTCTTCTATCAGCTCGTGCCCGAGTTTCTGCTGCAGTACTTCGTCGCCTTACAGACACCTTTGGGCGTGCCCGTGATCAGTGGGCCGTCATGCGTCGTCGCCTACTAGGTGATGAGACGCTTCCTTCCCCGAGTAGTTAGCACTATTTTTGCTTTTGTGATTTTTATTCAGTACTCTATTTTGTGTCAGCTCATCGACCTTGTGATGAGCACTTCAGTACTCATGTTTGCCGTTTTTGCTACTTCTTTGGCCAACTATGTGATTGGCCACACATGATGCATTTATGCTGTTTATTCTAACTCCCAGACTGATGGATAGAACATTTTGAGATATTTTGCATTTATACTCTGTTTGTGTTCTTGACCATCGATGTCCATTAACTTGTATGCACCATTGAGTAGTCTTTGTGTTACAATGAATGGTCCTTCCCAATTTGGGGACCACTTCCCCGTCTCGTTAGTATGCACTCCTACGGGTAGGATCACTTTCCACACTAAATCCCCTTCGCTGAAGGTCTTGTTTCGAACCTTCTTATCATAGTGCTTTGCCATTCTAGTTTTTTGACGACGGATGTTTTCTAAGGCCATGAGCTTGTCACCATCAGCTATCTCTAACTCTTGCAACATGGCTTCTTCATACTTAGATAAGTCTAAGTGATGCTGCTGAGCCACCCTTAGAGAAGGAACTGTTATTTCCAATGGTAAAACGTCATGACCATATGTCAAGTAGTACGGCGTGAACCCTGTAGCTGTGGACTTAAGAGTTTCGATAAGCCCATAGGACCTCTGATAAGGTCTCATGCCATTTTCTAGGTTTTTCGCCTACCGTCTTTTTTATCATACTTATTAGGATCTTATTGGTGGCTTCAGCCTGACCGTTTGCTTGAGGATAGTATGGAGTAGAGTGATAGATGCGGATCCCAAACTGTTTGGCGAAAGCTATAAACTTTTCACCAGTGAACACTGTACCTTGATCAGCAGTGATTGTTTGAGGGATTCCAAACCGATGTATCAACTCAGTCACAAATCTAATTACATCGCCCTGATCGATTTTCTTCATTGGCCATGCTTCCACCCATTTAGTAAAGTAATCAGTGGCCACAAGTATAAATGAATGATTCTTAGATGATGGCGGATGAATCTTCCCAATAATGTCCATCCCCCAGCCACGGAATGGCCAAGGCTTGATGACTGTGTGTAATTCTTCCGCCGGTATCCTTTGAATTGGGCCGTGCTTTTGGCAAGCCTCACAACCGCGAGCATACGTGATACAGTCCTCCATGATGGTTGGCCAGAAGTATCCATGACGGTGGATGCTCCACCTCATGCTCGGCCCTGCCCGATGAGAGCCACATATCCCCTCATGGACTTCTCCCATTACCAACTTAGCGTCCTCGGGGCCTATGCACTTGAGCAACAATCCATCAACCACCCTTCGGAATAGTTCACCATTGACCAGCACGTACCGCAAAGCTTTTACCTTTAGCGAACTATTTCCCCCAGATGACGGGTTCTCGAGGTACTGTAGGATCTCAGTCCTCCAATCACCACTCTCTTGTTGGTCCTCAGGTTCACTTGTGATGGCGGCAACGTATGGTGCCCCCTAGGGCGAGAAGACTGCCAGCCTGAAGCAAGTTGAGCAGCTTCGTTGGCCTCTTGATTTTGGCTTCTAGGCACATGTGTGATTGTAGCGTCCGAAAATTTGCCTAATAGCTCTAGTGCTGTCTCATAGCACTTAATCAATCTGGGACTCTTGCATTCATACTCTCCTGTTAACTGTTTCAGGATGACTTGGGAGTCTCCAAAGATTGTAATGGATTTTGCACCCTTCAGCAATGCAGTTTCGAGGCCAAATATCAAAGCTTCGTATTCTGCTTGATTGTTGGTGGTGCCAGGTTCTAACTCCCGAGCAAGCTTCCAATGTTCCCCAAGAGGACTAGTGATTGTAATGCCGGCCCCCGAGCCGCTGCTTGCACAAGATCCATCAAAGGTTAGTTCCCAAGGTTCGAATCCCATAAAGGACGCTTCTTTGGGATCCTTTGGCAAAACCAACGAAGGGTGTTGAGCTAAGAAGTCCGCTAAAGCTTGTCCCTTGACTGCTTTTTGGGGAACGTGTACAAGAGTAAACGGACTGATCTTCATAGCCCACTTAGCTTGTCTTCCTTTCAATGCTGGCTTGTGCAAAAGTGTCTTTACCAAGTCAAAGGGAGCTACTACATGGACTGTTCTTGGCAGCATGTAGTGTTCCAACTTGCTGCAGGAGTATACTAGGGCGTAGCACAACTTTTCTAATGCGGTGTATCTTACTTCTGGCCCTTGCAAAGTCTTGCTAAGGTAATAGATAGCCCTCTCCTTGCCTCCTTCATCATCCTGCACAAGCAAGCACCCGATAGACTCATCGGCGGCCGATACATATAGTTTCAAGGGTACTCCAAGTCTTGGCGGCACTAATACTGGAGGATTGACCAATGCTCTTTTAATTTCTTCAAATGCTGCTTGATGCTCAGTCGTCCATACGAACTTCTCGTTTTTTCTTCCTTTAAGTAAGGTAGTGAACGCTTTCATCTTGCCTGCAGCATTCGCAATGAATCTCCTTAAGAAATTGATTTTACCCATCAATGATTGCAGTTCTTTGAGATTGGTTGGTGCACGAGCCTCCAAGATGGCTTTAGCTTTATTTTGGTCTACCTCAATGCCCCTCTCATGCACCAGGAAACCTAAGAAGTTCCCTGCCGCCACTCCAAAGGCACACTTAGCTGGATTAATTTTCAATCCATGCTGCCTCATTCGGATGAAGGCACCTTCGAGGTGAGTCAAGTGTTGGCCAAATTCACATGATTTTACCACTATGTCATCAATGTACACTTCAAGTGTATGACCGATTAAATCATGAAAAATCATGTTCATGGCCCTTTAGTATGTTGCCCCAGCATTTTTCAATCCAAATGGCATGACTACCCATTCAAAAATGTCGACTGGCCCTGGGCAACGAAAAGCTGTTTTATGTACATCATTTTCAGAAATGAAGATTTGGTTGTATCCAGAATAACCATCCATTAAAGATAAAAACTTGTGGCCGGCGGCCGCATCAACAAGCATATCGGCCATAGGCATTACATATTCATCCTTGGCGTTGCCAAGTTTAAGTTCCTAAAGTCTATACAGACTCTCAATTGACCATTCTTCTTTACAACAGGTACAATGTTTGCAAGCCATTCTACATAACGACAAGTTCTAATGTAACCTGCTTTAAGAAGCTTCTCAATCTCGGCCTTTATTTTTGGGATGGTGTCTGGATCGAACCGTCTTGGCGGCTGCTTATGAGGTCTGAACTCTGGATGAGTTGGTAACTTGTGTTCCACTAGCTCCCTTGATAGCCCTGGCATGTCGGTGTACTGCCATGCAAAGCAATCCTTGTATTTATGAATCAGCTCCACTAGCTGGTGCCGCTCCTCCTCAGGCAATGATGCACTTATCTTGGTCAGCTTTGGCTCCACATCTGTCCCGAGGTTGATGTCCACAAGTGGTTCCTTGGCTTCCGGACTAGGCAACGTCTGCTTCACAGGAGATGGCCATTCAGATGGCCGAATGTCAGTTGGGTTTTTGGACTTGATTTCGGCACCCATCATTATTTCAGTGTTGGCGAGCCGCTGCAACAAGTCTTTATAGATGTCATAGCTGCTCATCATGAAGAGCTTGATGCTTCATGTCGGCTATCTGCAGGAAGATGTAACTTGAAGCCGCTTGTTGTGAAGTCAATGGATTCAAGATCCATGTCCATACCAATTAAAGCTGATGCAGGTTGGATGTCTTCTATGTAGAAGATCGCCTCATCATTGTTGGCATCCGGTCCTGCAAAGGGCTGAGGATCCGCCTCCACCAATTCTACCTGGTCACCATCCCAAATTAACAACTGCTGGTGGAGGGTGGATGGCACACACTGCGCCATGTGAATCCAGTCGCGCCCAAGCAATGCCGAGTAACACGTCTTAGATCTCACCACAAAGAAGGCGACCTTGATGGTCTTGGATCCAATAGCGACGTCCGCCGTTATGAATCCGGCGGGTTGGGTTGCTTTCCCTACGAAGCTACACATTCTAACCCTTGTGGGAATCAGATCCTTTTCACTCTTCCCAATCTTCCTTAGAGTTGACATCGGCATCACATTGGCTGCCGCCCCATTATCAACAAACACCCTGCTCACAGGACGCCCATCGATGTGAGCCTTGACATACAAGGGCTTCAGTTGCCTCGTCTGGGCAACCTCAGGTTTGGCAAACTGTGCCACAGCCAAATTTGAAACCTCATGTTGGCCGCCAAGTCCTTGCGTGGGAGGTGCATCCCTGGTTGGATGGGACAGTTCGGCTATCATTTCATCCATTTCTTCAATGAGCCTCGCGAACGATGGTTCTTCCTCATCCCATATCTCGGATTCGGCATCGCTCATTTCTTCCTCAGCCGCCAATCCAATGACCCGCATAGGCACGGAGGGGTCATTCGGCCCATCTTCTTTCCTATCATCTGCTTTTTTAAGCTCCTTGTCCAATTTTTTCCAGAAAGCCTCATCTTCAAGATCCATGCCGTCTAATTCAACGTGATACTCCTCATCAATATTGAGGTTCACATTACCCCACACATCATCTTCATACCCTTCGTCAATAGTGAAGTTTATATCACCATGTCCATCTCCATATTCTTCATCAATATTCATATCATCCGTGGTGCCACATTCATCAGTCATGATGCCTAGGGCGCCAATCCCAACTTTAGGTTTATCGAGATTGGCCTCCACAGCAGCCTCCACTTCTGTAGGTGTAATAGCACCAAAATTCACATGTGGTGCCTCATTGGTCGCCTGAAGTGCTTCACTAGTTGATTTTGTTTCAACTTGTGTCTGTGATTTCTTCTGGGTTTCCACAGTCTTGCAGTAAGCCGTAAATCCTTCAAAACTATGTGGCTCACTTCCAAGTTCACCAGCTTCATGGGCTGCCAAATATGCCATGTATTTCATAAGCACACTAGCCATAGCCATGTTTGAAGGAGTCATGTCCATTTTGTCTAGCCTCTCGATGAACTTCTGTCCTGCAGATTTAACCTTACTTCCTTTATCATCAGACTCGGTAACAACAGCTTTACCTTTGTCTTTAGACACCGATGGTTGAATGATATCTTGAGGAGACTTCATTTGTGTTGCCCTAGGTTGAGGTGATGGCGGCTGAGGTCTTCTTTCCGTCCATTGTAGTCTCTCTCGTACTGGCCTCCTGGTAGTAGAAGATGATGGCGGCTGCAACCTTTCCTTCATCGGCCTCCTGGTGGAGGGTGATGGCGGCTGCAGCCTCTCCCGGGTTGGCCTCCTGGGTGATGGCGGTTGCAGCCTCTCCCGGACTGGCCTCCTGGGTGATGAAGATTGTGGTGACCTTCTATAGGCCTCATGCAACTTTCTTTGGTGGGGTGTTATGGACGAGTTATGTCTCCGCTGTTCGGAGGTTTCACCTCTGAAGTAAGTGGGCTGTATGGGCTTCCGAGGCCTGGAAGACTCCAACTTGTGGATCTGAGCTTCCCATTGCCGCATTTCCTCGGCATATCGTCTCTGAGCCCGCCTAAATTGACTTCTAGTCATGGGTGGCGGCTCCTTTTGAGCAGCTTTACTATGCGCCCGGTTCCTCATCCATCTGTCAGTCTCAACTGGATGTTCAGGTCGCCTCATCAAGGTTGGAACCACCTGTACACCATGCCTATAATCGCGAGTGACAGGCTGGTGTCTCCCGTTTTCATGAATCTCTACAGCGTGCTTAGGAATCTCAACCCTCAAAGGAGGATTTTGCTTCTTCTGGTGTTCTCGCTCCCCCGCTTCCAGAACTTTCTTGAAGTCCTCCTTCGACATGTTCTTGAACCTTGGTTGCTTCTTATACAACTCTTTTCTTTTTTCATGGTCGGACTCATCAGACAACAAGTCTACATCCTCCTCATCAATTTCAACGTGTTCCTTCCCTTTATCAGCCCGGCTATTGGAGCCGCCATCTTCTGGATTTGGGATGAGTCCAGAAGCACCAATGGGAAGCTGAGGGAATGGGTCTAAATCCACTTTCATACCTGCAATTTTCAAACGACCCTCTTTTATTTTGTTCTGAATGGCAGTTCTAAAACTCCTGCATTTAGTAATGCTGTGAGTAAAGGAGTTATGCCACTTACAAAAAGCTCGGCCCCGAATTTCCTCGGCCGCTGGTAATTTTTGCCCTTCAGGCAACTTGATCACACCGTCTTTGAGTAGAGCATCGAACACTTGGTCCGCTTTGCCCATGTCAAAGAGGTCTTCTTCAGGCTTATACTTAGCCTCTCTTTGTTTTGGCGGCTTGAGAGCCGCACATGTATGCGGTTTGGCTGTGTGCACTAGTTCTGCAACAGCCACTTCCACAGCATCGTCCTCCTCATCACTGAGTCTCACCTCCTCGAAGTGGACTCGACGCGTAGGACGCCTCTCTTCCTATTCTCCCAGGAATTTTTCCACGCGGGCCGCTCTCTCGGCCAGCTGGGCAAGGTCAGTTGCATCATGCACAATTAAATGTTCTTTTAACCTCGGTAACATGTTAGCCACCGCTATATTGGCTATTTCTTTATCAGGTATTGCTATAGTACATCTGACTTTAAGGCGCTGCAATCTATTAATAAAATAACTTACCGCCTCATCGGCAAATTGTTTGGCGTTAGTGAGATCTGCAAGACTAACCTGTGACAGAGGAGTGTAGAATCTGTCATGAAATGCCCGCTCGAGATCAGCCCAGTTTTGAATGGAATTAGGCCGCAATGACGCAAACCAAGCAAAGGCAGGTCCAGTCAGTGAGGAGCTGAACAGCCTTAGTCTCAGCCAATCGTTGGCCCCTACTTCACCACATTGGGCAGTAAACCTGCCCACGTGTTCTACGGTTGATTTGTCGTCGTCTCCCGAGAAAGTTGTGAATTCGGGCATTTTGAAGCCTCTAGGATAAGGCTGCATAGCGTCTACCCAATCCGGGTATGGTTTCCTATAGGTGGGCCGTTCCATCGGCCTTAATTGAATGCCGAAATGTTGTTGCATCATATCTGCCAACAACTCGGGTGACACCACAGGTGCCTGTGTAGGAGGCATGGCAGCTTGTTGATACATGGGCATGGCGGCCTGGACCATGTTGGTGGTCGGAGTCATGCTGACGGCCGGATGAAGTATGTTGGCGGCCTAGACCATGTTGGCGGCCGGAGCCAAGCTGGCGGCCGGATGAAGCATGTTGGCAGCCGGATGACTCAGGTTGGCGGCCGGATGACTCATGTTGGCGGCCGGGTATGGGTTGGCGGCCTGAGGCATGTTGGCGGCCGGAGGTATGTTGGTGGGCATGTATCCTCCTCCAGCGCCTAAAGTAGGGATGGCGGCCGGTGGCATAGGCGCCGCCACTCCAAATGGATGTGCCGTCGCCTGGCGTGATGTCATGCCAGGAATGGTTGGTACAGCGCTAGACGCCATCAAATATCCTGATGAAGCATACGTTATGGGCGCTGTATAACAACCGTTCGGCATATTAGATGTCGCGGGAACGAAAGTATGAGAAGAAGGAAATGGAGGCAGACTAGCCATACCTCCGAACTCAGAGAGTGGTTGCTGGCCAAAAGTTGTCCCCCAAGTCCTCTGTGGGCCGCCATACGGCCCTGAGATGCTTGGTGGCACATTCGTGCCATTCATTGAGATGGAGCCCTCTTGCGAAGTACGCAGGGATCCACAAATCTTGTCAGTTTGATCGGCCATAGCAGGCCGCAACACGTCCATAAGGTGCCTTGTTAACAAAGGCATGAATTCGGCCATCGACTCAGTCATCGATAGCCGCATCTGTTCCGAAAGGGATGGGACTTGCATTTTCCCTTGTGGTGGTTGAGAGGTGGTCGCCGCATTATCGGCGTTCTCAGATGGTGTTCTTACTGGAGTTTCTTCATGGAGCAACATTTCTTCAAATTTTTGTGTTAAGTCTCTTACTACTCGTCCAGATCTAAGTAGCATACACTCTAAGCGGATATGGTTTCCACTCGAGTCCCACTGGGCGTGCCAATTTGTTAACCAAGAATTTTCGTCGATTGATATTGATGAAGATGATTACAAGGATTGAGGAATGGGATTACAGAAATTTAAATAAAAACTGTTAAGGAACAAGAAATTACGGAATGGAAGAAAACAATGAAGAACTTGGAGAGAGAAAATTTGCAGAAAGTAAAAATATTAAAATGCGATTCCTCTAGGGGTGTGTGTAGATAGTCCTGTCCCAATGTCGCCTCTGGCATTTTATAGCCGACAGGTGAGGATGGATGAAGATGAGTGTGGAGTCTCCAGGCTTCAATATGGTGCGGATTCTCCTCCTCTAATGATGCCTTGCATTAATGGAACGCGATCCTCTCATAGTATCTGCTTCTGGATAGAGTTAGGAGATGACGCTTGGTTGTCATGTGGCGGGATCCTCTCCTTGGATGGTGCCTCTCTTTAAAACCCCACAATCCTCTCCAAGGGTTGCAACCTCAAATCCCCAAGCCGCCTAGCGTTGTCACCCGGATACATTTGAACTTAAATGGCGGCTTACTACTTCCGGATAAATCTCAAACTGGGCCGGGCCTCTTGAAAATGGATTGGGCTAAGCTTAATGGGCCTCTGAATTGGATTGGGCTTCTCGAAAAAGAATTAGGTTAAATTCATTGGGCCTAAAATATTGGTATTAACAAGTACGTATATACTTGGTGGATGTATAGTATAGTATAGTGATTAGTGGGGAACCCAACCCAAACCACAGAGAGGAGATGGAATGATGGATCCCTCCCTTGACACTTGAAAGTAGTACTACTGACATTAATGTTAGGAGGAAGTAGTAAATGAAACTGATGAGACAATCTGGGCTGGCTTAAGCTACTGATAATCCCTCCTGATCGATCCTCCCTTAGCTTGTTTTCCTGAATTACTAGTAAAATAGTAGTACTAGCTAGTAAGAGAGAAGAGGTTAACTTAGAAGGTTCTGAGTGTTTATATGAACAACTTTTAATTTGTTGAAATGGAGAGAATATTATTAGTACTAGTACACCTATTTGAATGTAAGTAAGGGTAGGTATATAGTATTGAATTGGAGTGTCTGTGGTGATATGGTTTTGGCGGTAAAGTAACAACGAACTATAGTGTTTAGTAGTGTATAACTAACTGTATTAATAGGGGTGGGCATCGGGTCGGGTTTGGTGGGTTCGGGTTAGTCGGTTTCGGGTAGAAAAATAAATTATCCGCCCATTACCCGACATTGATGGGTACCCGACATGTTGGGTACCCGATCGGGTCGGGTACCCACTTCGGGTACCCACTCTTTTTTCTAAAAGAAAATAAAGAAAAACCTTTTAAAAAAACAAATTATTAAAGAAATTTTGATAAATTCAATAATCACAATCATGATTTACAATTTACAAATTAATAAGAATGAGAACATACTCATTTCATTAACGAATAAAAGACAAGAATTGACTAATAATATTTCGAAAAAAATAGGGATTGAGGTTTTACTCTTTTGGTTTGCATAAAATTATGTAATTAAACATACTAAATAACAAATACTCTCTAAATTGTGGGGAAATATTTTTTAAAAAAAATAAGATAGATATTTTTAATAAATAAAATAAAAATAATTTTTTAAAAAAAAAAAAGTCAGGTAATTCGGGTACCCGATCGGGGAATTCGGGTTCATTTGTAAAACTCGATACCCGACCTGATCTACTAATTTCGGGTTTGGGTACCCGACTTCGGGTTTTTTTGGGTTCGGGTACCCAACCCGATCCCACTATTTTTCGGGTTCAGGTCGGGTACCCGATTAACCCGACCAATTTGCCCACCCCTAACTGTATATATGGAGGGAGGAATGAGGATATGGTAGTATCTTCAAAGTAAATAATGAGATAGACAGACGGACAGACAGGTAAGATAAGGTAACTAGGTAAGTAGCAGCCACAGACATCCTCACCCACCCATGTAAAAAATACTCCCATCCCCATTAATATTATACTGCTAGCTAGAAGTATAATACTCCCTCCGTCCCAGCTAACGTGTCATGTTTGACTTTTTGATACTGTTCATTGTTCTACTTTGACTCGATTTTATTGCATGTATATATTTGGAAAAAAATAGTCGAGTAGGGTCTTGTTAGAATCGTATTATCATGTAGTTTTACAATATATATTTTACATAATTTTTTGTTATACACATTTTGAGATATTGACGGTTGAAAAAGTATCTTGGATTGTGTGCAAAAGTGAAACAAGACAAGTTAAGTGGGACGAAGGGAGTAATATCATCACCCCACACTACAGTCACATGCAATCTAATTTATCATATAGTAGATGAATCTAATCTTCTTCAATTAATTGATTAATTAATTATATGCATATACATTACATATATAATATATACTATTTCCATATTTAGCAAACCACATCCAGAAATTCTTACTACCTCCGTCGCATTATAATTGTTACGGATCCACCTGACACGTATGCCGATACACATTTTTTACGGTTAAGTACTTAAAATGTGTACAATAAAAATTTTTTATAAAAATTTGAAATTCTAAAAAACAATCAAACTTAAATAGGGAATAGTGCCAAAAGTCAAACGTAATAATCTAAATGGGACAGAGGGAGTATGTATTGTTGTTTGTTAAGACTACTACTACTCAGTAGATATTGGGATGTTTGGGAGTCAGTGGATTCGCTAGCAGATAGCAGATTCAAAGAGCAGATTGTCTCACAATTCTCTCTCTGAATCCGCTATATGCTAGCGGATCCGCTAACTCCCAAACATCCAAGAGAAGAAGTGATCCCAATTCCCAAGGCACCCACTCGTTTGGCCTCAAGCAACACATCCATACTAGTATAATCATGAGGGAGAGAGATAGTGCATAGGTACTTTTGTTTTGTTAGCTTCTAAGCATGTCTTCATCATGATTGTGGGTAAAATTACAACTAGTAGTAATATTGTAGGTGCATGCATATGATGATGTTCTTCTTCCACTACATCAAAAGTGTTGTAGTAGAATCATTTTAATACCTTCACCTAGTGCACCATCAAATAATTATATCAATTCACCATCATACTCCCTCCGTCCGACGTAAGGCGTCTTATTTGACTTTTTTTATATTGTTTATTTTTCAACTTTGACTCAATATTATTATAAGTATATATTTTGAAAAAAATAGTCAAGTCCAATCTTGTTAGATTCATCTAATCGTATAATTTTATAATATATATTTTACATAATTTTTACTTATATATATATATATTGATATGTTAATAATTTTAAAAAAAAATGCATTGAATTATGTGCAAAAATCAAACATAACATATTAGTTAGAACAGATGGAGTATATCATTCTCATTATCATCATCATCATCATCATCATCTCAGTACGATTACATTATACTTTGTATATATAACAATATAAGAATAAGAAACATAATATATAATCCCACTGTTAGGATATAATTGGTGTCTAATCAAATTGGTCTAAATTCAAGTGAGATTTTGGATTCAAAAACTAAAATGTAATTGAGACATAAAAAATCATTAAAAAAAATCGAAACCAAATTGAATCATACAAATACCTTTTTGGTGAAACCGGGTATCCCCAGACCACATTGGACCCAAGACTAATCCCTCGAGGATCTGCAAGGGCAATTAAGGGTACCTCTCCCAAAGCAGTTTTTTGCATACACAAGGCTCAAACCTGAGACCTTGCTTAAGCGACTATAGCTCTCATCCACTCAAGCCAACTGCTGTTGGTGAATCATACAAATACCTTGTGTATGTAATACTATTTCTATTCGAATAAAAACCCTTTGATTACCCTAAAAAAATGAAAACTCCTCGATTGCTCAAAACATTCAGTTTTTTTTTTAAGGAGCCAAAGCCAGAGAAATGATGGTGAAAGGTCATACTACACAAATTACAAAAGGATAAATGAGTGGATAGGGAGCCCGATGGGGAATCAAAACATTCATTCGTTTAACCGTTTAAATGTTTTTGATAGGCAGTTTTCGTCCACCTCTGCTTTTATTAATCAAATGAAAAGTGTGTATTGTAATATAGATTAAAATTTTCATATAAATTACCTTCAAATAATAATAGACTAGTGATTTAGGGCGAGGCTTAATCATTATCCCCCAACGAATTCATATATCTAATTTGTCTGTGTGTCTCCAATTATATTATGTTCATTGTGTAATCATTCATTTGCATCATCGATCACTTACTCAAATCTGATTCTGCAAGTAAAATCTGTATCTCATGAGTTGTTACCACCAACTTCCAACTATATGCTATTTATGCTACTACTGTTATAATAGTAGGGGAAAGTAATAAAAAGGGCCATTACAAGGAGTCTATTCCACTTTTAGGCCATTATAAGTTGAATTTCCAGAATTAGGCCATTACAAACACATGTTGAATGAAATTAAGCCATAAGGACCAATTTGAAAATTAATTAATTCCCAACAACTTTTCCTTTCTTTCATTAAAACCCCAAGAAAGTTTGACTTTATTTACTTTAGTCCTTTGTCAATATACTTAAGTTTTCACTATATAAATGACACCCAATGCGCTTGAAAATTGGTATCAGAGCCTAGGTTTTATTGAAGAACATATTAATTATATTATTTATAATATTTTATTTCTTAATGGAGAAGATTTAATTATTTAATGGATTCAATTAATTTGAAACCCACAAGTTATTTCCAAATTTTGGAAATAAAAAATAGAAAATTCCAAAGGAATTTCTTGAACTTGTCCCATGGACAAGATATTATCAAAATCAGTTTCTTTCCTAAAAATGAGAGGAACGGACTGGAAAGAAATTGATCCGGATAGCTCTAAGTTATCAAAAGACTTAAGAGAAATCCAAAAGACGATTCAAGATTTTGGTAACCAGGTATTAATTATACCTGGGAAAATAGATAACTTGAATCAGACAACAGATGAGATCTTGAAAGTATTTCAAGATCTAAAGAAAGAAATTTTGAATCTGAAATTTGACATTTCGGATATCAAGAAAAGGCAGAAGGATATTCCTGGATCTTCCAAGAATAACCAAGCCAATATTAGAGATGCATTCGGACCAGTACAAGCTTTACATCAAAAGGGTAAAGCAACTATGGTTCCAAAGCAGAAATCACAAGAAGAGCTTATGATCGATCTCCTGAAAACAGTCGAATGAGTGTTTCCAGGGCAGATCTATCAGATCTACAAGAATTAGCAGAATCATTTTCCCAACTTGGGATTATGGATCTGGTTAATGTAAAACCCAATGAAGTCCTTCAATTGGGTTATGCGGAAGGATCAGGATCCAACGTGACCCACGATGGACCGCCTGATGTTCCAATGAGAGAAAGTACAGACTTCTACATGAACAGGTATCCTGAGGTGCATCTTAATGCAAGACGAAACCCAGGACGGAACCCAAGTAGAGCACCAGAATCCACACCGTGGGCCAAGACGATGTTACAACCATTAAATCCATATGGCATAACACTAAACCTCGACGTTATCGACTTCCGAAACATCGAAGACCTGATCGATGAATGGGTAGCTTCAATGAAGATTGCAGCAACCACCCTGGAACTCGATAAAGAAAACTTTGTCAGATTAATAGAGCTGAGTCTCGAAGGATCGGCAAAGCTGGGCTGGAAAAACTCCACGGCTGCTTTAAAGGAGCAAATACTCGAAGGAGAATCCAAAAGCACAATCTGCGAAAGGTTTGGCCTCTTATTCAAAACCCATTTTGTAGGAGATGGTTATTTTGAAGAACAGAGAACAGAAAAAATCAAAGTCTATACCCAAGCACTGTTGGGTATGGAGTTAAGAAGTATTTGCGCAGTAGACGAATATATTTACTGGTTTCGTAAATACTATTTTCGGAGTGAAATGACAGCTGAAGTAGCATGTCCCATGTTCTTTGCAAAGATCTGCAGCCCATGGAGAGAAATGTTGATCCAATCGTACACAGTACCCCCTGGTACAGTGGACTCAATAGCTCGAAGAATGTCCTTCTTAAAGGATAAGCTCAGAGAATGGTGTCAACAGGCAGCAGCCCAAAAGAACATCAAGAGACTAAGAGGTAAAATAAAAAGAACTCCTCTTTGCTGTGAAAATAACGATTTTCCAACAATTATAGGAGAATCAGGAGAAAAGAGGAAAAAGAAGAAGAGTCGAGGCTCATACAGTAGGAGTTTCAGAAGACCTCCATTCCGAAGAAGAAGAGCATGGTGGTCCAAGAGCAAGGCCAGATCATACAAAACTGGACAAAGAACGGGAACGACGAAGAGTTCATCCCAAGGTTCAACTAGCTCAGCAGCAAGGAGCACGGGGAGAACGACGTCCAAAAGAACATTCAGACGAGCCCATACCCGAGCCAACGAAAGTTTCAAGGACTGCAACTGTTGGAAGTGTGGAGCCAGAGGTCATATCTCACCCGATTGCCCTCAAAATCGTGAGGTACGAATGTACGAAGCCACGGAGGATATCGTGGAAGCAGTCTACCATGGAAAGCTGGTACCAGTCTATCAGTTTGAGGACATCCCCTCGGATGAAAGCATCTACGAGGAAGAATTAAGAAGTGACTCGGACTCATATTCAGATGGATCTTCAACCGAGTCTGACTGAAGAAGACAGGATTCAGACCACTGAAAACCTGTCTGGATTCTTTTCAAGGATGACGATCTCGAATCGAACCATGGAAAGAATAATGCGACAAGATTCCAACCTCAGCCCATATGACGGATTCAGAATTGGCGGGATTGGACGAGTTCTTAACCAGATGGGACTCAACCAGAGAAGACATAACATCATCTACAAGGTAAGTGCAGGTGAGTTTGCAATTCCTATGGAACTTACTTGTAATGTTATGGATATGCAATTAATTCCTAAAGAAGAAATTCTTGAGGAATTAAGCAGAATGAAGGAGGAAATCGCCATTACTATGAAATGGATCCACATAGGAGCCATTGAAGTAGTAATTAAGGCAACCTTCAAAGAAGGCATTGATTCTGAATTGCATCTATCAGTCACTGATAGAAGAATCAATAACCTTAGAGATGGTCTTCTTGGAACTATGGTAGGAAATTTATATGCTGGAAAGTTAATGTTTGACATACATCCCAGAATTTCCTATAACTTAGCTGACCAAGATTTTAGTAGAGTTCTAACCCTTCATCAGGATTTTAAAAGAAAAGATCTGATGAAAGAAGGGAACAGGCCATATTCTATAACTTATAGAATCTCTTATGCACTTTCCAATAGTCATCATTCTGACTTATTTCTCAGGAAAGAATATATAGAAATTCCTAGAATTTTCAAGGAATTTGCTAAAGTCATGACTCCAAATCCTACCCAGATTCCAAGGTTAGGAGGAGTAGACATCCAAATAAGAGATCATCCAATTCTAGACAGATCAACGAGTGCTAGAATTGAGTACGCAAGCCGTATGTCTTTTTCGGAAGACAGAATTATGGCATATAAAGGGAAGGAGTTCATCAAAGATCTAACTCCTCAATCCATTGGGGTAGATAATATAAAGATAAAATGCCCTGAAGGATGGAAAGAAATACGAGTAATATTCGACATCACTGAAAAGATTAACCGTTTTCCATGTGATGACTTATACTACTTGCAGCAGCCATCAATTGGAACCTATGAAGGAACAATTGAAATTGCAGGACACGAGATCAGAGTCTTAGGCACCGCCGGAAAAGACAATGGGGTTATGATTTTGGGATTAAGTTTTCTCGAAAATCATAAACCATGGGTAAGAAAGGATAATGGTATAGAATTTAATCTGAAGGGTCACACCATCAGAATTAAATGACAAGTCCATTCTCCATTTATATTTCAGTATCAAGGTATTAACAAAATAATACAGTTTGATGGTTATTACATTCCGAGTAGAGAACACTTAATTGATTGCATCAAAGGTGCTAAAGTGTTTTCTAAATTTGATTGCAAATCTGGTTTCTATCAGATCAAGATGGAGAATGAGTCGAAGAAATTCACAGCATTCTCCACCCCACAAGGGCAATATATTTGGAATGTTATGCCAATGGGGCTTTCTAATGCCCCTCAGATATTCCAAAGAAAGATGGATAATCTATTTAAGGATTATCTAGAGTTTATGTTCGTCTACATAGATGACATTCTGATTGCATCTCGAAATATTAAAGAGCATATTAAACATCTTGAAATATTTTCTGATGCATGTCACAGGGAAGGTCTAGTTCTCTCTGAGAAAAAGGCCACTATCGCTGCTAACAAAATTGAATTCTTAGGAGTTCAAATTGATGAAGCAGGAATAGAGTTACAGGAACACATTGTGGAGAAAATCCGCAATTTTCCTGATATATTAAAAGACAAGAAACAACTACAGAGTTTCTTAGGAGTTGTAAATTTTGCGGGTATGTTTATTAAAGACCTTGCAAAATATAGAAAGGATTTTAGACCACTCCTGAAAGAGACTGAAAGCTCTAGATGGAAATGGGAAGAAATCCATACCAAGAGAATTCGTGAACTAAAGCAAGTCTGCAATAGCTTGCCAAAACTCGCGATACCTCAGGATGAGGATGAGCTGGTAGTCTACACAGACGCCAATGATTTTCGATGGGCAGGAGTGCTCATGAGAAAAACAACTACGGGTCAAGAACCTTGTAGATACACAGGAGGGTTGTTCACTGAACAACAAGCCAAACTTTGGCATATTAACGAAAAGGAATTCTTTGCAGTATGGAAAACATTTAAAAAATGGCCTTTATTCTTACTTGCAAAGAAATTTGTATTAAAAGTTGATAATACTAATGTTAGGGCTTTTTTGAAAAATAAACTTGAATCAAAAATTGAAAAAGCTCGTATTATCAGATGGCAAGCTGAATGTCAATATTATACTTATGATATTGATGTTATAAAATCTCATGAAAATGTTCTTGCAGATTTCCTAACGAGAGATGGAAGCATTTGAAGCTGATTCCATCATTACGAGATTCAGGCACCTCAGAGAAAACCTAGAGGAGCTATCGAAGCATTTTGGACAGCTCGAGATCAATGCACGAGCAGCTGGCCAAATACAACAGAGCGATGTGGACATGGTCCGCAACAATATACGAACCTCCCATATAGCAATGACAGCACTATGGGAAACAGTATTAGAGCCAATCAGGAAAGCGTCAGCTTCCCTGGTAAACAAAGAGAAATGTGCCCAAAAAGCTAAAGTGGTCACATATGAAGAAGCAGATTCAAGCACTGCTTCAAAGGAACCATTGTCGGATACCGACAAAAATGTTGAGCAAGAGGAAAGTCACATTTCCGAAAGCTCAAGTCAACCCACTGCCTCTGGGGTGAAAGAGGAAGAAATTAACCTTAGGCCAATGACAGGCACCTCTAAGGTTAATTCAGACGAGAAGGTCCTATCTACTGCCTGGGTGGACTACCAAGGAAAATGGGAACAACTGGTTTCCAAAAAGGGAATTAACCCTAGCAAAACAGTAATCGAGACATCCGGGAGATACAACAGGGTATGGATGCTCGAAGGATCGAAACCAGAAGAGGTTCGAAAGTGGTATGACTTTGGAGCATTAGCATCTATTCATACTACATCACCAGGGTTTCCGGAAATCGAAAAACTTCCGGGATGGATAAGTAGTGCGGTGCACGAATCATGGCAGAACAACCCGCACCTGCAAAGAGGAGATATTCTGGAGCTTAAGTTCATTTCAGCGGCACCAGAAATAGTCGGAAAAGGTTCTTATCCGGTCTTTCAATTTATTAAATTACAGAGACCTGATATGATTGCCTTCAACAGAGTTAAGTCTATGGATGAGAAGGCACCATTGGTATCTTCAATCAGCGAAGATGAAATATCCACCCGACGAGCATGGGGATTCTGGGTCTGTCTCACCGAGATGGAAAAGGTTAAATATCCGTTTAAAATATTCTCAAACAATTTAAATGGATCGTTCCTGGTTAATTCTTTAACAGGGAAAAGCACAGAGTTTGCGGAAACCTCATTCGAAAAGAAGAGGTTACTCATCTGGGAAAACAAGTTGCCAGCAACCGAGTCTACCAGAAAAAAGGCATGCAACATGATGCATGTTGGCCAATGGGATAACCACATATGCCCATATTGTGCAGAACAGGAGAAACCCCTATTCGGTACAAAGATCCGGGTAACCCAGAAAAAATCCGGACCCGAACAGGACAAAGGGAAGAAACGTCCAAAAAACTTTCACAAGCCAAAGTAAGATTAGCTGGATGTAAAAGAAAGAGAGGTGTCGGCAACACCCATAATTAAAAGCCGACAAAGAAGGGCAGAGTAGCTGGCAGGAAGTGGCCGACAAGAGAAGGTGGAAAGTTGACAAAAGCCACCTAACGCAATAATTCAAAAAAGGACAATAATGTAGCCGGTGGAAATTAAGGCCAAGTGACGAACGCAGTGACGTCACAAAGATTTAGAGGAAGATTGGAATCCGGGGCTGAAGTCCGCGGGCGCCTATAAATAAAGGAGTTTGAAGCAGATGGAAGGCATCGAAAATTCCTCCCAACTCTTCAAAGTATTTGTAATATTTCTCTTTCTGCATATTTCCTTTCGAGTCTGTAAAAGTATGGGGTATTCCCCCAAGAGTCTTGTATCCTCCATGAGGAACTAAGTGTCTGTCTTCTCCGTTAGGGGAAATTATGTTTAAATAATATTTTTAATATTTCTTCAGTAAAATCCAGGCTTCCAAATATCCCGATAATATAATTAAAACCCTTTATTCATATCTTGATACGTCCTAAGGTAGGAAACGAAATAGGACTGTGCTGTTTGTTGCTGAAGGAGCCAAGAATCGGTGAACCATCGGTCGCGGCTGCGTGGTTGGAGGAAGTCCGTAAAATCCCGGAGCTTAGGAAACCCGGCAGCAAGGCGGTCAAAGCCAAGGTATGAAGTTTAGTGCTTAATTTAATTATCGGAAGCATGATGGGCTGATATTGGACTAATAATAATGAAGAAACTAAAATCTGGGGTCAAAATGAAATAAAGTAAAAGTTGGTAGGGTTAATTGAAGTTTGAAAAAGTCAAAATAGTCAAAATGGCCTTAATTTGGTCAAAGATGGTTTCTAATGGCCTAAAATTGGAAATTGATTTCATAATGGCCAAAATGTGGAAATGGTGCCTTGTAATGGCCTAAAAAATTCATTTCCTCATAATAGTAATAACAATAACATAAAAGCCCCCAAAAACCCCATCCCCTGATCCCCAAGTATTAAAATCAATTATTCTCTGGCGGGTACCCGACCATGGTTCGCCGTCTCGGCCGAGACGGCCGAGATCTCGCCGAGTCGTAACTGGAACGGCAGGTGCCGTTCGAGAACGATACCCGGTTCAATTTTTAACTCATCTTTGCGATATCACCGAGATTTCGCCCATATTTCATTTAAATATTTTTTGGTATAAAATGCAATGACCCGATATTTGTCCAATACGCCGCGACGATACACCGCGACCGATGTGGAACTACCGCGACCGCAACGCGACCGGTTCCCGCGATGGCGAACCATGTACCCGACTATGGTGTTGATATCTGTACATGCAGAAATATTGTCCGAGTGTAGAAAAATGATGGGTATACATGAAGTGATGTCTTTTGACATTATAAGTGATCCAAATCCAAAAAATGATGCATTCTCATCGAGTGATGTCTACGACTTTATAAATGATGTGATATGATGTGTCATGCCTCCCTCCCCCACCGAATGATGCATACGATCTTATAAGTGATATCTTCCCACCGATTGACCCAAACCTATTTAACGTCTTCATTTTTTCCTAAGCCGGCATCATTCAGTACATGCAGATATATTACTTGTCTGAACAGTAACTTAATTATCTTGTGGGGGATCACTGCTTAATTAACTCTTAGGACAACATGATCGAGAATCCTTATATTTAGGAGGTATAGAATGTGATGTATGAGTATTATCAGGTGATGATTCCTGCATTGTGGTTCCACGTGATGAAGAATCCTTGTATTTAGGAATAGGAGGTATAGAATGTGATGTTAGATTCAAGTATGAGTATTATTCGGCGATGTTCCCATATTGTGGCTCATATTCTTTTTATTATGAAACTATGATGTTTGGAAATGTTTTTGTGATGTGTATCATTTTTAATTGTCTTAATCGGGGTAACCAATGTTTAACTTTTGACAATAATAATAAAAACTAATCAAGGTAATACTCATCCTTGGAATCCAATTTTCATATCATCACAAAAATTATCTGGGTCATTACATTCCCTGCCTAATTTTGCACCATAACTAATGCCCTTAATTATATTGTTACAAATTTAATCACATAAAGATATATCCCTTATAATATCAAGGGCAAATATCAAATAAATACCCACCTACCCAAACTTATACCCACTTTAATACCTAATCAAAAAATTATTCCTTTAAACCCCCTAAAAAGATAAAACTTGGAAAAAATACCCATTTTACCCTTAAAACACAAAAAATGCTTAAAAATCATTATACTACCCTTAATCTTTAATAATAAACCTCTAGTAAACCATACATAACTAATAAAAATCTTTAAATAAACTTACAAAAGATAATAAATGAATCAAGAAGAAATAAATTCGTTAATATATGATTATGGACTATATTTACAAACTATGGAAGAAAGAATCGAAAATTGGAATGACATTGTTTATACTATGCTTATATTTTTAACTGAATATAATCAAAAGACAGAAGTGGGGTGCCAATGGAGTAGGAGTTGGGCATTCAGGTTTTGGATGAGGACTGGGTGTGTTAGCATAATTGTGATTGCTTTGATGAATGGAAGGTTAGGAATGTTTGGTGGGGGCAAGAGTGTAAGGCAGATTACATTGGAGATAATGAGGTCGTGGGTTGGGTGGACATAAGTGGCCTCATCGAGATGGTCTCTCACTGTTTTTTGGATAACTTTTTCCCTCCCTCGTTTCTCTTTGCAGGTGCCGAAAACATCAAAGGAAGCGCTGATGCGTGAGTGGGCAGAACCAATCTAGCAATACAAAAGAAGATATAATGGGAGGTTAATGGTAATAGACTTATGTTTCTAAATGGTTGATGAAGCCGGACAACAGCCCTTTTGAGATGGAGCATGGGACAATACTGTGGAGAATAAAGATGCTAGAAGGAAGTAAATCAAGGCTTGAGAAAAGAAACAAGTTTGCTTGGATATGCGCAAAGGTGATGTTAAATTTTGATGATCTTAAATTTGCTATGCTAAGCATGTTGAGCCTGCCATTTTCTCGTCGGTGAGTCGAATAAGAACGGGATTTGGAAACCTCGCTACATCTGCTTTGGCTAGCAAATTTCTTACCCTTCTTCTTACCCAGCTTATCAAATTATCCCATGGGTTTGTCTTTATTCTTTGGATTTTTGTTGCACGATCCTTCTGTTGGTATGCTGTCATTTGTGTAAACCAAAACTTTTGCACCACATTATCCAACTTGACCTGTATAGCACTAAGGAGATATAGGATATGTCTATGCATTGCTTCTCAAGTTTTTCGGTGGTAGGGCTAGAGGGCATAATACCTATAGCTGGGTGTTGGGGATTCACAGAGAGGAATGGTAATAAACAATTTCAGGATTGGAAGTAATTCATGTTGGTTGATGGGTAGTCCAATGTCGGTGATGCAGAGAGAATAAGGTCGAATATATTAAAAAAAAAAACAAAACAAAAAGAAAAAGAAAGAAAAAAAAAAAGAAGAAGAGTAGTAGATGGCCGTTATTAAAATACAGATTTAAATGGGTGGGGATTGCTATTTCTGTTCTGGGAAGGGATATAACAGAAGGGGTGGTCCATTGGAAAAGTAGTATGCATAATTATGTGGGGATGTGGGATGAGTGTGTTGTTGTTAGATTCTATGAAAATTGCTCGGGAGGTTAAATGGGAGATCATTTTGGAATTGGAATTTAGACGGATCAAGCCCTGGAGTCTTTTGAGTGCAATGCATAGACAGCTCTTATTTTTCCTCCGTGTTACTCCTATACCTTTATTCTGTCTACGCAGTGTCCCAATTCATTGTCCATCTTTCGTTATTTGCATAAATGGTCCTCTTCATTCTGGTTTCGTCCTTGCCAAAATCCTGCTGGCAGTTGCTACCATTTGAGTCCCTCATTTCTTTGCACCGGTGTTTCGAATTTGTTGTCAGGGGAGATGTGCTATCATAGTAACTTTGGATTGTCTTTTTTGACATCATCAGTATGCACTGTTGTATACTAACTCCGAAGGTACTTGAACTTTGTTTTCCATGCTCTTGAAAGTCATGAGTAAAGATAGGTGGGGATTGAGAAGAACACCAGGAATGGGAACTTTGTTGCTTAAGGGGGCCTTGCATCGCGGATTGAGAAGCACACCAGGAAGACGCCATTTGAGAACAGCAGTGTTAAGATGGAGAGAAAAGAATAAGACTAAGGAAGGAGAATAATGGTCCTGGAAGCTCTGAACAGATCTAGATGGAGAGAGGTACTATTTTGAGATGCTATTGTTGCATTTCGAAGGTTGCGGATGGTGTCCCCATGGTACTGTCATTTGATGTGGTTTCATGTGGTAGATTCATATTTTTTTAGTGTGATTCTATATGGTAGATTTCATTGCTTGGTAGGGATTCCTTCTTGGTTGATTGCATCGACATGTTGGTTATTTGTTGTCTTTGCGCTGTGGTGGTTGTTGTGTTCTATGTTGTGTAAGGACTTGATTTTATCGGCCAGACTATATATAAACTTTTCTTCTCAAAAAAAAATAATCAAAAGATATATCCCTATTCGGAAGAAAAAAGTTTTTGGGACAGAATAAGGGGCCGTTTGGAATGGCTTATTTTGAAGTGCTTTTGGCTTTTGCTTCTGCCAAAAGCACTTTTGAAGAAAAAAGAGTGTTTGTTTTGGCTTTTGGGAAAAAGCAAAAGCACCTCGAAAAGCTGCAAAAGTGCTTCTGGGAGAAGCAGCCCAGGGGTGCTTCTCCGAAAAGCAGAAGCCAAAAGCACCTAGTAATGTGTGCAGAGTCATAAATGCCCCTATTAATTTAGTTTAATTACACTATAAATATATACTATTATATATAAATAACATATAATTTTTGGTAATTTACACATTTCAAAAGCACTTTTCACTTTTACATATCCAAACACACTTTTGAAAAAAAACTGTTTTTCAAACATTCCATCCAAACACAAAAGTTACCTGCTTCTGCTTTTGGCTTTCACTTCTGCTTCTGCTTTTGGCTTCTGCTTTTTTTAAAAGCCAATCCAAACGGACCCTAATTTTACTAAGAATAGGATCAGATAGTGAAAATTATGATGAAGAAATACCAGACAATTTAAGTAATATGGTGAATACTATTTTTCTGATTAAATACAACCAGTAACGCAATAAAATATATTCAAACATTTTTATTCAACCCTCTTTCAAATTGGTATCAGAGCCCAGAACGATTAATCTGGACATGAGTAACCATAATAATAATGATCATATATTAAACTATCATATGTCAAGATTAAGATTAGATACTTCAGAACAACTATACCCAGAATATATTCCACCAGCAAGATATCCTTTAGATGAAAATCAAGAAATAGATTATCCACTAAGTACGATTAATCCACTCGATACTGAAAACTGTATAATAAATAGAAATGATGAATATGCACAAAATAACACCGATAGCTTGATGATACAAGCAAGAATTGAAAGAGCATTTCTAAACAGAATAAGAGGATTAGAACCACAAATAAGACCACTTACAGAAATAAGAACCAACGATAATCGAAGATTTTTAACACCTACATTTAATCCTGATCATGAAATAAGTCAAAAAGAAATAGAAAATATGGATCAACAAATAGAAGAAAGAAAAACATACATAGACAGAAGAAGACGAAGATTAAACAGATTGCAAAACGATGAAGAATTTGGAATAAGACTAGGAAATAGAGGAAAAAGATTACTTTGGATAGGAAACTATATAATCGAAACGGAAGAATATAATGGTAATTTAATACAAATTATATCAAAAAGAGATGAAGAACAAGAGTTATTATCACAAGTCAAATTAACTACAATCAACAATGAAATTACAACTTACAGAATGTTTCCAGGATATATAATACATAACACCATGTTTACTAGAGCACATTCACCCGAATTTTCAGATCAAGAATCAAATTATAGTGAAGACTAATAAAATGCCAGGAATAAAGTTAGAAAATGAAACATTAGAAAGACTGATTATTAAAATTCATGAAATAGAAAGACAACCACAAGATATAAGCACCATAATAATGAAACAAAAATTATTAAGAATAAAATTCAAGATTTCTAAAATGATAGATGAAAGAGAAGCATATGTAATTATACAAAAACATATATATCCAGAAAAAGAAGAATCGGAGTTAATAAAAGAATGGTATTTAAATGAATTAGAAATAATAGAAATAGAATAATTAGAAAGGGAAACTGAAATAGATGAAGTAAACAACTTCATTAGAAACATAAGAAATATAAGAAGATGAGTTATCTAGAAGATTTAGAAACAATAAAAGATGGAATTGAACTAATAAAAGAACTAATGATAAGTCTAGATACAAGACTCTACAATATCGAAAGATACATAGACAAAACAATAATTAAAACTCCACAAAAGCAAGTAGAATTAGAAAAGTCACCCCCACTACCGAAATGGGAGAAGACACCAGAACCAGGAAGTCTCAATCATAGAGTAATGATGAAAGAAATAGAAAAACTAAACAAACAAAATAAAATTAGAATTCTTATAGACAAAGTAGAAAAATTAAAAAAGATAAATGAAGAACTAAAGGAAGATAAATTAGAAAGTATAGAAGATAAAGAAGAAACAGAATGAATACAAGTATAGAAGACTTAATAAATGAATTAAGTAGTGATTTAGAACGACTAAATTTAGAACCAATATATACAGGAACATTTTCAGAAACAGAATTAGAAACTAATGAAAGCGATTTGAAAGAACAACATAAAGTCTTTATGAATAATCATAGATTATATTTACCATCATCAAAAGTAGTTGGAGAAACTAGCACTACCTTGCCAAGAGAAGGTGTAACAGGAACTATACCAATGGAAGTAGATCAAACTACAAATAGACAAAATGTAGACAATTATCAAAGTAGATTACAAAATTTACCTTCAAGAAATTTTTCAATAAGAAAAACAACCTCTAAAAAAGAAATTTGGAAATACAATGAAGATTTTGAGTTAAAAGAAACAAGAATAGGAAATGTGAGACCAGGAGATGCAATATTCCTAAACCTGGATTGTCTTAAACAGCCAAGTCTAGAACTAGAAAAATGGAAACAGATAATAAGAATACATTTAATGTCAGAAGAAAGTACGTCAAGAGCAAAAACATTAAAAATATGGAATTTAATCCAAGGAAATGTGGCACAATTCCTTGCAGGAATTTCTTCAAATACAAAACAAACTTATATGAATACAATTACTCAAGGATTTGGACAAGATGTAAACACAGGAATAGAGGAATTTATCAATATCATACAAGAAGAATTCCTAGGAGTACAGAGTTTAGATAATAATGCTATAATAGAAGAACGAGATCAAGCATTACTAAGATTAAATAAAATAAGACTAAGAGGTTTATGCTTTTTTGATCAATTCTCTGAACAATTTAAAAGTTACTATTATACAGCTTATAAAAGCTCACAAAATAATGAACACACCATGAACTCTATATTTTCAAAATTACCATCACCATGGGATGAATATATGTGGAAAACATGGATTCAAAATAAAAATGACTATCCGAATAATTTAGGAAGCCGAATAAGATTAATAAGACAGGTAATAACTGAGTTATGTTACCAAAGAAAAATATTAGACCACACTAAAATATATAATAAAGCTGCTGATTTATGCTGTCAAGAAAATGCAGAAAATTTTAAATGGGGAAAAAATAAATCTTATATAAAAAATAAGAGATTTAAAAAATTTAAACCAATAAAAAGAAAATTTAAGAAAGGAAAAAGATTTAAAATCTTTAATAAGAAAAAATTCTTTAAGCCAAAATTTGGAAGAAAATATTATAAAAGAAGAAATGATAAAAGACAAAATAAAAAGAATCCAACCACATGTAAATGTTATAACTGTGAAGAAATAGGACACTTTGCAAGTGATTGTACAAAACCAAAGAAAAAACAAGTAAGATTTATGGAATATGATATTATAGATGAACAAATATTCAAAGAAATAGAATCAGATCTAGAAAGTATAAGTGAACCAGAATCAGGTGATGAGACATATGAAGTAAAATTCTCTGAAATAGAAAATGAATAAAAATAAAGAAATAATAACAGAAGAACAAGAGGAAACAAAAGAAATAGAATATGTAGAACAATATGAAGGACAAAGAGGATATGCAATAAAAGCTATCTTAAGTCCAGAACAAATTAATAAAATACAAGGATTAGATCTAAAACATGGATTCAAGCATACAAATTTTAATATACTATCAAGAACATTCTCAAGAAATAATATAGTAATTCATGAATATCATGAACTAGAAAAAACAGTAGATGTATGTAACACTAATACTACTCTAAAACTGCACCTTTTAACAAAAGATATAATAAATAAAGGGCTAGAAAAATTAAGTAGAAAGAATCAAAAAGATTTGTGCCAAAATAACGGACTCCGTTACTAGCTCATCAATTTGCAGTCTTAGCCGAATAGTCCCTAATGATCTCTGGCTCCCTTGGTTGAATCCTTGGATCCTCATGCTGCTTTTATGAAATAAGAAACTGTCGTTTCAGTAATCTATGAGTCTTTTCGAATATGTTCAAAGTCGAAAGCCAACCTCGACAATTCCGATCCCCGGTGTTGACACCTCAGAGGCTTTCAATTAAACGCAAAAGAAATGCCATTATCGACATTTTCGAAAATACAATACGTACATTTAGCAGGAGTAAAGATTCTAATAAAATCTTTATTTAGAAGTGGAATAGACTTACCAGTAACAATAAGCCTACATGATTCAAGATTATTAAATCCACAAGACTCACACTTAGGAACTATTAATGGAAACCTAATTTACCAAAAACTACTATTTACATGTTACCCAAACTATTGTGTATCTTTACAAGATCAAAATATAGACGAAACATTAACCCTATACATAAAAGTACATAGGAATGATGTAATGAAAAATGAAAGTAAAATATTTACAGTACATTATAGTGCTTTTTATAGCTACCTAAATAACAATAGACTAAAACCTTATGATGATAAAAAGACAATAGAAATACACGAAGCATGTAGAGACACAGTAGCAGATCTAATATTACCAGAATTGAATAATCCAACGTTACAAGATGATTGGATAATTGATCTTGCAGACAAGAAAAATACAATAGAAATTGGAAAACCATTAGAAAATAGGAGACCACAATTATCCTATGTAGGAAGAACAATGAGTAGTAGAAAAAGTATAGATTATAGCCCAAGAACAAATCTAATACTTGATCAACCAAGACATAGTATTGATATCCCATACGAAAAGAGTAAACAAAAAGCCCAAACATGGAGAATTAATATAGAATATTATAATGGCACAAACTGGATAAAAGGACCAAATATATTAGTAGACACTGGAGCTGGTAAGAATCATATAGGAAAACTTGTATAAATGGATTAACAAAACATATAGGAACAGAATATAGATATACTACTTTTGAAGGAGAAGTAAAAAGAGTAAATGAAATAGTAATAGTACCAATAAAACTAGGTACAGACTTAATAGAAGAATTAAAATGTTATGTAGCAGAAGAAGAAGGAACATCTAGTAGCACCTATCATGTCTTGTTAGGCAATGAGTTTTTAGACTCATTAAACAAATATACGATAACAGGAGAAATTTTTAGTAGAAAAACAAAAAATGGAAAAGCTTTCGTAATAGGAAAAGCATATATATATGAAAGAAATTAGATTTCCAACAACAGTATACCTAGAGTTAACTATACTACAAACGAATATAACAACATGTGCTATACTAGATACAGGAGCAGAAATCACATTAATACAAGAACATTTAATAAAAGAATGGGAAGTAAATAAAAGACCAATAGAAGTACATGGAGCTACTGGACATAGTCTAATTATTAATAAAATAGCTAAAGATGTTCAAATATTTTAGGTAATAAAATATTTACAATACAAGAAGTATATGTTAGCCCAGTAAAAACAATTGATGTATTATTAGGGACAGATTTTACAAGTTTATTTCAAAGCTTTAGAGTAGATAGATATAATATCCAACTTAGATCAGCATGTAACCACTATATTACTATTCCGAGAATAAGGAAACCATATAGAGTGCTTCAGAAACGTGGTGAAAAAGGAGAAATTATAAAACAATCAATTACTTATTACATAAAATTTAAAATTCACAAAATTAAAAAACAAGTGCTAATTCAAAAGCCAAATAAAATATGAACTTAATGAAACAATAAAATACATCTCTGAGAACTATGGAGAAAATCCAATTGAAAAATGGAATCTTAATAAAATATATGCAGAATTTAAAATGAAAAACGACAATATAATAATAAGAACTCAACCTATGATGCATAATCAAGAAGATATTGAAGAACTTCGAAAACAAATAAATGAATTGTTAAAAGTAGATCTTATTCAAGAATCTATAGCAGAACATAATAGTCAGGCTTTCTTGGTTAGAAATCGTAGTGAACAAATAAGAAAGAAACCAAGATTAGTAATAAATTACAAAGAACTAAACAAAAACATGATATTTGATGGATACTTTCTACCTAACAAAGAAAATCTAATAGGATTAGCTAGAGGTAGAACTATCTATTCAAAATTTGATTATAAAAATGGATTTGGCAAATTAAAATGCATCCAGATAGTATAAAATATACAGCCTTTAGTACACCACAAGGACACTATGAATGGAAAGTTATGCCGTTTGGAATAAAAAATGGACCACAAATATTTCAAAGAAAAATGGATAAAACATTTAAAAAATTTAGTAACTTTATATTTGTATACGTAGATGATATACTAATAGCCTCAAACACTATAGAAGAACATAAAAAACATTTAGATATATTTGCAAAACTTTGTAAAGATCATGGATTAATTTTATCAGAAAAGAAAGCAGAAATATTCAAAGATGAAATAGAATTTTTGGGTCTAATATTAAACAAACTTGGAATTAAAATGCAACCACACATAAGTACAAAACTTGTTAAAATGCCTGATGAACTTAGGAATAAATTAAACATACAAAGATTTCTTGGAATTCTAAATTATGCAGAAGGATTTATATCAAATTTAGCAAAAAAGACAAATGATCTAAGAAAATTGATAAGAAAAAATAATAAGATAGCATGGAATGATCAACATACTGAAATTGTCAAACAATTAAAAGAAGAATGCTCCAAATTACCACCGTTAAGATTACCTGACGAAAAAGATAATTTAATAGTACAAACCGATAGCTCAGACTACCATTGGGCAGGATTATTAAAAACCGATACTGGTGAAATTTGTAGATATGCATCCGGAACATTACAAGGAGCAGCCATAAACTATAGTACAAATGAAAAAGAATTACTTGCAGTGATTAAATCAATAGATAAATTTTCATTTTGGTTATTAAGTAGAAAGTTTAAAGTATTAACTGACAATACACAAGTAAAACCTTTAATTTACAATAAAGTTCCAAATAAACCCCAATATAGAAGAATAATAAGATATCAGACTTTCTTGTCAATGTACGACTTTACTGTTGAATATATTAAAGGGACTGAAAATTATCTAGCTGATTTTTTGAGCAGGAACCCTGAATATGGAGAACAAAGAACAATGGGATGATGCTGGTCTGACTGACCACATTTACAATGAAATAGATCGACTACAAAAACTACTCCAGTCGACTATGGACAGACAACTAAAACTACAAAAATTAATTGTTGTGAGCTTTATGGACGAACATAAGACTATCAATGACGATATATATGAATGTAACAAATGCTTGCAGGGATTACTAACTACTATGGAAGAATACTTTTATACCCCTGAAGAACTAAATACTGGTGTTTCAAACCAGGAAGGGAAAGCTAATCCTGTTCCAAAAGAGGACAAACAAGCAAAACAATCTGGGGATGCAAGACCTTCGACCTCGTCGAAAAACATTGCAGAAACTAAGAAGTATTTTTGCGACAATATTCCTCAACCAACACCCATTAGCCCTGAAACAAGAAACTTTTTAGCAGAATACCATACCCTGAGCAGCTACATATACTCTTTACCCAGACAAGAAACATCATTCTACACAGAATTCACCAAATCCCTACATCCACAAGTAACTATTTTACCAGGCTGCGACCCAAACTTTGTTTCGAACTGTTTCAAATTCGGCTTTTTCAGAACTATTTTCCCGTCCCCTTTACTAACCGAAATATACAAATTACCTGTATTAGTTGAAGCCCTAAACATAAGACCAAAAACCCAGAAACTGAAAATATTTTCTATCAGTCCAGAAGTCAAACACTCTTCCTACCATCTTGCTATTGCAGAAGAAATCACTAAACCAGAAAATTATCCTCAAGACTATGGAACCCCCAAAACAGAAATCTTTAATGACAAATACATCCACTTCAAAAGAGCAATGGGAATACGTGCTGTCCATGAACAGATGAAAAGACTATACAACCAAGGCGCATGAATCTTTTTTGGAAATGAAGAAATCGTAATGATTGAACAATTGAACACTCCAGGATTCAGATCAGGAAACTTAGCAGGACTAATTCAGAAATTTGACACATACAATTTTGAATGCTCAGAAGAAGTCAAGAGTATCTGGAAGAAAGCAGTAGAGAAATCCACCACAAGCCTGAAAACAAGAACATTTCTTCGGAAAGAGACAACGAAATGAAGTAAGCAGTGACGACAGAGAGGACCAATGTAGCACCAAGAAAAGAATAATGCGGCAAGACGTATGCAATGACGCAATTGAGCAAGAAGACAAGAACAAAATAATGCAGCAAGACGTATGCAATGACGTAATTAGACAACAAGACAAAGATGACGGCTAATAATGCAGGATTAAAAAGAAGAAAAATGACAGCTATGGAATCTCAATAATGGAAGAAAAATGAAGGACGGAGATAAGGCCACGTAAATCAATTCAGAACCACATGATCCCCAAGACTCCATCTATAAAAGGAGGAATGATTCACGAAGGATGCAGAAGTGAAGATACCTACCATAGTATTCTTTCTCTTGCATTTCTTTGTAATCTTTAGTTCTCTCTCTGTAATGTAAAACTATGAGTGATTTTAAAACTTTCAATAAAAAGATGATAGGCTAAGTACAATAGCCTGATCATTCCAGTAATATCTTCGAGTATATTTTTCTAAAAGTCTACCAAAATTCTGAATATAAGTGAGTGAGTGAAACATATGTTGAGAGTCATGTCATCGATACAGTGATTTCCGAAAGGTCGTGCATACCGGAGTAAGGCAGGAGGCCTGAAAGAAGGATAGCAGACGAGGAAAGAAGGTTACTCGTTGAATGACTCAATCAGAAGTTTCAACCACAAAGCTTATACTACGGAAGCGAGGTAGACCCTGAAATTTTACTTTGAATGATAAATACTGTGAATGATCATGGCATATATTTTGATTAATTTCGTTATCTGCTTATAAAGAAAGATTTGAAAATTGTACAACAATTACTGAACATACATACAAGTCTTTTAATTCCACATGTACTAAACTGCTTGATAATATGTACAATACTTATAAGACAAAAGTACTAAACTTGACCAGGGGCATATTTGACAATCTCCACATATAGAGACAAAATTAGGTGGTAAAAAGGAAGAAAAAATAGGTTGGGTACTGATCAAGTAATAACTCACTAGTAAGAGGTATTTATCTATAATTTTCCCTATTATGGATCAATTACTCCTACTACTCTACTATATATACTTAGCTTCTATGGCACGTCATACGCACATATTTGTTCGTTACATAATGTCAGACACAAGATGAACTTAGGGGCTCAAACCCAAAATCAATTAGTGATAGATAGAATGACTCGTGTTCATATAAATAGTGGAATATCCCTACATTTAACCGGTATGGGACATTATAACACCCCACCTCGAGATGATATTCATCTCGGAAACAAAGAAAATTCAAATGGGTACTCATGGCTCTAATACCTTATCAGAAACAAGATGAACCTAGGGGCTCAAACCCAAAACCAATTGGTTTTAGATTGAAGCTCTAAGTCCATCTTCTTTCTGACAACATACATTCATAATTCATTCCTTCATACTCCGAATATTTATGCACTAAACAATTTGTCTTATTTCTTGTTTGTTCTATAGACTTATAGAATAGTATTTACTCAAACGAATATTTAAACTAAAAGAAAAATATTACCACTATCTACCTTGAAATCAATTTTTTTAACGACATAAGTGAGAAGAGGTAGTAATGTTTCAAATTATAGTTGTTAAAATTTCGATCCTGATCTTAGAATCTTACGATTTTACGATCATACATCTCTAAAACGATCCCGATCCTTTTAGGATCTTAAAATTAGTAATCTGGATAAGATCCCAATACTGGTCGTTGAATATGATGATTTTATGCTCATACTCCCTTAATCGCTTCAATAATCTTACGATCATACCCTCTTAAATACTAAAATTTTGTAGGATTTTATAATTTGTGATCAAAGTAACTTCTTTTCTTTAATTTTAAACTTAAGAACTTGTACTTCTTATGTATGATGTGTAAACAAACATAATATGGGTTTAGTTAACTTGCAAGATTTATAAACACACGAATTAATGCTTTTATTTGTTAGTATGCATAATTGAGTTTATCTATTATTGCAATTTCATAAGATTTTAGGATCCCGATTTGATTCTACGATTCCTATCTTGCAAAAGAAAAACGATCACATATAGGACTTCAATCTTAACATATAGGATTTCAATCTTAACATTCCTTGTTTCTAATTACATTGAGGGTTATAGACAAACAGGTTACATATATCTAGTATTATTCACCTCACGTTGGCATAAAATCACTAAATATATATAGGTAGGCAGATATATACTATACTAGTATTTATTTACATTACATCCACTGAAGCTACATCCCTAACAATGAAAATGAGTGTACAAGTAATTATTGTATAAGCAACGTTGACGTTAGGAAGAAGTCGTTGCATATATGTACATATGCAAGTCATAATGTAATGTAAGTACACCCCTTTTATCCCTATGTAACAAATAATTAATGCATGCCGTGTACCTGATGTTGTATTTTGAATATTGAAATTGAAAATTTAAATAATGGGGGATGCCATCTGCATTAATTAATTGCACTATATATATACACATTTATGGAAAATATTTGGATGGCCCTAAGGTTGTCCAATTAAGTTAGGATGCAGAATAAAAGAAATATTCGTAATGTTAAACGTATTGAATTGGGTAGATCCGTAATTTTCACTGCAACATGTGATGTTGTGGTTGCATCTGTGCTAATTAGGGAGTACATATCTCCTAATATAGCTAGGTACATGGATTAGAGTCAACGTCGTTCCTGAAATTTTAGTGGCCCTTGGAGAAAATAAAATAATAGGCCTCTATTTTTTTTTTAACAACTTATGCTAAAATGATGGTAGGAGTTCATACCACACAAATTACGATAAATGAGAGAAATAGGGGGTCGGATGTGGAATCGAACCCCCAACTTATAGGTTGAGAGTTTGGGGACTTGACTACTAGGCAGAGTCCTCATCCCCCATTAAATTTAAATAAGTACATAACTAAAAAAATATTAAAAGAAAGTTTGTTCATATTAAATTTTTCCTTTCCCTGATTTGAAATTATAAAAGAAATAAAATTTATTGCAATTTTTGGAGAAGAAAAAATCAAATAAGAAACTAATTATTAGTTTTTATCATATTTAAAGAAAAAATATAAAAAGTTGAATTGAAAATTAATACTCCCTCCGTCCCATTAAAAGTGGCCACTATTCCTTTTTGGGGTGTCCCATTAAAAGTGGCCACTTTCCCTTTTTAGCAAATTAGATTAACATAAGCATGATTAAAAACCCCACAATAATGACAATTGTATTTCTGTACAAACTCCCTATATATGTTTAACCATTAATATCTCAAAATGGGTATAAATAAAAATTATATAAAATATATATTCTAAAACTATACGATTAGACGATTCCAACAAGACCACACTTGACTATTTTTTTCTTTCTACATCATTACGATAACATTAAGTCAAAGTTAAACAATAAATATAATTAAAAGTCAAATGTAACCATTATAAATTAGATGGATGGATTAGTCAAATTTACTTACACTACTTTAACTACTAAACACCACAACCTAAATTCACGTGCCCAAAAGAAAGTGGTCACTTTTAATAGAACGGAGGGAGTATATACAATAGAAAAAAATAAAAAACTATTAATACTTTAAAATAATTTTTGGGCCCCTTTAACTATGGACACTGGGCGATTGCACCTCTGGCCACCCCCTCCGAACCGGCCCTAATTAGAATTAGACTTGCGCGTAATAGTTTTTTTTTTTGCTTGACAGTCTATACATGTTAGAAAATTAGTGGTGTGAGTCCATATCACACAAATTATAAAGGAAATGGAGGGTGGATATGGGGCGGGTGAGGAATCGAACCTCCAAGTGGTGAAGTCTCATCCCCAATTTGACTCGCATAATTAAAATAATGAAATAAAATTGTGATTTAATCATAAGAAAATTTAAGATTAAAACATATTTCGGGATGGGGACTTACCCAATTGGTTAAATCCCCGACTCCCAACCTATAAGTTGGGGGCTCGATTCCCCACCCCCCTTATCCTTCCCCTTTATTCCCTCTCCCACTACCCTTTCATAGCATGCATGTATAGGATGTTCAGCAAAAAAAAAAAAAAAAAAAAAAAAAAAAAGAAGAAGAAGAAGAAGAAGAAGAAGAAGAAAATAAAGATTAAAACATATCTGAGGATGATAACTTGACCTAGTGGTAAAGTCCTGACTTCAAGGTTGGGGGTTCGATTCCCCATCCAGGCCCCTGTCCCACCCCTTTGTCCCTTTATAATGTATTACCTCCGTTCTTTTTTATTTGCACGTTTTGACTTTTGTCACTGTTCATTGAGTAGCTTTGACTCGACTTTTAATACAATTATATAAGATAAAATATATTCAAGTGAGATCTTGTTGGATTCGTCTAATCGCATAGATTTAGAATATCAAATTTTCATAATTTTTACTTATATGAAATTTGAGTTATTACGGATTAAAAATATGCATTGGATTGCGTGAAATGTGGTATGTTGTATTTATTTAGGAACAGAGGAAGTATGTAGTATGGATTCCCACCAATTCTTTACTAGCGTGTATAGGATGTTCATATAATTAAAACAAAAAAACAAAAAAACAAAAAAACAAAAAAAAAAAAACAACAACACCTCGTAATTTACAAAATAATCTACACAATGTCCCACTCCAAATTTGTCAATCACATTTAAATGTGGCCTGAGTAATTGTGGGTAGAGGTTTAGTCTATTGAATTTTTTGCATTAATTAGGGTATGTTGGGAAATAATTAGAGTTTAACGCTCGAGTTTGAAGTTTAGAGTCTGAAGTTTGAAATTAATGGTGAAAAATAATTTTAAATTTGAATAATTGTGTTTGGTAATGCAATTTTAAATTAGAGTAGTCTGGAGTTTGGAAAGCTAAAAGTTGTGGGAGATGAGCGTTCAGAGTTTAGAGATTAGAGATTAAAATTTGGCGCTTATTGTAATTAGTGTTTACGATAGGATTTAATACTATTTTTAGTATGTATTTTAAAAGATAAACGTTAATCGCTAGCATCTTTCTCCAAACGAAGCCTTACTCTATTGAATTATTTCTAGTGCATTTGCCGTTATTTCTATTATAAATGTACTATAAGCGTATGTATGTATGTATATATATAGTATATATATTTTGAAGAGGTTTATAAATGTATAGGCGTATGTATGTATTAGAAAGTTTATATATATATATTTGAAGGAAGAAAAAACCAAATAATAAATACTTCTTCCGCTTCTTTTTGTTTGCACCATGCATTGCCAATTTTACTATTATTCATTGGATTCTCTTGACTTAAATTTTTATTGTAATTATAATTATAAAAGTTAAAATATAGTCAAGTGGGGTTTTGTTGGATTCGTCTCGTCTTGTAGTTTTTAAATATCAAACTTTCAGAATTTTTAATTATATCGAACATGAATTATTAATGGTTTAAAATATGCATTGGACTGCACATTGGATGTGTCCGTAGCAATTTTTAAAAAAAAAATAGAGAAAGTATACAACACATGGCTCACCTTATCAGGAAAGAAGAGAGACAATTCAATTCAAACAGCACATCAAGAGAGGGATAGATTGCTCGGGTTCGACTTAATTATTAATTTGAGTCCGATTCATTTATGATGTAGTAAATATGGATATGGATTTGAGTTTATTTTAGTATTCAAAAAAGTGTAAATGAACTAAATCAATTCACCTCACTAATAATATAGATCAGAGTCATGCATGTTGAGCTAAGCTTAATAAGTCAAGTTCGACTTGACTCTACTCGACTTCACCATTTAATATGTGGAAAAATAGTCCAAAATGTCCTTTACCTTTCATTTTATAACAAATCAGTCCTTTAGGATATTTTAGACCTTTTTAGTCCTACAAGTATTATAATTCAAGTTCAATAGGTCCGATTCACAATTAATTAATACAATCTGCCACTTGCAATTGATTAAGTACGCTGGGCCCACATATGTGGCATGCTGGAACATCAACTCACACAGTGTGGTCGCCAGCCCTCTGGACATAGACTACTGCAGATAGCGGTGATATACTACTAAAAAAAAATACTTGATCCGTTTTCAAAAAATTGAAACGGATCCACAATATACGCAGTCCAATGCACATTTTAAATCATTAATAACTCAAGTTCGGTACTAGTAAAAATTCTAAAAGCTCCATATTTAAAAACTACTCGGCGAGACGAATCTAACAAGATCTCACTTGACTATATTTTAACTAGTACAACTACGATAAAACTTTAAGTCAAAGTGCGTGTGTGAATAGTACCCAATTTACAGACGTTTCAATTTTAACAAAACGGAGGGAGTAAGAAACTTCAAATGAGTAGTAATTCCATTATGCACCGGATTCGTTTGAGTGCTCGATTTATACCCATGAACTTGGTGAAAAAAGAATATACTTCCCCGTTCATTAATAATTGACACATGATGTTTTATTACTGTTAATTGAGTAATTTTGATATACAATTATATAAGATAAAATATAGTCAAATGAGATCTTATTTGATTCGTCTATCCGCATAGATTTCAAATATTAAATTTTGATAATTTTTACTTGTATGCAATTTAAGTTATTATGGATTAAAAATGTGTATTGGATTGCGTAAAATGTGGGTTCGTGGCAAATATTAAGGAACAGAGGTAGTATTAAAACACTGTATAAAATCATACTGGGCACTGTCTTAAGCAAATAAATATTTACACATTCCGTTCGAGTGGTACTGGGCACTATATAAAATCATACTGGGCACTGTTTAACATCATACTGGGCACTATGTGTGATTTGGTGTTCCAGCATGCCACATATGTGGGCCCCACACACTTAATCAATCCCAGGTGGCAGATTGAATTAATTAATTGTGAATAGGACTTATTGGACTTGGATTATAATACTTTTAGGACTAAAAAGGTCTAAAATATCCTAGAGGACTGATTTGCTATAAAATGAAAGGTAAAGGACATTTTGGACTATTTTTCCTTTAATATGTAGTAGTAATGATATCCGCTTATGCAACTAGCGTGGAAGGGCACAGCCCCTCCAAATTAAAGTACTAGCTAGTACTTCATGTTTATTCATGGTTTTCTTAATTGGCTTTTAATTTGTTTCGGACAATGAAACTAGCTAGTAGTACTATTAAAATGAAGTGTTGTGATTGAAAACATAAAATAATAATATAATACTTCCTCCGTTCTTTTGATATTGCACCATTTCAGTTTTTGTTACTATTAATTGTTTAACTTTGACTTAAATTTTTATCATAGTTATACAAGGAAAAACATAGTCAAGTGAGATCTTGTTGGATTCGTCTCGTCATGTAGTTTTTAAATATCAAACTTTTAAATTTTTTACTTATACCGAACTTAAGTTATTAATGGTTTAAAACATGCATTGGACTGCGTGCATTAGGTGAATGTTGCACTTTCACGGAAACGGAGGAAGTAGTTAGCATCAGCAAAGCAGATATTAGTGTTGGGTTGTTTTAAGATTGAAGTTTCATCAATCCATAAATGTACTCCACACATTAATAAGTACACTAATGGGTCTTCGTGTCGAAGCAAAATCGATTGTCATTATTGCATTATACACTAATTACTACTTCCTCCGTTCCCATATCTTTTTGACATACCCCACTGCGCACGTAGTCCCATGCACATTTTGAATCAATAATAACTCAAGTTTGGTATATGTAAAAATTCTAAAAGTTCAATATTTAAAAACTACACGACGAGACGAATCTAACAAGATCCCTCTTGACTATATTTTAACTTGTATAATTATGATAAAACTTTAAATCAAAGTGCATTGGTGAATAGTGCCCCAAAACCAAATGTCTTAAACATTTGGGAACGGAGGTAGTATATAATAATACTACTAAATATACTCCTCTACTATTCTATTTTTGGCCATATATTATTTGCCAATGATATTAGTATAATTCGACCAAAAGAAAAAGAAGGAGAAAATCATATTCCAGTTAGCAATATGATGGAATTAACGTAATTTGTTAAATGGCATAATGTGCTAAATTTTGTTTACTTGCAATTATTTTCTAATAATATATCAGCAGACAACAAATGTAATTTAGCGACAAATACAGGTTCCTTTGTGCTCCAAAATCCAAGCCAACTTGTAGAATTTTATTTTGTGAAAGACAATCCGTACTATTCAATACTACTTCCGTTCTTTTTTTTTAAATGTCACGGACCCTACATTTCACGTAATTCAATATACGTTTTTAATCCTCAATAACTCAGATTGCATATAAGTAAAAATTATGAAAATTTGATATTCTTAAATAATGTGATTAAACGAATCTAACAAGACCCCACTTGACTATATTTTATCTTATATAATTGTATTAAAACTCGAATCAAAATTACAAAACCTCCAATGTGTCGCTTATAAAATAACGAATGAAGTATTTAAGTAATTAGTCTTTGAATTCAATAAAACATGGTAATACTTCCTCCGTTCCTTTTTATTTGACACGGTAGGAGTTTTGTCACTATTCATTGAGTAACTTTGATTCGACTTTTTAATACAGTTATATAGGACAAAAAATAGTCAAGTTAGATCTTGTTAGATTCGTCTAATTGCATAGATTTAGAATATCAAAGTTTCATAATTTTTACGCAATTTGAGATATTGAAGATTAAAAATGTGTATTGAATTGCGTGAAATATGGGTCCGTATCAATTAAAAAGGAACGGTACCATTTATTCACCTAAAACAAAAGTCAAGTTGCCTCTCCGGTCCACTCCTGACTACAATACCCCACTATTCCCCTATTACTCCTTTTTCCTCCCTTCGAATTTAATTAATGGTGAATAAAATTACAAAAAAATAGTAATAATAATAATAAAAAAATAAAATAAAATGCCATAGGATTTTATAATAATGGATTATTATTATTATTATTATTATTATTGTACTATTTTGAACCATGATCACTCTATATTTAACATATGTTTCCTGTTGCATTACTGTGATTTACATTACGCAAAACTTTTTATGAGGGCCCAAATGAAAAATAGGAAGGAGATGATGACTTAGCCCAAGTAGTTAAGCTCTTTGAGTTTTCAACGGAAGATTTGAAGGTTTAATGTGGGATGGTAAAACAAAAACTGAGCGCAGGCAAGGTTAATGACAAGAGGGTGTCAGAAATCAAAGGTGTTATCATTTAAAGATATGGTAATAAATTAATAATACTCCCTCAGTCCCAACAATTGTGTGTTATTTTGATTTCTGACACTGTTCATTGATCAACTTTTACTTAATCTTACCGTAATTATAAAAGAAAAAAATATAGACAAGTTCGGTCTTGTTAGATTCGTCTAATCGTATAGCTTCAGAATATATATTTTATATAATTTTTACTTATACATTTTAATATATTAATCTTTAAATAAATGCATTGGATAATGTGCCCAAAAATTTTGAAACATAAATAATGGGAGAGAGGAGTAGCAATAGAGGCAAATTGTTACTAGTAGTACTAAAAAGGTATTGTTGCTTTTCTTCTACTACTTGTGCTTGCTTCCCCTGGCAACCTCCGATCCCTTTTCTTCTCTCTTTCCCAGTTTGGAGAGAGTGTTTGTTTCCCTTGTCAAATAAGACAGACACACTCACACAGGGGTCACCACACCAGTCCACCACCCTCCATTTATTTCAAGAACCCATTCACCATTTCTCCCACTTATTAGTAGTACTATTATTATTTACAGTGGTGGTAGTATTTTACTTACGACTGTAACAACAGCAGCAGAAGAAGAAGAGGGCAACAACGCATAGAGGCAGGCCCAGCCTCTACCATAATACTATTGTTCCTTGTTGATTCTTGCAGCTGCTGTGCTTCTCTCAATTCTCTCATAAATTCCTCAACCCCACCCCCCCCAATCGCCCCATCCCTATCCCAATCACATTTTCACAACCCTTTCTTCATCTATTCTATCCCATTCATTCCCAAACACAATTAGCTATCTTAGCTAGCTACCTTCTCCTCCTCCTTCCCCCTCATTAATTCCTTCTTTTGTCCTTCTCCTCCCCTCCACTGCCCCCCCACCTCTTCAAAATCATTTCTTGAAATTATACTATTATTGCTTTCCTTGTTTTCTTTCTCCTCTCTCTCTCTCTCTCTCTCTGCCTAGCTCACCCATCAGTATCACATTCTCTAACTTCACCACCCAAGTTAAATTAAAGCCCCCTTCTTTACTTCCTTTTTCGTTTTTTTCTGGAGATCAGGACACGTTTCAGGTCTGAATTCTGGTTTTTGTTTACTTGAATTGTGTCTCTTGTGGGCGTTTTGTCAGCCAATTCCTGTGGCTCCTGCTGTCTCTGTTCGTACAATATAATGTTGCTTCAGAAGCAGCTGCATTTCTCCGCTTTTCTTTCGGTAATCGTCTTTTCTCTCCACGCCTTCTCTCTGACCCCCGACGGCCTCTCGCTTCTCTCCCTTAAATCCGCCGTCGATTCCTCCGCCGCCGCCGCCGCATTCTCCGACTGGAACGAGGATGATGCCACGCCCTGCCGCTGGTCCGGGATTTCATGTATGAATGTCTCCGGCTCCGATGATCCACGGGTCGTCGGGATTTCGGTTGCCGGGAAGAACCTCCGGGGCTACATCCCATCCGAGCTCGGCAGCTTGATATATCTCCGGCGGCTCAATTTCCACGGAAACAGTTTCTACGGTTCGATCCCCGACCAATTGTTCAATGCTTCTTCACTGCACAGCATCTTCCTGTACGGCAACAACCTCTCCGGCTCTCTGCCTCCCTCCTTATGCAACCTCCCGCGCCTGCAAAATCTCGATATTTCCAGCAATTCTCTCTCGGGCCCACTGCCCAAGATTCTGGGCAATTGCCGGCAGTTGCAGAGGCTAATCCTCGCCGAGAATCAGTTTTCCGGAGGGATTCCCGAGGGGATCTTCCCTGAGCTCGCTAATTTAGAGCAGCTTGATTTATCCGCAAATAATTTCAATGGTTCGATCCCGGACGACATTGGTGAACTGAAATCATTATCAGGAACTCTAAACCTATCCTTCAATCATTTCACAGGGAAGATACCGAAATCATTAGGCGAATTGCCGCTCACGGTGAGTTTCGATCTCAGGAACAACAATCTAACCGGCGAGATTCCTCAGACAGGATCCTTCGCCAATCAAGGCCCAACAGCATTTACCAACAACCCTAACCTCTGCGGTTTCCCACTGCAAAAATCCTGCAAGACTAATTCCGGCGCTCCGCCGGGCATCGACGGCAGCGGGCCGCGGGATAATAATGAGGGCGGAGATGGGGACCAGAAGGGGCTGAAGCCAGGGCTCATCATACTGATATCCGCGGCGAATGCTGTCGGAGTCGCAATCATAGGATTAGTAATAGTATACGTGTATTGGAAGAGAAAAGATTCCAACGGCTGCAGTTGCACCGGAAAAAGCAAGCTCGGTGGAGGGAATGATGACAAGAACTGCCTCTGTCCATTCCCTTGTATGAATTTCGGATTCCCAAGCAACGATGAGTCGGAGGCGGAGGATTCGGAGAAGGGCGGGGCCGGAGGAACGAGCGGCAGAGCCAGTGGCGGGACGAGCGGCGGGGAGGGGGATTTGGTGGCCATTGATAAAGGGTTTAATTTCGAATTGGATGAATTGTTGAGAGCGTCGGCATATGTGTTGGGGAAGAGTGGTTTGGGGATAGTGTACAAGGTTGTGCTGGGGAATGGGGTTCCGGTGGCGGTGAGGCGGTTGGGGGAAGGCGGCGAGCAGCGGTACAAGGAGTTTGTGGCGGAAGTGCAGGCGATCGGGAGGGTGAAGCACCCAAATATTGTGAAGCTGAGAGCGTACTATTGGGCACCCGATGAGAAGCTTCTCATCAGCGATTTCATATCGAATGGGAACTTGGCTTCTGCTCTTCGAGGTAATCAATCATTTCGGACAAGACGAGTTTTTTCATCTTAAGCATTCATGTTTCTCTTCATATGCTAACTACATCTTAATGGTCTGTTAATGAAGTAAGTATTTTGTTTCAGGCCTTTCATAGTCATTGGTTTTCGTCTAAGTTGATAGCATAAGAAAGAAATTTGATCAATTGTGAATGCTGGATGCCATTTTCTAGTTACATAAGAATTTGCTGGTTACTGAGTACAGACAGATATTGACAGTTAGTTTGAAGATCTAGGTGGTTCAAATGTCTGTGTTAGCATCGCTCTGGTGGTTGAGGACTTGTAGTTTGCACATGAATTGAGATAGAAACAGGTCCTCTCTTGAGCCTTTTTGGGGTGACTGATTTTGGTACCATCTGTGTACTAACCAGCTAATGCCTAAAAGTGTAATACATAGCAGACGGCCAGTTTTTCTCATAAATTGAGATGGTATGTGTATATCTAGGTTCAACATAACTAACATTCATTAATTATATTCTTCATGTGTCAATAGCAGAAGCTTTTTAGCTGCTGCAAACTTGATTTCCGATATTTTCTTGATTGTATTGATGATAATGTGCATCTGGTGCTTAGGGGGGAAGACGGGCCATGGCCAGAATTCGTCGAGTTTATCATGGTCGATCAGATTGAAGGTTGCCAAGGGAATAGCGAGGGGTTTGGCGTACCTGCACGAATGCAGCCCCAGGAAGTACATCCATGGAGATGTTAAGCCGTCCAACATTCTCCTAGACAACGAATTCCAACCGCACATCTCCGATTTTGGGCTCAGCCGTCTCATCAACATTACTGGAAACAACCCTTGCTCCTCCGGAGGCTTCATTGGGGGCGCCCTTCCATATATCAAACCATCTCAACAGCAGGATAAAACAAACAACTACCGGGCGCCAGAAGCCCGGATTCCCGGTGGGCGACCAACCCAAAAGTGGGATGTGTACTCATTCGGGGTGATCTTATTAGAGTTGCTGACAGGCAAGTCCCCCGAGGTTTCATCACCTCCCTCAACATCAACAGAATTGTTTCCGGACCTGGTAAGGTGGGTGAGGAAAGGATTCGAGGAGGAGAGCCCATTATCGGAGATGGTGGATCCCGTGTTGCTGCAGGAAGTGCACGCCAAGAAAGAAGTGCTGGCAGTGTTTCACATTGCACTCGGATGCACGGAGGGAGACCCTGAAACCCGGCCCCGGATGAAGACCGTGTCTGAAAATCTTGACAAGGTTGGAGGAGCATGAGCAAGAGAAGGCAGTTCACTGGTAAAGTTCAAGATTCAATTGTTACCATTATTGTTACGATCAATGGATGGGTGGAAGGTCCATATCTTCACCTAGATATTGCTTACTGTATCCGTGTCTGGGGCTTGAGTTTCTGCAGTAGTGTCTTAATGAGACTAGTAGACAAAGGAAGGGAATCAGAATGGCAGCAACAGCAGCACAAAGATCTCCATTCCGGAGGGTATCAACAAATTTTTTTTCAGTTTTTTGGATTCTTTTTGGGGCAGACTGCAGAGTGGGCTATAGAGTAGTTGCAGCAGCCTTGCCTTGCATTATTCTCATTCCTGGTGATTTCAGTTTAATACAGAAACTAAATATATGTAACTCGAATATTCACTGTTTCTAAAATTACATTTGCAACCCTCCAAAAAAATACTATTGCATTTGCAATAAATCAGATAATCTTATAATCTGGTTTTCTGTTTTGCCCCATCTCCATTCAGTTACACTAATATACATACTGTTGGTCATCGACAATGGCAACAACCCGTTCAGAATTTGAATCAAGATACATACAAGTATGGGGATGCTACTTTTCATTATTTCCTGCAGCAAACTTTGTTTCAACTCAATGAAGATGGAAGAGAAGGCATGGGACTTGTAATGAGTTCCAAAGTAAAAATTATCCACAAATTTTGTTTCAATTCAAGAACGAAAGGAACTATGGAATATTTGATTATTGGTATAGTTAGATTATATGAGAAGATAAAAAACTTGTGTAGGCCACTACATCCATCCAACTTGGAAAGAGGCCTTTCAACTTCTGAGTCGTCTCAGTTAAATATAGGTCCACTACTGCAACATCAACCCTCAAAGGCTCTGAACTGTTGGCCTGCATCCATCCAGGAAACATGACTCAAGAGCCCATAATAGCATGTGTGTGTGTGTGTGTGTGAATTGTTTCTAATACAAAACTGCAATGGAAAATGCCCTTGAGGAATAGAAGCTTTTATATTAAGCAGTAAGGGAAAATCAGACTGTTTACCTCCAACCAGAACTTCCAGTTCTCATGACTGGTACCACTCAATCTACAAATGTATGATGGTGGCCCTTTCCCAACTTTTACTGGAGCTGTTCGAAGATGAAAGAGAGATTCATTTCTATAATGCTAAGGCAAGAGTGTGATTCTATTTAGGCAATGACTGAGGCAAAGCAAATTGAATCACCTGGAACAGTCTGGTTTGCGAATGACCAATTTGATAATGGACCTGTAATGTTAAGTACTGCAACCCAAACCTCTTCCAATGTACTGTGAAACCAAAAGACAGGAGATACCAACATGAAGATCTAATAAACTTGTGCAATTGACGGTTATTAGTTTTATTTGTTATCCAGGCCCAAAAATAAAGAGTATTCAAAGCATACCGTGATATGAACAGATCCTATATCAATATCCCCATCCATTCAGTGTACAAATGGAATAAAAAAGCTTACCCCAATGATAATTCCAAGTTAACTCTTCGATGCCTCCCACCAAATGCTGCCCTGGATTCATCAATTAATAAATGGGGAAAATACCTATATTGCTTCAAGATTTCCTCAGTTTTTGCAGGAAACTTCAAGCTTCCTGAGAACAAATTGGATATGGGGAAAATTCCCTGCAAAAGGACAACTTAAATTCTCTCAATTATTCATGTGGATTCCGAAGTGACCTTCAATCAAAGCACTGCCTTAAGGCTTAAGGGAGGTTAGCTGCAGTAAGGAGTAAGAGGTATCTAGTACATTATTGCTTTTGCCATATTATAGGTTTGGGAAAAAATTCTAGCATTTAACATTTAGCTTATAAAAAACTTACTAAAAATAGCTTTAAAACCCACAAATAGTACACACTTATTTCAGTAATAGCTAAATTTTAACCTCTAAACTTTAAACACTACCCCTCCCCAGCTTTTAGCTTTTCAAACTCCTACCTCTAAACTCTAATTTTAAACTCTATTACCAAACATCATTACTCAAAATTATCTCAATTTCAAACTATTTTTCACCATTAATTCCAATCTCAACCCTCATGGACTAATTATTTCCCAAACGTAGCAATACAAAATGATAATATACTTGGGAAGCCATAACACATTGCTCCACGTTCTAAATTGGCACCACCAGTGGAAGAAATGCCGCAAACATGATTTCAATTTCCATAATATTTCTGATCAATGTAAAGCATTTTTTCAAGTTGCAGCAAAAGACGAGATCATACATGGTGTATCTATATTCTATTATAAAGTTTAAAGCACTTCAGCTAACAAAATATGATGGCCTGCTCTCATGATTGATGCAGAACTTAAAATTTTGATTTGGAAATTTATTATATCGCGTAAAAGACCATCAGAATTCAACAATGTCTTAAAAGAGTACCTTCCATGTGTCGAAACTTGATGGACTAATGGTGTCAACACTTAATTCTTGACTACTGTGGAGTGCCTTCGCCAACTCAGGTGCATGTTTGAAAACAAACATCAGCGAGTTTGAATCAGTCACGGAGAAGTCATAACTAGCATTTGATATTTCGTTAGAACCTGTCAAACAGATAATGAACTCAAATACTGAATAAGTGTTGAATGGTTGAATTATAACTAGACCTAAGACCTTAAACTGTTTGGTAGCATTCAATGAAGCAGTAATCCATATCAAATTTCTTCAACCCACCTCAAAGCAAGAAGAGTTATTCATGCATAGAACATTTCATGGTTGGCAATATGAATTGAACAAGGAAAAACCTCCAATACTGTGGCAGGATTATTGAATCGCTACTTAATCTAAATGATTAGGTTACAGATATTTTTCATTTTATAACTGAAATTGAATTCTACAATTTATTTTTCATTTTATAACTGAAATTGAATTCTACCAATTGTAATAACTTAATATAAGATATATGGTTCAAATTGATGACTAGTGTGGCCATTTGGAAACATGCTACAAAATCTTCAAATTCTCATATTCTTTAATTTTACCACCAGAATCATAATCCATCAATGTGCTAGAGCTGTTTTCAAGAGTTAGATTTATCTGTCACAAGTCCCATTGAATTTGTTTCTTTCACCATAGTAAACATGATCATGGCCAGCTATACAATCATGTAAAATTTTAAGTGCTACTACTAAAAATATCAGGGGCCAAGCCAAATGACATAGACAAGATAAGCACTCAATGAAGTTTTACACAAATGGAACAAGCATGAGCTAATCTCTTTGTACCTACGGTCTGAACAGTCTGCTGAAGAACAATCCTTTTCGGTGCATCCATGCTGTATGGAAACACTTGTGATGATATCGCCAAAGCAATAATAATCCCATGCACCAGAAAATGAATAATTGATGATTGTGCCAACCATTTCCCGACAACAGGTAAAAGTGGACCAAAACACCAGCCAGTTACTATTCCAACAACTGCTGCAACTATTACATCAGGAATAAAATATCCTGCAAACCATTGCTACAGTATTAGAGTTAATTGAATAATCATGTTGCATCCAGATTTAGGGAGTTTTTTACCTTCTTTGTTCCCTTAAGCACAAATCATACTGTTGTGTAAGTAAAACAAAAACTTAACATATGGAGTTCAAAAGGATGTGTTAAATGTTAATACACTATTATTTCTTGTTTCACATTTCCATTCTGCAGATGTAGTATTGCAAGTTCTGCAGATGTACTATTGCAAGTATAAAAAGAGCTTGAATACAAGGCTTGAGTTGTATGCAAGATAAGACGGACAAGTATGAAACAATCATCACCTGCAGGCCTATATGGAAATTAGCTGATAGTTGAAAACGGTTAGATGGTTTTATTAGTGGATAACTGATAATTGATTCAATTAGTTGATTAGACTATTAAGGGTTTGGGGATGTTGTTATATAAGTATGGGAAAAAAAATATATATATATATATATATATAAAAATATATTGAAAAGCAGAGCTACTTTGAAATGCTAATTAACTTGCAATTCAATATTAGCGTTTTTAAGTGCAATAGCGTAATACAAAAAATATGTTTACCAAACCCCTCAAATGAGGTATTGAACAAGTCAAACAACTCAAAATTGTTCAAAAAGCTTAAAGCTATATGAAATATAGATCTTTTCAAACACTCTGGCACACAATAAGGGTCAGCTATATAGATCACATATGACAATTGCTTTTAACCGAAACATACCCAACAAGATTTTAGTGTAACATGGCCGTCTGGTAGATTCCCTTCATTTCCTTATAGGTCACCGCATTCGTCTCTTAATTTTAACCAATGAGTTTATTTTCTAACCAACGTATGTGCATGTGAGGTATCAACTACATGTGCCCAAACCATCTTCTGTTTACCCATTTTATCATTATTGACACTACTCCCACTTTTCAACTACTGCACCTGTTATTAATGTTATCTTCTATAGTGACAACACACATCCATTACAACTGTAATCTTCCTTTTGCTTACATTTACCTTAAACAGCCCAAGGTTTCAATCATAAAACATCTGGCTTTACACAAGTAATTCAAAGCCTCTAGATTTCAGTTACATAGTAATTAGATCATAAGTTCAGATACTAACCATAGGGGGGTGGATGCGAGCCTGTCATGCCCATTTTCTCAATCACAAAGACAACAAGAAATCCTCCAAAATATACAGAATACACTAGGCATGGAAGCAAAGGGATCACATAACCTGCCGTTGACCTGACAAAAGCACAAAGATTAATAGCACAATACAAAATTATAAATTGGAAGGTTTAAATATAATAACAAGATTCCATAAAAGTAACTCGAGTATACTTATATAAACTGAGTTAGCACCATATGCTGGTAAAACAAGGAATTCTTGAGACTAGCACCTGAGAGATTGGCGGCCAAACTTCTTGATCGATAGGGTAAAGAAAAACCATGCAAGAAGCATAAATATTGAGACAATAAAAGTCATAAAACCTCCGCTTAACCCAGATACAAGATATACCTGCGAGCAGAAGTTGTGTCAGTAATTAAAGCCAACGAAAACTAAACTCTGATGTCCTGTACCTCAAAACATATAAATATTCATACAAGTGATTTAAGTGTGACACAAAATAATTTCACTCACCAATGTAAAGAGGGAATAGAATCCAAATGCTCCCCAAAACCGTGCTTCATCAGCCAATTCCTGCAGAACACTCAAGTCATAACCCTTGAATTTGATCAATTTAAGTGGGATTCTACTTTAAGAAGATGAATAAAATCCTCAAGTCAGTGCAAGGCACAAAACCAGGGTACATATACTACTATTCCATTATTTTGCTTTAGGGGTTAAGGTATCAAAACCATGGTATTGACACAACTTTTCGGGCATCAAAAGTATATTTTATGCCTCCAATCATTGGTGCTCACCTCATAAGTCGCCTGGCAACAAAATAACTTCAAACAAGATGTTCTAATGTAAATAGGTACACAGGGTACCTAAGGAGGTAATGAATTGCATAGAAGCATCTTCACAAGATTCTAAAATGATACAAATAAGAAAGAAGTTCAGTATTATAATCAAAGAAAGCGGCACACCTCCCGTGAGAATGCGCGTGCCAATTCCAAAACATCTTGAGAGAGAGGAAAGTCTTTCCAAAGAATTCTTGGAACCAGCATACCAATAAGTGAGCATGGCACAAACATCAGAAATGCCAAATATTGATTAGCAAACCTATATTGAAAGGAGGGGAAAAAGAGCAGAAAGTTCAATGTTTTTTTTTCTAGCCACAAAGATAACATAGGGTTTCCATAAGAAAATAAATAAATTAACGAAAGAAACATACTAGAAAATCATTAAATAATTCTAAAAGCCTGAGGTTTTTTATGTGAAACCAGAGGGATGAGGATAAATTAATTATTAGAGAGGGGGGGAAGGAAAAAAAAAAATTCATAGGACTGACACACACCAGTTCATGGACTGTACAGAGAACATCAAACGCATGATTGCAAGAAGTACAGGAAAAACAATGGCAAGTATAATCCCACAGGCATGGTACAGTAGCCCTGCATCACAACAATCAATTATATTTGAGAAAATAATCAAACATAATATGGGATAAAAGTTAACAGATTCTTATCATTACCTATAATAGCATCAAAATAAACACCAAGGGAATAGAACAAAGACCGATTACGCAAGCTCTGTAATAAAGGCATGAAAAGGAAGATGGCAAATGGAAGACTGTGAAGCACCACAGCTTGCCTTTTTGAGTAGTACACCTGAATAGTGTATTTGTGATGAAAAACGAATAGTGCATTACTAATATTTCCTTCAAAACAGAAGTTCTGATTCGTTTAAAGAATTACTGGTCAAGTAATCAAATACAATAAAAATCAAGATTGTGACTTACCAAGAACAGTGACAAATAATCAAAGAAAACTGGTCTTTCACCTTCAGATGTGATGGCAGCAGATCTAAAGGATTCACGTTCTTGAGCATTTAACAACTCAGAAGAATTAGCAAACGCCTTCATCAAACTAAACAAATTGTCTCCACGCGCTTGCATGCTTCCAGGTCTGATAGAGAAACAAACACATGGGCAGTTACTTTAAAACAATGACCATACATAAAGGTCATCTTGAAAATACAAATCCAGCAAATAGTACCAAAATAGCAGTGTATGCGTACAATAGTCTTTCCACCGTATCAAATGAGGTGTGATAGTAATACCCCCCAAGCAGGAATATAATATCCAACCCAGGAATGTCACCATAATCAGTAGAAAATATCCTGTAGTCAGTATCACCAGGAATAACACCAAAAACATCCTGCAAGTAGTTCCGAAGGGATTTAGTGATAGTAGAATATATTCCAGTTAATGAATTAATGCTGAGTGAGAAAAACCGGAGAATTATGATTGAATAAAAACCTAATGCTTGTGTTTAGAAGCACTGAGTAAATGCATGATGCATATTACATTGTAAACAGCCAAATCATTTTTCAGAGTAACAAGAGATGGACTCCTTTTAAATATAGCTGAATACCAAAATCAATGAACCATTTATGAAACACATTCCCTTTTACCATAAACAAAAGGGAAGTAAAACCTGAGCTGCACTATTCGCCATTGGATGCACAGCAGCCTGAGCATAAACATAAGAGGGCCAATATCCAGGTCCAGATTGACACACCAAATCTGTTGAGTAAGGAATATTCAAAAAATAAATAAAGTTATACACTCAAAGAATTTAATTGTTTGAATTAACTTGGATTTGCAGTTACCGCAATGAACACAGTTTTCCTTCCTTGGCACTCACACACACAATAGATTTTGAAACCTTTAGTCCTATCCAATGTTTAGTTAATTTTGGTGATAATTTAAGAAGGCAAGCACAGAATGAGGAAATATTAATAAAGCATGGAAAGCAAATGATTGTGCAGAGATCTTTTGTACAAATACAATCATTCTCAAACAAATCACAATCAATTATATACTACAAAAGAAAAAGCCATTAAGGTCAATTCTACTCATTCAAGTAAAATATAGGTGCAACTTTGCTTGTTTCAACTTCTCTCCGGAAAAAATAGTGCGCCTCTCATAGAGTCGAATTTACAGAGAGTAAACATGATAAATTAAATATTTGGATTGTTTATTTTGTGCGCTTATGGGAGATAGTGGCACTTTCTACATAAACATATATATATATATATATATATTATATTGCAATTACATGGTGCGCTACTCCGTGAAGGGTAGGGAACAATTCTTAGATCAAATATACATACACACACACACATACATATATATAGAGAGAGATATGTGAGCATGTGTATATGGATAGAAATATAAGTAATGTTTTCAGTTTGAATTTCAACTAACAAGTTTTATGTGTTGTTCTATTCTTATTTTCATTTTTTGTGCTGTGTTTTAGGGGGTTGGAAAATGAGCCCAAATAAATGTATTGTCCCAAAGCTGCATCATCACCCCAATAAGGCCAGTTGAAATATAGCATCACCTTACAACATTAGGATGCTTCCAGTGTCAAGCATCAAGCAACCAATCCCCCTTTTGGGAGACAGCATCCAGTCACACACAACCAAAGGAGGCATCAAGAATGAATGAAGAAAATCAAATACAGAGAATGATAAAGGAGAAAGAATTGTCCGGAGCAACATGGCCAATATCACCAAAGTATTTCTAAATGGAATGATTTGATTTTGCAGGTCTTCTCCCTTCAGAAATCCAAAGTTAAATGCATTGCCCAAGGGATAGTCATGCAGGCGGCATACTTAGAACATTTTAACTTTGAAAACGGATATGTAATGAAGATTTTACCAGTGCCTCCGGTCCCAGATGCCTCAACATCAACAAATGCTCCAATTGTATCACGCCATCTGTGTGTTGTCATAAAGCCATGCGAGCCCTGAAGTATTATAAGAAAGCAGATAGGTAATTATGAGGATACTCACAACCGTTGATCTAAACAGAAATCTTATTTCATATCTGTAGAACTGATTTTACACTGAAACCCAAATATCATTTCCTGTAAGAAAAGCAACATTAATGGCATGATCAACGAATAGATGCTCGCTGCATATGTAATATACGAACCATTCCTAAAAAACATAGAGACTGGCATCAAAATATTCAGATAATAAGCTTCAAGACAATTAAGTATATTTTATACAAGTGTTTCCAAACACATGAGTTGTGATTACTCCTGCAGTATAGCCATACCATAACACTGAAATGATGTCAAAAATCCTGGAAGTCAGAAATCCCACATCATGTCATAGCGAATAATAAAAAGAATAAGTTCTGCGACCTACCTCAATCTGATCAAACACTTTATCTCAAGCCAGAAAAGGTAATAGTACAAAAGAGCAATAAAAGAGTCCATTGTGATTCTCACCAGCATAAACAATTCCTCAGCTCCATTAAATAAGAATATTATTGGCCGTGGAGGGACCCACCCAGAATCAACAGTGAGCCTTGCTAATTCTAACAACGAGGCTGTGAAAGGAGAACTAACCAAACTTAAATGCAACCTCAGGGATGATACTAAAGAGAATGTATATAGAAAAACCCACCAACACATGAGCCACAATCCCCGGCTCCTGGAGATCCTGCTGGGCTATCAAAATGAGCATTAAATAAAACTGATGTATCACCATCCAGAGAATCAATTGATGAAATCCTGCACTTGATCCAGGTTGCGTTATCCATAAATGATTTTCTGTTGCAGCTAGCTAAAGTATTGGTTTCTCAACAGTGCATAATGTTTCTAAGAATCTGTCTAGATCAAATTTAACCTTTTGTGGGGATCAAAGTTAACCTCTTCTAGCAGAAAAATCACACATTTCACAAAGGATCTCAGCAAAGAAATTTATGACATTTATGATGATTGAAGACAGAACTTAGAACTTAAGAGTGGCAACGGTTTTGTTTCGTGGTCTTGTAGTCTACAGTAAAAATATTTAAGCTCAAATGAATAAGATGAAAGTAAGGGAACCATTGCCAAAAAGAATGGAAAATCTGAACCATCAAAGAGTCGTGTACTTATCTACTCATTTGGAGGAGAAATGTACAACGTTAATCAACTAAAATTAAAGGATGAATAACCAAATTCACCAGATAAGTTGAGGTTCAAATCGTAAAAGGTGCAAGACATGAGTACCTAAAACTTGTTTAAAAACTAGAATAGACTTCAGAAGTTACTCTTCGATGCAGGATTTACATCTGATGGTAACAAATGAACAATTTTTCAACAAGTAAAAACTCAATTATAGCAATATAGTGGAGGAAGGGAAGATAAGAGTGAGAGAACGATCAATACCTTCTGATGTCAACAAATAATTCTGACGACTCAAATGGGGAAAAAACTCTAATAACAAGACTAAAGTTGTTTAAAAGAAAGCTGCGGACAGAATATGTAAAATACCTCATTACAATATTTGTATGGTTTCTATAGCTAAAAGATAAGCTGTGTCCTAAAAATATCATATTGAAGGAGCCATTGACGACTGTTTCTTCTATATCTATCCTGCAAAAGAACCCCCTTTTAATTTCAAGCACATAACACACGCGTAACAAGAAAAGAGATTCACACATGAAATGAAATACACCAACCTAAAATTTGGTCCAGCTCGGTCTTTTATCAGTTCTAACTGTGCCTTAATGTACGCTGCAGCCTGTCTCAAACCTGGACTTCCCTCCTGCATGTAAAAATAAAATCGGGTGATTACTTTGAACTGTTTACCGACTAAGAAAGCAGAAACTAAAGCAACAGAACACATTAAATGCAATAACACAATAAAGAAAACAAAGACTGTCACCCTCTTGAAAGTTCATTTAAATTACCCCGTTCAGAAACAACACTAAGTCAACGAAGTATATAAAGATAAAACAAATAGAATTATGAAGCAATAATCTTTAATTAGTTCAATGTAGAGATACTCAATACAACAAAATTTCCCGATCATCGAAACAGAGAAGGCGTCGATGCAAAGCAAAAGAAAACAATGCCTGCATGGCAGCGAGGCAAACCGACAAATTTTAGGTTGGTAATTTTAGGTTGGTAAGCACAAAAAATAGGGAAAGGACAGACCTGACGACCGCCGATTTCAGCAGCGAGTACGCGAACGTGCTCAACAGCTCTGGCTTCGGAAAAGCGATCCAACGGTGCATCGAAGCCGAGAGGCGTGATTAGCTTCATGTGAATAACGGAGTAAACGAGGTAAGACATAACTCCGTACAGAAGGAGGAGGGTGAAGAACAGTTTGAATCCGGCGACATCGGCGGAGGCGAGGCGGAGAAACGCCATATCTGTGAGGAACTTCAAGGAAGAATCGTGTTGCGTGTGGCGAAAATTACAGCGGTTGAGAGAGAAAGCGAGAGGGTGAAAGAGAGCGAGTCAGTGAAAGAGTTGGGATGGAAATGGAGATGGCGATGGGGACATCTGGACATGCGGCGTAACTCTTACATATCCGCCGCCCAAACCCGTTTACCCGGATCCAAATTCGGATACGGATCCCCAACTGTAACCAAACTTGCTTCTTTAATTTTCCCTGTCTACGCAGGGGTGTGTTTGGTCGTGGGTAGATTTAGGAGCATATAGCGGATTGAAATAGCATATTTCTCACAATTCTCTCTCCGAATCTGCTATCTGTTAGCGGATCTGCTGACTCCCAAACATCCCACAATCGTGGAGATAAATGATTGCAATTTGTGCCATAATCCAAATTATACTATTATTTTCGATTTTATTTATTAGTATCCTGTTGGATTTGAAAACTTATTTTCGGAAAATCATTACTCACATAAACAAAATATTTTTTGCCTTTTTATATATGTTTTAAGGTTATTTATATATTTATGATAAATATTTTAATTAATTATCAATTACTACTATTTTTTTAAGTACAATTGGTTAACTGTTACCCTTGAATTATTGCAAATAGCCTTTGAATGATCAACCTTTGACATGTCATATTATCTGGAACAATCGTGTCAAAGTACTATTATTGAAGCATTTGATATTCAATTATATTATGATTGAAACATTTTAGTACTCCTCTGTGACTCCGTCTCAATAATTTTATCTATTTTTTCTTCTGTACAAGATTCAATGCACTTATTTAATGTTTTATATCTCAAAATCGGTATAAGTAAAAATTATATAAAAATATACTCCCTCCGTCCCACATAACGCGTCATATTTGACTTTTTGACATTGTTTTTTATTCAGCTTTGACTCAATTTTATTGCAAGTATATATTTGGACAAAATAGTCGAATTGGGTCTTGTTAGAATCGTATGATCATATAGTTTTAGAATATATATTTTATATAATTTTTCATTGTATATATTTTGAGATATTAACGATTGAAAAAGTGCATTGAATTATGTGCAAGTCAAACAAAACAAATTAAATGGGCCGAAGGGGGTATATTTCAAAACTATACTATTAGACGATTCTAACAAGATCACACTTGACTATTTTTTTCTCCTTGCATCAATACAATAAAATTGAATCAAAGTTAAACAATGAACGGTGCCAAAAATCAAATGTAGCCACAATTAATAGGACGGATGGAATAATTTATAATTGAATGGAATGGAATGGCCTGACTGATAATTGAACTAAACTGGTATTGATTAATCAATTGAATGTATCATAGTTTGGATCAAAATCAAACGATCCTTTAAATAATTGTTTTCGATTTTAATTCCAGGAAAAATGATAAAGATGTGACTATATATGTGGTATCTAGTGATAGTAAGTGTAGTAGTATGTTAAATAGTAGTAGTACATAGGTTGTGGTCCCATTGAACTAGTTACGAGAGCATGCATTTTTTGGTGAACCATAATAGTAGCATGCATTTTGGTTGAAGAATTATTTATTTAGGTTGTTAGGTGAATTTGGTATTTGGTGCACTAAAGTCATATGATGGTTGGATGCGATGGGACGAATATTATTATTAGAAAATAGCAATAATAAGAATAAATATTAAGTTTAGGAAGATAAATTCTAAAGAACATGGTCTTCATGGTTAATTGCTATAATTTCTAGTTTTGTGTGGTTGTGTTTCCTTTTATGTCTTTTGATCTTTTGGCCTCTTCCTCAATGTTGCTTTCTTTTTGTTTCTTTCTTTTGTATTTTCGTGTGTTTGTTGTGTTTTTCTTCGGCCATTGAATTGGCTTATCCAAAAAAAAAGTGTGTTAATTGCTAAAATTTAAATCAAAGATCTGAATACACAAACAAAGAAAAACTGATGTGCAGTCACAAGATCGAGCTAATTACCACAAAATACAAACAATAATAGATGGCGAAAGGAAGGCCAATTTATTGGTTTTGGTTAGGGTGCGATCAAGTCATTTGACTTGATGTGCTGCGGAAGATTCCCACCATTGATTAATTTTGTAAATCAACGGTTGAGATTAACTTGAAGGTTAAAATAGTAAATTTGCTATATTATTTGAGAATGAACGTTCTTCTTCTTCTTCCGTCTTCTTCCGTTCTTCTTCTCTTCTTCTTTGCATTTCAAGGATTGATATCATACTACCCTCCAATTTGCTTAATTATGCTGCTATACATAGATATACGTCGCTGAAATATTTTTAAATAAAGTCATTGAATTGTTCATGAAAACGTACCCGAAATATTCTAGTTGAGTCGCTGAATTATTCTTCATAGCATCGCTGAATTATTCTTCATAGCATCGCTGAATTTTTTTGACAGCCTCGCTGAATTCTTCTTTGTAGCGTCGCTGAATTCTTCTGTGTAATGTGGCTGAATGCTGAACTCTTCTAGATTAGCGTCGCTTAAATATTTTTTATTTGAAATTATCTATTAATATATTTGTTACCATTCGTTGATGATTATTTGAAAATATTAGATTAGATATGATATTATTTACCAAATATTAGATATGATAACATACTAAATATAGGTTTACCAAATATTAGATATGATATTATTTACCAAATATTAGATATGATAACAGAATTGTTTTTGGTAGCATCGCTGAATCATTCTTGGTAGCGTCGCTGAATTCTGCTTGGTACCATCGCTGAATTACTCTACCTTATCTCGCTGAAATATATTTGATAGCATCCCTTCATTATTTTTGATAGCATCACAGAATTGTTTTTGGTAGCATCGCTGAATTATTCTAGGTTGCGTCGCTGAATTATTCTTGGTATTATCGCTGAATTATGCTAGATACGGTCGGTGAAATATATTTGATAGCATCCCTTCATTATTTTTGGTAGCATCACATAATTATTTTTGGTAGCATCGCTGAATCATTCTAGGTTGCATCGCTGAATTATTCTTGGTATCATCGCTGAATTATTCTTGGTACCATCGCTGAATTATGCTAGATACTGTCGCTGAATTCCTCTACTTGTGGTCCCTGATATATATTTTATAGCATCACTTAATTGTTTTTGGTAATATCGCTGAAATGATCTATTAATAAATTTGATACGTATCTTTGATCATAAAAAGATATTATTTGAAATATTAGATATGGATTACCAAATATTTGATATGATTTACCAAATAATAAATATGATAACATACTAAATATAGAGTTACCAAATATTAGATATGATAACATGTCTAAAATACTTGTTGTATCGCTGAAATGCATTGTTTTTAAAATGAACTATTATTGTGTTATGACAATTATACCCTTTATCATTTACAACCCTTGGATTTTTAACGGACGCTTCAGATCGCTGCCTTGATGTGCTGCGGGATTTGTTGATTGCACCCTAACTGGACCCCAATTTATTATTCCTTCCGTCTCATTTCAGATATAGCGTTTAACTTTTTTATACTATTCATTGTTTAACTTTAACTCGATATTATTGTAAGTATATATATTTGGAAAAAAATAATCGAATTCAGCCTTGTTAAATTTGTTTAATTGTATGGTTTTCGAATATATATTTTATATAATTTTTATTTAAATATACTTTGAGATATTAATTTAAAAAATGGCATTGAATTGTATGTAGAAGTGAAATTGTACATTTTAGTTGGGATATAAAATAAAAACAAATTGCAATTCAAGGCTTATATGTTGCAAAATGAACCAAAAACGAAAGGAAATAAAATAAAACATCACATATATTTTTTGGATGAAGCTCTACAGCCAAAAACAATGATAAAGAAGAAATAAAAAAAGAAACTGAAAAAGAAGGATTCTAACAAAGGAATATTAATGGGGAACCAAAAGCTGGAAGCATCCGCCCTAACGTCTCCTATGACAAAATCTGGCGGGAAGGCCCAGGTTGTGAAGAAATCTACAATTGACGCACCATGTTTAACAAGAGCATCTACCATTTTATTCTCTTCCCGAAGAACATGATGGATATGACAATCTTCAAAGGAACCCCTCAAGTATTGGATATCCTTAATCAAAGTTGCAAAGGGTGAAATCTGTCCCAATGGTTAATCGCTTCAATCGCCACTAAAGAGTCTGAATAGCAACAAATTTTCCGAATTACAAGATGGCTTACATGTTTCAATCCAGAGGCCAAGGCAGATAATTCAGCAAAAGTATTAGTAGACTGGCCTAAATAACCACAACCACCAGCAATCCAATGACCATCGTCATCCCTCGGAACAAAACCAAGATCTAATCACTCGAGGATGAAGAATATATCCGTTGCAACTCAACACATTCCAATAGACTAAACGCAACTGGTGAACAAATATTTTTTTGGGCTTATATCGGGTATCCCCAGGTGTTATTGTGCCCAAGACTAACCACTCTAGGATCTGGTGGGCATTGAAGGGCATAATTCTGCATACACAAAGGCTCGAACCCGAGACCTTTGCTTAAGTTGTCAGAGCCCCATACTATTCAGATTAACTGCGTTTGGTAAATTCCAAATTTTAACATAGTTTAACAAATTTTTATATAAATATGACTTTTTTTATTTACATTAATATTTACTTCCTCCGTTTTCTTTTATTTGCTACTGACCCACTGCGCACACAGTTCAATGCACATTTTAAATCATTAATAACTCAAATTCGGTATATGTGAAAATTCTAAAAGTTAAATCATTAATAACTTAAATCATTAATAACTCAAATTCGGTATATGTAAAAACTACACAACGAGACGAATCTAACAAAATCTTACTTGACTATATTTTAACTTGTATAACTATGAAAAAACTTTAAGTGAAAGTCTGTGTGTGAATAGTGACAAATACTCAAATGAGGTTATTATAAGAAAACGGAGTAAGTATATAATAGGCAATTAATTCTCATAATTTTTGTTAAGAAATCGACATTAATTGGCTCATAATATACTATTTGATCATGTTTCTTTGAAATTTGAACACATTCCAACATACACGACCTACAGTCCTACAGACCTACACCACCCAATTATGGCAAGTGTAATCGTTTAAACCTTAAACCGTTTCAGAAATCATCTATATAATAAATCCTGAATACTTTTTTGTCTGTGCAGACTCTTTTATCCTTATTCAATATAACTAATTATTTTTAATATTTAGGGTTATATCAGTAATTATACCACCATTTTATAATCAATGGCTACAATTAATCCACGTCATTGATGATTAATCGCTGACTAATTCCAACTCACCTTCCACATCATCAATATCTATATTTAGAAAATAAATCTATCTATTAATATAATAAAATCTTCAGAAAATCTTTATATATCTTAAAAAGCTATGAATTTTTTTATGACACTTAAAAGATATAAGTTGATTAAAAATATATAATATAAATTATTTATTAGTATATATATTTTAATGAATATTATTGTAATATTATTAAATTATTTAATTTAGGTTAAAATTTTATGTCTAAAATATATAATCCTATATGAATATAATAACCATATTTTAAATACAAAATACATCACTAAAAATATATATTGAATAATCAATTTATAATATGTATAATAGTAGGGATGATAATCTATATAATAAATAACATATTTTTATTGTGTTGACTATATTGTCCTTTTAAGTTATTATTAATCTCTTTATAAAAATTATAAAAATTAATAAATTAATTTTTCTATTTATGTTTTATTTGCATAAAATTTTTTTCGTAAACTATTTGCATAAAATTTTGAATTTATACTTTGGTATGTATTATGATAAAAAATTAGAAATTTGTTTCTTCTATTATTTTGTAAAAAATGATAATAGAAATTATATATTATTAAAAAAAATATTTTGTTCATAAATATACTAAAATAATATCTTCTATCATTTAAATTAATCAAGTTAATATTAGTGTGTATCGAGTTAATATTAGTTAATAGAAAGGAGCTGATAACGAACACTTCTTTACAACGTGGGCCTTTCCGCCAGACGAATGGGGCCTCTTATTAAGGCAGATTCCGCTAGCACTTGGTTCCCTCGGCCCATTGATTTCGTTTTTTTGATTTTTTTTTTCTGTAGCCTGTATATGATGTTAAGCAAAAAAAAAAAATAGAACTAACACCCGTGCGCGTAGCGCGGGCGAAAAATCTAGTAGTAGAGAACAAAGGAAGCTGCAGAGGGCATTTTCGTCCCACAGCTCCTGTTAGAAATTGGAAATTCGGCTTTGGAAACTCGAATCTTTCTTGCCGCCGCTGGCCGCTTTGTTTAATCCGCCAACTCGCAAGGGGATTACTACCACTCACCAGTCACCATTTACCTACAACACAGCAACCCAATTCCAAGCAAATATGAATATGAATATGAATATCTATCTATAATCTCTATAGTCTATACTGATCGCTGTTAAAAACACAACCCCTTTGTAATATTGTATGCACTAGACTGGGCTTCTACAGGGTATTGGGAATGCAGGAACAAAGGCGATCCACTTCTTTTCATGAGATCACTCCTCGAAGTCCCAGAACAACCCAACCCCATTGTACCACTACGTCTCCATCCTCTTTCTCTAAATCCCATCAGTCTCATTCTTCTTCGTTTTCACCCTCAGGTATTCACTTTTGTTCGTTCTTTTTTCTGCATAATACACTGCACTATGCACGCGCTCCAATCACTAATTCGTCTGAAACCCTGTTGTAACTATTTCTGATTGCTGCCCTCAATGGCGGGTTTCAAGAAATAGAAAACACGAAACTAAAAATCGGATATTTTTTTGGAGGATCATATACTATGCACGTTTGCTGTTTGGAGTTCTGTTGTGATTCAATGTTTCAATTTGGTTCTATTGCCCTTTCATGTTAAAATTATGAGTGGGGTGCGTTGGCTGCAGATGATACGGTTTGTTCTATCACACCAGTTTGGAAGGCTAAACGCCTCACTTGTGTTTGCTTTAAAAGGAAGGGAAACCATACACGGGTTTGCATCAATTTGACCCCACTACAGGCAAGCCTTTATTGTTACTTCTGTTCATGCGATTACTTATGGTTCTGTAGCACAACTGAGGAATGCCAACATTAATTTCACCACTCTTTCACAGGCATATATTCCAGTAAAGAATTAACACACATCCTAACTAGAATGAAATTTGATGTGCTAACTGCCACTGATAATGAAGCTCAGGTCTTACCAACAGTCATGACCTATTAAAAGACAAAAATTAGTTGCACTAGACATATTGCCAATGCAAATCTTCATCATCCATTTTCAAACACAAAAAGTTTTGCCCAAAAATGATACTATTACTATCATACTAGTATTTTTGTCTTCCTCTTCCTCTCTCCAGTGCTCTATGTTTGTGATATTTTGACCATGAAATGGAATATTTAGATGACAAAGCTTAAACATCTCACCTTGTCTATTATTCAACTGAATTTGACCTTTCCACGCGGAAATGTCAAAATATGAAGTTACCATAGGTTTTTAATGTTTGTGATGTGGTCTTACCATGTTCAGTTCAGTAGTTATATATTTGCCCTTCTTTGCCTTTGAATGGACAGGAAGAGAAGCTAAAAAGGTTAAGAAACAGAACTAAAGTTTACTTTGATGCATCCAGATTAGAGCATCAGGTATGTTGGCATACTGATGCCTTAATAGTACCTTTCATCACGTTCATAATAAATGTATCTTATGTTTATTTCTGACATGAATGCTGAAGCCACAGACCAAAAAAACATACACATTGTTTTTACTTTGCCTTTCATTGTTCCAAGAAAAGGATGCTTGCTCTAGAGTGCTTTGATCATTACTTGTTTCTCATTTTATCGACAAAAGGAAGCTTTGAGGGCACTATGGTCAACGACATATCCTGATGAGGAGCTTCAGAGTTTGGTATCTGATCAATGGAAACAAATGGGGTGGCAGGGAAAGGATCCATCTACAGATTTTAGGTTATTGTTTCTTCCGTATGATAGTTAATTACACATTCTTTCTGATGTTTCTGTTCATTATAATTTTCTCTTATGCTTCATTTTTGTGCGCTTTCATGGATCTTTATGAGCAGAGGGGCAGGTTTTATTGCTTTGGAGAACTTACTATTCTTTGCTAAGACATTTTCGGTAATTACCTTCTGTGATCTCCTTAGTAAATTATTATTGTCCATTTGACTTTCCATGGAAAGTCCTTCAATGGCTTTGTAATTTCTCTTGTCTCTTCCATGTGTGGGTGTTTCCTCTTGGCTTCCAGTAAATTTTTGTTGATGAGCACATCTATTAATAACAATTGGGTGTTTGTGCACGTCCTTGGAATCTGAATGTGTTGCTTAGCTCATTTTATTTAGACTCAGAAAGAAATTCGGATTTGTTTTGAGAAATTATCTTTATGATGCAGACATCATTTCAGAGCCTCTTGAGGAAGCAAGAAGGCAAAAAGGCTGGTTGGGGATATCCATTTGCTGTTGCTGGCGTAAACATTACATTTATGATCATGCAGATGCTTGATTTAGATGCCAGTAAGGGAAATAATATGTCATCTTGGCTTTGTTGTCTGAATAAATTAGCTTATATGAAATGTATTTCTTTTAAAATTTACTCTCTCTAGGTTGCTAACGTAAACTAAACTTTGTGCAGCAAAGCCAAGAACATTCATTAGAGCAGTTTTTCTACAAATGTTGTCAGGTGAACCATACAAATCTACATACATATGCTTCTTTGTTCTTCTTTCTGGGGGCTGGGGAATAATTTCAATTGTTATATTAAACTATAAGATTTTATAAGGTAGCACTTAATCGAGACTAATGTTTGTGAGAAAAGGGTATTTGTTCTACGATTAGCACCTGGATCAATCACATGAAAATTTCACTCATAGTCACAATTGACGTTAAGTTTGTACTCCCTTATGTCACCATAAGCTTAGGAATGTGCAGAGACATCATAGATATTTTGATCTATTTTGTTGTACTGATGGAGTTTCGGATGTTCATTTAGCATTTAAACTTCATTTGTGGCTTGTGTATAAATTTTAATCACGTGAATTCCATTCCATAGATAGCCAATTGGCCCATTTAGTCTCCAATCTGAAAGTTTACACCTTTGTAGAGAATGAGTGGGCTTTTGACCTGGTATTCTGCGTGGCTTTCATGATCATGGATAAACTATGGGTGGAGAGAAATGCAACATACATGGACTTCAATGTAAGCAAACCTGTTTGATTATATATAGTACTATGTCTCAACAATTTGTGCAGATAGAGTAGGAGTTTGATTGGTATTTTTGCGATTGTTTCTAACAGGATATATTGAAGTCCACAAGGTCTCAGCTGGAGAAGGAATTTGAAATGGAGGAGGTGTTGCAGATTGAGGACATGCCTTCTTATAGTCTTCTATGCTGATTAATTTATACATGTGACCTTTGAACACATGGGTTACATGAAACATCAACTTCCAGGCAATTTTATGCAAGCCTTACACCCCCTTTTCCCTCACTCTCACCATCAACAGCAGGGCTCCAATAAATTATAAAAGAAGTGTTACTCTTTGCTCTGCAATGAATGATTGTGAAGAAAAAAAATAAGGTGTTGCATTCATTACTTCAGTTTTTGAAGCACAAATGGAAATTGCTAAGCACATGTGTAGTATAAGCACAGCACTTGTTTTACTCTTAGCCCAATTTTTTCTGAGTTGTGAAACAGAAACTCATTGCACAGAAACAGGAGATGTATACTACAATTGAAAGATGATTGCTTTCTGTGATGCATCGAGTTCAATTGCATAAATATATACACGTACAGTAGTGATACAGAAGATTTTATCCTCTCCCAGCTCAGTGGGAAAACTGATTTTAAGAATGTATTGCTAATCATCGTCGTCGGTGGAGTCAAAGGGCAGTCCCAAGTAGGAAAGGTCGGGCATTTTGAGGGATGGTAGAGGTGGAGGTTCAAAATCAATAGCAGCATCAGCAAACTGCTGCTTGGGGAGGAACCCTTTGATGATTGAACCGAGGGATTTGAAGGGATGGCTGAATCCCTGTTTGATTTTGAAGATGAGGGAGACCTCGGAGAGCTGCCAGCCTAGGGTGATGATGATCATGGCCGTTAGCAGATAGTGGGTGATGGAATTCTGCCGCTGCACGTTCCTCAGCTCTTTGATTATCACTTTTTTATCTTCATCCTCAACCGGCAATGACTCCAACTGCCAAACCCAGTTCAACAGCACCACAAGTGTTATTTTAAAGAAGAAGAAAAAGAAGAAAAATTTCAGTAGATAATCTTGAGGTAGCAGAATAGGCATCGATTCAACACCTGACCGGGATGATGACGATGATAAAGAGGGAGTTTGGAGTTGGGTGATTGATCCTCGCGTTCTGGTAATGGTGGCTTGACAGTGTCGTGTGATTCCATGTCTGGGTGGTTCCTCGAGTCCAGAAGCATAAGACGTCTGGAGATATCCATCCATCTTAATGAATTGAATGGTGTCGGAGAGCGTACAAGGTCAAGGCATAGGTCAATGGGGCCCCGCTGTTGACACATGTTCCCCTCAGTCACCGCCTCAGCGCCCCCTGCACATACCCTTCTTTGGGCTGCTTCTGGTTCTGGGCAAAAACAGGATCAGTTGAATTCATTTCATTCTAGACAAACGCTTACTTGTACAAATTAATTATTCCTACGTTCCTTTTTAGTTGTCTCTTTCACCTCAATTTCAATACCCAATGTTTACATTAATTAACTCATAAATTTACATTTTTACCCTTCAACTATGCACATTCTTAATAAATGTCAACAAATAGCATTTATGTAAAGTAAATGGCAATATAGTAAAAACATAGCATAAACAACTATTTTGAAAAGAGGCAACTAATTTCCAAGGATAGGTATATTTTCTCTCTCTAGGGCTTCTATTTTCTCTCCCGATGAGTGCTCCCAATCTCCCCCTCGGCTGGAGTTCCACCAGACGCTCCCAACCCTCCATTCATCTTTGCAGGTAGCAACAAACCTTCTTTTCGAGACATGGTGCTCGAGGGAAAATCCAAGCCTTCTCCAGCAGTGTTGGAGAAAGCAGACGTCGACCAATACGTCAAGCTTGATTTTATCAACGGTGACCGCCTCAAACCAAGAATCACAATCGATCCCAAGATCAAAGAGAGGCTCTATCAACCTTGGGAGGATGCCATCATAATATCTGTGTTAGGTAAGAAAGTTGGGTATATTGCACTCAAAGAAAGAATCGCCTGGATAGAGGGTTCTTCATTGTCAAATTCGAAAAAAAGGCAGACAGGGAAAGAGTGCTCAACGATGGCCCTTGGATGGTGTTCGAAAGTTACTTAACTATGAGACCATGGAAGCCAAATTTCTCGGGGTCGGAGGCCACACCATGCAAAACCATAGTGTGGGCAAGATTTCCAGACCTGTGTGTGGAGCTCTACGAAGAGAACTTGCTGACCAAACTTGCCTGGGGCATAGGTGTTCCGGTTAAGGTTGATGATATGTCTAAAAAGGTCTATCGAGGGAAATATGCTAGGGTGTGTGTGGAGATTGATCTTCGTCAACCGGTGGTTACGAGCATCCTTATTGGAGATGAGTGGCAAAAAATTCGATACGAAGGATTACATCTTCTATGCCCCTCCTGCCAAAGGTATGGTCATGGCGCCCATGCCTGCCCGGAGAAGATGAAGGAGACAATGGGGAAAACTGCTGCTGGGGACACTCGACAGAAGCAAAAGGAGAAGATAGAGGGCTTTCACATAAATGGTAATGAAGCCAAAGCTGCAGCGGGTTCATCAGGGATTGACAAGGCTGCCAATCTTCCAAAAGACTGTGAAGAGGGACAGAACAAAAGGGTTGACCCTACACCTAGCACCAAAAGAGCACCTGTGACTGTGGAGGAGATGGAATGTCAGTCGGCGGAGGGCTCAAAAGATGAAACTAATAGGGAAGGGGCTTCACGTGATAGCAATGTGGACAGTCAAGGCAAGAGTGAAGTAATCCCTTCCCAACCTGAGGCTGGAGCATGGATTAAGGTGGGGAAGAAGAAATCAATTGGGCCTAAGAGGACCAAAGGAAAGGAAGGCCAACATATGACAACTCCTTTGGGCCAACAAAATAATGCAATGGGAAAAAAGCCCATAAACCTTGCACGAGGGGGCCGACCTCTTAGGCAAATAACTAATACCTTGGAGCCCAAAGGCAAGAACAGAGCCTTGGCCAAGACAACCAATTCAGGGAAAAAGGCAATACCGGAGAAGGCGCACTGCAACTCAGATGGCAACCCCATGGTTGCTAAGAGGGCGAGGCCGACGGAATTAAACGAGGATGATCCGCCAGAGGCCAGGGTAACAAAACCGGAGACTGAAAATGGCGAAGATGGTCAGTCCAAAACCAGGGATTCTATGGAAGATGAGAATCCCAAGGACGATGAGGAAGTGGAGGGGGAAGCCACCCCAATTGATTTGGATCCCAATTAAGGTAAAGGGTTCGTCCTTAGCTTTGTTACCTTTGTTTAATAAAATTGTTTTTATGGATTTTACAAATTTCAAAGTATTATCTTGGAACATTGGTGGTGTGGGGGGGAAACAGACCCAACTTGTTCTACTTGATTTGCTGCGTCGGCATCACCCTGATATTGTGTGTATACTGGAGCCTCAAATCCCTTTTGTTAAAGCTCAGGCTCCGCCTCTCGGGGGCGGTCTCGTGGTTAGTGACTGCAATCTACGCATCACCTAGATATGGGGAAAGAAGCGGGGACTGGGATAACATTCGATCTCTTTCCTCGGCTATCCAAGAGGTCTGGACTATTATTGGTGATTGGAACCAAGTGCTCCATTCTACTGAAGTGCGGGGGGGGGGGGGGGGGGGGGGAGGGGGGGGGGTATCTTTAACATCAACAGGGCGGAGGAACTGAACAATGTCCTGTTTGATTGCGGGCTGGCTATGATCAACTCGCAAGGTGGGAATTTCACATGGTCGAGGGGGGTACCTGTCTAAGCGTCTGGATAGGGCAGTAGGTAACTTGGCGTGGATATCCTCGTTCCCATTTGGATTCGTCCAAACGCTTCTTAGGTTTGGTTCGGATCACAGTCCATTACTTCTTCACTGTGGCCAACCACCACCCCCCTCTACAGGTCCCTTTAGATGGGAGGCTTCGTGGGCCATACATGAGGCTTATCATACAGTGGTCGAAGAGGCATGGTCTGCTCCCTCCAGCTCGATTTGTCAACAGATCTCCAATGTCCAGAAGGCATCTCTTGTTTTCAAACGATCCTATGTGGGGAATATCAAATGGAAAAAATTGAAGTTAATGAAGAGGCTTGAAGGGATTAGTCGCACTTTGGACAGAGTCGACTCTGTTCGGCTGTCCATCTTGGAGAATGATCTCAAAAAGGAATATGAGGAGCTTTTGGCTCAAGAAGAAATGCATTGGTTCCAACGTTCTCGAGAGAAATGGGTCCGTTTTGGGGACCGGAACACAGCCTATTTTCACGCTAGAACCAAATGCAAACGCCACCACCAGAGGATTCATGACATTTTCCTCAACAACGATACTTGGTGTGCTGACTTTGATGCAGTCCGAGATCACGTTCAGAGCTATTTCATAGACTTATTTGCTAGGTCCGTTCCCTCAACTGTACAGAGTGACCCCGTGGAGAATGCGGATCATCTTATGCCCCCCCCCCTAAATCCATTTCGGAAGAGGAGGCCGCCACTATCATGAATCAGGTTTCGGAAGAAGAGGTGACTGAGATTGTGGGTAAGATGGATAGTTTCGCTGCTCCAGGCCCCGATGGCCTGCCTGCCCTATTCTTTAAAAAGTACTGGATTAATGTGAAGGACTCGGTGGTCTCATTCGTCCGCAAGTGTTTTCAAGATCAAGCAATTCTGACTGAGGTAACCGAGGCTTATATTTGCTTGATTCCAAGAACCCCATCGGCTAATAGATTAAAAGAATTCCGGCCAATCACTCTGTGTAATGTCCTTTACAAAATCCTTACCAAAGTGCTGGTGATGAGGATCAGACCTATCCTGAAATCTTACATTTCTAAGGAGCAAAGTGCCTTCTTGCCTGGACGTGGACCAATTGATAATGCAATCCTCCTTCAAGAAGTGTTGGGGCATATGACAGGCTCCCGGGGAAGTCTCCAAGCTCTGATACTTAAAATTGACGTGGCCAAAGCTTACGACAACGTCCGTTGGGATTTTCTAGAACAGTGCCTTGAGGAGATGAATTTACCGACTGCAGGGGTGAAACTCATTATGAACTGTGTTATGTCTCCACTGTTCTCGATTCTCTGGAATGGTCAACCCTTACCAATATTTAAGCCGGGGAAAGGCCTGCGACAAGGAGACCCCATCTCGCCGTACCTCTTCTTGATAGTTATGGACAAGCTCTCGGGCATGATAAGCAGCATGGTTCAACTGGGACAATGGATTCCCATTCGACTCCCTAGAAGCACCTTGGATATTTCCCACCTTATCTTTGCCGACGATTTAATTTTGGGCTCTATGATACACAAAGAAAGCATCCAGACCATTACACATACCCTTCAAGTGTTTGGTCGTGTGTCTGGTCTTCGGCTCAACCCCCAAAAATCGTCGCTATTCATCTCCCCGTCGGTGCCTGTGGCAACAAGGACTTGGATTTCGGACACCCTCAATATTCCTGTAGTTGACATCCTTGGAACTTACTTGGGACTTCCAATGCTCAATGGGAGGCACCGGAACAATGACTTCGCATTTATCCTTGATAAGATAGACGCTAGATTGGAGGGATGGGCGAATAAACTCTTAAATAAGGCGGGGAGAATTACTTTAAGTCGGGCTGTCCTAGCGGCCATTCCTACATACTTCATGCAACTCCATTGGATCCCGGAGGCGGTTTGCATGGCCATTGATCGGTGTATAAACAGATTTATTTGGAAGGACAGACAGGGGAAAGGCATTCACTTGGTAAGCTGAGAGAAAGTGGCGAAACCAAGGGCTGCTGGGGGTTTAGGTATCCGGCGTGCTCGGCTCATGAACGTGGCCTTACTTGGGAAAATTCTTTGGGACATCATTGCTGACTATCCCAAAACCTGGGTAAAACTGGTGAATTCTCAAGTTGGAGGTCAGAATCTTCTTGTGAACTCCATTTCTGTGGGGCGCTCCCATTTAATGAGATTGCTCAACAAAATTATTCCCTTCCTTCGAGGGGGATTCCAATTCAAACTGGGAAATGGGGATGCCTCTTTCTGGTTCTCTCATTGGCACGATGACTCTCCTCTTGGGCCTTCTATGTCGTTTATTGCTATTCAGGATTTGAGTCTGAAAGTGAAGGACGTTATTGACAATGGGAGGTGGAAATTGGAGGGTTTGTACACGGCCATCCCAGCGTCAACCTTACTCAATATCACTTCTTCGCCACCCCCTACCTCCATTATCCTGCCCAAGACCTTTGGATCTGGAAGGAGGACAAAAATGGCTGCTACTCAGCTGCTTCGGGGTATAAATTTCTGATTCAATGAGAGGGGGATATAGGGCACTGGACTTGGCTTTGGAAGGCTCAGTTCCCGGAAAAGATCTGTCTGCTAATGTGGCTCATCTCGCACCAGTCCCTACCCGTTAATGCCCTTCGTCACTATCGTGGCATGGCCTCTTCCCCGCTCTGCCACCTTTGTGGCGTAAAAGTTGAATCATGGAGCCACTGCTTATTCGACTGTGATTGGGCCCGTCAACTGTGGAAGACCTTAAAATCTCAATTCCCACTGATTGTGATATTATCCCGAAGGAAGAGATCAAATGGTTCTTGCATGGCATGTTCCAGTCTTATGGATCCTCATTCATCGCTGCCTTATGGATTATTTGGACAGAGAGAAATGCTCGCATATTCAGGGGGCAACAGCGGACGAATTGGCTCCTCGGGAGGGAGGTGTTGCGACTGGCAAAGGAGATTCATAATGCGAAGAGCCCGCGCTTGTATCCTCAAGGTAACATACGCCTAGTGAGCTGGAACGAGAGGGGGCATATAGCTCCTATCCTCCATGTGGATGGAAGTTCAATAGGGAATCCAGGTCCCTCCGGCTTTGGATTTGTGGTCCGGGATGAAACAGGTCATTGGTTGGGAGGAGGCAGCGGGTTTCTTGGCCATAAATCTATCACCTATGCAGAGCTGGTGGCACTTGCAGAGGGGCTTGAATTTGTGGTAAAAATGGGGGCTCGGCGGGTTTTTTTGTTACTCTGACTCCAAATCGGTCATTGAACTCTTGGGGAACCAGAACAAGTTTCATCCTATGATCGGGCTGCTTAGGCGCATCGAAGACAGTCAGAGGTCCTTTGAGGAGTTTTCCATCTCCCACATTTTTCGCGAGGGAAACCGGGTAGCCGATAATCTCGCAAAACATGGTGCTGGAATAGAGGAATTCTACACGACTTGGGCCTTCCCCCGGATTTTGTCTCTAGGGACGTGATGGCGGACGCGGCGGGCGAGTGCTTCCCCAGGATCACTTAGCGTGCTGCAGTTTTCCTGTTGTGTTTTCTTTTCATTTTGCTGTATTTTTCCTTTTTTCTTTGGCCTTCCGGCTTGCCCAAAAAAAAAAACTATTTTGAAATATTTTTACTCTCTATAAAGACAATTAAAAAGGAACGGAGGGAGTAGTTGTACTTGTAACTTGTATCTCTTCTCCTCCAATTGAACCAATTCTTTTGGGGGCTGTGACCAACCAAATTTACCATTTTTTTTTTTTATCACATTATCCCATTGAACTTACCATGAAAAAGAAAGTTCATATAAATTTTACTATTTCCTGAGACCCATGGGGCAGGAAAGAGTATTTGTCTTGCTACTGTGGTAGTAGTACTACCTAGTATGCCAAACATGAATACATGATTGAAGAGTAATGGTTCCAACTTCTTTACATATTTTAATAATAGTGTAGGATGCTAGACTGGCACCCAACTGCAATGAAGATTTTAATTTAAAATCGTTCACACAATTCACAAATTCAAGAAAGCAATGGAGGACAAAAAGTTTCGACAACAGAGTTGGCCAGTGGAGTGGGTAGAGACCTCAATGGGGGGCTTAATGATACATGGCGATCAGACAGATACAATTAATTACATGAAGTATATCACATAGTATGTTGTGTGATCACCCAGAAATTAGTTGGCAATGTGCTAAGTTTAATAGTAAGACGAATTGTTAACTCCGTAATATACTACTATATCGCAGAATCTGTCATTCAATTCAACGAAAATAAGAACTTCTTGCCTACTATCAGCCTATATATCACCTCTTTCTTCTTCTGTACAACTTTCTTACAATGAGCCAATGGAAAGAAACAGAAGCTTGAATTGTCGGAAGAAAATACATACACGTCCTGTCCTGTCCTGATCTGTTTGGTTTAAATCCCATCATCCACAGCCCCATTTATGTTAGGTGTGATGAGACAGATGCCTAGCAAGAAGAAAGGTCGGACTATAAATCAGATGACTTAAGTCCTCGCAAGCTTGCCTGCAGGATACCAGAAATGCAGGATCAATTCTGAGTACAGTAATAAGCAACAAGCCACTAAATTTTACTATTCTACAGGGCAACTGGCTAATTACCTTTGCTTCTTTATACTCTTGAAGGATGCGGTAGTATTGCTGACGTGCTTCAGGATATTCAACCATAGACAGCACCCTAGAGACAGCGTCTTCAATAGCTGGATCCACTATCTGCTTGCGATACAACCGAAGGATGTCCCCATCCTCACTTTCATCAATACATTCTGGGTCGATCTTAAATCCTCGTAATCCAACACCTCGCCTTCGCCACCTTAGTATAGCCTTATCCAGTATACTTACTGCCCAGCAAACCTTGAAATGCTTCCTAACTTGATACCCCCTTACATGAGCCTGCAACCACAGTAGGAAGACATTCCCTCGTCTTATGAGTATTAACAGTTCAAACTAGCAAAAGAAACACGGATGCTATGACCACTAAATTCATGATTGATCATCTTTGACGCAATAACATGGATGCGACCATGGCTAGGGTAGAGCCAAACTAGGGTTCCTCAATACTGGGAAGAATTTACGCACCTGTATTGTCACAACTTTCTTGCGCAATGAAAGGAAGGCCTTCCTGCCTTTCCAGCCTCTGTAGTTCTTCTGAATTGTTAAAGCAGGCAAGTTATAGTCCCGTGCACCACTGAATGATTTGAGCTTGGATGAAGCTAATAGCTTCTGAATATCATACATAGAATACACATCATCATTAGCACCAGCAGCAATAGCTGCAGCTTCCTTCTGCCGTCTCTTCCTGAATGAATGAGCACGGAATGCAGATTGTATACGTGCAGCAGCCTGAGTAGCATTCCGCACTGCAGCTAAAGTAGGTTTAAGAGAAGCCTTATCCTCATTCGTACAGGAACTGGAACTCTCCTGTATACTATTTAACTTCCTTTCTGCTTCCACATCAGCATATCCTTTGGAGAGCTCACTTTCCTCCAGTGTAAGGGAACAGAGGTGACTAGTTAGTGCAACTTCTGAAAGATAACCAGCAAGTCCCCTGTGGCCGAAGGCTTCAGCTATTGATGCTGCTGTTCTACCTTTAGGGTCCTGTGAATTGGGATGTGTAACTGCACCCGCTGATGCACCAGATGCAATGAGAGCAGCCACCATTTTTTCCCTACAATGGACAGTATGTCGGTCCAAAATTTACCACAAAGGTACATGCAAAAAAAAATTCCCTCACAGACATTTATTTTAGATATTCCAAGCTCAACCTGAATATTTTAGTGAGTTTCAAGCAATTTCAAAGTTTAAATTTTTTGACATTTTTTCTTACTCTCAGAGTGGTTTTCACCATGATTTTAGGAACTAATTTAGCATATACTGTAATAATTTTTTACGGCTTATATGTGCTAGGATTACATAATTTAAGACATTTGATTTTCTTATTGCATGTTGTTAACTAGAGCTGTTAAAATAAACGAATAAACGAGCAGATATACAAGCTAAAGGAAATATGATTGCTATGATCGAAACCTGTAGACAGTCCAATGATTGCTAATCTAGAGCCATGGTTTGAAGTGGTGATTAATTGGAAGATAAATAAGCCAAGCACAAACACATCACCGGAAAATTGATTTATCTCACTAACCAGGCTCTCTCTATTACAGTTTGGGTGATTAATCAGTTCATGGCTAAAACCTCTTCAGGAAGCTGTTCTCAAATATTTGACAAACATTAAGTCTCCAAAAAATAAAGGCTTATTATTAAGAGGCGTGAACTTCTAAGAATTAAGCTTATTTTTTTTATGCTGACAAAGCTAGATCAACCAGTGATAGGAATCAAGATATCACCTCTGGGGTATTGCACCACATTGGCCTGCGATATGGTTCCTATTGGCCTGGGAGTAACCTAATTTTATGTCATCATATTCTTTCCGAGTCTCTGTTATCTAGCTAGTCATTCATGCAATTTTATAGCTACTTTAGGCATCTGTTTAAAATGTCGGATTGCCCGCCAAAATGTTCGATTGAATTACTCAAGAATCAAACTACTAGATTCCCTGAAAATGAGAAGTCTCACAAAAAAATTTGGATAATAAAGCAAAATATGTACCTCCCAAATCGAGCAGCCCAATGAAGTGCAGTCCATCCTTCAGTATCACGGAAATCAATGCTTAGACCAGAGGCCAGAATTGGTTGCAATGCCCATTGAAATCCCAGTGCAGCAACCACATGTAGAATACCTAATTCTTTCTTTGATAACGAGCAGCCTCTGCTATTATACTGTCGTGAATTAGAAGAAAGCCATACTTCCAAATTGTCCTTGAGAAGTTCTTGTAGAAGCCAGTCAAGAGTGCATGATGATGTTGAAGTACCAACTCGAACAGCATCAGCCACTTGGCTCCACAAGTCTTTGGACTTCCTTGATATACCGTTTGGCATCCCACTAAAAAGTAGCATTTGCACATATCTGACAAGCAATAGCTGTTCTTCCGAACTATTAGAAGCTCCGGTTCTGGTTTCAGCGGTATTATCGTCCATGCAACTATTAGGCTTATTACGATATTCAAACTCCCTAACTTCACTGCAAGACTCACGGTTCCCCGAAGTAATGCAAACATTGACTTTTCCAGGCATGTGAGGTGGAGCAACGCAGCAAAGTACACCCTCTTGAACAATTGTAACTGGAACTTCATGCTCACCGATCATGCAAGTCCAAGAGCATTCCAATGGATCCACAAGGAAAGATCCAATAATCATGATCTGTGTGAGAGAACAGGAATCCTAAATTGCTATCTTCAAAAACTATATTTCTCATCTCAGGCTAGTGAAGGAGATCAATCAAGATTTTTTTGAGTCAATTGAATAATCAGACTGATTTTGCAGTTTTAACAAGAGTAAATTGATGAATGAGCATGACAAGACCATTCATTTAAACAGGCAAAAGGGATGTATATTGTTTTAACAAGTATAGAACATCCATCATTGTCACAATAACGATAATTGAAGTTTGTATCATATCAGAAAAAGCTACATACATATATAGCTATTATACTACTAAACTTTTGGTTAGACCTACTAGAGAAATTTGATTTTAGTTACATACCTTTGCACCATCGGAGGAGAAACACCAATCTGGAGACATCTCACGGATGGTAAACTTCTGCTTTTGAGCAACAGTTAAACTCATGTCGTTTGCAAGAGAACATACCAGTGTATGCTGATCAAATGGCAGTGCATCGAAGTCTGGTGTGGTCCCAAAATTGTGTGATACAGGATGATATGCAGCACACTTAAGAGAATCAAGGTCTTCAAAATTCAAAGCTGGCAGAATTAGATTTGTTGTAAGAGATCTTACAAGTGAAGAAACTGAAAATGAAAAGAAAGAATAGTGTATATGAGAATATCACAATCATCTAGTCCTCCAAATAGTGATCCTGATTCAACATTAGGCACTTTGTCAGAGCCAGTCAGTATGTCTTTCCACATGTCATCATCAACTCGTGCGAGTTCATGCTGCTGCCAAAGTCCATCAACTGAAAAGTAATGATCCGTCCATTAGCACTCTGTGAAGCCTCTTCGTTTACAGCTAACTCATTAACATAAAGAACTATTTGACCTGGTTATTAAAAAGAAAGTAGAAGGTATGTACCAGATTCGAATGATAGAGCATCACTTGGTCCACTTGAAGTCTTACCAGACAATCCATGATGATCATAGAGCACAAATTCTAAATTATTTGAATCCTCATTATCAAAGTGGAATTCTTGTTGTTCTTTCTGATCATCATTTAAACTCAACTGCTGCTCAATTCTCCGCAACGCCTCATTCATTTCTACTGATGATGGACTACTATCTTCAGTCGTTGTCTCTTGAATACCCAAAGGACCAATCTCACAATCCTTCATACCAAGACTTGAGTCGATCTCTCTGGATCTAGGGCTTGATTGACCGAAGTCAAAAGATTCACTAATAGCAGAAGATGAATCTGGCTGGCAAATAGCAAAAGATCTGGGAGTAGGGGTTAACGCAGAAAAAGATGCCAATCCAGAACACGGCATTCCCTGTCATCAACACAATTCTCTATAAATGTAACAAGAATACTGCTTCATCTTAATAATATGAGACAGATAATGAAATTGTAGGCAAAATGGGTGGCAAAAGTGATAGAAAGTTACATTATAAGTTTCACGAATTTACAGATGATGCATTTCATTTGGTCATCTTGAAAACGAAAGGCTTACCTCATGAACATCTCGGTAGTGAACAAAAACAATGTGCTTGTATCCCCTGGCACAGACAAAAAAATATATATATATATATACTATAAGCAAGGAGAAAGCATGATTGAACAATTAACATTGCTGCTTCAACTTTCCTTGGTTCCTGGCCATTTTAAAAAGATAAATTGCGCAAACATTGATAACGAATAAACGTGCCAACTTACGGATCCAACATCCAGTAGCTTCGTCTACGGAAGTTAGGGTTTTCTGCACCATGGGCATAATAACAGTTCAGGACTTCAACACTTCCAACCTTATAACAAGACAGTTATATGAGGTCACATACAGTTCAGGACTTCACTTACAAGGAATTAATAAAACTCCAACATTCTTATTTAGTAATGCAGTTGAGTGGATTACATCTAAACCAACAAACTTAAGATGCTGATTCTTCACACATCAGCCAACATCTATTATTCCAAATTACAAGAATAAATGAAACACATAAATCACTTCCTGTAACAGGATTGCAAGTTGGCTGTTGGCCCCCTTGTAGCATCATTCATATCAAACAGAACCAGGAGATTTCTAGTGTCAATAAAGTCATACTTGGCAAAAGCTCTAGTTGATCTCTCTAATAGCATTTCCATATGCTTACTAATCCCTTGATGTTTCTGTAAACCCTACCTATGATTAAATCTCAGACAGCTGACAGCAATACATGTTGCTTATATTGATATCATTTTGAAACAGTTATTGTTTTTGGAAATCAATCCCCCAAAATAGATAAATAGTACTCGAACTACATTTCACCGTTCTCAAAACTAAGATTATTGAAATGAATTTTCCCTAAGCATAGTGAAACATAAATCATTTCATCAGGAACACAAGAGTAGAGGAAAAAGTTGAATCAACACCAAGATGAAAATATCACTAGAAACCTTAAGTCGTTCATGTGCTTCAGCAGTGGTTCTCTGATCCTTCCGTCTGCGCCAACTATGGCCATCTTGGCGGAAAGATTTTAGCTCTCGCTTGTTAAACAGATAAAAAGTTCCACCTGCCAATCATGTTTTGAATTTTGATGAGATGTAACCAAAGTTCAATATTTGCATAGCCTTGAAAATATATACTGAAAGAAGGAAATCTCAAAAAAAAAAAAAAACAAAACAAAAAAAAAAAAAAACAAACAAAAAACAAAACCAGGTGGTTTTTGAGGGACTTGATTAGCAAGTTGCAGCTTCTCGTAATTTTGCAATATGAAATACACTTCAACCGGCCTTAACCACCGAGTCTGAGCTTCTCGAGCCAAATGACTGATGTCAAATCCTGTAAATCGGAAAAAATACATAAACATTACAGAACGAGCTGCACACTTATACTCAACACATGAGAGGATACAGTATCAGAAAACAAGAGTAAGAAAACTACAAAGGGTAAGCATTCTCCAGTGATTGGTTTCATAGCGAAATCACTGATGTGCTTATAAGGGCAACTTTGACCCTGCAAATCATAATATTTGTACTTTTTTTTCCCCCAATTATATTCTCCATATTCAACTCAGTACAATTTGGCAACCAATTTCCTTTCCATCCAAATAAAAATTTTGAAACACCTCATTTCATTTCTCTACAAATTAAGCATTGAGCTAGCAAAAATTCCTGGGGTCTATTACCGGAAAATCAAAGTCCAATAAATCGGGTATAGACGCAAAAAGAAAAGGAAAACAATGAAAGTAGAAAAGCACCCCCTTTCAGCTCAAACCTAACGACCATGGGCACATCTTGTAATCAGAAGTGTCACACTCACAAATACCAACCACCAAACACCGAAACATAAAAAGCAAGAAGCTTTATGATCCTTGCACAACTTTTAGATGGTCAGTGGACGAATTGCACGGGTGATTGATACATGAAAATGGAAGAATAAATAGGGATTTGGAAAGCAGAAAGTGGAAAAGGAAAACCACAAGCAAAATAAAAAGAAAAGAGCGTATAGTTAAAAATAAAACGAGAGGCACCTGATTGCATCGCCAGCGGGGAGGAATTGCAGGAGGGAGGGAGCGGAGCACGGTTGAGTTGAGCGACGAGTAGGAAGAAGGATTGAGTGACCGTTGGCAAGAATTGGAGTTGTGGCGTGTCGAGTGTTGACGACGAGAAACTGGCGACAGGCGCCAGAGTTGAGAAATGAGAGATGATTGATACTACTAGTAATTGATAAATTATTGACCAAGTCTTGCTGCCGAGTGTAAACACTTTGACCCCGGTCACCACGCCGTCATTCCCCCATTAAATATTACACCATCTGCCCACTAATAGTGTACATTTTTTTTAACACATTATTTTGTATGGGATAGTTAGTAGTTAGTACTCCCTCCTCCGTCCCACAAATTGTGGTTCGTATTCCTCTTTGGCTCCGTCCCACGAATTATGACCAATTTTCATTTTTAGATAAATTTAGTTAATATAAATATGATTAGAATCTTAATGATTTCTAAATTTCATTAAAAGTAATCACTTTAACTATTATGCACAACTCCCAATACATTTTTATTTTTCTACACAAAGTCCCTTGCATTTTTTTAATTCTTCATATTTTGAAATTGGTACAAATAAAAATTATATAAAATATATATTCTAAATCTAGACGTCTTGACGATTCTAACAAGACCACACTTGAATATTTTTCTCTAATTAAATCATTACAATAATATTTTGTCAAAGTTAAACAATAACGAAAGTCAAAATTCATTATAATTTTAAACACAAATACCCACATCACTTTAACTACTAAACCTCACCACACTCCACCACATAAATTACCGTGCCCAAAAGAAACGAGCCGCAATTCGCGGGACGGAGGGAGTACTTTTTTTTCGTTCTTTTTTAAATGCAACGAACCTATATTTTACCTAGTCTAATACACATTTTTATCCTCAATAACTCAAAATGCATACAAATAAAAATTATGAAAATTTAATATTCTAAATCTATGCGATTAGTCGATTCTAACAAGATCTCACTTGACTATATTTTATCTTATATAATTGTATTAAAAACTTGGATCAAAGTTACTCAATGAACAGTGACAAAACCTCCAATGTGTCACTTATAAAAGAACGGATGAAGTATTTAATATAGGGGTAGACCAGTGTTTAAAGTAGGTGTAAATTAGAAATTCATGTAATGTGATTGTAATGTATTTGAATTTTTAATTGATTTATTTATGTGTGAAGTAATAATTATGTGTTTGAAATTTAAATATGTTTATTTATTAATGTGATATGATGATGGTGGGTTTTTAATTAAAATATATAATTATTTCTTAAAAAGAAAATGTGACAATTATAATGGAGCAGACCAAAAAGGAAAACATGACGGAATTAGTGGAACAGAGAGAGTATTCCCCATTACTGTTATAGAAATAATAAGTGGGTGTGGTTTTGGTGCTGCCAAGAGCACTAATGTGAATTTAGGGCGTAAACGAGTCGAGCCGAGCCCGAATAGTGGTAAGCTCGGCTTGAACTTATAAGAATTCGAGCCGAGCGTAGCTACTTCGAGCCGAGCGTTTGACCGGGCTTTGACCGAATCGAGCCGAGCTCGAACAGTATCTTTTTCATTCTCACATCATTTATAAAAGGAATTATATTTAATGTATTGCATATATTTAATTATATTTTATTCAATATGTATATTTAAATAATTTTAAAAATATATGAAGTATTTAATTAATACTAATATACTCCCTCCATTTGTTAAAGTTGTAACATTTGCATAGTTATTACTATTCACTGATTAACTTTGATTCAAATTTTTAACACAGTTATACAAGATAAAACATAGTCAAGTGGGATCTTGTTATATTCGTCTAATCAGGTAGTTTTAGGATATGAAATTTTTATAATTTTTACTTTTACACAATTTGAGATATTAAGCGTTAAAAATGTGCATTGGATAACGTGAAATGCAGGAATGTTACAATTTTTGAAAAACCGATGGAGTATTTATAATCTAAAAATTAAAAGATATAAACAATAATAAAACTTATACTTTAGATAATTTATATATATTTTTATTTACACTTATAAATAAAAATATATATAAATATAAATAAATCGAGCTTATTATCGAGCTTTCAAGCCGAATAGTAGTTGGTTCGGCTTAAGATCATGACTATTACGAACCGAATTCAAGCCGCGCCATTTCGAATCGAGCTTGAGCCAAATTTTGACTGGCGAGAGTTCAAATAATTTATGAGCTTATCAGTCTCACTTACCCCTAAGGGCCCGTTTGGATTGGCTTTTGAAAAAAGCAGAAGCCAAAAGTAGAAGCAGAAGCAGAAGTCAAAAGCAAAAGCATGTAACTTTTGTGTTTGGATGGAATGTTTGAAAAGCGGCTTTTTCTAAAAAATATGTTTGGATGAATAAAAATGAAAAGTGCTTTTAGAGTGTGGTAATTACCAAAAAGGACATGCTACTTAATATGATAATAAGATATATTTATAGTGTAATTTATACTTCCTCCGTTCCTAAATAAATGTCACGGACCCACATTTCACGCAATCCAATACACATTGTTAATCCGTAATAACTCAAATTCCATACAAGTAAAAATTATGAAAATTTTATATTCTAAATCTATGCGATTAGACGAATCCAACAAGATCTCGCTTGATTATATTTTATCTTATATAATTGTATTAAAAAGTCGAGTCAAAGTTACTCAATGAACAGTGACAAAAGTCAAAATGTTACATTTAAAAAGGAACGGAGGTAGTATTAAGTAGTGGGGGTATTTAAGTCATTGCACATTTTACGAGGTGCTTTTGGCTTCTGCTTTTGGGAGAAGCACCATCTGGGCTGCTTCTCCCAGAAGCACTTTTTTCGCTTTTCAAGGTGCTTTTACTTTTTCTTAAAAGCCAAAACAAACACCTAATTTCTACTAGAAGTGCTTTTGGCAGAAGCAAAAGCCAAAAGCACCTCCCTAGAAGCCAATCCAAACGGGCTCTAAATGTGATAATAGAAGAGCATGAAAAAATGTTACTCGGGTGGAAAGAATGATGGATACGCTATGAAGAACAAAACCATGCTTATGGTCAGGGGCGAAATGAGGTTAAGATGAGGAAGGGCGCGGGCCCCTCCATGATTGACAAACTTAAGCTTACATATAGAGGGTGCTGTTGGTTCATTTTAGTGTATCATCTGCTTCAATTTTTCATTGTCTCCCTTCCTCTTAATATATATTTTAAAATTTGCTTTACTGATTAAATATGCTAAATGATAGGGATTCATAGCATTCCATCATGTTTAAAATTTTATAAATGGACTAGGTCATTGATTGAAACTCCTATTCCTTTTACTTTTTTATTTATAAAATATTACTAAAGCTCGGCTCATTAAATATACAAAATTAAACTTGGCTTGATTCACTAAACTTAAACAAGCAAGTCGAGCTCAAGATCTAAACTAACTTGTTGGAATGAAAATTTTAATTCAATAGCACATACTCGTCTTATGAACTCATAATATTCTAATAAAAATAGAGGTAATAACTAAAATAGGCCACCAGAAGGAGTCATTTCCATTTTTGGACCATGATATTTTGATTTAGGAAAATAGGTCATTATAAGGATTTCGGGCCTGAATTTAGGCCATTGGGTTGGAATTCGGGCTGTGATGGCCTAAAAGTGGAAATGATTACTTCTGGTGGCCTATTTTAGTTTTTCCAATTATTATTTTATTTTATTTAATTAAAATAAATAATACTCATTATGTGTCATTATTTATGCCATATTTTCTTTTTTTTTCTTGTTCCAATATTTTTATTTCATTTTGATTTTAAAAAAAATTAAATATTAATCATCAAACCTACCAATCACCTCACATTAATAAATAAATATATTAAACTTTCAAATTACCCACTACCATTAATAATTCCAGTCCACCCTACAGACAATATGGGTAAATCACAAATAAATAAATAAATAAATAAATTAATATTATGGGGTTGATGATTTACTCCAGTGGTAAGTCCCCTAACTCCAAACCTATAGGTTGGGGTTCGAATCCCCACCCAGCCACCTATTTCAGGCCTCCAATGGCTCCTCAAAATAAAATAAAATTATAACTCATTAAAATTACATTATATAAATTTTAAGTTACCTTTTTTTTTAACCCTATTAATAGGACGGAGGGAGTAATATAAGAAATAAAATAAATATTAATTCAAATATATTATAAAATAAGTAAAACAAATACATATTCAAATAAATTATAAAGTAAAAATAAACATATTTTATTATAAGTATCCCAAAATTTTCGGACATGGTATTTTATGTAGGATAATTAGTATTAAATGCAAGAAATTTTTCGGACATGGGTATGTTTGGCAATTAATATTTATTTATTTTTAAAATGGAAATGAAATAAAAAAATGTTGGAACAAGAAAAAAAGTAGGACATAAATAATGACACATAATGAGTACTATTTATTTTAATTACATAAAATAAAAAATTAATTCAAAAAACTAAAATAGGCCACCAGAATGAGTCATTTTCACTTCTAGGCCATCGCGGCTCGACTTCAAGCCCAATGGCCAAAATTCAGGCCCAAAATCCTTCTAATGGCCTATTTCCCTAAATCAAAATATGGTGGCCTAAAAGTGGAAATGACTCCTTCTGATGGCCTATTTTAATTATTACCTCATAAAAATATTTAACAAATATATCCAGTAAAATTACATGTTATTTTGAATTATTAAGAATTTATGCAACTTAATTACCAATATGAGATTGAGGGTCTTTTGGAGAGTGATGCGGCGGGTACTGAGTATTTGAGGAGATAACTATTTTTTTTTGTAGTTTGTAGTTTTTTTTTTCTTTACTTGCCTTTTTAGGATGTGTTACCAAAAAAAATATTAAAATACACTCGGAATACTAGCTGAACTCAAGTCGACCAAATCAAATTGATTCAAGCCGGAACAGATATATTTATTTTAATAGCTCCAATACAAAGTTTTGATTTCATCACTGTCTCTGTTCGGCCCTCCCTTCTTTCAAAGTCTAGTTTCGCCACTGCTTATGGTAGCACGCTCCTCATTTTCTCCAGCTGTATTATCATTCCGATGTCCACATATTTAATACTCCCTCCGTTTTTTTTGTTTGCTACGGACCAACGCAGCACGCAGTCCAATGTACATTTTAAATCAGTAATAACTCAAGTTCGGTACAAGTAAAAATTCTAAAAGTTCGATATTTAAAAACTACAAGACGAGATGAATCTAACAAGATCTCAATTGACTATATTTTAACTTGAATAACTATGACAAAACTTCAAGTTAAATTGATTGTGTGAATAGTGTCAAATTCTCCAACGTAGCTATCATTTAAAAACGGAGGGAGTATACGATACTAACTTCCAGCAACATTATTTATTAATTCTTATCCATCCTTGTGAATTCTGAATGTGCAGGTAATAATGGTATCTGTAATATCTGAATTTTTTCCAGTGAAGTGTATAATAACTGAATGGAAAATAAGACATTTATGATGGAATTTTAAAAATAATAATTAAAATTGTTTAGTTGAAGGAGCTCCTTTCACTTTTGGGCTATGATAAATAATTTGATTTAGAAAATTGGACCATTATAAGGATTTTGGGCATAAATTTATGATATTTTGCCAAATTCGGGCCGCGATTGCCTGAAATTGGAAATGTCTATTTCTGGTGAGCTGTTTTAGTTTTTATTTTTTACTTTTATGTAACTAAAATAAATAATACTCATTTCATCCCATTATTTATGTTCCACTTTCTTCTTCTTCTTTTTTTCGTTCCAATATTTTTGTTCGATTTTCATTTGAAGAAATAGTTAAATATTAATTGTCAAACCTGCCCCATCACATCACATTAAAAAATAAATATATTAAAATTTCAAACCCAATATCATTAATAATTTCAAACTTAAAAAGCATCACATCACACATAAATAAATTAACTAAAAATTTAAATTTATTACAATCAACCACATAATTCACAATTTACTTTTATTTTATACACTAATATACTCATACATTAAATACTAATCATCCTCTCATATAGGGATCTAAACGGGCTGGATAGGATAGGGCTTGACCACATACATTCACTCCTCAAAATCCTAATTACCTTTGTCATACCCTATATCTGAAAATAAAGCATCGGATAGAATTGGGATAATGGATACCCGCAATTCTACGTTATCTATAAATAGATATATAAACATATTATTATATATTTATATATATGCTTATATCTATATATTATATATAATCGGGTCACGAATAAAATATGTTAAGAAATAAAATAAATATTATTTCAAATAAATTATAAAATAAGAAAAAAAATAAAAGGAAAAATGGTTAAATACGTTCATTTTTTTCTCCAAAAATTCAAATCAGTCATTTTTCTATTTTATTACCAAAACAGTCCGATACAAATACTAATAATGTCTAAATCAGTCCATTTTCACTAATTATGCCCTAATTGTTGACGTGACAAATGTTTAAATTTAAACCTGATACGTGGGTATAATATTAGTCCTTTTTCTTTTATATTTTGTCAATTCAGTCCTAAACTTTTATTTTGTTCCATTTAATCATCTACCCAAATCAGTTATGTTTATATTAATTGGCCTCCAACCTGTTAATTATTTTATTTCAATTCCAGAACCTTAAATTTTTATTATTATTAGTCTATTTTATCAAATAAATGCGCAACATACTTTCGTGAAATCCCGGAGCTTGGAAGACACAGTAACAAGGCAGTCAAACCCAATGTATGAGGTTTGGTGTTTAATTTATTTACGGAAGTATGTTGGGCATTTATTTGATAAATGGACTAATAATAGAAAAAAATTAAGGTTCTGGGTCTGAAATGAAATAATTTGAAAGTTTGGAGGCCAATTAATATAAAAAAATAACTGATTTGGGTAGAGAACTAAATGGGACAAAATAAAAGTTTAGGACTGAATTGGCAAACGATAAAAGAAAAAGGACTAATTTATGCTCACGTGTCAAGTTTAAATTTAAACTCTTGCCACATCAGCAATTAGGGCATAATTAGTGAAAAATGGACTGATTTGGACATTATTAGCATTTGTAGCGGATTGTTTTGGTAATAAAATAAAAAATGGACTGATTTGGATTTTTGGAAAAGAAAATGGAGGTATTTAACCTTTTTTTCCTAAAATAAAACAAATACAATTTTAAATGAATGATAAAGTAAAAAGAAACATCCTTTATTATTAGTATCACAAAATTTTCGGACACGATACTTTATGTGGGGATAGTTAGTATTAAATGCAGGGATATATTAATGTTTAAATTTAAAGATTAAAAAAGAATTTATATAATGTGATTGTAATGACTTCAAATCTTTTATTGATTTATTTAGATGCGATGTACTGATGTGTGGTTGTAGGTGGATTGAAATTATTAATAGTAGTGGATTAGAAATTTTAATATATTTATTTATTAATGTAATATGATGAGGTAGGTTTTATAATTAATATTTAATTTAATTATTTCTTAAAATAAAAATCAAACCAAAATCTTGGAACGGAAAAAAGAAGGAGAAAGTGGGACATAAATAATGGGACGGAATTAGTATTATTTATTTTAATTATATTAAAATATAAAATAAATAAATACTGAAACAGGCAACCAAAAGGAGGTATTTTCCACTTTTAGGTTATCGCGGCCTGAATTCAGCCAAATGACCTAAATTTAGGCTCAAAATCATTCTAATGGCTCATTTTCCTAAATCAAAATATCGTGACCCAAAAGTTGAAGGACCTCCTTCTCGTGCCATATTTTAGTTATTATCTATATACTGCATAGCTAAAAAATAGAAGTATATACTCGTATTAATTCTTATTCTTTTAATGTTTATACAAGAATAATTAATTAACAAATAAAGTATAATAAGTTACCCCAGTAATTAACCATGAATTTTATCGACTTTTCTTTACGAATTTTCAGATCTCTTGAATATTATTACTAAGTAGTATTATTTATTGTGACAATTATTTATTTATTTTTGCTGAACAACTTATATAAATTAGGAAATTAATGGTCTATCACCCATTTTTACCGATATATAGATGTTAATATTTACCAAAAAAATTAAGAAATTAATGGTGGAAGCCTTCTAAAATTATTTAGTGATTCTAAAATTATTTAGTGATTCACCTGACTATAATAGAACGGCCGATACACTTGTTAGAAGAGGCAACCCCCTTTTTGGTGTTGATCGTTTAGGTAGACCACCTGACTATATTTTGGATCCCATGTTAGACGATCTTGCGAGTGTTTGTCACTCCCAAATTTTGCTTGAATAAGATTGGCTTCGGCCCTCCGTTACCCCGAAAAAAATATATATTTAGTGATTCTAATAAAAAAATACGTCTAAATTAGAACCAATAAATAATTTTGCTTCAAATTTTCCTTAACTAGGAATAAATGATTTACCTAAAAAAGGCACATGCCCACATGTACATCACATTCAATCACACTTCAGTCTTTGTTTTGTCGGATTTCTATTTTTGTTTCTAAACAATTGGGTGAACAAAATAGTAATACAATATTTTTGTTGTGAGATAAACTGAAATGAAAAAAATTTATTAAAAAATATGTTAAATATAAGGACATCATATATTAGAAAATAAAAGCAGAAGTCAAGCAAAAAATAAATAAAAGCATAATGTACTATAACTAAATAACATATAGTATATACTATGTAGCGGTGCATTTTTTTTAATAGGTTAGGAAAAAGGTGGTGGGAGCGCATGCCGCATGATACACAAATTACAAATGAAGAACGATAAGAAATAAGGGACTGGGTATAAATCGAACCCTCAACCTTTAGGTTGGGAGTCAAGGAACTTGACGAAATGAGTCAAGTCCACATCCCAATAGTGACACATATTTGGAACCTTATACTGTCTTATGTTGTATATATTGTATACTCCGTATTATTTAATGTGTGTATACTTCTATTATATTGTACTGTATGTATTAAGTTAATGTTACATATAGTACCATGTGTAATTACATCATAATGTAAGTATGTATTGTCTTAAATAATTAAATGTAAAATTAGTCTCCTGAAAATTGTAATTACTATATAGTAATAAATACATATATTAAAAATAATACTCCCTTCGTTTTTTTTTTTTGCTATGGACCCACGCAACACGCAGTCCAATGTACATTTTAAATCAGTGATAACTCAAGTTTGGTACAAGTAAAAATTCTAAAAGATCGATATTTAAAAACTACAAGACTAGATGAATCTAACAAGATCTCAATTGACTATATTTTAACTTGAATAACTATGATAAAACTTCAAGTCAAAGTGATTGTGTGAATAGTGTTAAATTCTCCAACGTAGCTATCATTTAAAAATGGAGGGAGTATTATTTTAATATAATAGTAATATAATATACAATAGTTATGAGATGAATAAGAAAGAAAAGAATGAATAAAAAATAATGAAGGATAAACACACACTCCTATAAGTTATTAAATTATACATAAAATTCCTCACTAAAAATAGCATTAATTTTGTGTATAATATTAGTAATGTGCACCACAAAACATCCTAATACACCGCCCAAAACATGTGTATATGTAATATGATGGTATGTGGGTATGAGTGATTTATGTGCTTTAGAAATGTGGATGGTGAAGGTACACTCAAATTTATTGGATAGAAATGAACAAATAGCAGTGATGAGTTGAATGGACATTTAGACATACATCCACGACTGTATACCCAATTGAATGCCTTCAACTTGGAGGCTTCAATTCTCCCTGTCATGACCTGATCTAGTACACTTTAAATTTGATCAATAATGTTGTTGGGCTGGACTCCTGCAGGTCTTCCTTGTATTTATTTCCCATGGCCCGTTTACAATAATAGCCCGCCCATACGAGCTCAGCTCCAGTCCGATCCTTAACCATGGAGTTCAGAAGACAGACAGCATGTGATGAGTGATGAAGACGTGTCTTATTAGTACATGAGCTGGAGGGTGGAATTGAATAAGATCAGAGCAACAAGGAAGAAATCATGAGCAGTACTGTACTAGTCACAAGAAAAGCACCACTACTACCACACATATACAAATACTGCACTAGCACTGTTAGTGTACACCCCTATATGTATACTTGTATCGGACATGATCAAGCTAGCTACTTCTCCTGTCCTGTTCCTCTACCTTAGCTACTACACCCCCATGAATGACAATTCATATTTCATACTAGCTAGCTAGTAATAAATTAATTCAACTCCATCTTTAATTAATTTCTCAGCCTCCATGCATCTTTTCTGTTTTTTTTTTTATCACCCATGAATAATAGTGTAACCATACAATACTCATTCCACCAATTATATTATACTTAAACCCATTAAAATATAATTAAAAAAATAAAAAAGCAGAAGAAGAAGAAGAAGAAGAAGGAAACTTTCATCATGGAGTAATAGTTACTCCTATTAGAGTGCACGCAGCACGCATATACACACACACAAGTTACTACTCCTTACAAACTTTAATTTCTTCATACACTGATGACAGTGCCACCAGCAGCAGCATTATTATTACATTCTGGGATGTAATAAGGGGGCACTTTTTCCTTTTCCAGTGTTGTTTTTTGCTCATTTTACGAGCACTCGGTTGGACTTGAACACGTAAACATATGTTGGAATTTGATTCACATGAGTATTCAGTGATTTCTGTATGGAGTCGTACGTACGGACGACGCAACGTACTCTCGTGTCTCCTCTATCATACTAACATATTAGTATTGCAGATTGCTGCTGGTAATAACAGTACGTGATGTATACTACTATTATATGTATGTATGGGGCACGTGACCGACGACTGATACACATATATATTGTTTTGGTGAATGAATATATGGTACACCACCTACTAATAATTCCACTACTTCTCATGCCAAAATTATGACTTCAATCCACCCACCTATATAACTCTCCGATCCATCCCACTTTCTGCATTCTCCATCTGCCTCTTATTTGGGTTTCATTTCTTTCTATATATTCTCTTAATGTAGTAAGAAAGAAACCCTTTAGCTGCTGCTGCTGCTGCTCCTCCTCACCATGGCTGAGAAATTAATTAATTAATTAATTAATTAACAAATTCATTTTGTGAGTGCCGCCATCGATGGCCATCTTCCACATTCATCATCCTTTGGCCTTTACTTTTGGTATCTTAGGTAACAAATCAAATTGCCTTCTTAATTCCTTCCTCTTCAATTTAATTTCCTAGGTATATACTATATATAAGCTTAATAAATAATGTTTTGTATTCTTCTCTATGTATATGATCATGGCAATTATGTGAATATGTACAAATTAATTAATTGTGTTAATTTTATTTTCTGTTTTGTTGTTCTGGCTGGATTCTCTGATCTGTACGTTGTTTCCCCACCTAGACACACAACATGGTTTGTGTGGCTAACCTACCACAAAGATCCATGGATACAAGTGTTTAAAATTAATCATGCAGACATTGCTCTTGGCAAAGTAGTTGATATTAATTATATACAACATTGGTCCCAGAAACATGCAGGTTGTCCTAGCTAGGCAACCTTTATCTGTATATCTATATCCATATTATACTAAATGTCGGACTAATGATGCATTAAGTATTGCCTCCAACTTAATTATGCATTAAGGATTGTCTCCAACTTAATTTTAAATTAAGGAATTAACTCACCTGGACAAATTTACTTTTTTTGGTGCAGGTAACATTGTATCAATCTTTGTGTACCTTGCCCCCTTGTAAGTTGTTTGTTTTGTTTCCTTTAATAACCCGAATTTCCTTCGGTTCATGAAGTAACTAGTCAAGGAAAACTACTTTAAAATCTACCTTAAAAGTGTGAATAAATTTGTAAAAATATGACCATCACAATAATTACAGGATCATACATAAAGTGCAGTGCCAGCAAGATAAATAAGTAGCATGGACTCGAACTCGAAATGTCTAAGCATCCGATCCATAAGGGTTCGAACCTGAAACTTTGCTTAGAGCGAGCGCTACAATATAATGTGATAAATCACATATCGCATCACTCAATCGCTACAAGAAAATTGTCTAATTGTTATTGTTGGTGAATGATATATATAAATGGGGTGCAATGCACACCTAAATTGATCAGTGTTAAGACTAAAAATTGTACTTGTAATTAACAGGCCCACGTTTATACGAATTTACAAGGAAAAATCGACAGCGGGTTTCGACTCACTGCCGTATCTGGTTACACTCTTCTCAGCCATGTTGTGGATCTATTACGCATGTCTCAAGACAAATGCAATACTTTTAATCTCCATCAACTCCTTTGGATGCATTATTGAGACTGCCTACATTTTAATGTACCTCTTTTATGCATCCAAGAAGGCCAGGGTAGGCTACAAAGACATATATATATAAAATTCATCATGGGATCCAAGTTTATTTATTTTATTAATTTTAGATGGATTTGTACATATGTTTTTTTGCAGACTCATACTGCAAAGTTGATGGGGCTCATGAATGTGGGGCTCCTGTCTTTGATCTTCTTTATCACATTCTTCACATTCAAAGGTCTCACCCGAATTCACGTCGTTGGATGGATCTGCGATGTTGTATCCGTCAGTGTTTTCGCAGCCCCCTTGACAATTGTGGTGAGACAAGAAACTTGCATGATCATTATCATGAATTCACATGATGAGTTGATGATCTTTGTTGAATTATTATGTGCAGTTACAAGTTGTGAGAACGCGTAGTGTTGAATTCATGCCGTTTCCACTGTCATTCTTCTTGACATTGAGTGCGGTAATGTGGTTTGCATACGGCCTATTTCAGAAGGATTTCTATGTCGCGGTGAGCTAGATAGAACCAATATTCGTTGCATTCTTTCGAGTTATTATAACTGATCCATGTACTTAATGTAATAATATTGCATTTAGCTGCCGAACGTGTTGGGATTTTTCTTGGGGCTGCTGCAAATGGTGCTGTATGGGATATTCCGGAACATGAAGGAGGAGATGATCTTTGATGAGGATGAGGAGAAAAAATTACCACCGGAGCAGGTAATTAGCGCGATGCAAGACGCAGGGGATGGGCGTGCTGAAAACGCGACATGTGGAGAAAAGAATGAGACTGATGGCATTATTGTGATTGAAGAAGGGAGCAAAGACGGCAGCGAAGGAAGCCCCTGTGATAATGAAGCTGATGTCTGTGCAGAAGCAAAAGAAGCACAAGGGAAGGTACAGAGTGAAAATTGAGATTGGATGGTACTAATTATGACATATGTTTTGTCCGAATTCATTCCCACCACCATGTGTGTATGAATTATGATGTTGTTTTCGTGTTAACAGAGTTGGCTGCTTCTAGCTAAGGATCAATTTCTTAAATGCTTATCATGTTATCCTGCTAGTACTTTTTTTTCTTCTAAAATAGCCAAAACTGAAATAATGTGGCCAAGATTAGAGTAGAGTGAGTGATGCATAGAACCACCAGAAGAGAAGAGGAGAACATGTAGGAGTCCTAAAAGTTATAACATCAGAGGTTATCTTATTCTTGCTTGATAGTACTACGGTTGCCCTAAAGTGATGACAAGGAAGCCCCACCTAAAAGAAGTTTTTGTTTGATTATCACAAATTAAAGGCCAATTTTGATTTTAATCACTTTTGGAGGGACAATCAATTAAAGCTTAAAGGCAACCTCAAAATACCATGCCCTTGAAAGAGGTTCAAGGAAAACTTACTACAAGTGGCACAATTCAAATTTGTTATGTGACACTAAGTGGCTGTTTGTTTGTTAATTAATCTATGAATTGAATGGTCAAGAGACACAAAATAGCCCACCAAAGTGTAATAAACCTTCTTGGACTCGGAAGAGAAGAGAAGCAATTGAAGCATCATGTAGTTGGGAAACCACTTACAAGGGGAAGGCTAGACTTGAGGCAATTGTTGGAGAGAAGAAAAAATTAGTACAAAAGAGATGAAGAAACCATTGAAGTTGAGCTTGAGCAACTAATTGAAAGAACGAAACAAATATAACATGGGAACATGAAATTAGCTCACACCAGTTAAGAAAAGATTACTACTCCTTATATAGGAGTATGAGAGTATGAGGTTTCTTAAATAATAGTTTTACTCTACAATATTTAAATAAAAAATTTCATACTGTTATAATAAATTATATTATCGGCATTAACTTTTTCAACAATGATGGCACACAATTAATGCAGTTGATGCTTTAGTAGGAAGAAAAGTTGATTTAGTATTCTTCTAAATTATATGTTGTCACTTGTTGATTAATTCGTGTATTTACTCCTATAAATACCCTTGTACTACACTTGAAAATATATACAAATCAAGAGTCTATTTCTCCTCTTGCTCTCGTTCGTCACTTACCATTAATTATTTATCTCTTTGTGTTCTCTTCATCGTATTTATTACTCAGTCCATTCACTCATACACAACCATATAATCACTCACAAGTCACGCCTACACATATATACTACCTTACCCATAATTATAAATATCACAACACGTTATCAGCACGAGCTACGAACGGAGCTCTGCCGGAATTTCTTTGAGGTAATATTTTGTATTTCAATAATTCTATTATGGCTAACTTGGCAAAGCAGGATTTCAGACCACTGGTGGTATCTGGAGATAACTATTTATCATGGAAAATGGATGTCGAAATCCATTTGGAATCTATGGGTCTAGAAAAAACAATTGAGAAAGACAATCAGGCTTCAAGCCAAGACCGTGCGAAAGCTATGATTTTCATCCGCCATCATCTTGATGAAGGATTGAAAACACAGTATTTAACGGTCGGAGACCCAAGTGAACTCTGGGAGAATTTAGAAAAAAGATATGATCATTTAAGATCAATTAATCTCCCTCGAGCCCAGTATGACTGGTTACACTTACGATTCCAGGATTTTAAATCAGTAAATGATTACAATTCTGCTCTGTTTAATATTGTATCACAATTAAGACTGTGTGGTGAAACAATTACTGATAAACAAATGATAGAGAAGACATTCTCTACATTCCACCCCTCCAATTCGGTATTAGCGCAACAATACCGAGCAAATGGTTTCACTGAATATTCTGATCTGATTACATTTTTGTTATTGGCTGAAAAGAATAATGATTTATTACTAAAAAATCATGAAATGAGACCAATTGGCAGTAGTCCATTGCCAGAGGCACATGTGACTGAATCTTCCAGCCGTGGTCGTGACCGTAGTCGTGGCCAGGGTCAGAGATCTCGTGGTCGTGGGTATAACCGAGGCCGTGGGAAAAATCATTTCCGCAACAATATTTATATTAGGCCCACGACAGACACACGTAATCAGAATCAGGGCAACACCAGAGGTGATGTCCAAAAACAGAATTATGAAGAAACAAAATGCGATAGATGCGGCCTAAAAGGGCACTGGTACAAAAATTGTCGTACCAGAGATCATTGGGTGAAACTTTATCAAGATTCCCAGAGGGAAAAAGGAAAAAGGGTGGTTGAAACAAACCATGTTGACAGAATGAATTCTGAGGAGAATATGCCCAATATCCCAGAATTTCAAGTTGATTTATATAATGATTTGGTTTAATTGTTATGTTGTATTATTATTTTCGTTACGCTTTGAACTTCTGTATCTGTCTTTACTTTTGCATGTGTGCTATATTATTGTCTATGTATTGTAATATATTACTTATGTTAAATCTTGTTTTAATATTAATTATATCTTGTTTTAATTACAGCAAAATGGGGAATTATAAAAGTGATAATATATGTCTTATTGATAGTGCTTCAACGCACACGATACTAAAAGACATAAGGTATTTTTCCAATTTAAAAATGGAAGATACAAACATAAACACAATATGTGGTAGTGCAAATATTATACAAGGAATTGGCACAGCCAACATTATTTTTCCAGAGGGAACAAAATTAATTGTGAAAAATGCACTCCTATCTCCCAAGTCTCGAAGAAATCTATTAAGTTTTAAAGATATCTGAGAAAATGGGTATCATCTCGAGACATCGACTTCAGAGAATGTTGAATATTTATTAATTACAAATACCACTCGTGGAAAGAAATATGTATTGGAAAAATTACCAGCTCTGTCTTCTGGATTGTATTTTTTAAAGATAAATACAACTGAAAATTATCACTTAGACCACAGGTCTAATATTCCCCAAATAAACCAGAGGTTTATTGATGGCCAGAGGCCCACTAATATATATCATCCCAAAATAGGCCAGATGTCTTTTGGAAGCCATAGGCTTAATGATGAATATATGATATGGCATGATCGCCTAGGCCATTCTGGCTTTACGATGATGAGGCGAATTATTACAAATAGTCATGGCCATTCATTAAAGGGACAAAAATTGCTGCAATATAATGATTATATATGTGTTGCTTGCTCCTAAGGAAAATTGATTTCCAAACATTCACCAACAAAAGTGGGAACTGAAAGCCCTAATTTTCTTGAAAGAATTCAGGGTGATATATGTGGCCCTATAGATCCATCATGTGGACCATTTAAATATTTTATGGTGCTAATTGATGCATCAACACGATGGTCCAATGTATCATTATTATCATCTCGCAACCATGCGTTTGCAAAATTATTTGCTCAAATTATTAAATTACGAGCACAGTTCCCTGATTATACAATAAAAAATATCCGATTGGATAATGCTGGTGAATATTCATCCCAGAGGTTTGATGAATACTGCATGTCAATTGGCATAACGGTTGAGCATCATGTTGCTCATGTCCATGCACAGAATGGACTTGCTGAATCGCTTATAAAGCGTTTACAATTAATTGCCAGACCATTATTAGTGAGATCTGGATTGCCATTGACAGCTTGGGGGCATGCAATATTACATGCAGCAAAATTGGTGCAGATAAGACCGACACATTATCATGAATACTCCCCTATACAATTAACATTTGGGCATGAACCCAATATATCCCATCTCAGAATATTTGGTTGCGCAGTATATGTCTCGATTGCACCACCTTAGCGCACAAAGATGGGTCCCCAACGTAGATTGGGAATATATGTCGGGTATGAATCACCATCGATTATTCGATATCTCGAACCATTAACTGGTGATTTATTTACTGCGAAATTAAAAGATTATCATTTTGACGAATCTCATTTCCCGACATTAGGGGGAGATAAAAATCAACCAAAGAAAGAAAAAGAAATCAACTGGAAAACACCGTTAGATTTCTTTGATCCTCGTACAAATGATTGTGAACTAGAAGTGCAAAGAATTGTACATTTGCAGAATATTGCAAATCAATTGCCGGACGCATTATGCGACTCTAAAAGAGTAACAAAATCTCCTATATCGGCTGCAAATGTTCCAATCAAAATTATTGTCCCGGAGGGACCAATTACAAGTGCCAAAGATGAATCTACTGACGCTTGAAGCGTGGTAGACCACCAGGTTCGAAAGATAAAAATCCTCGAAAGAAAAGAGGATTACAAATCATTGAAAGTGACAAAATTACAGAAAATATTCCAGAGGAAAAAGAAGCTCTTGAAGAGCAAACAACTCCATAGGAGCAGGAACTTGCAGCTCCAGAGGAACAGGAAATTAAAAATAATGAAATATCAATTAATTTTGTCACAAGCAGAAATATTTGGAATCGAGATGCAATTATCATAGATAATGCATTCTCATACCATATAGCACTTGACATCATAAACGATGATGAGGATCATGAACCAAAATCGGTTGATGAATGTCGGAAAAGAAAAGATTGGCCAAAATGGAAAGATGCAATCCAATCTGAATTGGATTCCTTGGCTAGACGAAATGTGTTTGGACCGATTATTAAAACACCAGAAAATATAAAGCCAGTTGGATACAGATGGCTTTTTGTAAGAAAAAGAAATGACAAAAATGAAATTGTCAGATACAAAGCGAGACTAGTCGCCCAAGGGTTCTCACAGAGACCCGGATTTGATTATGATGAAACATATTCCCCTGTAATGGATGGAATAACATTTAGATATCTTATCAGTTTAGCCGTCCATCAAAATCTTGAAACGAGATTAATGGATGTTATTACTGTGTATCTATATGGAAATTTAGATACAGATATCTATATGAAGGTCCCAGAGGGATTAAAAATGTCAGAGACATATGAATCAAATCCTAAACATATGTACTCCATCAAATTACAAAAGTCCTTATATGGATTGAAACAATCCGGGCGAATGTGGTATAACCGAGGGTCATACAAATTACCCAATCTGTCCATGTATTTTCATTAAGAAAAATGGACAAGAGTTTGTAATAATTGCAGTTTATGTTGATGATCTCAACTTAATTGGAACTCCAAAGGAGCTCCAAAAGGCTGTTGAATACTTGAAAATGGGGTTTGAAATCAAAGATTTTGGTAAAACCAAATCATGCATTGGTCTGCAAATTGAATATTTAAATGATGGAACTTTTGTTCAGCAGACAGCTTATACTCAGAGAGTATTAAAGCGATTCTATATGGATAAAGCACATCCATTGAGTACTCCAATGGTCGTAAGGTCACTTGATATAAAAAAGGATCTGTTTAGACCACAAGAGGAAGGTGAACAAATTCTTGGACCAGAGGTCTCGTAAGTGCCATAGGTGCTTTAATGTATCTCTCAAACTGTACTAGACCAGATATATCATTTACAGTAATTTTATTAGCGAGATTCAGTTCATCTCCTACAAAACGACATTGGAATGGAATTAAACATATATTTCGCTATCTTCAAGGAACTATTGATCTTGGGTTATTTACCCAAATGATTCTCGACATGAAATAATCGGCTTTACCGATGCTGGATATTTGTCAGATCCGCATAAAGCCAAATCTCAAACTGGCTATGTTTTTACATGTGGTAGTACTGCAATTTCATGGAGATCAATGAAGCAGACTTTGACTGCTACTTCATCAAATCATGTTGAAATTTTAGCAATCCATGAAGCAAGTCGAGAATGTGTATGGTTGCGATCTTTGATGCACCATATATTGAAAAACTGTGGCATAGCTACTGAAGAAAAAATACCCCCAACAATATTATATGAAGATAATGCAGCTTGTATAGCTCAATTAAAGGGAGGGTATATTAAAGGAGATAGAACGAAACATATTTCACCAAAATTTTTCTTCACTCATGATCTACAGAAAAATGGTGAAATAGATGTGCAACAAATCCGTTCAGCTGATAATCTTGCAGATTTGTTTACCAAGGCATTACCAACGGCAACATTCGAGAAGTTAGTGAAAAGTATCGGGATGCGCCAACTAAAGAATCTTAACTGATGTTTTGATCAGGGGGAGAAGTAAATATACAAGAACCATGTACTCTTTTCCCTTCACTAGTTTTTTTTTCTCAGAGGGTTTTTATCTAGTAAGGTTTTAACGAGTCATATTCTTTAAAGCATCAATGGGGAGTGTTATAATAAATTATATTATCGACATTAACTTTGTCAACAATGATGGCACACAATTAATGCAGTTGATGCTTAGTAGGAAGAAAAGTTGATTTAGTATTCTTCTAAATTATATCTTGTCACTTGTTGATTAATTCGTGTATTTACTCCTATAAATACCCTTGTACTACACTTGAAAATATATACAAATCAAGAGTCTATTTCTGCTCTTGCTCTCGTTCGTCACTTACCATTAATTATTTATCCCTTCGTGTTCTCTTCATCGTATTTATTACTCAGTCCATTCATTCATATATACACAACCATATAATCACTCACAAGTCACGCCTACACATATATACTACCTTACCCATAATTATAAATATCACAACACATACCTTGTTTCTTTTTTTAAAAAAAAATAAAATAAAATACTAATATTTAGGGTTTATTAGAGTATTGGGCACCTTTTCTATTTAATTTGTATTTTAGAAAGCCCCTCCCCAAAAGTTTAGAGATAAGGCCCTCCCATAATTTTGATTATATGGTAACTAATATTTCAAGTGTGGTAACTAACATATATAGTATGCGGTAACCAACATGCCAAGTATGTAGTAATCAAACTCTAGATGTGTGTTAACCAATATACCATTAATGTAGTAACAATATACCAAGTGCAGTATGTGGTAACCAAATTTTAGTGTGTGGTAATAAAAAAAAATTAAAAATATATAATAACCAATAATGAGACTAAGTGATAATTAACCAACATACATAAAATATGATAACCAATATATTGCTCCCTTTGTCCCAATAATTTTGTATACTTTCTATTCTGCACAAAATCCAATACACTTGTTTAACGCATTATATCTCAAAATCGTTATAAGTAAAAATTATATAAAATGTATATTTTAAAACTATATAATTAAATGATTCTAACAAGACCAAATTTGACTATTTTCTTCTTCTTGCATCAATACAATAAAGTTGAATTAAAGTTAAACAATGTACAGTATCAAAAGTCAAATGTAGCCACAATTGGTGGGACCTATGGAGTACTAAGAATTTAGTACCATTATGTGTGATAACTACTATACAAGTACATAGTATGTGGTAGCCTACATACGTAATACTACCATTATCCATGACCACCCCAACCACCCAACCATCCAACCATCTTATTATTTTATTAATTCCTCTCTCCTCCAACTCATCTATATTCATCCCAACCCAACCACCCAAATTTTACATACTTTATCAATAACCACCCAACCATCCAACCACAATATTATATATAATTATTTTAATTTACAATTTTAAACTCTATTGAAATATAAAAAATTAATATATCAAAAATATAAAATATTTATTTTATTTATAAATAATCTAAAATCTAAAATATTAATATATGTTTTTTTATCTATTATTAGTTTATATAAATGGGCTAAATATTTTAAAATTGCTATATTATGTATTTAACGAAAATATAGAAAAAGTGGTCTACATTTGTAGAGAATGAAAATTAAAAAATATGGTATATTTTTTATTTATTTATATTTGAAAATATAAAAGATATAATAATTATAAAGGAAATGGTTTAAAATTTTAGTTGGCCAATGGGAAGAGACAAATGTCCCCATCCCATTGGCCAAAAGAGATAAGACCAAGTGGTCTCTTTTTTCATTTGGTTGACCTTCTTCTCCCAACCACATCCCATTAATTATTTTTTTTTTAAATAATGATGTGGCATGGTTGGGTCTCCTATGTTTGGTCATTGATAAAGTTAGTCTAAGTGGTCACTACTATGTACTCCCGGTCACGCGAAATGTGACTCATTTTTTTTTTCTTTGGCACGGTAATTTAGTTGGTAGAGTTTAATGGTTAAAGTGGTGTGGGTATCTGTGTTTAAAATTTTAATTAATTTTGACTTTGTTTATTGTTTAACTCTTTGACTTAATATTATGATAATAATTTAATTAGAGAAAAATATTAAAATGTTGTCTTGTTAGAATCGTCTATGCATCTAGTTTTAGAATGTGGTAACCAATCTATGATAATCTGGTAACTACTTTAAATATGTGGTAGTCAATATACATATAATATACTCCCTCCGTCCTATTTCAAATGTCACACTTTCTATTTTGGTCCGTCTCATTACACTTATCACATTTTCTTATTTAGAAAATTTTTACTCCTGCCCAAAAGAAATGAGACTTCTCAAATGGAATGGAGGGAGTAATAGAATGTGGTAACCAATATAGTACTAGGAATGGCAATGGGCCGGTTTCGGGACAGGGAGTAGCATCCCCGTCTCCAAAACCGTTAGCATTTTTAATCCCAAAATCGGCCTGATCCCCGTCGGGGACTTTATCGGAATCGGGTATCATAATTTCCCTGATCCCCATCGGGAACCTTATCGAGGATTCGTTACAATTCAACTTTTTTTTTTCCCTGGTAATTGGAATGGTCGGAGCCATATTATTGGAGACAATTTTCAATAGAAATCATATATCAAAACACACATAGAGATTACTTAACAATAAATTATAATCAACATCAAAAAGTTTATAATAGTTTCTAATATATAATCAACTCATCAAAGTAATGGGATTTGATAATTATTTTCACTTTGCAAAGGATTGGGACGTCGAGTGGGGAATACTATATACTAATAAAATATATAGGGATGAGCCGATTAATTAACCATTAAAGTAAGTCCTTATCCTTTTTGTAATAATTTTAGAATGTGCTATGTAAAATTTTATAAAATTAATTATAATATATAAAAATATATAATAAATAATATATAAAATATAGCAGGGATGGGCCGGGGCGGGGACTACTTCCCCCATCCCCATCCCCGTCCCCGAAAAAATCCTCAATCCCCGGCCCATACCCGATAGCACTCCCCAAAATCGTACCGAAAATTCAATTTTCGATTTTCACTATTGGGTATGGGCTTTTTTGTCATCTCTATATATAGAGGTGTCAAGACGGGCTGGCGGGCGCGACACGGGCCAAGCCCACTCCAGCCCACCATTTCGCGGGCTTAGGCGGGCTGGGCCCACGGCGGGGCGGGCTAGAATAACCTCAGCCCAGACCAACCCACCGGTGGGTTGCGGGCCAGGCGGGCTAGCCCGCGGTTTTTTTATTTAATTAATAAATTAATTTTTGATTATATAATAAATTGTATAATATTGTTATTTATCCAAAATTAAATATATTAACTAATTTTAAAATTAAATATATTTTAATAAAATCTAAAATAATTTAGTTTAATTGTATAATATTATTTTTTTGAAAAAAATTAGTTGAAAAAGTAATGTTAAGTAGCTCATGTCATATAAAGTGAGCTTTAAAATTATTCTAATTTAATTTAGTTAATATAATTCAATTTATAATTTTTTATATATAAAAAATTATAAATTGAATTATATTAACTAATATCAAATTAAAATATATAAATTCAAATAATATTCAACTAATCAATATTCTTACAAATACATATATTATTTAGATTTTCATAACAAACTTAACAAAGAATTAAATAAATTAAAATTTTGGCTTAGCCCGCGGGCCAGCCCAAGCCACGGCGAGTTCAGGCGGGCTAGCCCGTTTAGGCCCGCTTTCAAACGGGCTTTCATTTATTCAGCTCAACCCACCCTTTTGGGAGGCGGGGCGGGCTGGCCCAACGGGCCTAACCCATTTTGACAGCTCTACCTATATATAGTACCACTTTTTTTTTTGGGTAAACAATATAGTACCACTTTTAACCCCTTATCTATCAAAAAATAAAAACTGACTATCCATCCTACCGCCAAAAGTTATAGTGGGCTGAGACGGCTCCCGATCGCAGTCTTCAATCTAATCCCCTCCACTTTTTATCTTCTCTCGAGCATCAAGATTCAAGGGTGAACCACCCACCATTCGCCATGGACGGAACTTACAAATCCCTCAAAATCCAGCAGGATCCCTCTCATTCCCCAGTCTTCTATTTGCTCATCAACCGCCCATCACGTCGAAACGCTCTCTCCGATGATTTCTTTACTGAATTCCCCGCCGCCCTCGCCGCCCTTGACCTCAATCCTCATGTCGCCGTCATCATCCTTTCCGGTGTTGGCAATCATTTCTGCGCCGGAATAGATCTCCAAACCCTTGCCTCCATCACCCAACAACGATCCGCAGATGCCGCACGAACTGCTGAGTCGCTTCGTCGGAATATAAAGTCCTTGCAAAGTGCCGTCACCGCGATTGAAGAGTGCAGGAAGCCCGTTATTGCTTCCGTCCAAGGGGCCTGCATTGGGGGAGGGGTTGACCTAATTACCGCCTGCGATGTGAGGTATTCTACAGAAGATGCTTTCTTTTCGGTGAAAGAGGTGGATTTGGCAATCACGGCCGACCTCGGGTCGCTTCAGAGGCTTCCGAGTATTGTGGGATTTGGTAACGCCATGGAATTGGCTTTGACGGCCCGAACGTTTTCTGGTTTGGAGGCCAAGCAATTGGGACTGGTCACGAGGGTTTACAGCACTAAGGAAGCCTTGGAGAAAGGGGTTGCTGAAATAGCAGCTGGTAAATTAATGTTCTCATATCTAATTGTTCTTTTGCCTTATCTCTTTACGATTTTTGCCTCGTGGCATATGAAAAGTGTTTTACACTGGTCCTGTGCTTTTATAAACTCAAATGATGTCTCTTGATACTACCATGCGGATGGAAATGAAGATAAGAAACCATGTGCGAACTTAGTTCTGAGTAGCTTACTTGATTAATTGATTTGCACTGATAACAATCTTTCTTGCATATGTATTTTAAAATAAGCAATTTCACATGATTGTCAAATCAGTTTTTTCCTCCAATTGATAGGATTTATAAATAGAGTGATATGCCACGATTAGATATCTTGGTCCAGTTTGGCTTGGTAGTTCCTGACTGCGTGAGACAAGTAGATCAATATTGTCTTGGAGACCATTCTTGCTGAATGTGATCCTGTTGAAGTATATAACAAACAGAACTTCAGCTTCACTAGTTTTTGTTTTGTTGTTTGACACTCTCTAGAGCTTGATAAGATAGGAGTGTAGGAATTGTAAATTTAAGTTTTAGATTATCTAGGACTTACTTTTGATACTCTTCTTGTAATTGTTGTATGTGTATAACTAGGTCGGAATTTGGCTCAACCGGACCCTAGAATTCGTAAATCTTTACCTTTCCACTCTTGTACACCCATAGAATTTTGAAAAATCCAAACATCCAGTGACACACAATAGGACTATGCATCGGATGCCATTCTGATTTTACAGGAATTAATGCCTTAATTTGACCACCGTTGCTGATTTTATATAGTGAATCCTATAGTACAGAAGTCCATGCCTCATAGATAGTTGATCTTTAAGTATTATGTTGCACAGAATGCACCTCATAAATTTAGTCCCAGGCTGCTCTTAGATTCTGCAATTGTCTTTTCGATGGGTTTATCTCTCAATGAAAAGTTGAATGTTGACATGTAGATGTAGTAGCCAATTTGTGTGTGTTATATCGAAGCATTTGTCTGATACTCTGATAATCCAGGCTACCAATCCCATGAAATTGACATGATTTCGTTCCTGTACATAATTTGAAGAAAATATTAGTATTTGCTTTTTTGATGATCAACTAGTGTCAAACCCTTTATGAAAATTAGTGGTCTCTTGGTCTAGTTTAGTTCTGAATTCTGATACTGCTCGGAGAGAAACAGTTTTTGGGTTTTATGATGTTGGCGTTTGCTATCATAATAAGTTCGGCATCGGCGGTGTCATTATTTGTATAACAAAAATTACTAGTATTTGTGATGGGATTAACGGTGGATTTACATTTTGCATGGACACTTCAGGTATTGCCGCAAAGTCTCCTCTGGCAATTATTGGAACTAAGAGGGTATTGTTACAAAGCAGAAATTTGTCAGTGGATCAAGCTCTGGATTATGTTGCTACATGGAATGCTGGAGTTCTTCTATCAGACGACTTAACAGAAGCAATCTCAGCTCAGCAACATAAGCGAAAACCTTTGTTTTCTAAGCTGTAGCTGTAGTGGAGTTGTTTCCACTACATTATTTTGTATAATTGGCTTCCAAATGAAAGATATTGTTCCAAAAAAGTGTCTCGGAACAAATACCAAAATTGTATTGTAACTTTACTCTAACAGGCGTTTGGTTCGGGATCTGAGATTACCACTGGGAATCTTGGGTAGGGAATGAAACGTGCTCATGTTTGGTTCGGACATGTTTCATGTGGGAATATCACATTCCCACCAGGTAATTTTAGATTACTACCTCTATTTTACCCAGAAAAAATACCCAAATAGTCCTGTAAGTTTTACTATTATCCAATTTGGTCAATACACTATTTGGTTATCCCAAATGATCCTATGACTTTCATATTTTAGCCAAAATAGACCTAAGTGTATTTAATTTTTAATTTCAGGTCCCTAAACTTTTATATTGTTCACTTTTACCCCCAAAAAGTTTCTAATTTTTGCAATTTAGTCATCATTTTTAAACATATAAATATATTTTAAGGACTAAATTGCAAAAAATAAACACTTTTTGGGGGTAAAAGTGAATATTTTAAAAGTTTAGAGGCCTAAAATTAAATATTAAGTGTATATGGGACTATTTCGGCTAAAATATGAAAGTTATAGGATCATTTGGGATAATCAAATACTTTATGGACCAAATTGGATAATAGTAAAACTTACATGACTATTTGTGTATTTATTCCCCACTTTACCTACTTTTATATTAATTTGATTTTTATACTCACTTTTTATAGTTATTTTATTTTATAAATTTAGATATTTGTATTTAAAAATGATAAATATATGAAATTTAATTTTAAAATCAATTGAAAAATTTTAAATTATTTAAACATATTTTTTAATATATATATTCTCATATTTTAATATACATTTTCATATTTTCTTATAATTTACTTTTCTTCTATATATAAAACAAAGATAATAAGGATTTAGATACATTAAACAAGTAATTATCATACAATAAATTACATATAAATAATTTTCAATATTTTAAAAAACAAATCAGCTTAAATATTTTTATTGTGTAGCAAAATTATATATTTACTATATTTTTTCGCCCGCTACGCATAGGTGTTGAACTAATACGATGATATAAATGAGAATATAGTGTTTTGGATTACATGAGATTAAAAAAAAAAAAAAAAAAACTATTTGCTTAAAGGGTGGTTGGAATGCATGCAATAAAAAATTAAAAGGAAACTAAAGGAGATAATATGATGAATGAAGGAAATATTCAACCCAGATGGATATAATATAACATAAATTATTTTTACTGTTAAAAAATTAAATATATACAATCTTATTTCATATCTAAAATGATGAGAGCAAGTGGAAAATAAATACTCCTTAACTATTCAAAATTAGAAAAAATTACTCCATCCATCCCACTAATTCTGTTGCACTTTATTTTTTGGTCCACAAATTTAAGGCTCGATTTACCGCCTCCTTTTATCGTTCGGTCTTTAAGCTCCCGCTACAATTGTCACATTTCCCTTTTTACAAAAAACTTACTCCATAAATATCAACTAAAACATCGCATCAACTAATTATTCCTCTTTATCAAAATAACACATTATATCTAAAATACCGTGCCCAAAAGTTTTGGGACTGTATTACTGGAACCGATGGAGTATATTTTGCATTATTAAGGTTATAAAAAATATTAGTTTAATCCCTAATATGTTGTACATTTTGACTATTATTCTCAAAGTTTTTAAAAAATATTATTTGTAATTTTTTGTTATCTTTTTATCATTTAAAACTTATATTTTATTACGTAATGTATTTTAAATTTTTGTTGTAATTAGTTTTATGGACTAATATTTAATTTTATAAAATAATTTAAGGGAAAATTATAGATAAATACCTCTTACTAGTGAGTTATTACTTGATCAGTACCTAGCCTATTTTTTCTTCCTTTTTACCACCTAATTTTGTCTCTATATGTGGAGATTGTCAAATATGCCCCTGGTCAAGTTTAATACTTTTGTCTTATAAGCATTGTACATATTATCAAGCAGTTTAGTATATGTGGAATTAAAAGACTTGTATATATGTTCAATAATTGTTGTACAATTTTCAAATCTTTCTTTATAAGCAGATAACGAAATTAATCGAAATATATGCCAAGATCATTCACAGTATTTATCATTCAAAGTAAAATTTCAGGGTCTACCTCGCTTCCGTAGTATAAGCTTTGTGGTTGAAACTTCTGATTGAGTCCTTCAACGAGTAACCTTCTTTCCTCGTCTGCTATCCTTCTTTCAGGCCTCCTGCCTTACTCCGGTATGCACGACCTTTCGGAAATCACTGTATCGATGACATGACTCTCAACATATGTTTCACTCACTCACTTATATTCAGAATTTTGGTACACTTTTAGAAAAATATACTCGAAGATATTACTGGAATGATCAGGCTATTGTAATTAGCCGATCATCCTTTTATTGAAAGCTTTAAAATTACTCATAGTTTTTCATCAAAGAGAGAGAACTAAAAGATTACAAAGAAATGCAAAAGAAAGAGTATTCTGGTGGGTATCTTCACTTCTGCCTTCTTCATAAGCCTTGCCTCCTTTTATAGATGGAGTTCTGAAGATCTAATGGTCCTGAATTGAGATACGTGGCATCATCTTCTCCCTTCTTTTCTTCTCCATTATTGATGTTGGGTGGCTGTCACTTTCTTCTTTAATCATGCACTTTGAGTTGTCTTCTTGTAATAATTCATCCGGTGGCTATGCATTATTGTCTTCAATAATTCACTTGTTTATTGATTTTCTTCTTTGTTTGCTTGTGTACTTTCGTCATGGCATACGTCTTGCTGCATTATTCTCTTCTTAGTGCTACATTGGTCCTCTTGTCGTCACTGCTTACTTCACTTCGTTGTCTCTTTCCGAAGAAATGTTATTGTCTTCAAACTTGTGGTGGATTTTTCTACAGCTTTCTTCCAGATACTCTTGACTTCTTCTGAGCATTCAAAATTGTATGTGTCAAATTTCTGAATTAGTCCTGCTAAGTTTTCTGATCTGAATCCTGGAGTGTTCAATTGTTCAATCATTACAATTTCTTCATTCCCAAAAAAGATTCCTGCTCCTTGGTTGTATAGTCTTTTCATCTGTTCATGGACAGCACGTATTCCCATTGCTCTTTTGAAGTGGATGTATTTGTCATTGAAGATTTCTGTTTTGGGGGTTCCATAGTCTTGAGGATAACTTTCTGGTTTAGTGATTTCTTCTGCAATAGCAAGATGGTAGGAAGAGTGTTTGACTTCTGGACTGATAGAAAATATTTTCAGCTTCTGGGTTTTTGGTCTTATGTTTAGGGCTTCAATTAATACAGGTAATTTGGGTATTTCGGTTCGTAAAGGGGACAGAAAAATAGTTCTGATAAAGCCGAATTTGAAACAGTTCGAAACAAAGTTTGGGTCGCAGCCTGGTAAAATAGTTACTTGTGGATGTAGGGATTTGGTGAATTCTGTGTAGAATGATGTTTCTTGTCTGGGTAAAGAGTATATGTAGCTGCTCAGGGTATGGTATTCTGCTAAAAAGTTTCTTGTTTCAGGGCTAATGGGTGCTGGTTGAGGAATATTGTCGCAAAAATACTTCTTAGTTTCTGCAATGTTTTTCGACGAGGTCGAAGGTCTTGCATCCCCAGATTATTTTGCTTGTTTGTCCTCTTTTGGAACATGATTAGCTTTCCCTTCCTGGTTTGAAACACCAGTATTTAGTTCTTCAGGGGTATAAAAATATTCTTCCATAGTAGTTAGTAATCCCTGCAAACATTTGTTACATTCATATATATCGTCATTGATAGTCTTATGTTCGTCCATAAAGCTCCCAACAATCAATTGTTGTAGTTTTAGTTGTCTGTCCATAGTCGACTGGAGTAGTTTTTGTAGTCGATCTATTTCATTGTAAATGTGGTCAGTCAGACCAGCATCATCCCCTTGTTCATTATTCTCCATATTCAGGGTTCCTGCTTAAAAAATCAGCTAGATAATTTTCAGTCCCTTTAATATAATACCTCCGTTTTTGTAAATATGCAACATTTGCTTTTTTGACACTATTAATTGTTCAACTTTGATTCACGTTTAAACAATAGTTATAGAAAAAAAAAAACATAGTCAAGTGAGATCTTGTTAGAATCGTCTCATCTTGTAGTTTTATAATATCAATTTTTTATAATTTTTACTTATACACAACGTGAGTTATTAACTGTTAAAAATATGTATTGGATTGCGTGCGCAGGGTGAGTGTTGCATGTTCATGAAAACGGAGGAAGTATTCAACAGTAAAGTCGTACATTGACAAAAAAGTCTGATATCTTATTATTCTTCTATATTGGGGTTTATTTGGAACTTTATTATAAATTAAAGGTTTTACTTGTGTATTGTCAGTTAATACTTTAAACTTTCTACTTAATAACCAAAATGAAAATTTATCTATTGATTTAATCACTACAAGTAATTCTTTTTCATTTGTACTATAGTTTATGGCTGCTCCTTGTAATGTTCCGGATACATATCTACAAATTTCACCAGTATCGGTTTTTAATAATCCTGCCCAATGGTAGTCTGAGCTATCGGTTTGTACTATTAAATTATCTTTTTCGTCAGGTAATCTTAACGGTGGTAATTTGGAGCATTCTTCTTTTAATTGTTTGACAATTTCAATATGTTGATCATTCCATCCTAACTTATTATTTTTTCTTATCAATTTTCTTAGATCATTTGTCTTTTTTGCTAAATTTGATATAAATCCTTCTGCATAATTTAGAATTCCAAGAAATCTTTGTATGTTTAATTTATTCCTAAGTTCACCAGGCATTTTAACAAGTTTTGTACTTATGTGTGGTTGCATTTTAATTCCAAGTTTGTTTAATATTAGACCCAAATATTCTATTTCATCTTTGAATATTTCTGCTTTCTTTTCTGATAAAATTAATCCATGATCTTTACAAAGTTTTGCAAATATATCTAAATGTTTTTTATGTTCTTCTATAGTGTTTGAGGCTATTAGTATATCATCTACGTATACAAATATAAAGTTACTAAATTTTTTAAATGTTTTATCCATTTTTCTTTGAAATATTTGTGGTCCATTTTTTATTCCAAACGGCATAACTTTCCATTCATAGTGTCCTTGTGGTGTACTAAAGGCTGTATATTTTATACTATCTTGATGCATTTTAATTTGCCAAAATCCATTTTTACAATCAAATTTTGAATAGATAGTTCTACCTCTATCTAATCCTATTAGATTTTCTTTGTTAGGTAGAAAGTATCCATCAAATATCATGTTTTTGTTTAGGTCTTTGTAATTTATTACTAATCTTGGTTTCTTTCTTATTTGTTCACTACGATTTCTAACAAGAAAGCCTGACTATTATGTTCTGCTATAGATTCTTGAATAAGATCTAATTCTAACAATTCATTTATTTGTTTTCGAAGTTCTTCAATATATTCTTGATTATGCATCATAGGTTGAGTTCTTATTATTATATCGTCGTTTTTCATTTTTAATTCTGCATATATTTTATTAAGATTCCATTTTTCAATTGGATTTTCTCCATAATTCTCAGAGATGTATTTTATTGTTTCATGAAATTCATATTTATCAAAATCTTCTGGCTTTTGAATTATCACTTGTTTTTTAATTTTGTGAATTTTAAATTTTATGTAATAAGTAATTGGTTGTTTTATAATTTCTCCTTTTTCACCACGTTTCTGAAGCACTCTGTATGGTTTCCTTATTCTCGGAATAGTAATATAGTGGTTACATACTGATCTAAGTTTGATATTATATCTATCTACTCTAAAACTTTGAAATAAACTTGTAAAATCTGTCCCTAATAATACATCAATTGTTTTTACTGGGCTAACATATACTTCTTGTATTGTAAATATTTTATTACCTAAAATTATTTGAACATCTTTAGCTATTTTATTAATAATTAGACTATGTCCAGTAGCTCCATGTACTTCTATTGGTCTTTTATTTACTTCCCATTCTTTTATTAAATGTTCTTGTATTAATGTGATTTCTGCTCCTGTATCTAGTATATCACATGTTGTTATATTTGTTTGTAGTATAGTTAACTCTAGGTATACTGTTGTTGGAAATCTAATTTCTTTCATATATATGCTTTTCCTATTACGAAAGCTTTTCCATTTTTTGTTTTTCCACTAAAAATTTCTCCTGTTATCGTATATTTGTTTAATGAGTCTAAAAACTCATTGCCTAACAAGACATGATAGGTGCTACTAGATGTTCCTTCTTCTTCTGCTACATAACATTTTACTTCTTCTATTAAGTCTGTATCTAGTTTTATTGGTACTATTACTATTTCATTTACTCTTTTTACTTCTCCTTCAAAAGTAGTATATCTATATTCTGTTCCTATATGCTTTGTTAATCCATTTATACAAATTTTTCCTATATGATTCTTACCATCTCCAGTGTCTACTAATATATTTGGTCCTTTTATCCAGTTTGTGCCATTATAATATTCTATATTAATTCTCCGTGTTTGGGCTTTTTGTTTACTCTTTTCGTATGGGATATCAATACTATGTCTTGGTTGATCAAGTATTAGATTTGTTCTTGGGCTATAATCTATACTTTTTCTACTACTCATTGTTCTTTCTACATAGGATAATTGTGGTCTCCTATTTTCTAATGGTTTTCCAATTTCTATTGTATTTTTCTTGTCTGCAAGATCAATTATCCAATCATCTTGTAACGTAGGATTATTCAATTCTGGTAATATTAGATATGCTATTGTGTCCCTACATGATTCGTGTATTTCTATTGTCTTTTTACCATCATAAGGTTTTAGTCTATTGCTATTTAGGTAGCTATAAAAAGCACTATAATGTACTGTAAATATTTTACTTTCATTTTTCATTACATCATTCCGATGTACTTTTATGTATAGGGTTAATGTTTCGTCTATATTTTGATCTTGTAAAGATACACAATAGTTTGGGTAACATGTAAATAGTAGTTTTTGGTAAATTAGGTTTCCATTAATAGTTCATAAGTGTGAGTCTTGTGGATTTAATAATCTTGAATCATGTAGGCTTATTGTTACTGGTAAGTCTATTCCACTTCTAAATAAAGATTTTATTAGAATCTTTATTCCTGCTAAATGTACGTATTGTATTTTCTCTGTTTTCTTTCTACTTAATTTTTCTAGCCCTTTATTTATTATATCTTTTGTTAAAATGTGCAGTTTTAGAGTAGTATTAGTGTTACATACATCTACTGTTTTTTCTAGTTCATGATATTCATGAATTACTATATTATTTCTTGAGAATGTTCTTGATAGTACATTAAAATTTGTATGCTTGAATCCATGTTTTAGATCTAATCCCTGTATTTTATTAATTTGTTCTGGACTTAAGATAGCTTTTATTGCATATCTTCTTTGTCCTTCATATTTTTCTACATATTCTATTTCTTTTGTTTCTTCTTGTTCTTCTGTTATTATTTCTTTATTTTTATTCATTTTCTATTTCAGAGAATTTTACTTCATATATCTCATCACCTGATTCTGGTTCACTTATACTTTGTAGATCTGATTCTATTTCTTTGAATATTTGTTCATCTATAATATCATATTCCATAAATCTTACTTGTTTTTTCTTTGGTTTTGTACAATCACTTGCAAAGTGTCATACTTCTCCACAGTTATAACATTTACATGTGGTTGGATTCTTTTTATTTTGTCTTTTATCATTTCTTCTTTTATAATATTTTCTTCCAAATTTTGGCTTAAAGAATTTTTTCTTATTAAGGATTTTAAATCTTTTTCCTTTCTTAAATTTTCTTTTTATTGGTTTAAATTTTTTAAATCTCTTATTTTTTCTATATGATTTATTTTTTCCCCATTCAAAATTTTCTGCATTTTCTTGACAGCATAAATCAGCAGCTTTATTATATATTTTAGTGTGGTCTAATATTTTCCTTTGGTAACATAACTCAGTTATTACCTGTCTTATTAATCTTTTTCGACTTCCTAAATTATTCGGATAGCCGTTTTTATTTTGAATCCATGTTTTCCACATATATTCATCCCATGGTGATGGTAATTTTGAAAATATAGAGTTCATGGTGTGTTCATTATTTTGTGAGCTTGTATAAGCTGTATAATAGTAACTTTTAAATTGTTCAGAGAATTGATCAAAAAAGCATAAATCTCTTAGTCTTATTTTATTTAATCTTAGTAACGTTTGATCTCGTTCTTCTATTGTAGCATTATTATCTAAGCTCTGTACTCCTAGGAATTCTTCTTGTATGATATTGATAAATTCCTCTATTCCTGTGTTTACATCTTGTCCAAACCCTTGAGTAATTATATTCATATAAGTTTGTTTTGTATTTGAGGAAATTGCTGCAAGGAATTGGGCCACATTTCCTTGGACTAGATTCCATATTTTTAATGTTTTTGCTCTTGACGTACTTTCTTCTGACATTAAATGTATTCTTATTATCTGTTTCCATTTTTCTTCTGACATTATCTGTATTCTCACATTTCCTATTCTTTTTTCTTTTAACTCAAAATCTTCATTGTATTTCCAAATTTCTTTTTTAGAGGTTGTTTTTCTTATTGGAAAATTTCTTGAAGGTAAATTTTGTAATCTACTCTGATAATTGTCTACATTTTGTCTATTTGTAGTTTGATCTACTTCCATTGGTATAGTTCCTGTTACACCTTCTCTTGGCAAGGTAGTGCTACTTTCTCCAACTATTTCTGATGATGGTAAATATAATCTATGGTTATTCATAAAGACCTTATGTTGTTCTTCCAAATCGCTTTCATTAGTTTCAAATTCTGTTTCTGAAAATGTTCCTGTATATATTGGTTCTAAATTTAGTCGTTCTAAATCATTACTTAATTCATTTATTAAGTCTTCTATACTTGTATTCATTCTGTTTCTTCCTTATCTTCTCTACTTTCTAATTTATCTTCCTTTAGTTCTTCATTTATCTTTTTTAATTTTTCTACTTTGTCTATAAGAATTATAATTTTGTTTTGTTTGTTTAGTTTTTCTATTTCTTTCATCATTACTCTATGATTGAGACTTCCTGGTTCTGGTGTCTTCTCCCATTTCGGTAGTGGGAGTGACTTTTCTAATTCTACTTGCTTTTGTGGAGTTTTAATTATTGTTTTGTCTATGTATCTTTCGATATTGTAGAGTCTTGTATCTAGACTTATCATTAGTTCTTTTATTAGTTCAATTCCATCTTTTATTGTTTCTAAATCTTCTAGATAACTCATCTTCTAATATTTCTTATGTTTCTAATGAAGTCGTTTACTTCATCTATTTCAGTTTCCCTTTCTAATTCTTCTATTTATATTATTTCTAATTCATTTAAATACCATTCTTTTATTAACTCCGATTCTTCTTTTTCTGGATATATATGTTTTTGTATAATTACATATGCTTCTCTTTCATCTATCATTTTAGAAATCTTGAATTTTATTCTTAATAATTTTTGTTTCATTATTATGGTGCTTATATCTTGTGGTTGTCTTTCTATTTCATGAATTTTAATAATCAGTCTTTCTAATATTTCATTTTCTAACTTTATTCCTGGCATTTTATTAGTCTTCACTATAATTTGATTTTTGATCTGAAAATTCGGGTGAAGGTGCTCTAGTAAACATGGTGTTATGTATTATATATCCTGGAAACATTCTGTAAATTGTAATTTCATTGTTGATTATAGTTAATTTGACTTGTGATAATAACTCTTGTTCTTCATCTCTTTTTGATATAATTTGTATTAAATTACCATTATATTTTTCCGTTTCGATTATATAGTTTCCTATCCAAAGTAATCTTTTTCCTCTATTTCCTAGTCTTATTCCAAATTCTTCATCGTTTTGCAATCTATTTAATCTTCGTCTTCTTCTGTCTATGTACATTTTTCTTTCTTCTATTTTTTGATCCATATTTTCTATTTCTCTTTGGCTTATTTCATGATTAGGATTAAATGTGGGTGTTAAAAATCTTCGATTATCGTTGGTTCTTATTTCTGTAAGTGGTCTTATTTGTGGTTCTAATCCTCTTATTCTGTTTAGAAATGCTCTTTCAATTCTTGCTTGTATCATCAAGCTATCGGTGTTATTTTGTGCATATTCATCATTTATATTTATTATATAGTTTTCAGTATCGAGTGGATTAATCGTACTTAGTGGATAATCTATTTCTTGATTTTCATCTAAAGGATATCTTGCTGTTGGAATATATTCTGGGTATAGTTGTTCTGAAGTATCTAATCTTAATCTTGACATATGATAGTTTAATATATGATCATTATTATTATGGTTACTCATGTCCAGATTAATCGTTCTGGGCTCTGATACCAATTTGTTTTGTGGGGGTGTTTTGAGGATTTTAATTGATTGATGGGAGAATGTTTGTTTAATCAGAGAAATAATATTCACCATTAGTACTTAAATTTTCTGGAGAGTTGTCATCATAATTTTCACTTTCTGATCCCATTCTGAGTAAAATTATATTATCCCAAAAAGTTTTTTCTTCCGAATAAGGATATATCTTTTGATTATATTCAGTTAAAAATATGAGCATGGTGTAAATAATATCATTCCAATTTTCGACTCTTTCTTCCATAGTTTGTAAATATAGTTCATATTGATATATTAGTGAATTTATTTCTTCTTGTTTCATTTATTATCTTTTGTAAGTTTATTTAAAGATTTTTATTAGTTATGTATGGTTTACTAGAGGTTTATTATTAAAGATTAAGGGTAGTATAATGATTTTTAAGCATTTTTTGTGTTTTAAGGGTAAAATGGATATTTTTTCAAAGTTTTATCTTTCTAGGGGGTTTAAAGGAATAATTTTTTGATTAGGTATTAAAGTGGGTATAAGTTTGGGTAGGTGGGTATTTATTTGGTATTTGCCCATTTAATTATAATTACGTATTATCTGTTAATTTTTTAAATATTACTTTAGTCCATAATATTTTTTCCAATTTTATCTTTCCCATAATAGATTAGGATTACTGGATTAAGGATATTATGTCTAATAATTAAACTATGACATATTTTAGTCTCTTTTTTTCATTTTCTTTCTTTTCTTCTTTAAAAAGAAAAAAAAAATTATGTAGAATTTGTTTAGAATGGTATAATTTTTTTTAGGTTATTAGTGATTTTATATTAATCAATATTTTTAGGGTCAATTTAATGTTTACATCATATTTTCAATGAAATATTTTTATTTAAAATATGATTATTATATTCCTTATATTGATATATGATTATATTTTTTTAGACATAAATTTTTAACCTAATTAAATTTATTGAATAATATTATAATATTAATATTTTTTAAAAATATTATGTATACAATCAAATATTTTATATATTTACATTTGTAATCAATTATATCTTTTTAAAATATATATGAATCTTCTCAAGATTTTGTTATATTAATAGATAGATTTATTTTCTTAATATAGATATTGATGATGTGTCCTATGACGTGTAATTAGTCAGCAGATTATGAGGATGTTTGGGAGTCAGCAGATCCGCTAGCAGATGCTATGTGCTACCAAATATGGTGGCTCCCAAACATACTCTATGTGTGAACCCAGTCTGCCTATGTGTTTTCATAAGAGCCGTTGATCTAAAAATGAGCATATAATGACTGATTAACTCTTTAAAATTAAGAAGGATGAATTAAATTTAATAAGGACAAAAGAGTCTGCACAGACCAAAAAGTATTCAGGATTTATTATATAGATAATATTCGTTCAATTGAAATTCAGGGACATTATGTAAATTAATTAGAACTGAATATTTGAGATTCTCAATCTAACCAAACACAATAATCTTAAAACATCAAAAAATAAGATTTCCACCAATCTCATATTCTCACGGGGCGTTTGGTTTGGGGTATCTGAGATTCCCACTGGGAATCTTAGGTAGGGAATGCAACATGTCCATGTTTGGTTCGGGGCATGTTTCATGTGGGAATCTCACATTCCCACCGAGGTGGGAATGTTGAGTGTTTTAGGTGGGAATCACATTCCCACCTGGAAGACAGGTAATCTTAGATTACCACCTCCACTTTACCTACTTTTATATTAATTTGACTTTTATACCCTCATATTTTATACTTATTTTATTTTATAAATTTAGATTTTTGTATTCTAAAAAATGATAAATATATGAAATTTAATAAATTGAAAATTTTAAATTATTTAAACATATTTTTAAATATATATATTCTCATATTTTAATATATATTTTTATATTTTTATATATATTCTCATATTTTAATATATTCTCATATTAAATAAGTAACTATCACACGATAAATTACATATAAAGAATTTTTAATATTTTAAAAAATAAATCGGCTTAAATATTTTTATTGTGTAGCAAAATGGCATATTTATAACATTCGTTCAATTGAAATTCAGGGACATTATGGTAAATTAATTAGAACTAGAAATATGAGATTCCCAATCTAACCAAACGCAATAATCTGTGGGTTTCATAATTGCTCCAGCGTTGCTCCAGCTATGTCCGAGCAATTAGTAGTTTGATTCAAGTTGTAATGGTGAACCTAAGTAGTTAGGTTTTTGATTCATGTCATACTGTTGTGTGGAAAGATTGGCATAGACGTGTGATTGTAGTGGGATTGGAGGGCGGAGATTGTAAGATAATCTTGTTTTAACTTAACTGGAATAAATACTTTATTCTCAAAAAAAAACCAAACGCAATAATTTTAAAACATCAAAAAATAAGATTCCCAGCAATCTCATATTCCCAGTAATCTTACATTCCCAGCAATCACATTCCCACTGGTAATCTATGATCCCTCCAACCAAACGCACTGTCAGTGTAATCTTACATTCCCAGCAATCATATTCTCATTGGTATCTAATATCCCTCCAACCAAACGCACCTTAAGTATATGAATAATTGGTGCTCTAAGGATGCAATATTAACATTCTAATTAAACCTTAATTCTTCTAATTTGTTACATTTCACTCTCAAAACTTTAAATTCTTCTTTCGCCATTTTATTTTATTCTAGTATTTCATTGTATTTTAACATTTTAGTTTTACTTTCTATATGAAATAATAATAAATTAAATTTTAAAAATAATGAAAAAAAAAATTAATTACTATACAATAAAAATTATAAAAAATAATAAACCTAACACATATAAAAATTAAATTAAATTTAAATATATTAAAATGGTAAACTAAAATAAAAATAGATTAATTAAATAATTAAATAATAGTAATTGTTAAGAAAATATTATATACTACTTCCTCCGTTTTTCTAAAGGTTACACTTCTCATTTGCACGTATGCCAATGCACATTTTCAACGAATAATAACTCAAATTCGGTACAAATAAAAATTCTAAAAATTTGATATTTAAAAACTACAAGATGAGACGAATCCAACAAGATCTCACATGTCTATATTTTGTTCTATAATAACTATAACAAAATAGAAGTCAAAGTGCTACAACGAACAGTAAAAAAAGTCAAAACGTAACACTTAAAAAAACGGAGTGAGTACTATGTAATTGGCCACGAAGACTAAAGTGTGTAAAGTCAAATTTTTTGCTCAAGCCTCTAGGGTGTGAAGTGGAGTATTTTCGAAGTGTGAAGGTCGTCAAGATATAATATTTTGAAATGTTTTAAAACTAAATTGGTCAAGCTTAAGAACTTATATGATTATTTCGGTTATTATGATACTTTATTGACCAATTTCGAGTTAATGAAAAGTTAGGGTTATATTTCCATTATTATAATACTCACTCGGTCTTTATTGCAATTGTCTCTTGATCAGAGGGGCAAAACTCCAGGAACTGTATCAATATCAATATTTGCCTTAGTAGTTGGAGAGAGTATAAAATACTGTATTTTGTGACTTGATTAAGGGCATGCCTGCTGCAGCTTATTACCTAATTATTGCTCTCTCCCATTCTATAATAAACTAATTATGATTAATCCCATTTAATATAATTAAATTAATCAATTTTATCCTTTTAAGTTTGAACACTCCAAAGTGATTTAGGTGATGATCTATTCGTCTCTGATTTGTTCTTACATGGTCTGGTTAAAGTTTCTTTTTGGATATTTTTATGGAGTTCACAACCATGCATTATGCATTTTTGTGGAACTTAATCAGTCTTTTTTATCCCATGGATTTCAACCAAATGTACCTTTAAGTTGCCAGAATTTACGAAAATGTCTACATACAAATAAATGTAGTACACTCGAATGCATGTTTTGATAAACTATACTTCATATTGTTTTTTTTCTTTTTAAATAAGTCACACTCATGTGTCAGCAAAAAAATTGTGGAGCAAAAACCACACAAATTACAAAGATAAAAAAAGGGTATAAAGCGGGAGGAAAATCAACCCAACTATAATGTTGAAAACGAAAAACTTGACTACTTGATGTGGTAAGTACTCATCCCAATAAACTATTAACATGTTGGTTAATTATTATGTTAATTTATTTATTATTATTATTTTTTTTGCTAACCGCATATACAAATTAGGAAATGGACTATGGAAATCAATGACACACAAATTATAAAGAGAATAAAGGGGATGGATAACTATGGGTTGATTGGATAAATATTTTTAACGAAATAATGTGAGATAAATCCCCCCCCCCCCCAAATAATACGGACATTCTTTTTCTCATATGTCCCCTTAGTGCCCGTGACAAAATTAGGGCAATTTTTTGGTGAATTATCGGGTATTTTCAGACCATATTGGGCTTAAAACTCGGATCTGAATGGACAATGAAGGGCGCCTCTCTCAAAGCAGTTTTTTTTACATACACAAAGCTCGAAACTGATACCTTGCTTAACGTACCAGAGTCTCAATCCACTCAAGCCAACTATTGTTGGTAAATTAGGGCAATTTTTTTCCTTCATATTTAAACATTATATTCCTACTGCATAATTTATTTCCGGAGGTGTTTCGGTGCGGACTCCTCATGTCCACACCGTGCGGACGATAATTTTGCACCATTGATCAATTTCATCATCCAACGGTTGAGATCATTTGTAGGGTAAGTTTCGTAATTTTACTTGTTAGGTATTATGTTGGATTCACAACATAGGTTACATAGGATATACAATTCAGTGACATGTCATACACAACTCAGCGTCGGAGCCAATCCAATTCAGCGAAATTATTATGTTCATCTCAGTGACATTTGAAGTTAGAGTCGTTTGAAGTTCATTGCGATTTTAAACGCATCTCTGACAAGCCTTCTCACAATTCAGCGACATGACCTATAGAATTTAGTGACATGGGATATGCAATTTAGCGACATTATTGTATTCATTTCAGCTACACAATTTTATACATTTTTAGTGACATAGTCTTTGCATTTGAACTCATCTCAGTGACGTAACCCACGCAATTCAACGACATAGCATATGTAAATTCAGCGACTTGATATAGAATTGCTCAACGACATGTTATAGTATATTTCAGCGACATATTTATGCATATCTCAACGGGAAAAAAAAGTTAAATACGTCCATTTTCTTTTCCAAAAATCCAAATCAGTCTTTTTTTTTATTTTATTACCAAAACAGTCCGCTACAAATGATAGTTATGTCCAAATCAATCCATTTTCACTAATAATGCCCTAATTGTTGACGTGACAAGGGTTTAAATTTAAACATCACACGTGGGCATAATATTAGTTCTTTTTCTTTTATCTTTTGCCAATTCATTCATAAATTTTTGTTTTGTTCCATTTAGTCCTCTACCCAAATCAGTCATTTTTATATTAATTGGCCCCCAACCTTTTGAATTATTTCATTTCAGGCCCATACCTTAATTTTTTTTATTATTAGTCCATTTATCAAATAAATGCTCAACATACTCCCGTAAATAAAATTAAACATCAAACCTCATACATACATTGGGTTTGACTGCCTTGTTACAGGATCTTTCAAGCTCCAGGTACAGACTCCCTCTAACCACCCGACCGCAACTGATGGTTCATTAGTTCTGGTTTCCTTCAGCAATAATCAGCACAATCCTATTTTGTTTCCTACCTTATGACGTAGTAATGTTTGAGTAAATAATTTAATTTTAATTTTTGGGTAAATGATTTAATTTTACTTTTTGGAAGGTTATGAATGCAAGAAGCCTGGACAATAAAACTCAGGCTATATTTTAATATTTTAAATATTTTTTCAATAAACTTCAAGGCTTCTTGTATCTATAACCTTTAAAAAATTAAAATAAAATCATTTACTGAAAAACCTTGCTATGTCCTAATGTAGGAAATAAAGTAGGATTGTGTTGATTGTAGCTGAAGGAAAGCAGAACAAATGAACCATCGGTTGCGGTTGGGTGGTTGGAGGGAGTTCGTGAAATTCCGGAGCTTGGAAGATCAGTAACAAGGCAGTCAAATCTGATGTATGAGGTTTGGTGTTTAATTTTATTTACGTAAGTATGTTGGCATTTATTTGATAAAATGGATTAATAATAATAAAAATTTAAAATTCTGGGACTGAAATAAAATAATATGAAAGTTTGGAGGCCAACTAATATAAAAATGACTGATTTGGGTAGAGGACTAAATGGAACAAAATAAAAGTTTTGGACTGAATTGACAAAAAGTAAAAGAAAAATGACTAATATTATGCCCACGTATCAGGTTTAAATTTAAACAATTGTCACATCAGCAATTAGAGCATAATTAGTGAAAAATAGATTGATTTGGACATACTTAGCATTTGTAGTGGACTGTTTTGGTAATAAAATATAAAATGACTGATTTGGATTTTTGGAAAGGAAAATGGACGTATTTAACATTTTTTCCTACCTCAGCGACATGTTATGCATATCTCAGCGACATAATAGCGTATATTCAGCAGCATGGTAAATGAATAAATCATTACACATTTTTTAAAAAAAAAATTTACCCTTTTTAATTTATAGCCATTAGATCTAACTCAATGAATGAGATTGTGTCTTAACCGTACTTCCAAATATTTTGGAAGCACCATAACCGTTCCCATGTATTTCATAAAAGATTTTGTGAAGGAATTGTTTTTGTTTTGGATATTTCATATTTTCATTGATTGTGCTATATATATTTTTGAAAGCACTTGCTAATTCTTGACGTAAGCCTCGAATGGCATGTGGATTTTCTACCTTTGGGACGGTCCCTCAACCACAAAGTTCCATTCATTTTTTACTAATTTTGGTTGTTTTTTTGGGGTGAAAGGATGCCAGGTATCAGCTAAAAAGGATAAAAAAAAAATACAGAAAAAGGAAAGCACGAAAGAAAATAGACGAGACTAAAAGCGGGGAAACCAGGTTCCCGAGAAGTCCGCAAACAGCAGAGGTCGAACATCATCCGGAGGAAAAGCCCATGTCGTAAAGAATTCCACTGACCGAGATCCTCTCTTTGCCAGAGCATCCGCAACCGAGTTTTCCCGAAGAATATGATACCACTTGTAACCCGGGTGAGAATCAAGAACATCCTGAATATTCCGAACCAGAGCAAAATGAATGCGATCAGGATCTAGACTCTGAGTTAATAGTCTCAATGCATCTTCAGAGTCCGAATAGCAGCACATGTCCTCAATGCCTAAGTTGTGAGCCCGCTTAACACCATTCCAAATAGCATGAAGCTCGTCGCCAAGATTAGGAGAGGAGCCTATCGATCCCGAGAAGCCTTCCAACCAGCGGCCACTCCCATCTCTAATCACACCACCAAACCCAGCATGTCCCGGGTTTCCGAAAGAACTTCCATCAACATGTAGGATCAATCCGGAGCATAGTTTGGGATTCCATTGCACTAACCTCATCTCCCATGTACGAGGATCACGTCCACAGGCTTGTTCAAAAGCTGGTCCAAGAAAACAGGCACGACGGACAACCGCAGCAATATTTAGAGCTTCACCCTTGAAACACATATCATTCCTAGCATTCCAAATGCACCATATTGTCGCCCATTGGAGCCCCGACCAGTGCTTCCCAAATCGCGCAAGGAAAAGAGAAGGATCCGAAAACCTTGCGATCCATTGAGGCGATGGGAAGCCTCCCAGCTAGTTCCAGACTTCAATGGTCCAGTTTCAGTGGAACAACAAATGCATTAGAGATTCCACCATTCCGCCACATACGCTGCATGTAGCAATGGTAGTTAGGCCACGGTGATGCCTGACCTCGTTAACTGGCCCGACATTGTAAGCGGCAAGCCATGCAAAAACCCTCACCTTCTCCGGCTCACAAATTTTCCACGCCCAAGATCTCAACCGATCTCCATGCACACCTTGCTTGTGAAGAAGCCACTCATATCCTGTCTTGACAATGTATTTACCAGTGAATGATTGCGTCCAACACACCTTGTCCCTTGTCATAGCATGGCGAACAAGCGGACCAAACTCTAGAGCCTCTAATCGAATATCCTCCGGCACCATAGTATACAACTCATCCCACTGCCAAGCCCCATCACGGAAGATATCCTTGAGACGCAAGGCCGAGTTTGAGATGTGCACATATGGTATTCGAGGCCCAATCGCCCCTCCATGTAACCATGCACTGTCCCAAACATTGCTATCACCCTCTCCAATTTTCAATCAAAAACCCTCCATGAGATAAGGGGCCACCTTCGAGAGAGACCGATACATCACAGATGCATCAGGTTTCGAGTTGAAATTCTTCCCATATTTATTTATGAGAATGCTAACCCAAAACCTGGGGGCTGCCAGCACAACCTCCGACAAGGACTTACCAAGCGACACTATATTCATATCCCGCGCATGACGAATACCGATGCCTCCATGTTTGTGGGGTCTGGCCACTTTGTCCCAACAAACTAGGGGAACCCCTTTGCCATGCACGTCTTTCCATATGAAATCCCGTATGCACTTGTCAATTTTATCACAAACGGTAGATGGGAGCCAACAATTTTGCATGACATAAGTTGGGACAGCCGCGAGAACCGCCCGGGCTAGAGTCATACGGCCTGCACAATTGAAGAGGGCCCTCTTCCAACCTCCCAACCGATTATACATCTTCTCGAGAGTGGCGTCAAAGTGCACCTGTCTCACCGCCCCATGGAAAAGAGGAAACCCTAAGTATTTTCCCAGATCATCCCCGGCATTAATATTAAGGATCGCAGTCAGCTCCATATGGGTGTTGGCAGGAACCGAAGAAGAATAAAATGCAAGTGATTTACCTGCATTAATACGCAAACCAGATTGCCATGCAAACTTGGAAAGCAGCTCATCCAAGCAAAGGGTACTGGAGACAGTCGCCTTAGATAATAAGAGGAGGTCATCCGCGAACATCAAGTGAGATAGGGGGGAGCATTTCTAGCCAACTGAACACGTTGCCAGGAACCTTGTTCAACACACTGCAAGATGGCCCTAGATAACTTTTCCATAATGATAATGAACAGATAAGGTGATAAAGGGTCACCTTGTCGCAAGCCCTTGGCCGGAGTGAACTGAGGAAGGGCCGTGTCATTCCAAAGAATGGAGTAGCTAGCAGAGCGGACACAATACATGATGATACGACATATGGTAGAGGGCAGCTCTATATCCGAAAGGCACCCCTCCAGGAAGTCCCAACAAATTTTATCGTATGCCTTCTCCAAATCAATTTTCAATAGAAAGTATTCCGATTTCCTATTACGATTCCGGAATGTAGTAATAGCCTCTTGGAGAACAATAGCATTACCATTAGTACCACGACCTGGCAAAAAAGCAGACTGAAGCGGACCAACGTAATTTTGAAGGACCGGTCTCAATCGATTCACAAGGACCTTAGTCAAGATCTTGTAAATGACATTACAAAGACTAATAGGTCGGAAATGCCGAATTTCTCTAGGGATCTCCACCTTGGGGATAAGGCATATGAACGTAGCTGACAAGATGGGATCATATCCTCCTGAATTCATCGCCTGAGAGACAAAATCCCATACCGAGCTTCCCACAACCGGCCAATATACTTTGTAGAATTCCGCGAGGTAGCCACCCGGTCCGGGGGAAGAAAAGGCAGCCATGTCTTTGACAGCGCAATGAACTTCCTCATGAGTAACCTCGCTATCAAGACCCTCAACAGATTGGAGGGGCGGCAAAGCTGGCAAAGGAACCAAGTTAGAAAAAGAGCTTGTAGTAAGCCCAAACATGTGAGCAAAATGATACCTAGCATGGTTCCTCAATACAGTGTCATCAGTTGTCCAAACCCTGTTGACTTCTATACCCTTAATCTTTGATCTCTGTCTCTTTATCTTGGAGGTAGTTTGAAAGTATCGAGTGTTCCTATCCCCATGAGAAAGCCATTTATCCTTAGATTTCTGAAACCAGAAAATCTCTTCCTGTTTGAGGACCTCATCCAACTCTTTCATCAACTGTGCCTCAAGCAAGTGATGTTGAACCGAATCCACCCTGCTTAGATAAGACCGAACCCCCTGCAATTGTCTAAGGATGATCCGTTTCCTCCTAGAGAGGTTGCCAAAATTATTCTCATTAAAATAAGTTGAAGCCTCAGTCACCGAAGATAGCCTAGCCGATATATTGGAACCTCCCATAGTCCATGCTGCATCCACCGCATGATAATAATGCGGGTGACTTGTCCACATGGCCTCCCACCTGTACGGTCGTCTACCTGAAGCTATAGACGGTGGCGCACAGTTGAGAAATAAACCATTGTGATCGGATCCTCTCCGTGGTCGCACATTCACTACAGCTTCCGGAAAGCAATTCATCCAACTAGCTGTAGCAGCAACTCGGTCCAGTCGTTTACGAGCCAATGGGCCCCATGAGGTGTTTTTCTGCCAAGTAAAAACCTCACCCACCGTGTGTAAAGTTTCAAGACCACAGTCACTAAGCATGTCCCGAAATGATTCACATTGATGTAGGGGCACATTCATACCCAATACCTCCGAGCTGTTGAGGACTTCGTTCCAATCGCCAATGGCTGTCTAAGGACCTTGCATGGTGGACGAAACCTCCCGTATGTTATGCCAATCCTGAGAGTGAAGGCTCAAGGATGGATTCGCATACACCAAGTTAAAAACCACTGTTCCTCCCCAACATTGATCTTGAGAGTGACCATCCGATTATAAACCGAAACCACCGATATAGTGAACGAAGTCCCAATACGTCTCAGGATCCAAAATCCTCCAGCCCGGCCTATGTTTTCCGTAACATGAACCGGCTCATAGTTCCGAAGATACAACAGCACCCTAAGGCGATCAAAGGCGCCTTGTGGTTCCAATATACAGCAAATAGAGGGTTTAAGTCGAAATAACTCATCCTTTATGTGGCGTTGAGTAGGCTTTTGCATGGCGCCATGCACGTTCCATGCAAGCATAGAAAAGTCATGGAAACCTATCATTGGGGAACAAGGGTAGAGTCCTCTTTAGTCCCCTCAGTAGTCTCCCCAAGTTCCATAGCAGAACTCTCAGACGCTAGTACTGCAAAAGAATTCGATGTAGAATTCCCATCCTTCAGTTTAGGGTTTTGGCCCTGTGGATTGGAGCTTTGACCTTGTGTCATGAAGCGCCTCGGCCTCTTGCCCTTAACTCTTCGTGGATCAGGATCCTGACTGCCTGCCTGGTATTCATCTTCATGTGCAATCCCTTTCAATCTGGCATGTCCCCCCTCCGGAGGAAGACGTGGAGCAATTCGGATGTTAGTCCGATCTGATAGTGCTAGGTGCCCAGCTTGTCCGTCCCGGCTTGGCTGGCGTGGTGGTCGAGTGACCCGGATCCAATCTCCGTGGGTCGCAATAAGTGTAGCAACACCCGTCTGTTGGGAGCATAACTCCTCATGCGGTATCACAGGGATATTTTCCTTATTAGGAAGATTTGCTGTTTCCAAATTTCCTCCTTGATTGTAGCGGTTAACCAAACTTGTCACCAGATTCGAATCTCCAGATTTAGGAGATCCCGAAGATTGCTGCTGATCTGATGCACCTTCCTTCTTGTGTTCATCGGCCTGTGTGTCTACATGAGCCGTCGCCCCGGGCTGCTTCGGCGTAGGCCGTTGCGGAGGAGGAACGTTGGCCTGATAGTCTTGATGCATGCATTCCCCAAGATCAAATCGGAACCGCCCACAGTTTGTGCATATATGATGCAAACCCTCATCAACCACATTTTGCCAACAACCTGCAACACGTACCTTGCCAATCACCGGTTTTGCTAGATCAATCTCCACACAGACACGGCCAAATCATCCTCTATTGGTTTCTTTGGTATTAACATCCACACGCAGTGGTTTCCCAACCAACCACGCAATAAGTGTCATCGCTTCCTCTTCATAGTACATGGGATCCAAGCCAGGGAAACGGACCCAAACCGACGTGCATGTAATGATTCCAGCATTTGCATGTGTGTCCTTCGACCAGGGGGCTACCACTAGGTGATGGTCGAACACTGACCATGGGCTATCAAACAAAGCATGGCGCCTATCTTCTGCCGATCCAAATTTTGCAAGAAAATACCCCTTACCGCTATCAATCACCCTAAAGTGGCCTTTAGGTTTCCACAGGCGAATCAGACAGGACTGCATGGTTGTAAATCTAAGCTGTTTCCCAAAAACTTGCACCACAAGGGCATCCTTGAAGGGGGCACTCAACCACGTAATAGCCGCTTCATCAAAATCGATACTTGGGAGCAGTGGATTGCCATCCACAAAGTCATACGTAACCAATTCATTGAGAGGAGTCTGTGCAGTATCCATATGCGCATCAGTGGTCGAGTCCGGAGGACAGGGAAAGGCGATGTCACGGAAGGATGGCATTACCGGAGCCGGGTCCAGATCAGGTGGTGGCGGCGTAGGCGGGGGAAGTTGCGGGGCAAGGAGCGGCGAGGAGGTTTCAGGGTTCATGATGAGAGTCAATTATATTAGCTTGCTAATTTTGGTTGTTGATTAATATTCTTGCAGATGGCGAAATGTCATTAATTCAATATTTTAGTTCTTTCACTTTTTTTAAAAAAAAAAAAGTACAGGCTATCCCTACGTTTTATTAAGCTCGAGACTATTCCATCGATGATCCGTGAGTTTTCCCTTTCTTTTTTATTGGGTGTGAATTGTTTGTGTGGTTTTTCCAAAAATTAAGTATTTCAATAATAATACAAAAATAAATAGTTTAGTGGAGTACATTTAATGAAGTATATAGTAATATATATATATATATATATATAAATATATCACCATTTTAAAAACCAGCAAAAGGAAAAAAAAACACAATACTAGTAATAGATAATAATAATAAAATATATTGTAATATAAATAAGAGAGTGAAAAACAAATATTTGATTATTTTTATACCTTTTGTGGTAATTTTACAACCTCAAAATACAAAGCCAAACACTTAAAAATTGATTATCAGATTATTGTGACTTAGAACAGCATAAGCTTACACAAACACTTAATTTTCTACGTCATGTTTTGTTACAATTATCCGATAATCCATTTTCTAAACGCTACAACACTTTTTAAAACATACATCCAAACATCCTTTAATGAAAAATAAAATGCCCTTATTTATAGACCACAAAGTAAATATAGATATAATATATATGTAAATAAAGTTAATAATATATACGTTGGGTTGGGTTGGCTACATCAAATTTGAATTGGATTACTTAATTTGGGTGAATCCCTAATTATTTCCTTCATCCTAGAATTTATTTTGAATAACATAGAAGTAGTAAAAAACACTTCATTTAGAAGAAATAATAATTGGATTACTTAGAGAAGGTGTTGATAAAATCGAATTGAATTTTCACGCTTGAATTAGAAATTTAAACAAATGCAAGCACGTTAATGAAAGAACGAATACAATACAGAAATTCACTTAAATTGAAGGATATAACAAAAGACAAAAAAATAATAATTTATTTCTGAAACACGTTTAATTTCTGACAAAAAAAAAAAAAAAGAAAAAACTTGAAAAAAAACTTCTCAACTTCCAACTTTAATTAGATATAAAAACAAAAATAGAATCATGAATTTAATTTTGAAACTCATTAAAATTCTTGACAAAAAAAAAAGAAGGGAAAATAGCCCTCTCCTCAAATTCCAACCTTATAACCAAATGTAGTTGGCATGAATGATATGGTGCTCTGACAACTTAAGCAAATGTATCGGGTTCGAGTTTTTTTTATGTAAGATTCTATTTTAGGAGAAGTAACCCTTCAATGCCCATCAGATCATCGAGGGATTAGTCTTAGGTCTAATGTGGTCCGGAATACGCGGTATACGTAAAAAAAAATAAAAAATCCAACTTTATAGTTAAGAAGAAGATCACAAAAAAGAAAATTGAAGCTCATTTCATTCCTGACCAAGAAATAGAAAAAAAAATAATTCAACTTTCCACATTTCAATCTGATAATTGGGATGAGAATAAACATGTAAATATGAATTAATTTCGATACTCATTAAATTCTTGACAAAAAAAAGAAAAGAAAATAGCCAAACTTCTCAGATTCCAACTTATAGTTTTTTTTTTTTTTTTGGATGAGCCATTGAAGGCCTGGGAAAGGGTGGTGGGAGCCCATGCCACACAATTACAAAGGGAATAAAGGGGAGGGATAGGGGGCCGGTGGGAATTGAACCTCCAACCTTCCGTTGGAAGTCAAGGGACTTAACCACTTGGGCTAAGTCCTCATCCCCGTTCCAACTTATAGTTGGGAAAAAACTAAAATAAAATGAAAATTAATTTTAATTTTGAAATTCATTTAATCCCCGACAAAAAAATGGGGTATAGAGCTTGGCCTAAATCAACTATATAACTTCCAAACTTATAATTGAGAAAAATGCTTCTTCCTCGTGTAACATAAAAATTATTTACATTGACAAAAAGTAAATACTCTATAGTATTTCTTATTTAAGTGCACTCTCTTAATTAACACAAAATATAAATAAAACTAATTGAAGAATCTACCATTCTATCTCACCAGGAAGCCTGACCTCAATTCTTTTTAAAGAAGAAACAAAAACATGAGCCTAATTATATTGGCCACCGTTATATACACATAAAATAGGTTAGGGACACACTTTTATATGTAAAATATCTGAAATACCCCATACTTAATCGTAATTTGTATTTTTTTTAATGAGGTGAACGACCAACTCTGGCCGTTTGGCTATCAAAAGGATCGGCCAACACTGGCCGATCCTTTAATGGGGTGAGCGAGCTCTGGCCGTTCTCTATTTTTTTTTTACTTTTTCTTTTCTCATTCTGTTTGATCGTTTTGTTTATCGTAGCATAATTGCATACTATCAAGCTAGGAGGGGATAGCCATAATTTGCCCGGCCTCATTGGTGATGGCTCGACGCTGTTGTCTATATGAGGCGGTCTGTCGAACACGAACACGAACCCCACCTGAGGTAATAAGCCTATATATTAATACAATGCTTAACAAAACGGAGGAACAGAATTGGAACATAATTGGAGAAAAAAAAAAGGAATGGCCGGCCATACTATGACACAAATGGCCAGCAATGGCCGCTCGTTGCTCCAAACAGACGTCCAGCAATGGTCGTTCATTGCCTTGGTATATATATATATATATATAAAAAACGAACGTCCAGTCCTGGACGTTCGTCTCCATCTCTAACAGCCACATGTGGCCGTTTGGTTCTACTCGGCCATGGCCAACCATGGCCGTTTGCCCCAAAAAAATTTTGAAGCAGATGAAGAGCTTGCCTTCTCCACCACGCTCGCTGCTGCCGGGGACTCCACGCCCGCCGCCACCACGTGCCCTTCCTCCGCGCGTCCTCGGCATGATAGCTCAGTGTCTTCTTCGGTCTTCTCTTCCACCTCTTTTCCTCTCTTCGCCTATTCCCGTTTTGTGTGTGCGTTTGGAAAATAGGGACTTGTGTGCCCTAATCCAATTCTATTTTTTTGGTTGAAAGGGTAAAATGAGTAGAGTTTTCTTGTGTGCCCTAATCCAAATATAATTTTGTGTGTTTGAAGTAAAAAAATGTGTGTATATAACCGGACCCAATTATATTTTCAATGAATAGATACATGAAGGTCAATGAAAATGAAAATTGAATAAATGAATGAATGTAAATATACTTCATATGGATAGATAAAAAAGAAAACACAATAGTATAATCAAATAAAATACTAATAAAAAGGATGATAACTTGGTGTTCAAGTCCCTAACTCCCAATTTTTAGATTGGTGTTTTCGATTTTTTACCGGAACCCCTATCATTTTTATTTGTCCATTTGTAATCTGTGTAGTATGCCCGGTACTCAATTTTTAACTTGCATAAGAAATACAAGTACTAATAATTAAAAAATATAGGAAAAAAGAAAGCCCTAAGGAAAAGGCAGAGCATGGCCAATCTGGAAGGGGCAACGATATAAATAGAGACGATAGGTGAAGGCGCAGGCGCAGTTGAACCAAGTGTGGGTTGTTTTGTGGACACAGACACAGAGTGGCGCACGGATGAACGAGAAAACCAAGCCATACCCATATCATCATCTAAGGCACACAACCTCCCACTTTCCCTAATTTTTTTGCCCCATTCCTCCTCCTCTTCTTCGATTTTCCCACCTTGGATTATTTCGCAGTCGGCGCCCCCCCTTGCCTGTCTCCTATCTCCTTTTTCCAGATTCAACCTTCTGATTCTATTTACGCTTTCCCTTGCCACACCATAGATTCTTTTCGAGGTGATTATTTGCTGTGCCTGATTTTTTTTTTTTTTTTTTAATACTGAAGATCTGGTGTTGATCGGTTGCTTCTATTCGATTTTTAACTGCTTTTTTGCCTTGTTTGTTGTTCGATCCTCCTAGTTTTGCTTTTTCTTTGGTACGATCTGTGCTTGTGTTCGTGTTTAAATCTCGTATTTTTTTTGTTACTGTGCCTTTTTGAAAATGAAAATAAATTTGTGAAATGCACGGCGGTTGTGGACTGCTTGAGCTTCTTTCGATTATCGGTGAAATCCCTTGTAGGTGGATGACTGTTATCGTCCGATGCTCAGTTGATTTATTTCATGCTGGTGGTTTTTTGTTCGTTTCTTTTTTATTTTTATTTTTGGTTATCTTGGTTTTGTGCTTGTGTTCGTAGTTTCTTAGGGCAAAAATTGTGTAAGGATTTCACTTTGGTGTGCATTATGCCTGGGTTATCAACCAAAAAAGCTTTGATGATTGTTTTGGTGACTATGGATATGGTTGATTTTCCCATTTTTTTTTTGTGTTTTCCCCTCGATTTATGCATTTCTTAGTGATGGATTCCACTTTTTCCTTACTTTTGGTTGAACTTCTGCATTTTGAAGCGCATAAATAAGGGGGATTGACTGTTGTTTAATTGACTGGTAGTTCTTGTCTAAAAGTTGTTTCTTTTTTGTAGGCACTCTTTAAGAATTTCTGTTTTCCTTGTGGTGGTTTGTTTTCATCTGTCAAGATTAATGTTTGTACTTTCTTTTCAGTAACTGAATTTTGTGCTTTGGTGATGTTTGTCTTTGATAAAGCAAAACTGATGTATTTAACATCTGTATACTCATGTGAAGACTCCGAGCACAAGGGGGAACCGAGGGGGAGGTGATTTGCATGGGTGACGATGCCAGAATTGCGTAGCGGAGCACGGAGATCAAAACGGCTTGGTGATCTCCAGCCTGCCCCTCAACCTGCTAATCAAGAAGAAAACTTTCTTGCACCTGCTCAGAATAGGACTAGGAGGAGGGGAAGAGGGAGAGGCAATGCAGCTGCTGTAGCCAAAGGGCCTTCTGCAGCAACACCGACGAGGCCAACTGCCGCAGGAAGAGGCAGAGGGGTTAGGTTGATAGATTTAGACCCAGAGCCACCTTGTGAGGTTCCACCTCAAGCTGTTGGTGTGGGGGCTGGGGAACCTGCTTTTAATAGAGTAGAGGGAGTTGCGGATAAGGAAGTTGCCATGGAGGGTGGAAGTGCTGATAAAGCAATGGGAGTTGAAGAAGAAGCTAGTACAACACCGGTCCCTGAGAGGGTAAAGATTCCTCTTCTTTTTCTGTTCTTTTTATTTAGTATTTTAGTTGTACATGTTTCTGGGATTTCTGTATTATTGGTTATCAAGAAATAACACAGTTTTTGCTGGCAGGTACAAGTGGGCAATTCGCCAATGTATAAAACAGAAAGGAAATTGGGTAAGGGTGGATTTGGCCAAGTTTATGTTGGCCGAAGGGCGTCTGGGGGCACAGAAAGAACTGGACCAGATGCAATTGAGGTGTCACTTGCAGATATTATTTTTGTTTTGATGATTGTCATATACTACATATACACACACATATATATTATATGTTGTCACTATCAAATCTGATTGGGGAATGTTATTTGTGTAGGTTGCTTTGAAGTTTGAACACCGAAATAGCAAAGGTTGCAATTATGGCCCTCCATATGAGTGGCAGGTGTACAAGTAGGTTCTCTATAGTATACTCTTACGAGAGCATTCTAATTCCTTTGATTGCCAAATGTTCACTGTTTGTTTGTTTTGTTATGTGAAAGCACGCTGAATGGATGTTATGGGATCCCAGGGGTGCACTATAAAGGGCGACAAGGAGACTTTTACATCTTGGTCAGTTTCGATTACTCTCTATTTGCCATAAGTAATTTCGTGTAATGTTTCTAATGAATGAATATTCAGGTCATGGACATGCTTGGGCCTAGTCTTTGGGATGTCTGGAATTCTTTGGGACAGTCGTAAGATCCTCATTCTACTGCCCACCCTGTTCATCCTCTTGGCCATGTCAACTTAATTCAACATGAAAAATAACTATAATTTTATTTACCTTCTAATGCACAATTGTACATGTTTCCTTGTTTGATGATGAACACTTTGAACAGGATGTCACCAAATATGGTTGCTTGTATTGCTGTGGAAGCTATTTCAATACTTGAGAAGCTCCATATGAAGGGGTAAAACATCATTACTCTTTTCACCATTATTCCAGACAGCAGCTTTCGTGAAATTATGCATTCCTGACAGCAGCTTTCGTGAAATGATGCAATGCACAGTCTTGATTTTATAGTTTTGATTTTAATTGATTTACTCACTTGAATACAAATATTGAATAAGTGTAATTCTTTATTGTAGTTTTGTGCATGGAGATGTGAAGCCAGAGAATTTTTTACTTGGTCAGCCAGGAACAGCTGATGAGAAGAAGCTTTATCTTATTGATCTTGGCTTGGGTATACAATGGTCCCATCTAGTCTAATCTTTTATGTCTTTATTATGTTAAATTTGACAAGACAACTGCAAATCATGGTGAATGTCAATGACATCATTAATTTACCCATGCCTTTTTTCTGTCTGATATTCAGCTTCTAGGTGGAAAGATACATCATCTGGTCAGCATGTTGAGTATGATCAGAGGCCAGATATATTTAGGTTTGTGCAGTTTGCTTAAGTTTGTTGCATGATTCTGTGTGTGTTTAAACTGATAAAATCATTTTGCTCTGTCCCCAGAGGCACAATAAGGTATGCAAGTGTGCATGCACACTTGGGTCGTACTGGAAGTAGGAGGGACGATCTTGAGTCACTGGCATACACCCTTATATTTCTAATAAAGGGAAGGTTACCATGGCAAGGATATCAGGTGATTGGTAATATCCCTTCATACAAATATGCAATATTTTCACAGTGACTTCAACTATTTTCCTCACTTTTGGTGATTTTAGGGTGACAACAAGAGTTTTCTAGTATGTAAAAAGAAAATGGCGACCTCTCCAGAATTGATGTGCTGCTTTTGTCCCGCTCCATTCAAACAGTTCCTCGAGGCTGTCACTAACATGAAGTTTGATGAGGAGCCAAATTACTCTAAGCTGATATCCTTTTTTGAAAGTCTCATTGAGCCATGCACATCACTGAGACCAATAAGAATTGATGGAGCTCTTAAGGTAGCATAAAATCTATTCAATTGGTTATCAATTTACGCATGAATCATTGTTGGCATCCATTGACACTCTAGAGTCTCTCAATTTCTACTGGCTAGCTGAGCCAATCTTGCACAAACATAGTATTGCTTATGATGTTGATTACAGTTTGTTTGGAACAATTTTGATTGAACTGCCCTTTCTCTTGTAAAGGTTGGCCAAAAGCGTGGCAGATTACTTATTAACTTGGAAGAGGACGAGCAACCGAAGAAGAAAGTACGATTGGGCAGCCCTGCTACTCAGTGGATATCAGTGTATAATGCACGCAGGCCCATGAAACAAAGGTTAGCTACACATTTATTGGATCACTAGTATGTATTTTTTTTTTTTCCTTTATTCACAGATATCTATGCATAATGCATGCCATTTATGCTAAGATTTGAGAATGTTCATATTTACATTGGTTTCTGCCCGAAGCAGAAAGCATTAATTATAGATGCAAACCTCTGGAAAGTGACTTAGTTCTCTTGTTTTCTGTTGACTGTCACTTCATGAAAAATTTGCTTACCTAAGGTATTTTTGTTTTGTATGGTTAAGCCCCTCAATCAATGGTGCAACATTTATATGCATGATAATTTTTAATGTTACTTTTTTTCCCTTTGTAGATACCACTACAATGTTGCAGATTCAAGGCTCCACCAACATGTTGAGAAGGGCAATGAAGATGGCCTGTATATTAGCTGTGTAGCTTCTGCTGCAAATCTTTGGGCCTTGATTATGGATGCGGGAACTGGTTTCACCTCACAAGTGTATGAGCTTTCAGCTGTTTTTCTTCACAAGGTTTGTACTTTGCTTGATTTGAGGATCATAGTTGGTTCAATTTCTCCATTCTGGTTGAACATACTTGTCAATGTGAGACGAAATACTTTGGTTTTTTTTTTTTTTTTTTTTTTTTTTTTTTTTTTTTTATCAGGATTGGATCATGGAACAATGGGAAAAAAACTATTACATCAGTTCTATTGCTGGTGCAGCTAACGGAAGTTCATTAGTGGTTATGTCCAAAGGTTGGTTTAAGTTTCTCGTTTATGTGAACACATGTAATTCATCTTTCATCTTGACAATCACTTCATTTTCCATTTTGACATCCTATTCATCTGATTCTCCTCTGAATAGTCCTCAATGAAGACTGAACCTTTGTAGGGTGAGGTTGGATTAGACATATTCATTACTCATTAGGCATTTAGGCTACTGAACCTTTGTAGGGTGAGTTTGGATCTATCATATTCATTAGTCTAATGAATTGGCATGGTAATTGGTTGTATTCAGGGACTCCTTACACCCAACAGTCATACAAAGTTAGCGAATCATTCCCATTCAAATGGATTAATAAAAAATGGAAAGAAGGTTTCCACGTCACTTCCATGACAACAGCTGGCAGTCGCTGGGGTGTAGTAATGTCGAGAAATTCTGGATATTCTGAACAGGTAGAACTTTCTTCTTTTTTTTTTTTGTTTTTGGGGGGGGGGGGGGGGATCTATATGTTCGACCGCTAATCTAAGCATATCCTATGCTGAATTGTTGTTTTGTTAGGTTGTGGAGCTTGATTTTCTTTATCCAAGTGAGGGAATACACCGCAGATGGGAAAGTGGGTATAGAATAACTTCGATGGCTGCTACTACTGATCAAGCAGCTTTTATACTCAGCATACCCAGGCGCAAAATGGTGGACGAGACTCAGGAGACTCTTCGGACATCAGCATTCCCAAGTAATCATGTGAAGGTTTGTAATATACCTCTATACCTTAGATTTTATCACCGTCTCAATTGGTTGTAAATCATTCATCAAAGGTGCAGATGGCTGACTATTGCTTGCGTTTTGGTTTACAGGAGAAGTGGTCCAAGAATCTCTACATTGCTTCAATATGTTACGGTCGTACAGTTTGTTGAAGCTGTTGCTGTTGTAATATGTGTATTTCTTTTTTTAAATGGTGGCGGAATCTCAAAAGCCGAGTCTCTGGACGATCAGATTCGCAACCTTTTTTGCTGGAATTGGTTGCTGTAACATTCCAGAAAAAAAAATATTATGTTTGTGAGAAAATGAGATTTTACATTTTTCTATGAAGCAGCGAATTGGTGTGCACATGATTGCGTGTTATTCAAGCTCAAAATGAAAAAGAATTATAACGATTATTTGTGCTGAAAGATTGAATTTCTAAATGATAAATTTGTAATATTGCATAAATAATAGAGACAAATATATGTAATTAATTCTAATGGATGTGTGTGTAATAGAGTAACAGTACGCTCTGGTATAATTTGTTTTCATTAGATACTCAGAGCTGTTAAAATAAAATAAATGAGCTGGTTGGACTCGAGGGATATGGCAACGAGCCAAACATGAATATATTTTAACTAGTAAATAATCCCGTCGAATATCGACGGGCATAACTATATATTTTATATAATATATACTTATTTATATATAGTAATAATAAATTATTTTTTTTTTTTTTTTTTTTGAACAATGCCTTTCGGCGGCTAGAAAAAGCAAACAAAAATAAGAATCAAAGGAAAACCAGAGAAAATAGAACCAAATATCGAGCAGGCACCAACTCTAAGCCCTCAGAACACCATGTACAAACTGATCATCATGCAATAATGAAAGAATCTGATCCGGTGGATACGCCCACATTGTGAAAAACTGTTCCTCAGAACTCGCCAACTTGGCGAAAGCATTTGCCACTCTGTTGTCCTCCCTATAAATATGTCGAACGTCATACCTCTCAAAAGAATCTCTTCTCTCCCTAATGGCTTTCACCAACGGCCACAACTTATGCTTAGCTCCTTGCAATCTGTCAATCAAACGAATCGCTTCCTACGAATCCGAGAAGCAAGTGACCCTCTTCTCCCGCATAGACTCCGCCAACTTCATCCCATTCAAGATACCAAAGAGCTCCACCTCCAAAATGTCCCTATGTCCCAACTGCCCTCCCACAGCGCCCTTCCACACACCCTCCTGCGTCCTACAAATAGAAGCAAAGCTGCTCCGCCCTTCCTCAGCCGGAAGCTCCCATCCGAGTGCACCAACACCCCGTCCCCAGCACCATCCTTCCATCGAACAATAGCAGCCCCTCCGCTGTTGTCCTTAGCTCCAGCAGTCCTGTACAGGGCCTCTATCAATCGATGGACAGCCCCTAGTAGTTGTTTACTGTTGGTCTCGATGCCTTTAAACACTCTCTTGTTCCTTTCGATCCAAGCCACCCAAATCCCAGCAATGAAAGTAAAGTTCCATTTTTTATCCATGTATTGCAACCAATGTCTGACCTCCCCCTTCTCCAAGGAAGGAATCACCTCTACATCGCTCACGCCTAACGAACGCCACAGCAGCTGAGCCCATGGGCATTCGAACAAGGCGTGCCTCCAGTCATCCACACCATTCCCACATATCGAGCAAGGGTGACTGAGCCATCCGGCAGTGGAACCTCATGCCATTGGTGGAACCTCACGCCATTGGTATAATATATAATACTTATATATTATATAGTAATAATAAATTGTATTTTGAGTAATGAAAAATGTGTAATGATTTTTTTTTTATATATTTAAAAGAGGATATATATATAATAATATAATTTAATTATTTTAAAAACTAACAAAGAAATCATATTATACTGTATCTTTAGTTTCTGTGGCTTGTCTGGTACTAACCTAACAGATCAAAAAAATAATTATTAAAATAATATTTTTATTTGATTTGAAATTTAAATTAATATAAAATTAAAATTTAAAAATAAGTATGAAACATAATATGAAAATTTTCCTAACAATTTGCTGAAAATTTCATTGGTGAAAATCTCATAGATAGGGGCTAGTATAACACTATCTTTAAAAATGTCTGAATTTGAAGTGGTGCAGTTTGTATTTGTATATATACTTTAAAAAATTACCGCTATAGGATCACCCGTAGAGTTTATAAGTATCATCCGAAAATGTCACATCTAATTATACATCTCCAAAATCAATACCCGTTTTACCATCACCTACATCTACTATCTATTTTGCAAATTTTATGTCATATATAAATTTCATTATAAACAACATTTCTTGTGGTATCTTGAGTTAATCATTCTTAATTGCATATTAATACTTTTAGCCACATCTTGCTAGTGACACGAAATATTGCAACATAACTGTTTATAGCTAAAAACTTGTTTTGAAGATTAAATCCAAATTTTTTAAAAGATTGACATTTACTTTTGTTTATAATCATAGCAAAACAAACTGTGAGTGAGAATTTTCTCATCTCAAATCGAATAAAAAATTTGGTCAAATCAAATAAGCTCATAATCATTCTACAAATCAAGAATTTTCTACTTTCATGGTTTCCCAAAAATTAGTTTAACATCAACTATCTAGTTCCGCATCTTGGTTACTATCAACCTACTTCCATTACATAATTTATTTGATATATATATATATATATATTACTAAAAAGCATGACTATGCAATCCTTAACCAACTGACAACTATATTTCATGATTCGATAATCCAGAATAAATGATCGTGTTTAGATATTCCAGTGAAAATAATTCAATGGCATTATCTATGCTTTCATCCTTTTGACAAATATTATTAAAACTGATATATATATATATAAATATATATTCATTTGCAGACATACGTTCCATGATGTAATTATTGATTGTAGCAACAATTTCATTGGTAGGGGTTAATATATAGTAAAAATGTTTGAATTTGAAGTGGTGCAGTTTATATTTGTATAAGTACTCTCAACAATTGCCGCTATAGAATCTTTGGTAGAGTTTATAAAATTATCATCTGAAATTGTCAAATCTAATTGTACATCTTCAAGATTAATATCAGTTTTACCAACTACCATCACGTATATGAAGTATTCATTGTGTAAATTTTTGCCATATATAATTTTCATTATAAATAATATTTCTTATAGTATCTTAAATTAATCCATCTTAATTACATATTAATACTACGAGTCCATTCTTTACATGGGTAAAAATTGGTTTTTTAAGATAGAGTCTAACCTTCTTTAAAGGTTGACATTTACTTTTTTTTTTTTTTATAGTCATAGTAAAACAAACTGCGAGTGGAATTTTTTTCTCTGAAATCGAATGGAGAATTTGGTTAATTCAAACGGGCTTATAATCATCTATCAATCAACATTTTTCATCCCAAATATTGAGCTTTGTTTTAATGAGAAAAGAGGTTAAATAATTTTCTAGAGAGGTTAAATAATTTTCTGATGTAATTTTTTTGCAGGTAAAATTCTCGTCACAATCTAGTGGAATACCAAATCTAGAATGTGCAGTTCTACCTCTTGAGTAAGGATGTTATTCCATTGGATACTAAAGGCAACACAATATTATATCTACCATGAAGGGCAGTAAGGATGTTCTAGATAAATATCTTGCCAGTTCCAACGTTTACTCTTGGGGGGGGGGGGGGGGGGGGGGAGGGGGGGCCTCATTAAAAAAAATTTCTACTTATTATATATAAATATAAATTTATCAATATATATACTCCTATTAATTTATGAATGTAAATTTATTTTATGTAGCAATGTTCATTATAACAAATTTTCGGGCCACATTTTATGTTGAATTTAGCTACATAACTTATTATAGTTTATTATTTTTTGTATTTATAAATTTATTAATAGTAAAATCTGCATTTAATTAAAAATAACATATCAAACTTGAATTTACACTTTTGATTAGTATTTTCAATTGATAAATTAGGTTAGTATAGAGTTTTAGTGATGATAAGTTTGTAGTCAAAATTTAGGATTTATAGAGGGTGTATTCCGTTATTTTCTTATATGATTAATATTTATAATTTTCACATATGTATGCTCCAATTTTGTATACTTTTATATTGATAAATTATCTATATTCATTTTATTTCATGACGATGTTTGGGATCCGCTCGCTTCCATATATCTAATTAGCCTTTCAATATGAACTTACTTTGATCATTCACAATCACAATTTTCTAAGTTAGATTTATATTTATTTTTCGTCAATTGTAAATCTGTTAAAATGTAGATTAATGAATTACATCATCCGTTGTTTAAATGTTACACTTTCTCTTTTTGGGTGTTTGAAAATTAGCGTTACATTACCATATTTAAAATATTTTTAAAGTTAATAATTTTTACTAATTGTACATAAAATATTAATTTTATATATTCATTTAAATAAAACTCAAAAGGAATAAAGTCAAATGTGACTTATTTTATTTATTTAATTATTCCAACTAACTAAATTTTATTAACTTCCCTTAAATCTTGTGTCATTTCCTAGTGTTACACTTATTATACGGTGGGAGTAAGTCTTAAAAGATATTCCCTCCGTCGCACTCAAAGTGTCTCATTTTGGATTTTTAACATTATTTATTGATAAACTTTGACCTAATATTATCGTAATTTGATACGAAAAAAATATAGTCAAATTTGGTCTTGTTAGATTTGTCTAATCATGTAGTTTTAGAATATATATTTTACATCTCCCGAAAAAAAAAGAATATATATTTTACATAATTTTTACACATATACATTTTAAGATATTAAATATTAAACAAATGCATTGGACGACGTGTCCAAAATTTTTGAGACATAAATTATGGGATAAAGGGAGTAGATTAAAAAAAATTAAATTTTCCTTCTTTATTTACTGATGGATCTATTCGCAACTATATAATTGTATATTACTTTTAAGAGAAATGACATATTTTTGTGAAAACATGGCCTAATATACATTAATTAATATATACAATATTTTTTATATATTCATTAATGTATCTTTTAATAATATAAATTCCATAATACACTGCAAATTCTATTTAAATTTGAAATTCTATATATTTTTTTAAAAACTGAAAACTGTGGGAACCTCATATAAATTAAAAATTAAATATCTTTTAAAAACTAAAAATTGAGATTTTCATATACACATTAATATATCTTTAATGTGAATAAATAAATGTAATGTGCAATGTATATTTTGCTCACATCATTCACCACACAAATATATAATAAAAATTGAGACCAAACCTACACAAAATTATCGGCATTATAATATGTTCATCATATTGAAATATAAACACGGCATAGTTCTTAGTTGCCAATGCAAAACCTCGTCATAATAATCCTATAGTATAAAAATTGAAAATTTATAAATAAATACTAAACGCAGCAATAAAATTTAAAATAAATAAGATAAAAATACAAAATAATAAAATCTAAAATAGATAAAATAAAAATGTAAATAAATAAAATCCAACAGAGATAAAATAAAAAATATAAAATTTCAAATTTTATCTTCAAATCTTTTTAAAAGTGAATATATATAGTGACACAATAGGACGATAGAGTGAGAATTCATAAGTAAATGATAAATTTTATACACAATAGATTAAAATCTATAATGAATAAATAAATAAATAAATACGAAAATCTAAAATTAGTAAATTAAAAATACAAAATAATATAGATAAAATAAGATATGCAAAATTTCAAATTTCAAATCTTTCAAATCTTTTTAAAAGTGAATATGGTAGAAATTTCATATATTTCAAAAACTGAAAATCTATAATAAATAAATAAATAATAAATGTGATAATCTAAAATTGATAAATTAAAAATTGCAAAAATTTATAAAAATTAGAAATTTGAAATGGAGACACCACATTAAATGTAGGATGGGTTGTTCACTAATGCTTTAATATATATATATATATATATATATAGATAATTGAAAATTAAATGAGTTAATTCATTTCAGATTGTTAAGCATGATAAAAGTTCAATAATTTTGAATTACATGTTTTTTTTTGGTAAACAGTGACACTAATGTGTCGGCAAAGGTGTGTGGGAGCCCAAACCACACAAATTACAAAGGGAGATAAAGGGAAGGGGATAAGGGGCCGGGTGGGGATCGAACTCCCAACATATAGTTGAGAGAATAGGGACTTGACCACTAGGGTAAGTCTCCAAGCCCTGAATTACATGTTGTTGATTTTTTAATTTTTTTTTTTTTTTTTTATATTTGTTCCATTTGCATGGTTTTCATTGTTCATAGAGTAAATTTGACCAAATATTATGTAAGAAAAATAAAATATAGTTAAGTATTGTTGGATTAATTTAATTAGGTAATTTTAAAACATCAAATATTTATTATTTTCATTTATATACAATTTGAGTTATTAATAGTTAGAAAAGTATTTTGGATTGGGTGAAAAGTAAAAATGTAGCAATTATTGAGTAGCTTAATGAGTAGGCCCCATTCTTTAAAATTTATTTTCAGGACTTATTACTTATTTTTATAAAATCGGATCAAACCAGATCCATTCAGACAACATCAAATCAGATTAAATCATTATAATAATATAGATAAGATAATATCATATCAGACCACACCACACCAGACAAAATTGAATCAGATCAGACCAAAGAAAAAATCAGACCAGAAAAATTCAAATCAGATCAGATCAGACAAAATCAATGTAATCTCTTTTTAATACTTGTTTAGTAAACCTTTATTATATACGAGGAACTTAACTCGATTCTTACTTGAGTTCGGCCGGCTCGTTTAACATATCAAAATAAGATGCTCTTCTATGTAAGTGTAACATTGTTTCTTGTATTTTTATAAATTTAAGAAAATAATAATAACACTGTCCTTTCTTTCAATGTAAGAAAAAACCAATAGATTACTATCTCGGAAGTGGCTACTGTGCAGAGCAATGTGGTGAAAGGACTTTTTGTGAGGTGCACCAATAGTATGACCGCGGGAATATTTTTGTGATGGTTGGTATTATTGTAGTAGAATACTCTATTTTGGCAGTTTATGTATTAATTAATATTTTCACACCTCTAATTTAATGTATCACATAATCGGGGTTAGACATTACATGAAATCGAGTCACCATCACAAAAGCAACATTTTCTATCACAACTTCAAGCTAATTTTTACCTTCGAATTCAAGGCATCACAAAAAGAATGTGCACATCACAACTGCATGTACAATCCAATAACTAATCTACTACACCCTAACTTTACTAGATTATCTCATTAACATATTTAGATTTACTGAAGTATCATCACACTTTCTTCTTTATGCAAAACATTGACTCCGAAGTACTCCATCCGTTATAGTCTAGTGAGATCTTGTTGGATTCGTCTCATATTGTAGTTTTAAATATCAAATTTTTAGAATTTTTACTTGTATCGAATTTGAGTTATTAATAGTTTCAAATATGCATTGACATACGTGCAAATGAAGAACGTTACACTTAAAACAAATGGAGGAAGTATTTACTAACCTGACTATACGGAAAAATGTATGCCGAAGCCGAATGCTACATCACTTGGATAAAGCCCTACCCTCTACGGCACACTCTCCTAATCTGGGTCGTTTGGTGCGGTGGAACACGGAGGATTTTCAGGGCACAATCCCTAGATGGGAGCTCATTGGGGAATTCGGGACGTTCGGGCTTTGGATTTGTGGTGAGAAATGGAGCTGGAGGATGGCTGGGGTGGAGAGGCTTCCTGGTATACAAACTATTCATTTTGTTGAATTGGCACCTCTTTTCTTTGGCCTCAAATTTGCGTCGGAAAAAGGGCATCGACAGGTCATGTGTTACATGGACTGGCTGCTTGTAATTATTGGTTGCTTGAACGCTGGCCGGACACTCATCCTTTAGCCTTGCTTCTACATCATATTAAAAATCGCAAAGGTAACATGGTTGCAGACTGCCTCCCCAAATATGGTGTCTCACTGGAAGAGTTATATACTACCTGGGCCTTCCTGCCCTACTTCACTCTTGGGGCGTGGCGGATTGTTGCAGCATGTGGTTTTTTAGATCTTGGAGTTTTTTTAAATTCCTTTCTTTTCAGATTAGGTGGTTTTTGTTTTTGTTTTTTTTTTCTTTGTTTGTTTTTTGACTTTGACTTTTAAAATAACGGCTTGTAATTTTTTTTTTGGGAAAAAAAACTGGTATAGAAATCAGATTTTTTACAAAGCGCCACCCACAACATATACAAAATCACAGCTGATCTATTTAGGGGCCGTTTGGAATGGCTTATTTTGAAGTGCTTTTGGCTTTTGCTTCTGCCAAAAGCACTTTTGAAGGAAAATGAGTGTTTGTTTTGGCTTTTGGGAAAAAGCAAAAGCACCTCGAAAAGCTGCAAAAGTGCTTCTGGGAGAAGCAGCCCCGGGGTGCTTCTCCGAAAAGCAGAAGCCAAAAGCACCTAGTAATGTGTGCAGAGTCATAAATGCCCCTATTAATTTATTTTAATTACACTATAAATATATACTATTATATATAAATAGCATATCCTTTTTGGTAATTTACACATTTCAAAAGCACTTTTCACTTTTACATATCCAAACACACTTTTGAAAAAAAGCTGCTTTTCAAACATTCCATCCAAACACAAAAGTTACCTGCTTTTGGCTTTCACTTCTGCTTCTGCTTTTGGCTTCTGCTTTTTTCAAAAGCCAATCCAAACGGGCCCTTATTTGGGAAATTCGTTGAACATTCAAGATATTCACGCGTGAATAGGGATATTCAAAGCGCCCGAATCCCGACATTTAAGAACTGCTAATTGATCTGCTTGGGCGATCACGCACGGTTAATAATGTTAATAATCACTTGGGAGATTTGATAAACCCCAAGACCACCTAATAAAAATCCATGTTCTACAATAGTAGTGGGCTAGTGGCTCATGTTTCATGTTTGGCTCGGGGCCCTGAACGGTTTTGCTTGTGGATTGCCTCTCAGGCTAGTCTTAATTTTTCCGCGGCATCAGCCACTCTTACATGAAGATTGGTCTTGAAATCCTCCTTCCCTTACCTTTTGTCAATCACTCGACCTCGGTTGGTTTTAAGCATATCCTGGAGTTAGTTGGCCTCTGAGAATTACACACTGATATTAGTAGTTTTCTTAGTTTTACATTTCACACTTGCAATATTTATTCACACGAAGTGTCAATCCATCCGATTACTACAGGGATGAACCTAATCCGGAACCCTCATTTTATGGGATGACCGGGGTCTATGCGCTTTTTAGGCCAGCTCAGTTCTCTTATCCATCGGTCCAATGCCGTAGTGGTTTTTGGTAAAGAAATGGATTAAAATTTGAAGACATTGTTATGCAGGTCTGTAAGAGGGCATATCACTGGTTTGCGCCTAAGCATGACTGACCACGTTGGTATGAACGAATGAATATTACTTTTGAATTTTGATCACATATGGGCAAAGGGCAATTCGACATAATTATACAGCCACACAGACACAGGCAGGCTTTCTGCTATATCATCTACCACCTCAAAGATAGGTTCTTCCTTCTTGTGTGAATGGGTGGAGATTCAGATAAGTTCGTTCTTGTTCAAGCAGCAGTTTTGGCTTTCCTGATTACCCGACTCGTGCCATACACGGGGATGGGGTTTCTTTGTTCGGTGGCTTCTAATTCTTCTGGCACTTGGGTTATTTGCTAAATAAATAAAAGGAGGCATTCGCGTATAGTAGTAGTTACCAAGAAACCAAATGACCTGAACATTTGGACTTTGGTCGTCTGTGTTAAAATTTTGAATACGTACGTAGAGAAGAATTCTGCATAAAATTCATTACTCAACAGTTAACAGTTGCGTGCGTTTGTGGAAGAAGCTAGTTAGTTAGTTAACCCAAAACGATTCACTTGAAAACAAGCGAAAGTGCGAAACCAGATCGTCTACTACAACTCTCAAAATCCCAACTGGTGGGGTGATTGTTTTCTTACAGTAAAAATTTTGATTTGTGGTGTTGCTTGTGTCCCTTTGTACACGCAATGGTGGTCCAAGTTGAAACTTGGAAAAAAGATTTGTTTTTTAGGAAGAAAATTGGAAAGGAAGATGAAAGTAGACATATTTATTGAGAAGGATATCGGAATCAAAATGGGTATATCCGACCCGTTTGATTAAGGGAGCAGTAGCCAAATTGGACAAACGTAGTGGAGAGGAGACTGGAGAAGATATTATTAGAGGAAAGGGGAGATCTTTCACTTTCTGCAAATTGCAAAAGATTTTACCGCATTCTTTTCACAATATATGTGGTCTCAGATTTTTCATTTTTGCGACGTTTCCCTGTGCTGGTTTCCTCATTGGAAAAGCAAAAGGCAGACGCTTGCTGGGTGTCTCCCTCGCCACTCGCCCCTCAACTCGCACGCTGCCACACGGCACTTCTTTCCGGTAACCGAAACCAGCCAATTCTACTGTTACCCTCCTCGTCTCAATTTCCGACCGATTGTGTTGTCAGTAACTACTACCACAACTAATACTGCTTAACTCATACGAGGGCAGCGTGCCTGTGACGCTGCGTGAATTCCGAATTCGACCAGTTACTAGTTTGGTCAATTGATGGCACAATTTGCTGCTGGCCCTGGGGGCCGCCTAAAGTGCCTCTTCGCCGCTGGTACTACTGGAGGATTATCGCTTGGTTTCGACGCCTTTCACCACCGGTTTCAAGTTAACAACTCTGGTAATGCTAGCGGTGGCGGTGGTTTAAGTTTAGCATACTTGCCTTCGGCTCCGCCTAGAACTCGCAATCGCACCGTCCATGCCTCGACATCATCCTCTGCGCCTGTTGCAAATGATTCTGATGGCAGTTTCGATGATATCTCCGAAGCCGATCACCATGAATTTGAGTTTGATGAGCTTTCTGGTTTCAGAGGCTTGGTTTTGGACATCTCATACAGGTCTGTTTCCAAGTTCCAACCTTATTTTACTCAACGTTGAACAATTGCCTTGCTCCGCATTAATTGGTTCAATGTTGCTTTTTGATTTGCAGTTTTGGAATATGATTGTCTTGCATTGCAGCTTCATTTTGATAGTATTGTTTTCTGTTGGAGTAAAAAAAACCGTTAGTCACCTTTATTCAGTACTCTAGTGTACACTTAGTTCATAGTTGTTCTACGTTGCATAACAAATTGGTACTTATGTTACTCTCACAATTTACGGGAGGCATTCTTTACAAGGAATTTTCAAAACATGAGGTAGTCTCAAGGAATGTCGTTGCCAGTGAATTGTGAATTGAAGTTTGCGCACTTCAGTTTGTGGACCCTAACATTTATTTGGAAACTGGAGATTGCTTATACTATTACCCAAAATGTCGTGCGACAATGATGACATTCCAGAATGACGTGTGCAACACTCCGAGTAATTGTAGTTCAAACAGATGGCTACCAATCCAACAAAGATTGAGGGTACAACAATTCTAAAACTGCCAAAGAACTAAACTCCCCCCCTTGCTTCATCTCGCTTTCGTGGAAATTTGATAGCCACCTCAATTTTTGGATTTGATTTAGCAGCAAAATAACTGTGTTTCTACCTTGATATGCTCTTTTGTGGAAGATGATATCTAAAATAACGTATAAAAATCAGGAACAAACAAATTCTGCACTTCCTAGTAAGTGCCTATATGATCTTCCACTGTGTAAAAGTGGGGCAAACGGCCATATTAGGCGCATCCATACTTTGCTGGAGTCACTATTTATTCCAAAAGTAGGAATCTATCTACTCTATTTATTCGTGTAAGAATTATTTCTAGTATCCCCAGCAGGAATCTTATATGCATTCTGATTGAATTTCATTTTCATCTGTTTCATTTTGCATATACTACCACAAATTAATTTCACATGTTGGAATTTTCTGGAGGCCGTGTCACTAACAGGTTGTAGCCTGAAATGAATTCATGCAATATCTATGGAAAATTTGTCATGAAAATAATGCAGTAATTTTTCTGTCATCTAGGCCTGTAAATGTTGTCTGCTGGAGACGCGCCATATGTTTGGAATTTATGGACAAGGTCAGTTTCTTGCTGGTTCCTGGTTAACAATATGAAATGTCAGAATACTATGAAATGTTTCTTCAAAGACTTGGGATATGGAAGGCAGCATTTCAAATAATATATTGCAAATTTAAATTTAGAACGACCTTTCTGACTTGGTTTTTATGTTTGTGATCGAACTCATTTGATATTCATAAACACTCATGCCCTTTTGATTTCATTATCTTTTACTCCTATATTGCAGGCGGATGTTTTAGAATATTATGACCAAACTGTAAACTCTCCAAGTGGTTCCTTCTATATTCCAGCTGTGCTCAGGGTATGGTTCCACCAAGGAATGATGTAATAGTAATATTGCTCTATTTTTATCTACTATTTCCATTTTTATTTGCTATCATCTCCCATTTGAAATAGCTAAATTGCCAATTCATGCACCCCATTTTGATTGAAAAATGCAAGCAAACATGCCTATCTAACTTCTAAATTTGAGGTTAACAAAAGCTTTTTTTCACCTTACAGACAGGGTGGGGTGGGATTGGGGGGGTTGGGGGGGGGGGGTGGGGTGGAGGTTGGGATGGGGTTGTTGTTGGAGGAAAAAGGGAACAAGAGAAGGGATGAGGATCATGGGATGTAACAGAGGGTCATGATGGCAATGCCTGTAACAGAGAACTATGAGAGGAAATGGAGGGAGAAAGAGGAGGGTATTTGTGTCAGTGCATGATTGATTGATTGTAGAATATTACAAATTACGAAAGGATAAGGACCACGGGGCAGAGGGTCAATGGTGGCAATGCCTGTAACAGAGAACTAGTAGGGGAATTGGAGGGAGCAAGAGGAGGAAATTGTGTTGGTGTATGATGAATGTATGACTATAGAATATAAAATATTAACAACTTACAAAGGCATCATTTCCACAACAAAGACATTCTAAATATACATGGATTCTGTGATGAACTGGTGCAACACTGCAATATGTTAATAAATGAACTGTTTCATGATTCCTAGATGCTATTTTAAATAGATGAAAATAGAAAATGGTTTGTAACTGAAAATGGTTACTTTTTATTATTTTTATTTTTATGTTTCTATTCTTAGAATTAAGTTTCATAAAAAGGTGATTTATATTCACGCTTACGACTTGCTAATCTATAATTGTTATGCATTGATTCACCCAGGTCCCACATTTACTGCAAGTTGTCAAAAGAAGAAGAGTGAAAAGAGGCCTCAGTCGTAAGAATATTTTTCATCGCGACAGTTTCATGTGTCAGTGAGTTCTTGAAAATATGGGATCTTGCATTTTATGATTGATCATTGTCTATTGCAAAAATGTGTTATGAGTTGAAGTTTTATTGTGATCATTAAGTTTGCTCTCACGCACCACACATTGATGATAGGGTTAAATACCAGATGATATTTTGTTTGCTTTTTTGTTCATAACTTCATATGTTTGTATTCATCTTACTTTATGTCACTATAGGCTGTAGCTCCTTTTATTAAACATGTGCTGAATTATAATTATTACGGAGTACTTGTAACTAATGCTCACTTTGATTTGTGCGCCAAATAAATTACATATGTGTATGTTATGTACTATCCTAACTTCATAGCACCAATGAAGTGGTAGATTTGTTTGTTAAATAATGGTAATGAAATTTGGAAGGTTGACAACTAGTGGTTACTTTTGCCCCGAAAATCTGGAACTGCAATAGTTCATAGGCTTGTAAGATTCAAGCAGTAAGGATATAAGGAAGGCACAGATGGCTGAACTAAGTTTACAGAATGATTTTTTGAGTCGACTGACTTATACTTCAGGTTTAAAAGGAGGCAGATAACTTCCCTTGCAAGTTTGCTTAGGATCTCAATTGAATTATGTCAAGGGATTTTTTTTAAATTAGTGAAACTCCTCGTGTGTGGGTGGTGTTCATATAGTCAAGGGTAACATGTGAATATTTGTTCACTCAGATCCCTTGATACTAATATCACTTGGAGCAATTGAATTACCATGTGATCTAAAAATAAGATGTTATGGAGGTTTATTCATTTTTTTTTCTTGTTTTTTCGGCCTCGTCAAATTTTTATATATTTTGATCTGGTCACCACCTCTCAGGGAAAAGGGTCAGTTCATTGTAACATTAGAAACTTACATTGATTGTAGGATTGATTATTCTTCAGCTTGCACATCCTTCCAAAGTTAGTGATGTAAGTTTCAGTGTTGTTCACGTGCTGACTGCTGAGCTCTAACTACATTGTTCTGGAGCTCTAAAATGTAGGGCACACTTTTTGAGGGGGTTACGAGTGCTAATTGTGTGTTGACTACAAGAATAAATGATTAGAGCATAAATAACATTAAAATGAATAAATTATAAACTAAATAGAAAAGCATAAACTTTTAGATGACAGTGATTTGATTGCCGCATTTGATACTAGATGTGGGATGGTCTGTAAGAATCTCTTGTTATAAATAAACTTTTGCATGTTAAACTTACTTATGTATACCATATACACATGAACAATTAATAAAACATGATATCTTCGCCTGTAATATGACTGTTTAGCTAAGGTGATCATTCATTCAATCAGAATACAATTTAGTAAAGGTACATAAATGGCTATTTTTACTGTTATGTTTGACACTCTCTCACAAAGTATACGTAAGATGAGAAGAGTTGCAATTAGAAAAAAAATTGGTGTCAGGCTAAGATATTGTATGTGGCTAACAGTTATATGTCATATTAACCTTAAAAAAAGGAGAAAAAAAAAGGAGAGAGAGAGAGAGAGAGAGAGAGAGAGAGAGAGTTTATATGTCATACTTCTTTGTCAGGAAAATTTCCTAATGTGTTTTATGAGTTTGCTTTTCTTAACACAAGCTACTCTTCTATATTCATCTTAATTCAGACAAGATGTGCTTTAGTCTGTACGATATCATCAGGTGCTATTGCAGTTCTATGCTCTGACATTGTATCAGTATGCACTTGACAGATATTGTTCTTCTAACGAGAACTTAACTATCGATCATGTTCTACCAATTGCTCGCGGGGGAAAGTGGACTTGGGAAAATCTGGTAATTAACCTTTTCTATGATCATCCAGGAATGACTGAAATTAACCAAATATGATCTAGGCGATTCTTAGTGAAGGGCATGCACTCCTGAATTTTCTGCTTTGAAATCAGTACATTTACATGTGTGCGCACGTAAACATACAATTACCCTCAAATTATATGCATGTCAAAACTTTGCAGCATTGATTATCATCAGTATTGATGTGCAAATGCTAGGAAGCATCACTAAAACTAAAGTATAAATTTTTTACTTGTTTTTCTGAGTCTCAATAAAGGTGACAGGCTGACAGTCTTGTTTTCCAGCATATATTTACTAATTATTGATTTAGCTTGTGAACAAATATGATCTTTGAAACAGGTGGCTGCCTGTGCCAAATGCAATTCTCGAAAAGGACAGAAAACCTTGGAGGAAGCAAACATGAAACTGATGAAGGTTCCAAAGGTATGTATTTCTACAACAAATATGGTTTTTTAAAATATGCGTGAAGCAACTGGTAAAATGCAAAGAGGAAAGATGTGTTTTTGCTTTGAGTGTGCCTGCAACTCGTAAACCTCGCCTTCATGGGGAGCCCGTCATTTACCGTGGCTACTGTTTTTCAATGTGATTTGTGTGGCACAGGCTCCAAAGGACTTTGACATACTTGCCATACCTCTAACAAACCATACGATAAAGATGCTGAAAGCAAGGAAGGGTATGCCAGAGGAGTGGCGGCAGTACTTGTCGAAGCCATATGCAGCTCCATGACGTGATTGTGAGGCATTTGTAAATTATACTGTGGCTGCTGCATGCTTGGAAATTTGTAGTCACAAACTTGTTTATAATGTAAAATTGTAAATGGACATTTTAAGTTCTGATGTTGTTGATTGGAACTAATTTGGTATATCAAAGCTCCTGCTAAGATTCATATTTGTTTTTGTGTTTTTTTGTTTTTTGGCTTGCTGCTCATAATGTCCTTCCCGCCAATCAGCTTAGAGTTTGGTGTTTGACACTTTGATGACATCATAAGCTTCTTGAATCTTGTACCAGATGCCTTCTTGAGGATGAAGATTGGTTTCGCTGTCTTTTTTATTGTCAGCATATCCAACCTCTTCGGAATGCAGTTTCGTCCGAGTCCCTCTTTCCCACCCCTGGCAATGGCTGGGTTTGATGTAAAAACTTGGCTTGAGTGTTGCATTCTGAGTTGGCAGCGCCACCTTATGGGTTGCCTGGCTTTTGCTCAATGAAGAGTGCTTGAATGGTAGTATTACTGTTTCATTGGTACATCAACATTTTTTTGTGGGTTGCTTGAACGTATTGAACATGATATTTTATCTCTACAGTTGGTGGTTCAGACTCGTTTTCCTAGATTTGTACAGTGGAATTGAATGAATTGCATAGGGATGGATTTCTATTCAAATGTGGGCAGGGTGGATCTGCTTTGGGAAATTGCAGGCCGTGTAGGGTTTTGGTATTGTCGTTCGTTGCTTGAATTGGTAATTGGGTTAATGGGATGTTACTGAAGAAATTCTTGATGAGCATTCGACGATTCTTTGTTTTTGGACTTGAGCTTGCTGAAGCTCTTGTTATTTCAACCCCTCACGTGTTGTTACTCGGAATATTTGGAAGGGTTCTCAATCGGATATGGTGTTAGTCTCGATGGCACTTTGCGTGTTTTGTCTTCCACACTCGGATACTGCACCACATGTGCTGGCTGATGCTTCCGAAGTGGTTTTTGCTGGTTCTTGTATTTTACTTCCCTTTCCTATTGTACCCTTACCAAAAGAAAAAAAATACTCCATCCATTCTCTAAAAATTTGAAACGGGCCCATATTGCACATAGTCCAACGTACATTTTACATCATTAACAACTCAAATTAGGTACAAGTAAAAATTCTAAAAGTTCGATATTTAAAAACTACTCGACGAGATGAATCTAACAAGATCCTATTTAGCTATATTTTAACTTGTATAACTATGATAAAACTTTAAGTCAAAGTGCATGTGTACATATAGTACCAAATTTCCAAGTGTTAGAATTTATCAAAAACGGAGGGAGTATTAAAGAAGAATCCTACAAAATCTTTCAAATTGTATATGATTAAACCCAGGTATTGTAGCCATTGCCTGATTTGCATCCCCCATCATTTTTTAATTTCCCATTTATCAAAAAGTACCATTCTATTTTAATATTTAGTACAGTCTTACATTCAATGTGGCCTGGGGATACCCGGTATACGCCAACAATATTAAGTACATTCATCGTCGGGAAAAAAAAAAACGTTATTGTTTTACTGTTCCGTGACACACGGCCAACGGCAAGAAAGAGTACGAAAGTATTAATTAGTAATATAGGGAGCGGTTTTCTTTCTTATAATCATCTTTCATTTCAGGTTGGGGTTGGGGTCCATTTAGTAAATATGTCAACTTATTTATCATAAAAAGGTGTCCGCTATATACACATAATTCCTTCAAAAACACAAAGTTACGGGCACACAAAGCAAAAAAGTGTAAAAATACATTATATTAGAGGCACCTAACTTTCTTATACCCAATTTACCCTCTTTGAACAAAAAATAAGGCACTTGATAGTGTGTTTGGGCACCCAAACTAAATACCTAAACCTAACACACACACTACACCAAAACACACATACACATCCGGCCGCGAGATAGAAAAAGAAGTGACGCCCGAAAATAAAAGAGAAAGAGATAGACACCGAGACTGACCGGGGACCACCGAGCATTGTAAAACTGAGACCACCAAGATGCCAAGGATGCACAGTGGGGCCACTGGCGGCGACGGCGGCGAGTGTGGGGGAGGAGGTAGGGTTTAGTTTTTTGTTGTTGTTTCAAGCTTTTTTTTGGCATTTGTGTTGATTTGAACATATAATCAATTATATGGAATGTGCATGCAATGTTTGATTTGTATTGAATTCATATTGGGTGGTATTCGAGCTTTTCTTCCATGGTTGTCGCATTTCTTCTTCGATACCAGAGTTTTTGATTTTTTTTTTTGTTTTTTTTTTCATTCGATCTTTTCTGTTCAATGTTGGATGATGGATATGTTAGATCTGTGATGTTGGATATGATCTGTTTCTTTTTTTAAAAAAAATAAAATAAAAATTGTGGTTGCTGCAAACGGCCATGGCTGGCCGTGTAGAACCAAACGACAATTTGTGGCCGTTGGGTGTATGGGAGGAACGTCCATTTTTCTAATTTTTTCTCCTTCAGTACACGTCCATTGATGTCAATGGACGTGGACGTTTGCATAATTGCTCGAACGGCTAGCACTGGTCGTTCATGTTTTATACTGGCTAGCCTGGTCGGCCATGGATGGCCGGCCATTGTTGTTAGTTTTTTTATTTTTATGTTTTCTGTTTTTGTTATGTAATTTTTTTCTGTTATGCACTGTCCAATAAAATTTTTTTTAATATGTTCAGGGTTTGTGTTCGTGTGCCACAGACGACAGTGTCGGGCTACAATAGACAAGGATAGCGGGCGATCCACGTCCACATCCCGAGTCTCCCCCACCACACCATCCTGTCTCTAGCCAATCCTGTCTCAAGCCAAACGGCTAGGACTAGTCGTTCACTGTAAAGACACAATATTCCACTCACGGGCCATCCATGGCCGCTCCATTCTTCCACTGATCGGCCATCCGTGGCCGTCCACAACTATACCCATTGGTCATGGATGGCCGAGCACAACTAAAACTAAATTATAAAATACAAATCATAAAAAATTTACAAACTTGTGTGTTCTATCGGTTGATGTTGGTATTGATATTGGTATTCATGTTCTCCCACTTGATGTTCATGTTGGTATTCATCCTCATTATCCATTGAGTGAAAAATTGGAGGAAATGTGGAAAGGAGGAGAAAGTGAGATGCGGGGAGGAAGTAAGGTTCTGAGTTTTGGTTTGAAAGCGTAAGAAGAGAAAGAGAGAAGAAGGAAATTGTGGGTGCCCCAATTCTTAGCAAATATGCCCCAATCTCCGTCCTCCACTGTATCTTGATTAAGTAAGGGTATTTATGATATTTTAGATATAGTTTTTTTTTTTTGAAAAAGCATTTAAGCCAGCAAACACATTTTAGGTATAGTTTGAGTGTCCTGAGATTTTTTATGGGTATATAACGGCGGCCTCATAAAAATTAAACATTTCAGCAGTCATCCACCCAAATTTTATGAATTAGATTGTAAGTTTCAGATACCCAAACAAGCTACAGTAGATAAAGACTTGAATAATTTATAAACTTGGAGAAAAGTTCAGATTAATTCATTACACAATCAGCGTCCCCTTAACTGAAGCTTGCAACAAACTATAGATTTAAGCAAATGATGGGTCGGTTGTGGGCTGCTGTAGCCTGTATGTTTGGGTAGTCTACAAGGACAAAATTCTGTTCTATTACCACTGCCATATGCAATGCAGCTTTTGTGCGATGCTGTAATACCTAAGCCACTAACAATCTTCAATAACATTTCCAGAGTAGTTTCAGAGCAACAATTTCAACTTCCATAAACCATCAGTTCTTACAAGTTAAAACTTAAAAGCCAACCAAACAGGGACATTATAGTACTACAACAATAATCCAGTGGCATCAGTCTAATTTCAAAATTTCAAGCAAAATGCTAACAAAAATTCATGGCCAAGACCTGTGAAACAAAATACCAATGGCACCAAAGGTAGACATATCATGCATGCCCTGTGTTGCCACATCTACTTCTGAGAAGATGTCAAATGGCATATAAACAAACTATGAAAATGCAGTGAATACAGAATTACATATTGCAATTGCATGAGCCAAATCATCCGAACAATCCACCAGGTATTACCAATTTTAGCACTACTGTATGACACCATTCTTCCCTCCATTTTTTTGTATAATCGAATATCAATTAACTTCTAGTCCTTCATGCCCTTATGATAGACACTGCAAACAATGTTCATCTGGCAAGCTCAAGATAGTAAATGCAAATTTATATACTCGACGATTGGCCCATGCATCAGTTAATGTTTCTTTTGATGCATCCAACTCCATTCTTGATGCTCGCCTCAAATTCCGCAATAGTCATCCATAATTCCATACAAAACTCAAATTATGTTTCATGAAATTATGTAGCTTGTATGCATCATGAGCAACACAAAGTTAGCATAACTATAGCACATAACTAAATCTCAGATAAAATTTGCAGGCAACACCAGACACTATCTGATATGTACAGCCAGACCAGCCTTTCAATGGATTATCATATTTCATAATTTTCACCAAAGGTAACCCCCCCAACCCCACCACACCCGCAGGAAACACACATGATCAGTATAAATTTGACACCTTGCAAGGATGACATTAAAAAAATAAAAAATAAAAAATAAAAAATGTAGGGCTTGTTCACTCTAGGATTGGATGCAAAAGATAAGCATCCATCAAGAAAGATGCGATCTCTTTGAACTTTGCAGAAACCGCAGGCGACACTTGCAGAAGCAAATCCTCGGTACCTTATTATGCTGGACATAATATCACATAAAAAATTATATGATGTGTAGCAATGATCAATTTTTATTATCATTAGCAAACAACTGAACAAGAGCTTCTCTATGTTGGCTGTAATATGAACTTGTTAGCTGCCACCATGGAAGGCATTTGTGAAAAAGCTCGAAAGATCTACGTAATATACCCAAAGAAGGCAATTACTTGGGCAGTTAAGGAATAAGTTAAACTAGTGCAAGAGAATAGGTTGCTGAGGAACTGAGGGCAATTCTCAACAAGCTAGAGCCTAGAAATAGTTCTAAAAAACATGAAGCTCAAAGAAGAGGATAACATAAACAAACATTTCACACAATATTTTCATCAACAGATGTTTTAAACTTTGAAGATATCAATATCATTCCATTACAACAAATATCCAGTGGCAATAGTCCTTGAAAAGAAAACAACTCTCACATAAAGACTGAATCTTCCAAATGAAAATGATCTTATCACTGCAAAAGCCCACTTTAACAATATTCAACCATATGTACAAACCAATCCACAACCTACCCAACCAGGCGGCCTTTAAATCGCATAGGCTCCTAAATCCTAATCGTCAAAGAAACACGAGGGAAAAAAAAAGCATTATCAAGCAAGATGCATAAACTATTGGAGTAACCCAGGCACTTAAGCGAGCTATTCCTTACATCACATCATCACCGCTTATTCACGGGATCGGGAACAAAAAAGCATTCCCCACACCTTAAACCATGAATTTAAAAACATATGATGTGCATACATGATAGTACATATAATCGAGTTAACAGAAATGGGAATAAAGTAGAAAACTTTGCACAAGCTACAGGGGGGAGGGGGAGGGGAGATTTCAATCGGAGTGTAGGTGGTCACGGTCCAGATCGGAATCAAGGGAAGAAGAAGAAGAAGAAGAAGAAGAAGAGAGATGGGGGGTGTCCGGGGTGGGGAAGCATAAGAAGGTGCAGAGGCAGAGGGTGAGGCGGCGGAGCTGCTGAAAGGGGAAGCAGAAGAGAAGGTAGAGAACTTGATCGTTATCCAAGCGCTCTGGATTGCAAGCGACGTATTGGCAAGCATCGGCCGAAACCCTGGCGACACCGACGAGGAAGGGGCTGTTCAACACCATCCCTCTCGTATCCTCTCCGTGTCTATTCCTCCCTGGGAAAAGTAGTAATCACTCACAGAGAGAGATGCTATGATGATGATGGATCAACTTAGGAAGAAAGAAAGGTTGATGTGTACAGAAGCACGACACAGCGTTCTGGGAAATAGGGCAATTTGGTGGATCTTTCTTTTTTTCCTATTTGCAATTGTCGGATAGAAGAAGGACGACAGCATTGTGGGAAATAGGGTAATTTGGTGGATTTTTTACTTTACGGCATGGGCTCCCACCACCCATTTTTTAGCTCTTCAAAGGCTCCTTAAAAAAAAAATCCCCTAGATTTCTCCTCGTCGACCTATTCCATTTTTTTTTGGTAGGGTGACGCACATGCGTCGACTAAAGAAAAACATAAAAAAGTAACAAAAAAAACGACAAGGAAAATACATCTAGTACCGCGGGAACAAGGTGCCCACCGCATCCGCATAAAGTAAATCCCGGGTAGAGTCCGGGGGAAACGCCCAGGTGATGAAGAAGTCCTCAGCCTGAGCTCCAATCTTAGCGAGTCCATCAGCCATAGAATTCCCCTCCCGGAGTGTATGAAACCATCTAACTCCAGGAAGATCACGAAGAAGTTTCTCAATAATCTTGAGCAATGGAAAGAAAATATGCCTAGGGCTAAGCGCTTGCTTGATAAGCCGAAGGGCCTCCTCGGAGTCGGAATAACAATAAGCGGAAGAGATTCCAAGGTCCATAAGCTGCTTCATGCCATTCAGAATGCCATGGAGCTCCGCCTCAAGGTTAGAGGCAACTCCTATAGATCCGGAAAAACCATCCAACCATCTGCCAGAATAATCCCGAAGAACCCTGCCAAAACCGGCAGGACCCGGGTTCCCACGAGAACTCCCATCCACGTGAAGCAGAACTCCCAAGTAGCAATGAGGATTCCATGAGACAAGACGGATTGTGTGATGCCTCAACGTCTTCCCACACGCCCTATCAAAAACCTCGCCAAGATAAAGAACCCTCCGAACAATTACATGGATATTAATATCGACGCCCCTCATGCAGAATGCATTTTGGGATAGCCATATGCTCCATACGGCCGCCCACTGGATGCCCGACCACAGCCTACTCTTTCGGCGAAAGTAAGACGCGACACTGCCACTCAACCGATTCCAATACCCCCCCCCCCCCCCCCCGGCATACCACGAATCCGGCGCCATAATTGAACCGTCCAAGGATACTTAAAGAGCAAGTGTTCAGCGCTCTCAACTGTCGTTCTGCAGATGCCACAGTTAGCCGAGCTGGCAACACCCCGGGCAGCCCTCAGCTCGTTAGTAGGGAGCGACTCATTCACCAATAACCACATAAGGAAGCGGAGCTTCTCCGGCCCTGGGATCTTCCACACCCATGCATGATTCCTATCCGGTTGCAACCCTCGTTGATTGACGATCCAATCATACCCCGTGCGAACCGAGTAGGCACCGGAGCTTGACCCCATCCAACAATAAACATCAGGAGCCTCCGCATGCAACAAGAGAGGCCCAAAAGCACGGCCTTCCTGACGAATATCATCAGTAATGGGGGTGAACATGTCGTCCCAACGCCACCGGCCGTCGAAAAACAAATCTTTGATCCTTAGATGCGACTCCGAAATGTAAACATAGGGCACTCGAGGCCCAATGGGTCCACCTTGAAGCCAAGTAGAGGACCATGCACTACTCTCGCCATTACCAACTCTCAACCGAAACCCGCTAGCGAAGACCGGTGCCACCTTAAGCAAGGCGCGATAGATGGGGGACGCACGCGGATTGCTCATTAATCGACCATTGCAGATACCATATTTATGCTCCATTAAAGAGACCCACAGAGTGGGTACCGATAGCCGGACAGCCGCAAACAATTTACCCAACATGGCCATGTTCATGTCTCGGCAAGTCCTCAATCCAAGTCCTCCCATGCTCCAAGGGGTAGCAACACTCGACCACTTGATAAGAGGTAACTCTTTGCCTTGAGCATCTTTCCAAATAAAACTCCGGGCGCACCTATCCACCATGTCACAAATGTGAGATGGAATCCAACACGTCTGCATGATGTAAGATGGAAGCGCAACCAGGACGGCTTTAGCAAGGGTGGCACGACTGGCCTTGTTGAGAAGCGAACGTTTCCAAGCATTAAGCCGCGAACGTATCTTCTCGAGCAACCATGCAAAATGTTCAAGCCGTACCGCCCCGTGGAATAAGGGAAAACCGAGATACCTCCCCAAATCCGAGGTGAACTCAATATTGAATATAGTAATCAATGTGAACTTTGTGGATTCAAGGACTGCAGAAGAAGCATAAGCTTGAGACTTGCGGGGGTTGAACCTTAATCCGGACTGAGCCGCAAATTGAGCAAGGACGCCGTCAATACAATGAGCGCGGCAGGCGTGGCTTTGGAAAATAATAGAAATCGTCGGCGAACATAAGATGAGAGAGAGCAGGCGCTCCCCTCGCCAGTTGAACCGCCTGCCAATCGCTAGAATCCACTTTAGCCAAGATGGCACGAGATAACTTCTCCATGATGATGATAAAAAGGTATGGCGATAAGGGATCTCCTTGACGCAGCCCTTTGGCAGGTGTAAAACCCGGCAAAGGCGTGCTGTTCCACAGAATGGAGTACATCGGGGATCGGACACAAAATAGAATGAGACGAGTGAGCTTAGATGGCAGGTTCATCTCCACCAGGCAATCCTCCAAGAAATTCCAAGAAACGTTGTCGTAGGCTTTCTCCAAATCAATTTTTAAAAGGAAGTCCTGAGCACTCTGATGCCGGATTTTAAAGGTAGATATAACTTCCTGTAAAATGATTGCACTTCCGGAGGTTCCTCTTCTGGGGAGAAAAGCCGATTGAAAGGGCCCAATGTAGGAGCTTAAAACAGGGCGCAGGCGATTAACCAAGACTTTGGTGATAATTTTATAAGCCACATTGCACAAGCTAATTGGCCTATAATCCCGAATTTGGCGAGGAACTTGGACTTTAGGGAGAAGGCAGATAAAGGTGATAGCCAATCCAGCATCAAACGAACCTTCCCAATGGCCGAACAAAAAAGTACCCACATAGAAGGGCCAATAAGATGCCAATATTTCTTGAAGAAAATTGGAGGAAACCCATCCGGACCCAGCCCCGAGAGCTCCTCATCTCCGTAGCAGCCCTGCGGACTTCAGTGGGATCGGAAGCATCTGCCAACCCTTCCACGTCTGCACAAGGAGGCAACGACGGCAAGGGGTCACCCACTGCTTGGGGGGGGGAGAGATAGGCCAAACAGACCACTAAAATGGCCAATAGCATGCTGCTGAAGGGCTGCTTCATCCGTGCACCATACCCCATTCACCTCAAGGCCACAAATCTTGGATTGTTGTCGACGAACAAGGGTCTGCGTGTGGAAATAACTAGTGTTGCGATCCCCACAGCTCAGCCACTTATCCCTAGACTTCTGAAACCACAAGAGCTCCTCTTATTGAAGAACCAGGTCAAGTTGCTCCATGAGATGAGCTTCCATAGCATGCAGTCGTACTGTATCCACCCGCAATAGACAGTTTCTAACCCCAGTTAACCGCCTTAGTAATTTCCGCTTGCGAGCACCAATATTACCGAAGGTATGCTTGTTGAAATAAGTGGATGAGCTTTGAACTTGCTGGAGACGTTGAGGGATTCCCCCATCCGCCCCAACCCATGCAGCGTCAACCACATGTTCGTACATCGGATGGGTACTCCATGCACATTCCCACCGAAAAGGATGACGACCATTGAATTGAACGGCAGGGGCACATCGCAATAAAATAGCGTTATGGTCCGATGCTCTGCGGGGCAACACTTCAACAAACCCATTCGGGAACAGAGAAATCCATTCCGCATTAGCCACTGCTCGATCGAGCCTCCTCCGAGCTAACAAACCCCCAGTCGTATTCCTTTGCCACGTAAACGGATCACCAATAGTGTGGACCGTATCCAGATCACAATCATCCAACATCGAATAAAAAGGACCACCCTGGGGAGAGGAAGGCACCATTCCAAGGGAGTCCGCATGGGAGAGGGTGTCATTCCAATCATCCAGCGCGAGCCATGCCCCCGAGATCAAGTTGTGCACCTGCCTCATATCATCCCAGTCCTGGAGCCAGAGCGACGCACTTGGGTTAGCATACATGGCCGAAAAAACCCAAGAGGTTGTACCATAATGGACCGAAAAGGTAGACATACGACGATGAACCGCAACAAGGTTGAAGCCGAAAGGGATTCCAAGGCGTTGTAGCACCCAAATACCACCAGCTTGGCCAACACATTCAATAATGTGCAAAGGTTCATAGTTCAATCGGTAAAGAAAAACCCTAAGATTCTCAAACTGACCGCGCGGCTCCAAGAGGACAAGAACGACCGGTTTGACAGATCGAAGCACATCCGCAATGTGACGTTGTGTGTTCCTGTGCATGGCGCCACGAATATTCCATGCAAGGATTGAAAATTCTCTGAACTCAATCATTGGGAAATAACGTCATGAAGACCCTGTGACCCACTCCCGAATGCTTCAACATCCATCTCGCTCCCTTTCCAAGTCAGCGCAAGAAAAGTATTCTTAGAAACCACGCTGTCGACAGGCAAGGCCTCTGGGCTGCCGGAGGCTTGTTGGGGATCAACGTAACGGGCTCGCTTCCCCTTGAATTTTCTATGGCCATCCCTATAACCGACAGCGGCAATCTCCTGTATGGCTGTCGAAGGGGTCAAGTTTGTGCGATCTTGCAGCGGCATTCTCGGAGGTCCTTTGGCAGCATCACGTCGGGGTGGACGCAGTGGTCGTGTGACCATGATCCAATCCCCATGCGTAGCAACGGCTGGCCCACTGGAGATGGTAAGGTTCAAGGAGGAAACCCTAGTTTCCTTAACTGCCAGATTTGATCCCAAATTATTTCGAGTAGATACCAAATCCGCATCAACCATATTGGCATCAATATCCTTTTCGGCCACAGAATCCGGTCTTTCTTATTTATATCACCATGCGAATCTCCAATCGCCTCGCCACCTTGGCTGGCCGTTTCCGACGGACTAGAATCCGACCCATAAGCAGGTGCATGCGCATGCGGCGTAACCTCTTGATCGTGATGAACACATTTTCTAAGATCAAAGCGAAAGCGGCCATAAGTAGTGCAAATATGATGAAACCTTTCATACGCAACAAGCTGACAACCCGAGTTCACCATGACTTTACCAATGACGGGTTTATTCAGATCGATTTCAACGCAAACCCGGGCAAATTTTGCGCGATTGTGATCCTTGGAGTTAATATCAACCCGCAACGGCTTACCGACCATGCTAGCAATCAATAATAGAATTTCTTCCTCAAAGTAGATCGGGTCGAGCCCTAGGAACCTAACCCACATAGATGTATTGGTAATTTTGCCGGTAGTAGCATGTGTATCCTTGGATCATGGTGCAATGGCCACATGGTGACCAAAAATCGACCAAGGGCCATCATAGAGGGCATGGCGCCGATCCTCATCAGACACAAACTTCGCAATGAAGTATCATTTATCACTATCGACCAATCGGAAATGACCCTTAGGTTTCCACAGCGCAACAAGCTTATCGTGCATCAGTGTGTGACTCAGCCATTTCCCAAGCACCCGCACCACTAAGGCGTCCTCAAAGGGAGCGCTCAGGCGGTTGATAGCAGCCGGTTCAATGATGATCCGAGGCAGGAGGGGATTATTATCCACGATATCAAATGAGACCAACTCACTGAATAGTATGTTGACGCCCGCAGGTGTGGAAGATGAGGGAGGTTTGGGGATGGCAATGTCTCTAAACGAAGGTTTAGGTGGATGCGTAACAGGGTCCGGAGGCGCCGGAGGCGGCGGGAGGAACGGCGGCAGGACGGAGGTTTCAGAGAAGTCGACCATTAGGTTTTTTCAGTAGATAATTAGAATTTTTATTCAATATTCGACCTATTCCATTTGATGATTTGATACCTGTTCTTTTTATTTTTATTTTTTAAAAAAAAGTCAATCTAACTAGCCAAATTCTACTCTAGAAAAGTTTATATAGTACTTATTAGTAACTCAAATTCTGAAAGTTTGATATTTAAAAACTATACAACAAGACAAATCTAATAATATTCTGTTTGACTATATTTTAACTTATATGCCTATAATAAATTTTTAAATTAAAATGTGTGTTCATTTTCGAAATGGGCAAACAAAACAAAATTATAGAAGTACTTATACAATAATGTGTGGAGCCCAAAACCCACAAAAATTACTTACTTTCGGTTAGCCTTAGCCCAATATAATGTCGTAATCTAACACAAATACGGGAGGGAAAACAAGGGTCCACACCCTATTAGAAAACCTTTCTTAGAATCAAAACCTCACTATTTGAATCCTTATAGTTTAGCCCCCATAAATTAAGAAAGTTAATAGTTAATGATAAACATAACATTTCAGTTAAATAGTATGATAAACTACATAACGAGAACTTGGTAAATATCATATGGTATATGTGGTAGACCATATTGGTGTAGCGTGGTAAACCACATACTAAGAACTTGGTAACACCATATGGTATATGTGGTAAAGCACATACCAGTACAATGGTAAAGACCAAATGATTTATGTGGTAAAGCACATACCAATAGCGTGGTAAACCACATACCATAAACTTGGTAAATACCATATGGTATCTATGGTAAACCATATTAATATAGCATGGTAAACCATATACCAAGGATGTAACAGTGAATTTGACGGTCCTGGGAGTAATTGGACGGTCCATGCATGAACCATCCGAAGAGATCTGTCCACAACAGAAAGGGTGTGGACGGTTCTGAGCATATGGGACAGACCGTCCTTAGTTTTAGAAAAAACAGAGACTAGTGGGACGGACATTCGGTGGACGTCTCCCCTGTGCCGTGGTGTTTATAGTAAAGCACATAAGAGCAGTGTGGTAAACCATACACCAAGAACTTGATAAATTCCACATGGTATCTATGGTAAACCATATTTGTATAGTGTGCTAAACAACATACCAAACACTTGGTAAATACCATATTTTATATGCAGTAAAGCATATTCCAATACACTGGCAAAGCATATACCAAAAACCTGATGAAACCATAAGGTGTTTATGGTAAAACACACGCTAATAGAGTGGTAAATCACATACCACGAACTAGGTAAATTCCATATGCTATATGTGGTAAAAACACATGGTAACCATGTTGCCTGTGCGTGGTATATGGCATCGGTGGAATGTGGTAGACCTAGCTACGGGGACGTGGTAAGAACAATGTCATATATTGGTAACCAACGTTGGCATAATGTGGTAAACTGCACAACCACAATGGTAACCTTATGTGTAATTTTGAGTGGTAAAAAATGGTGGACATGGTAATACAATTACGAAGGACGTGGTATCCATTTTGCATGGTTGTGGTAATCTGGTACGTAGGATTTTTCGTAAGCTCGGTATGTTGGATTTGGTAAGAGTATAAACATTTACCACATTTTATAAACATTTACCATATCTTAGTGTTATTCGTTACTACATAAGAGCATTAACATTTACCATTTTAGTATTTTTCTTTGCCACATATATGCCTACGTCTTTACCACAGTACAGTCAAATATGATACCACATTCATTGTTATTCATGTACAAATGTCTATGGTAATGGGTTACCACTCATGCAATGTATAACTAGTGAAAGCACTTTCTTGAGCTCAGGACAGACACGGGACGCTTCACACTGACCGTCCTATGTACCGAGGATGTTAAGATCGAGATCCTATAAGGGATCGTTTTTCTCTCTGTAAGATCGGGATCGTAGGGTCGAATCGGGATCCTAAGATCTTATGAAATTGTAGTAATGGATAAACTTAATTATGCATACTAACAAGTAAAAGCATTATTTTATGTGTTTATGAATCTTGCAAGTTAATTAATATAATACAATACAAAAATATTATAATTAAACATAAAATATTTCTACATACATATACATTATTTTTTTTACACATCATACATAAGAGTACAAGTTCTTAAGTTTAAAATTAAAGAAAATAAGTTACTTTGATATCAAATCATAAAATACTACAAAAATTCTATGCGTAAGAGATTATGATCGTAAGATCGTAGAAGCATTTGAGGGAGTATGACCATAAGATCGTAATATTCTGCGATCTTATCCAGATCTTACTAATTTTAGGATCCTACAAAGATTGAGATCGTTTTAGAAAGGTGTGATCGTAAAATCGTAAGATCCTAAGATCAGGATCAGGATCTTAACAACTATATATGTACCATCCTCATCTCCTCACCATTTCAAGTAGACGTTTACCACAACCTTTGTTTGTGTTACCACAATTGCTATGCAATTTGTTACCATCTGTATTCCTTCTCGTTACCGCATATTTATAGTTTTGGTTACCACGTTTCAGAATGTCGTCTTTTGCATTACGTTAGAGTGGTATCAATGAAATCATTGGAAATAAGAGTATACCACTTAGCCATAAGCTTCGAATTAAACGTCATGTAAAAGAGTTCAAAGTCTTTACGAGAATTTAGTGAAACATATAAGAATATGCAAAAATATGAACGAGATCGAAGTGACATTGACCTTCTAATTAAGAAAGAACTTCAAATTTACAATCTCACGTCTCCATTACGATAGTAAGATACGATTGGATCAAGATATTGATAGTTTAATACACATTTGAACTTTATTATGAGTACATAGATGATTCTCTAAGGAATGCAATGTGAGATGTTAACGTAGATATTTCTTTTAAGTATTGATAAACATTTGGATTCATGGTAAGTACATAGATGGTCACAATTTTAATGAATTGAGGTGAAAGGACAATATATAATTCATTTAAGCCTAAACATGACAGTGGTTCTGAACCCTACATTCTCGACCGGTAAACTTACCACGTTTGTTGATGCGGTTTACCACATATATACTGCATAGCATACCATAAGTCTTGGACACACTTACCACAATCTTGTTCGACAAATTACCACACAATTTCTTAAAAACCCTAAATTCTAAAATCTTTATAACACTAAACATTAAAAACCCTAAACACTAAATTTTGCACTTTGTAAGAGTTTCCTTATTCACATTAAACATAAATACATTACTGGGATTCGTTTGCTTGGCCTCTCCCAATTGCTCGGGCTTCCTCTTTGGTCGCATCGCATTATCGCTCTTAACATTGCAGTTTCGAGTACAATTCCTCTTCTTCCTCCTCTAGGGTTTGCTTATCCTCTCCTTTCTCCCTCCCTTCTCTCTCTCTTCTCCTCTTTCATTTCACCTCCCTTTCTGCTTCACTTAATCACTGGGTTTTCTCATTCTCTTCACTTCATCTCTCTCGCCCTCTGCAATATCGTATCGATGGCGATGTTGAGTTAATGCGATAGTGGTTTAGTGTTAATTGGATTAGGGAGATTCGGTGGAGTGTGAGTACCGAATCAAATGTAAGATGGGGCGTAAACTGTAAAAAAAAATATAAGATGGGACGTAAAAAATTTGAAACATTTCCGGACCCCAGTTTACTGAATACAGGATAATAGCCAATATGATATGCTTTCGGCCTTTTGGGCTTTTGCTAGTGGCCCAGACCAGGCTGGGTCTGCACTCTGCCGTCGACCTTAAAATCCCTAGAACACAATTTTTCCTCGGCTGCCTCCTTCCGATTTCTTTAGGGAGCGTGAAGATGGCCAACATTCTATGTCGTCCCCCTTCTCCATTCTCGCAACCAATTTCTGCTGCAGGTTTGAGTTTCCTTCCACTATTCTCCTTATCCAATCTGTAGATAAATTCATTTCAATCCTCGCGCCTCTTTGAGTAGCCGCATGTAGAGCTTATGCTAATCTCGTTGCCGGCTTAGTTAGGAGGCCAACATCAAAATTTTCGATTCTATTAGTTTAGATTTGAAGCCCTAGGGCCATTTGAGTGGGCATAATTGCGTTCCGTCGACTGTCCTCCAAGCAGCCCTAGAACATGCACCCAGCGTTCTGTTTTGCTAACTTATAGTTATACTACTATGATTTTGTTTTGGCCCTTGAATAGCTGAATGCGCTGCCGGCGTGCCGTTCGGCTCAGACGGGGCCATATAACAAATTGAATCTGTTTGAGGGAGGGGAACCCTACCACGCAATGTTCCTTTCTTAGTTTGATTCATACAACACCGAGTTACTGTGTGATGATTTCATTATCTTCAGTTTCTCGTTAAGCGTTGTCTCTAGTTGTACTGTGAAAAGACACTTCTAATACATTGATCTTTCAATTGGCGATCATCATAACGGGTGTGGTGCTTTTTTTTTTTTTTTTTTTTTACTGCCCTTGTTTTTGTCTTGAGGAGATACATTTTCTTTGCGTCTAATTTGAGCTGAAATTTTGTTGGGCTTCTGGTATGATCTGAATCATCTGATTAAACTTGAATGGTAGATAATTGCTTAGGTTATTTGGTTTTGTTGCATCAACCCTCCGTTCATGAAAGTGTTATTGGTAGTTTTCTTGAATTTTTGGTGCATTGAACCAAATTATGGAGTCAACCGATTTGATTATTTTTTGTGGGTGTTTGGTTTACTTTGGAACTGAAATAGTAATCGGTTTTGAAGGCATCCAATCTTTTATTCCAAACACAAGGGAGGGATTTGATTCCGATTTTTGAAGTCAAGCATTCTTACGAAATGCCCTCTTAGTATGCATGATAAAAGTATGAACACTTGGAATGAAAGAAGCTGTTTGTTAATGTAGCTCTTTTTAGTTCACATCATATTAAATATTTGCTTTATTGGTTGACATCCTTAGTTTGTTCTTTCTTTCTTTCTTTCTTTCTTCTTTTGGGGCAGATGATGAGAAACAAGAAATTCGGCTTATTAATCCATGAAGATGTGAAATTCGAGCTTTTTAAAACTGATGCCCACCTTGTTTGTTTTGTCTGTGTGTTTGGATATGGATTACTTGTTTCACTTACCTTTGAGTTTTATGACGAAGCCAATTAAATAGGAGGCTGGCCATGGCCTATTACACTTGTACCCGATGAAAACTGGAATGGCATAGGCTTCTTGTCCATGTCATCTATTCTCTTGAAGCATTGTTTTTGGGTGAGTCTCTTGTGTTGATCATATGCTTTGAGGTAAGTAAATTATGCTACAAAATGTATGATAAAAAAAAAATGTCCAGTTTCTTTTTGGCAATTTTCACTTTGCATGCCCTTCCTTTACTGTGATGGCATTGTAATTTGTAATGAGCTCTGACCCTTTGTCTGCGTTGCATTGCAGAATGCAGATGCTTTGAAAATTGGCAAAGTCAACTGTTTTCTGTTATTGATGGCTTGTGTAAAAATTGTGGAGGACTTTCTGTAGACGCATTTGTATCAATTGTATGGGAATTCAGATTCTGGACATCTGGTGGAACAGCACAGCAGCCTCTTGTTGGCAATCCTGTTGATGTTGAATTATGTGCTGTGAAATGTATACAAAATCTACAATGAGTATCAGTATATCAATTATGCTCAGTTTGACAATTAGATGATAGCGCTGCCGCTTAACCGATTAGATCAGTTTGATAATTAGATGATAACAGTTAGCTGGTTGGATTAGATGATGCCACATATAACAACAAATTTTTTGTTCTTCCTAATGTACTTTTAAGGATTGTTTGGTTGCAACTTGTAAGCAAGGTTTTAAATATTGGTTTCGGTATCTATATCGGACATATAAATCTAGGGAAATTTCGAAGATATTTGTAATTTCGGAAGAATTTTTAGAGATATATGTAATTTTTTGAGAAAACTAATTTGAGTTTCTGAGATAATGAAAATGAAGATATTTCAAAATTCTTCATCTATGTTGCTATATGAATTAGTAATATGCTAACAATCATCATTTAATGATATAATATGCTGGTAATATTATTGATATCATGCACCATGTTGATTGATAAAAGACTTAAAATTGATAAACAAGTTAATTGGATGACATCATCAATATGTGTTTAAACATAAACTTTATTTTTAATTTTTTAAAAAATATATTTTTAAAATTTAGAAAAATATATTTTTTAAAAAAAATTTCGGGAAATTTTAGATTTCGGGTGAAATTTCGATGGAAATTTTGCAAAAAATATTGTATGTAAAATTTCGCTTCGAGGTGTCCCGAAATCCGAAATTTCGGAAATTTCGGGGATATTTAAAACAATGCTTGTAAGTATATTTAATGGCGTATAGCATACTATTTAATTTAGTAAATTTACTCAATCTGTGTGTTTGTTTAGTGAGAAACATATTGGGGATTTGAGTTGTAGATTGGATCAATATCCTAGACTTTGAGTTGTAGATTTGCAAACATATTTAAGAATATATAACAGATTGTTTACTTTTTTAGCAACATGCTAATTTCTAGTATGATAGATTTTGAAGCATAGTGGGTAATGGATGTGCTATTTGCTAATTTCCAATATATGTATATACTAGTAAATAATCCGTCGAGACTCGACGGACATAACTTTATATTTGATATAATATATATATTTATATTATATAAAGTAATAGTATAAATTATTTTGAGTACTGAAAAATGTGTAATGATTTTTTTATTTATTCAAAAGATGATGTATATGATAATATAATTTAATTATTTTTAAAACTAACAAATAAATTATATTATACTGTATTCTCTAGCTTTTGTAGTTTGTCCGGTATACAAACATAACAGATCAATAAAAACAACTATTAAAATAATATTTTTATTGATTTGAAATTTAAATTAAAATAAAATAAAATTTAAAAATAAGTATGAAGCATAATATGAAAATTTTGCTAACAATTTATTGAAAATTTCATTGGTGAAAATCTATTTAATAGGGGCTAGTGTAACACTATCTTTTAAAATATTTAAATTTGAAATGGTGCAGTTTATATTTGTATATGTACTTTAAAAAATTACCGCTATAGGATTACCCGTAGAGTTCATAAGAATATCATCCGAAAATATCGCATCTAATTGTATATCTCCAAAATCAATACCCGTTTTACCATCACCTACATCAACTATCCATTTTGTAAATTTTCTGTCATATATAAATTTCATTGTAAACAACAATTCTTGTAGTATCTTGTGTTAATCATTCTTAATTGCATATTAATACTTTTAGCCACATCTTTGCTAGTGACACGAAATATTACAACATAACTGTTCATGACTCAAAACTGGTTTTGGAAGATAAAATCCGACATTCTTTAAAGATTGATATTGACTTTTGTTTCTAATCATAGCAAAACAAATTGTGAGTGAGAATTTTCTCATCTCAAATCGAATCAAAAATTTGGTTAAATCAAATAGGCTCATAATCATTCTACCAATTAAGAATTTTCTACTTTAATGATTTCCCGAAAATTAGTTTACCCCCAACTATCTAATTCCGCATCTTGATTACTATCAACCTATTTCCATTACATAATTTATTTGATGGATATATATATTCCTAAGAAGCATGACTATGCAACCCTCATTCAACTATATTTCATGATTCAGTAATCCAGAACAAGTGATCGTATTTAGATATTTCAGTGAAAATAATTCATTGGCATTATCTATTCTTTCATCCTTTTGTCAAATATTGTTAATTGATTGTAGTAGAGAGGCATTGATGTTTTGGTGGCTGTGAACTCACTTGTGTTTTTGTGGGAATAAAACATATTATTTCTCAAAAAAATAATCTTAAAACTGATATATATATATATATATTCATTTGCAGACATACGTTCCATGATGTAATTATTGATTGTAGCAACAATCTCATTGGTATTGGTTAATATATAAAATTTTTGGATTTGAAGTTGTGCCGTTTATATTTGAATAAGTACTCTCAACAATTGCTGCTATAGAATCTCAAGTAGAGTTTATAAAATTATCATCTGAAAATGTCACATCTAATTGTACATTATCAAGATTAATACCGGCTTTACCAACTAACATCACGTACATGAAGTATTCATTGTGTAAATCTTTGCCATATATAATTTTCATTGTAAATAACATTTCTTATAGTATCTTAAGTTAATCCATCTTAGTTATTATTAATACTTCGAGTCCCCTTTTTCATAGTGACACGAGATATTGCAATATACCACTGACATGGGTAAAACCTGGTGTTTGAAGATAGAGTCTAACATTCTTTAAAGGTTGACATCTATTTTTTTTTTTTTAGTCATAGTAAAGTAAACCGCGAGTGGAATTTTTTTCCTCTGAAATCGAATGGATAATTTTGTTAATTCAGACGGGCTTATATTCATTCTACTAAGAATTATCATCCCAAATATTGAGCTTTATTTTAATGAGAAGAGATGTTAAATAATTTTCTAAGGTAAATTTTTTGCAGTTAGAATTCTCGTCACAATCTAGTGGAATACCAAATCTAGAATGTGCAGTCCTACCTCTTGGAATGAGTAAGGATGTTATTCCATTGGATGCTACAAGCAGCACAATATTACATCTACCATGAAGGGCTAAACATAATATTTTCTAGATAAATTATCCGTAAATATCTTGTCAGTTCCACCACGTAAAGAAAAATTAATCAACACCCATCACTATCAACTACAGACATTATATTATTATAAACATTCTTCTTATATTAATCAACAAAGGTAATAACTTAGCATGATCTTTTTTCATTTCTTCCTTATTATAATATGTCTCTTCTAGTATCAATAGATTATTTATTTCAGACGTTAAAACTTCATTTAGTACCGGTATTCGAGAAAAAAAATTCAAACTTATAAAATTTGCAGCAATTAGCCTTTCAATATGAACTTACTTTGATCATTCACAATCACAATTTTCGAAGTATTTGATTTTCGTCAATTCCAAATCTGTTAAAATATAGATTAATGAATTACAATATCCGTTTTTTAAGTGTTACACTTTTCCTTTTTGGGTGTTTGGAAATAAGTGTTACATTACCATATTTGAAATGTTTTGAATGTTAATAATTTTTACTAATTTTACTTAAATTATTAATTTTCCTATTCATTAAAATAAAACTCAAAATGAATAAAGTCAAATGTGACTTATTTTATTTATTTAATTACTTCAACTAAATGAATTTTATTAACTTACCTTAAATCTTGTATTATTTCCTAGTGTTACACTTATTATAAAATGGAGGGAGTATTTCTTAAAAAATAGTCCCTCCGTCGCACTCAAAGTGTCTCATTTTGACTTTTTAATATTGTTTATTAATCAACTTTGACCTAATGTAATCGTAATTATATAGGAAAAAATATAGTCAAATTTGCTCTTGTTAGATATCTAATCATATAGTTTTAGAATATATATATATATTTTATATAATTTTTACATATGTACATTTTTTTTTGAGAAAATACATATGTACATTTTAAGATATTAAGTGTTAAACAAATATAGTGGACGACGTATTCAAAAGTTTTGAGATAGAAATAATGAGACAGAGAGAGTAGATTAAAGAAAAATTAAATTTTCCATTTTTAAGCCATCGCAGTCCGAATTCGGCCAAATTGCCTAAATTTAGGCCCAAAATTCTTCTAATGACCCATTTGATTACATCATTGACTTTGGTTAGGGTGCAGAGACCCATGTCTACTGTGGCACATCCAAGCCATTGATGAAATATTGAAATTAATGGTTAAGATTAATACAAAGGGTACTACTGTAATTTCAATAAGATCTAAATAATCTCTATTTATTTTTCTCAATTATTATGCTCATACTTCTCTCTCCCTCATAATATACTTTTTCTTTTTGGAATTTCTAAAATTTGATAGGTTATTTAGATTACTTGTATCGAGTAGGTAAATTTTCATATAAAGAACGTCAAAATCCGAGTTCATTTGAGAAAGTTAGAGTCATTTGAAGTTAATTACGATTTTCAGAAACGTAGCATTTACATTTCAACGATGGTGGCTTTGCAATTCAACGACGGAAGCTTTACAATTCAGCGACATAGCCTATACAATATATATTTTTTTTTAATAACAAACTTCAAATGGCTCTAACTTATTCAAATGAGCTCGGATTTGGATGTTCTTTATATGAAAATCTATATACTCAACACAAGGAATTTAACTATCCTACCAAATTTTAGAAAGTCTAACCAGATAAATATAATATTTTAAAAATAACGAGAATAAGATATCATTTTCTTCGAAAATTTGGTATTTATCTATTTGTAATTTCAAAATTTTGATAGGAAATTTAAATTTCTTGCATCGAGTAGATAGATTTTCATATAAAGAATGTCAAAATCCGAGTTTATTTGAGAAAGTTAGAGTCATTTGAAGTTCATTACGATTTTCATAAATACAGCCTTCACATTTCAGCGACGGTCGCTATGTAATTCAGCGACGGAGGCTTTACAATTCAGCGATGGAGGCGTTACAATTTAGCGACATAGCCCATGCATTTCAGCGACACAGCCAATATAATAAAATTTATGTGACAAATTTCAAATGGCTCTAATTTTCTCAAATGACCTCCGATTTGGACGTTCTTTATATGAAAATCTATCTACTCAATGCAAGGAATTTAAATATTCTATCATATTTTATAAAGTCTAAACATATAAATATCATATTTTCAAAACAACGAGCATAATGTATCTGTTCTTTTGAAAATCTGGTAGTTATCTATTTGTAATTTCCAAAATTTGATGGGAAATTTAGATTCATTGCATCAAGTAGGTAGATTTTCATATGGAGAACGTAAAAATCCAAGTTCGTTTGGGAAAGTTAGAGCCATTTGAAGTGCATTACGATTTTCAAAAACACGGTCTTTACATTTCAGCGACGGTGGCTATGTAATTTAGCGACGGAGCCTTTACAATTCAGCAACATAGCCTATGCATTTCAGCGACGTAGTATATACAACAAATTTATATTACAAACTTCAAATGACTCTAACTTTCTCAAATGAGCTCGGATTTGGACGTTCTTTATATGAAAATTTATCTACTCGATGCAAGGAATCTAAATATCCTACCATATTTTAGAAATTCAAAATAGAAAAATAGAAAATTAAGATGAATGAAAGACTGGCGAGTGAAAGAGATTAATAACAATAGTTTCTCCATGAATTGTGTCAAAAGAGAGCCAACTCATGCAATTTTTTTTATATGATCTTTATTTAAAGATAGAAATCACTAAATTGATTTTGTGAATGATTTTATTACTAAAGATATAATTATTTATGTTTGACAATTCTACCCTTTTTATTTTATAGCCATTGGATATTTTTGTGTGGTTGATATGATTTGTCTTGATGTACTACCATTCACATTGGTAGTACCATAACCATTCCCAAAAAATATAACCAAAGTTAAGACCAAACCTACACAAAATTAGCGGCATTACAACAGTTCACCATTTTGAAACATAAACGCAACATAATTCTTAGTTGCCAGTACAAAAGCTCGTCATAATTCTATGGTCTATGAATGAATTCTAAATGCAACAATAAAATTTAAAATAAATAAAATAAAAATGCAAATAAATAAATTACAACATAGATAAAATAAAAAATACAAAATTTCAAATTTTATCTTTCAAATCTTTTTAAATTGAATATATAGTGATAGGATAAGATGATAGAGTGAGAATTTATAAGTAAATGATAGATTTTATACACGATAGACTAAAATCTATAATCAATAAATAAATATATGCGAAAATCTAAATTTAGTAAATTAAAAATGCAAAATAATATAGATAAAATAAGATATGCAAAATTCAAATTTCAAATCTTTCAAATCTTTTTAAAAGTTGATATTGTAGGAATTCCATATATTTCAAAAACTGAAAATCTATAATAAATAAATAAATGTGAAATCTAAAATTGATAAATTAAAAAATGCAAAAATTTATAAAAATTAGAAATTTGAAATGGAGACACCATATTAAATGTAGAATGGGTTGTTCACTAATGCTTTAATATATATATAGATTATATTTTATATTTTTAATTTTATATAGGAGTATAAATTTTGTTGTGTACTTTTTCATTAAACGAACTTTGAAATCCCCACCAAATGCGATTTGCCTGAGTGGTATGGGGCTCTGACAGCTTAAGCAAAGGTCTCGGGTTCGAGTCTTGTGTATGCAGAATTCTGCTTTGGGAGAGGCAACATTTCAATGCCTACCCGATCCTCGAGGGATTAGTCATGGGTCCAATGAGGCCTGAGAATACTCTGGTATTCACCTAAAAAAAAATCTATAAAATCCCGTGTAGAAATGATTTTGAAATACAAAGGAGAGTAATAATTTTATAGGATTGCAAAATACCAAAGAATTTTCAAGTTATTTGTCTAACTTTTACCAAATAGGATTAAGAACTTGAAAATTCACCAAATCCATCAAATTCCAACAAACTAAATGGGGCTTTAAACTCCATAATAATAGTACTATCGTTTTAATTAAAGGGGACTTTGGATTAGTGAAATGATTAAGGAATAGATTTTAATTTTGCTGTAAATTTTCTATTTTTTCATTAAATTAGGTGGATTTTAAATAATTTCTTCAAACTCTATCTAAATCTAAATTCATCTAACCAAAACCACCATAAATTAGTGTAAATTAGGGGTGAAGATTTAAAATCCATCTATTGATTCCCACTAATACAGACAAGTGAAATGATTTATTATTATGAGTTTTAAATTTAAATTGTGTCGTAATAATTCTTTCAATTCAAACACAATCTAACAGTACTTACGAGAGGCAACGGAGAAAAGGTGGAGAGTAAAGAAGTGGTTGGTTTTGTCATTTTTGTGTGTTGAAGTGGAAGAGGTTGGCATGATATGAAGTGCAAATGTATTTAGGTTATGGAAAATGATTGGGTGATTATTAGATTGTCAACTCTTCACAGGTTGTGAAATTAAAAAAACTTACCTAGTGGGGAAATGAAAACTTGAAACTCGGAGTTGAGCTTTGCTGTTGTACCCCTTGAGGCCAATATGTCCAACTGATTCCCATTTAAAGGGACGTATTGTATAGTTTGGTCATCAACATTTCTCCAGACCACCCGAGTATGTTCGGGAGGCCCTTTCAAATGATTTTCTTAGGGTCTGTTGGGGTTGTAAGGAGCTGTGGGAGCTGTAGCTGTCAGTTCTATTTAAGTGTTTTGTACAACCAGCTGTAGCTGTGAAAAAATATATGAAATGACATAAAAGGACAAATATTTATGTAGACTATTGGGTAGTGGGGTTGGTTATTGGGTTAAAATTGTGATTGCTCAAAAATAAACTTCATAATTATGAATAAATGGCATAACAGACACAGACCCTTAGTCTATCCGCGCCGAGAGTTTCTTATGAATAAAGGGGCCAATGGCGGGTATGGCCCTTCTTTCTACTAAAAAAAAGAATATTACAATAAAATTTTTAAAACATAGATAATAATAATAATTCTATAATTATATATACACACGAATCCTTGCTTGGTACAATGATAATTATCCAATCCGGTTTCTGTAATGGCAAAACAATTGCCAGCAGGTGCAGATAGCGCTAAAAATGATGTGTAGCCCTCTGTAAAGTGATGTATAAGCCTTATAAAGTGATGTATAGACGGTGGTTTGTTCTTTTTTTAGTTTTTGGTTTATAACCTCCATCCATCACTTTTTTATACTCACACATCATTTCATATACACATACTCATCACTTTTAAATGTGCCAGTACCTACAGGCCGTCAGCACCCAAACGATTTCCAAACGATTTGGGTACAACAGACTATGATCTGACCACCGCAACAATGATCTGAAGGGGATGGAACTAATTTGGCCCCATAATTCACCATCTTTGATGCTTAACTGAACTAAAAAAATTTACGTAATTCAGTAAATATTTTTAACCAGTAATAACTTTTATGGTATATAAATAAAAATTATGAAAATTTGATATTCTAAAACTACATGATTAGATGAATCTAATAAGATCTTATTCAACTATGTTTTTTTTATATAACTATATGTTTAAAAAAAATTTGATGAAAGTTACTTAATTTATAGTTATTACAATGCAAATAAAGCAATTAAATAAGAAATTCAAAGCAATTTATTCTCTCCCTTCACAATCATGAAAGTCAAGCAATTTACCACGATGTCAAACTATATTCGCCTAGTATATTTTAGCCTAGTAGTATATTTTTTTTGGGGAAGTATTCGCCTAGTATATTTAACTTATTTTAATTACGTTTCGCAAAAAAAAAAAAAAACTTATTTTAATTATATTTACATATTTTCTTTTATAATTTAAATTATAATAACTTCCCCAAAAAAAATCTCGTACTAAATAAATTATAATTATAACTATAAACTAGTACTAGTATTACCCACCCGAATGGATGGGCGGGGATAGATATAATGGTATATAATAAGATAGATAAAATATTTAATATAGTCAACCAAGTAGTTTTTTTCTTGGTTAAAAGAATGCCGAAAATTAATTCTAATAGTTTAAACAATAGTGTATCAATTAAATGTGTATAATATTCATCCAATATTTGTCCCAAATAATATATTAAAGTTTTAAAAAAATGACATAATAGAATTTAATTATCACATAAATTTTTTTTAAACAACGTATATATTTAGAAAAAAGTGTCGTTAAACCAAAAAACCTAATCAAACAAAATAATACTAGTAAACAAAATCACAATTGCTAATTTTTTTTCTTTAAACTTAACTCAAAAATATTCTAAGTAAACAAATTAATCATATTATATAATATAATGGACAATATTTTTTTGCGATACAACCAAGAATAATAGTGGAAAATATTTTTTACTGAATAAAGATTAATCACTAAAATATCAAACTAAAAAGTTCAAAAATTATTAAATAATGTAAATATTTTTTGTTGAACAACTTTCACATTATTTTTAATTAATTGTAATTCTTAAAATATTTTATATATACAAATATTTAAATTAGTTTTAATGAAAACAAATCAATTTGCATTATTCTTTTTTCAATAAAGAATATGTATATTTTTTATAGGATTTTATTAAAATATATTCTTTAAATTGAAAATACTAAATTATTAATAATAAATAATACAATAGAAGTTATACTTTTCTTAAAGCTCAATTATGTTTCAAATCCAATAATTCAACTCAATTATTTTTTAAGCTCATTAATGTAATAGCTCATTACTATTCATAAGATTACAATTAATAGCCAATTACTATGAATTTAGATTTTGGTGAAAGAGGATGATTTATTTTTCGAAAACTACTATTTATAATAAAAATACTATTCATAATATCAACAACTTTATTATATTATAGATAACCCCCATCCGAATGGACGGGGATGTCATAGCGAAAAGACGAAACATTGAATTATAATATTACATTATTACTCTCTTGAAGGTTATAATAACCGAATCTGATAAGAAATGAGACATAAATAAAATTTAATCTTGGTCCATTAAAACATATTTCCTCTGTTCCTTATTAAATGACACATATTGACTTTTGTCACTGTTCATTGAGTAACTTTGACTCGACTTTTTTAATACAATTATATAAGATAAATATAGTCAAGTGGGATCTTGTTGGATTCGTCTAATCACATAGATTTAAAATATCAAATTTTCATAATTTTTACTTGTATGGAATTTGAGTTATTACGAATTGAAAACATGTATTGGATTGCGCGAAATGTGGGTCCGTGACAATTAAAAAGGAATTGAGGAAGTACAAAATAGTGAATTATGTGATTCTGAATAGATAAATGTTATATAAAAATATTGCTATCTGCACAACTACATTTTGTCAAAGAAGATTGATATTTTTATAAACATTGAAGAAGATTATAGTTCCTAATTCTTCTTTATGTCCCTATTTATGCATTCTTTAGATAATGCTTCTACTAGTATTATAAGTATCACCGTATATATAAATATTCTCAATTCATAATATCTAAGTATAAAAATAATGAAGTCGAATTAAATATGGACTTTTAACATGAATTAAACACTATATATATTGTTTATAATATGAAGTCTAATAGTAATATAAATCATGGTAAAGATTCAGCCAAAAAATATATTAATTAAACAAAAATAAATAAATTAAATATTGTATTATTAAATAAATATCGTGAAATATAATTTTTTAAAAATATAAATTAAAATATTATTTTCTTTCCAACTTATTTCTTCTAGGGCTGGAAAAAGATACCGAATATACCGCATATCGCACATATCGTGCCGAAAAAATACCAAGAATACCGAAATTTTCGGTATACCGTAATTTTCGGTATGATACCGTACCGTAAGATTTCGGTACGGTAACGGTATAAATTTTTTGATACCGCGGTATACCGTTACCGTACCGAACTTCGGTATATACCACGGTATCGGTATATCGGTATGTACCGACTCTTCGGTATGTCGGTATATACCGCGATACCGGTATATACCGTAATACCGATATGCTGGTATATAGAGAATGTTCGGTATGTCGGTATGTAGCGAATGTTCGGTATTTCGGTATATACTTCGGTATATATCGAAGGTTCGGTATACCGGTAGATACTGAACATACCGAAATGTCGGTTATAACACCCCATAAATTTTGCATAAAATCTAAATTTCAAATAAGTGACATTTAAATTTTCCTAAAATGAAATGTCTTCTAAATTCTACTTGTTGATCATTTAATAATTTAAAATAATATTTTTTTAGGACTATTTAATTGAAATTAATTGGAATATTGGTATACTATTTTTATTGTGCTTAATAATTGTTATGACCATTCTCAAAATTCTACGGATTTTTGAGCGCGCATTGTTACGGGGGTGGGACTGTGTGTGGGTCGTTGCTGCCCAGCTCCCACGTTTGTTGTGCAATATTTAGCCACACGGGGACCATTGAGATTATTCAGTCCGATGCCATTACCTTATCTCACAGTGGGTTTGAGGAAATTTCTGTGTGTGTGCGAATTGGGCCCTACGGCGGGGAACCTGCACATCATGGTGGCTGAGATAATTATTTCTCGGTAACGCATATTGTTATATTATCTGTTCCCGGGATATAGACTAATATTTCATTTATGTATAAATTATCCTCGTTTAAGCATGCCTTATTCCCTAAATATTATTTAAATTATTTCCGTAACTCGACCTCCTCCGGGAGTAAGGGTCTACTTACTCAGCGATTGTTTTTCGCTGACTCTACACTTTTCATATTCATTCGCAGGTTTTGATATTTGTGAAGATCAGTAAACATTTCACGCATCGGGCACGATTTGGGTTTATTCCGAATAATTTAAATTTGAGTGCAAGTTATGTATAATATTTTAAATCTCCTTAATGGAGTTAAACAACTTGGCATATGTGTGTTAAATAAGCGAGGATGTATATTTTAAAGTTTCGATCCGTTCCTGTAATTTATACGCCTCGTATTTTAATGTATGATGAACGATTATATTTATATGTGTGTGTGATAAACTATTAAGTTTTTTTAAAGTGTCTCTTTTATTAAATAAAATTTCCTTGGATTTATTCCAATATTATCGCTGCACGCATTAAAAATATATATATATATACATATATATATATATATTCATCTGTTTTGGTTATGTAAACCAAATAAAATTTATTAGACTTATTTTATACTTATTACAGCATTATCAGCTTATGCGTAAATTATATGTTAACTTATCCGGAAAGTAAGTAACATATATATTAAACTCTGATTTTATGCAAGTATGCCTGCTAGCCGTAGCGTATTCCGGACGGCCCGGAATGCGTGGCGGTAACATCGGCCCATTCTTCCCACACTGTGCTTCCGCTGTTCTTTTAGGGAAAATGGGGGTGTTACAGATTGGTATCAGAGCCTAATAATAACAAAATTTATTGATAGTGACTTTGAAAAAAGTGATTATTTTTTTTGGACTGACTATAAAAAAAATAATTGATGGCATCTTTGAAAAAAAAGTAGTGCCGGATTTAATGGCTTTGAAAAAAGTGATGGCATCTTTTTAAAAGTTTGTCTTTTTGTTCATTTTCAAAGTTATCTGAACGGGTGCCTAGGATTTAATGCCCGGATTTAATGTTTTTATGTTTTTGAGGTGTTTAAATATATACTCCTGTTCATGTGCCTGCTGTGTGTGTGCCTCGGGTGAAGTAAGTACCTGGAAAATTTTATATTGTTTATTTTGTGGTGATGCTACAGAGTGTATGTTGGACTTTGGTTGGACGAGTAAGAAAGTCTTATATAGTACTTTTTCTCAAAAAAAAACATTTAAATTATATATATAATTTTAAACATATATATAAAATATGCCAAGTACTATTTTTTTTAAAAATATATTTTGGGATGGGAACACACACATATGCATATAGGCACGAGCAGAAATCTTTGCTTTATAGGTGTTTATTTATATTTATATTTTCTTTTCAAATAGCGTAAAAAAACAAATAAATAAATAAATAAATAAATAAATAAATAAATAAATAAAAATAAATAAAATAAATAAATAAAATAGAATATTAGATATGCGTGAACATGAAAAGATTTAAAGGGGATTTTATAGGTAATTATTTTGTTGTTAGGCCATGATAGATGAATACACGGTGGGTCATGCACGGATTAAATAGATTACTTCACTGTGATAGTGTGTTCTGATAGTAAGTCATGGTACATTAATAAACAAAGACCCACATCAAATCCTCTCGATCATGAGATAATAGATTTATTCATTAAAATTTAATTAATCTTAGAATTTAGCGGTAGCATACCTGAATAATAAATTCTATCAGACTTATAGGGTTTTGAACTACTCGTGAAAATAATAATAGACGAGTAATAAATGTGTCAATATTTAATAATTTTCACAAGTATGAGATTATTTGTGGTTTTCAGATGCCTCGAGGACGCCCAAGGAAATACCCGGTAAACCCACCTGTTGCACCTAACCCTGTTGAAGGAGCACAGAACCCGGCGGAAAATAGACAAGACCCTATCGAGGGTCGGCAAGCCCGGTTGGAACAGTTGTTACTTACTATTGGTGCTGCTGTGGAACGACAATTGGCGAGACAAGAAGAACAAGAGGAACAACCCACGGATTATATTGGGGCTATCCACAAGTACCAGCCGCCCAGATACGCCGGACATGAGGATCCGGCCAAATTGGAAGGTTGGATAGAAGCATTTGACAAGTTACTAGAGGCAGTGCAATGTCCAGCAGAAAAAATGGTAGAAGTGGCTACTTCTTCCTGAGTGGCAAAGCAAATACTTGGTGGCGAAACCAGGAAGATCGGAACATCAGTTGGCCAGAATTTCAGGAAGCCCTGCGAGTAAGATTCTACTCCATTAGTGTGAAAAATGCTAAGTATGAGGAATTCGTCACTCTAAGGCAAGGCAATCGCTCTGTCCACGACTACTATGAGAAATTCAACGAGCTCATTCGCTTTGCTCCGGGACTGGTAAACACTGATCATGCACAGGCTCAGAAGTTCGAGCTCGGCCTGAACCAGGAAATCCGCGAAGGATTGGGAGGAAAACAGTTTTTCAGTCTCCAGAAGCTTTATGACCGAGCCATGACAGTGGAGAGAATTCGACAACCTAAGCGAAGGGAGGAAAACGTCGGACAGTCCTCTACTGCTAATAAGAAAGGGCGCTTTGAAAGAAAACAGGATAGAAGGAACCTTGGGCCACGCCAGAACTTCTATGGCCCCAACCCAAGAAATGACAATCGCCCTCCTATTCCACTACCCTGCCCTAAGTGTAACAAACGTCATTGGATGCAAGTCTGCCCCAGATTCGGGGACTGTTTCAGATGTGGCCTTAATGGCCATATGGTCAATGATTGTGGCATACGTTTGGACGTTAACAAGTTGCGGGAGGATCTCAAGAGGGACCCTCGCTTCAGAACAGAGGAATGCTTGAAAGGGAACCAGGGAACCCACAGCCAAACCAGGGTCGTAATCAGACAAACCCTCCACCAGTTGCTCGGAACAACCAGGGACGACTGAACGTGGTTAACCGAGCTGATCTCCATGAAGCAGACGGCGTCATAGCTGGTACGTTTACAGTTAAAGGTTTTGCGACATATGTTTTATTTGATTCTGGAGCATCATATTCCTTCATGGCAAGTAAGAAAGCGGAACAACTAGGATTTAGAACACCTAGTACAGTAAACTTAGGTGTTTCTTTACCTAATGGGATAGTGGTGAATTGCTCACAGAAGTATATGGACGTGCCAATCCTTATATACGGGGTTGTGTTTGCAGCGGACTTGATTAAGTTCGACTTGCAAGACTTTGATATAATTCTGGGAATGGATTGGTTGACACGACACAAGGCTACCATTGACTGCGCTCAACAGAAGGTAACGGTGTATGGTCCCAATAAGAAGAGATTATCTATCTATGCGGAGCCATCGAAACCGAGGATTAAGATCATCACGGCTCTAAAGATGAGGGAGTTAGCAACTAAGGGATATCCAATTTATCTCTATCACGTTGAGGACAAAGAAGCTGAGGGAATTGTCCTAGGGAAAATCCCGGTTGTTCGAGATTTTCCGGACGTATTTCCAGATGATATACCGGGAATGCCACCACACAGAGGAGTAGAATTCACCATCGATTTGGCGCCAGGGACGCAACCTGTGTCCAAAGCCCCATATCGAATGGCACCTGCAGAGAGCAAGGAATTAAAGGAGCAACTGGAAGAATTACTTGATAAAGGTTACATCAGACCAAGTACGTCACCATGGGGAGCTCCAGTGTTGTTCGTTCGCAAGAAAGACGGTAGTATGCGACTTTGTATAGACTACCGTGGATTGAATCAGGTGACAATCAAAAATAAGTATCCTCTCCCAAGGATTGATGATCTGTTTGATCAATTGAAAGGTGCAAGGATATTCTCAAAAATTGATCTGAGATCTGGATATCATCAGCTGAGGGTGGCTGAAGAGGATATTCCAAAGACGGCTTTTCGAACCAGATATGGGCATTATGAATTTACAGTAATGTCATTCGGGTTAACGAATGCCCCAACAGTATTTATGAGTCTGATGAATGACGTGTTCCGCGAGCTGTTGGATATCTGCGTAGTTGTGTTCATTGACGATATTCTGATCTACTCCAAAGGGGAGCGCGAGCACGAGGAACACTTACGCAAAGTTTTGACAATACTAAGGGATCACCAGTTGTACGCAAAATTGTCAAAATGTGAATTCTGGCTGAACAAGGTGTCCTTTCTTGGACACACCGTATCAGCTGAAGGAATTTCGGTGGATCCAGCCAAAGTGTCAGCAGTGGTTGAATGGCCTGTACCGACTTCGCAGACTGAAATAAGAAGTTTCCTTGGTTTAGCAGGATATTACAGACGGTTTGTGCAAGACTTCTCTAAGATTGCTAGACCGTTGACGCAGAATTTGAAAAAGGGAAGCAAGGTGATATGGACTCCGGAGTGCAACGCTGCGTTCGAGAGATTAAAAAGGAGGCTAACCACGGCTCCTATACTAACACTTCCTACAGACACAGATGATTTTGAGGTATACAGCGATGCATCCAATAATGGACTAGGGTGTGTCCTAATGCAGCTCAGAAAAGTAATAGCATATGCATCTCGACAGTTGAGACCTCACGAGGAAAATTATCCCACACATGACCTAGAACTTGCAGCGGTCGTGTTTGCACTGAAAATATGGAGACACTACCTGTATGGGAGGAAATGCAAGATCTACAGCGATCATAAGAGTCTAAAGTATATTTTTACTCATAAAGAGTTAAATATGCGACAAAGGAGATGGTTGGAATTGATTAAAGATTAAGATTTGGACATTATTTACCATGAGGGTAAAGCAAATGTCGTAGCAGACGCACTTAGCCGCAGGACTACGCATATGACAAGTATGAAGGTCATTCCACCGGAGTTGTATAAGGAAATAGCCAAATTTGGAATCGAGTTGGTGTATGAAGGGACACCAACAAGATTGTTTAGCACGATTGCTATTCGGCCAGATTTCTTTGAGGAAATTCGAGCTGGTCAACAAGGGGATGTTAAGTTGGAGAGAATAAAGGCCAAGATTGAACAGGGAAAGGCGTCTGACTTCCAAATGGAAGCAGATGGATGTATTAAATTTCGGGGACGTTGGTGCATACCACAAGCATGTACCGAGTTAAAAAGAAAAATTTTGGAAGAAGGGCATGAGATGCCATATTCGGTTCATCCGGGAGGAGATAAGTTGTACAAGGATCTAAAGGAACCCTTTTGGTGGCCTCGAATGAAACAGGAAGTAGCAGATTTTGTTGAACAATGCCCTATCTGTCAGAAGGTTAAAGCGGAAAGGAAGAAACCCATCGGATTGGTTAAACCGTTGGACATCCCAACCTGGAAATGGGATAGTATCTCGATGGACTTTGTCTCAGGATTGCCGAGGACGCCATCGGGATATGATAAAATTTGGGTTATCGTCGACAGGTTAACCAAGGCTGCTATCTTCATACCTATGCGAGAAAAATGGAGTATGGAACAGTTAGCAAAGGCCTATGTGGAGAATGTGGTAAGGAGACATGGAGTTCCGCAGGACATAGTGTCAGACCGTGATGGAAGATTTACTTCAAATTTCTGGACGAAGCTTCAAGAAGCACTTGGTACAAAGCTTAACTTAAGTACGGCTTTTCACCCGACAACTGACGGACAAACTGAGAGGACTATTCAAACACTTGAGGATATGTTGAGATCATGTGTCTTGGAGTTTGGTGGTAGCTGGGAGAAACATTTGGCACTAATAGAGTTCTCGTACAACAATAGCCATCACGCGAGCATTGGAATGGCACCGTTCGAAGCTATGTATGGGAGGAAGTGTCGCAACCCTCTATGTTGGTTTGAGAAAAATGATCCGATCCAAGTTGGACCTCAAATGATCGAAGAGTCAAGAAAAATAATTGAAAAGGTCCAACAACGGATTAAGGCGGCTCAAGATAGGCAGAAAATGTATGCTGACAAGCATCGAAGAATTGGCGAATTTAAAGTAGGGGATAAGATCCTTCTTAAAGTATCTTCCATGAAGGGTGTAATGAGATTTGACAAGCGCGGAAAATTGAGTCCAAGATATATTGGACCTTTTGAAATAACTGCTAGAGTCGGACCATTGGCCTATAGATTGGCCCTACCAGAAGAATTATCTAGAGTTCATAACGTATTTCACGTATCTCAACTTAAGGAATATCATCAGGACCCGAAAAGGGAAGTGATGCCCGAGATAATCGAATTGGATGAGAACTTAACATATGAAGAGCATCCCGTGCGAATCTTGGATTCAAAGGAACGAACCACTAGGCGAAAATCGATCCGGATGGTAAAGGTGCAGTGGTCAAGGCATGACGAGAGAGATGCAACTTGGGAGGTAGAAACTGATATAAAGGAAAAATACCCCGAATTGTTCCACGAGATTTGAAGACCAAGAATCACTCGGTGTACCATGTAAGAGGATATATTAATGTATTGAACTACTTATTATAATGCAAGATTTTTTCATGACCACATTGTGTGGCTTCGAGGACGAAGCCTTATTTTAAGGAGAGTAGACTATAACACCCCATAAATTTTGCATAAAATCTAAATTTCAAATAAGTGACATTTAAATTTTCCTAAAATGAAATGTCTTCTAAATTCTACTTGTTGATCATTTAATAATTTAAAATAATATTTTTTAGGACTATTTAATTGAAATTAATTAGCCATTTCTAAACCTAAAACCCCAACTAACATTTTAATACAAATTAAATCATGTAATGAGCTACCATTGAAATAAAAAAATAAAAAAAAATAAAAACTTGGGTCCACTAGTTGTAAACCTTGGAACAAATATAATTGCACATGAGTTAGTGATAGAATAAATTGCATGGTTGAATTTAAATTTTTAGCTAATTATATTATGTAGTATTTTAATAATTAATGGGTACAAGTCCGATGGTACCATTAATTTATAAATGTCGGATTCAATATTATTAGATATGGATTAAAAATTTTAAGTGTTACAAAAATTATTAAGTCCGTAATTTAAATAGGTTAGTTGATTAAATCCACAATTAAGAATAAAATTGGGCCGATTAATTATATAGTCCAATAAGCAAAAATAACAAAATAAATTGAGTCCAAACAATAAGGCCCAACCCAACTCAAAAGCCCAGTCCAATTGAAACCCTAACCCTAATTCACCCTACTGCTGCCGCCCCTTCTTTTCCGGCGCCGCTCTCGCCTGCGAGATTCCGGCGAGCCACCGGCCACCGCCTCCGGCCTCTTTCCGGACCTCCGCCGCCACCATTTTCCATTTCCGACCACACCAACACCTCCCCACTCTTTTTCCGGCCACCTCCAACCCCCAAAGCCACCGCAACACTCGGCCACCCACCACCTCCGACCATCTCCGCCGCCGCCCTGCTCCACTGCCGCAGCCACCACCCGCCACCATCTTCTCCATCCACCTCCATTCCCGGATCCAAATCCCAACAACACCAAATCAAAAATAAAACATGAACAAGAAGAAGAAGTGGGAAGGGAAGGAGAGGGCCGACGAGGCCGCTGCCGCCTAACCGCCGCCCGTCGCCGCCGGAACCGACGGCCTCCACCACGGTCGCCTCGCCTCCTCGCGACCACCGCCGTTCCTTTTTCCATCTCGCCACCTGCTCGCCACACCACAACCACCACCAGGGCCTCACCGCCGCCACCGGACCACCACCACCAAGCTCCGGTGTCCCGGCCATTCCAACCACCATACCCCCACTGCCGCAACCAGACCACCGCCGCCGCCGCTCCTCTGGCCCCGCATCCGACCACCACAGGCCACCACCGCCACTGCCCTCCTTCAATCTCCACTGCACCACCGCCACCTGCACACCACCACCCTTTAATTTCTCCAACATCCAACAACCAAATACCCATTAATTTCTCCAACATCCAACATCCAACAACCAAATACCCTTTAATTTCTCCAACATCCAACAACCAAATACCCATAAAATAAAATATAAAAATAAATAAATAAATAAAATAAAATAGAAAGAGATAGAGAAGGAGGCCATTGTCGGCAACCGGTCGCCATCGCCGTATCTCCATCGCCGCTCGTTGTGTGCCCGGAGAAATCCATGAGCATGGGGACTAATTAAGTTGAAAGGAGAGTTGTGGAGGAGAAGGAAAGTTGTGGAGGATATTTATTTTTTTTTTTGTAGGGACTAATGGTGTTGAGGGTATTACAGAGGAACGCGGATATTGGTTATAAAATTATCCCCAGTCAGCTCACACTCACTCTTCCTCCTTCCCATATTATTTCCAACATCTCTTTCCTATTACAACTATTTTTTTTTTATTCTTCCAACTTTCCAGCTATTTCCACGTTTTATTTTGCCATTTTGAGAGCAGTAGGAGATTTCAGAAATTCTCTGGTAAGAATTAATAGTATTGAAAAATGTATAGTTATTATTTATTCTAAAATATTATTATATATTAAATTAATGTTAAAATTTTTGCTAGCCAAATAACTGAAAAAGGGGTATCTGCTCGTGGCCTGTGCGTGTGTCATACCATTTCGTCACGGTAACTGTAAGTAGATTTTTACTCTTTGGAGTAAGCCCAAATTATTTTAGCTTAAGCACAAATTTTAAATACCGCTTTATTATATTTTAAATTTATGCTTATTGCTCCCTACAGTTTTTGAAATATTGGTATGCTATTTTTACTGTGCTTAATAATTGTTATGACCATTCTCAAAATTCTACGGATTTTTGAGCGCGCATTGTTACGGGGGTGGGACTGTGTGTGGGTCGTTGCTGCCCAGCTCCCACGTTTGTTGTGCAATATTTAGCCACACGGGGACCATTGGGATTATTCAGTCCGATGCCATTTCCTTATCTCACAGTGGGTTTGAGGAAATTTCTTACCTCCCCCACGCCCTTGAGTGTGTGTGCGAATTGGGCCCTACGGCGGGGAACCTGCACATCACGGTGGCTGAGATAATTATTTCTCGATAACGCATATTGTTATATTATCTGTTCCCGGGATATAGACTAATATTTCATTTATGTATAAATTATCCTCGTTTAAGCATGCCTTATTCCCTAAATATTATTTAAATTATTTCCGTAACTCGACCTCCTCCGGGAGTAAGGGTCTACTTACTCAGCGATTGTTTTTCGCTGACTCTACACTTTTCATATTCATTCGCAGGTTTTGATATTTGTGAAGATCAGTAAACATTTCACGCATCGGGCACGGTTTGGGTTTATTCCGAATAATTTAAATTTGAGTGCAAGTTATGTATAATATTTTAAATCTCCTTAATGGAGTTAAACAACTTGGCATATGTGTGTTAAATAAGCGAGGACGTATATTTTAAAGTTTCTATCCGTTCCTGTAATTTATACGCCTCGTATTTTAATGTATGATGAACGATTATATTTATATGTGTGTGTGATAAACTATTAAGTTTTTTTAAAGTGTCTCTTTTATTAAATAAAATTTCCTTGGATTTATTCCAATATTATCGCTGCACGCATTAAAAATATATATATATATATACATATATATATATATTCATCTGTTTTGGTTATGTAAACCAAATAAAATTTATTAGACTTATTTTATACTTATTACAGCATTATCAGCTTATGCGTAAATTATATGTTAACTTATCCGGAAAGTAAGTAACATATATATTAAACTCTGATTTTATGCAAGTATGCCTGCTAGCCGTAGCGTATTCCGGACGCCCCGGAATGCGTGGCGGTAACATCGGCCCATTCTTCCCACACTGTGCTTCCGCTGTTCTTTTAGGGAAAATGGGGGTGTTACATCGGTATGGCAACAGTATGAAAATATTTCATACCGAAAGGTGCGGTACGGCAACGGTATGAAAATTTCCATACCGTAAGGTTCGGTACGGTATACGGTACGACGAAATTTTTTCGGCATACCATATCGACCCACCCCTAATTTCTCCTTCTAGATTCATCTATATGTGTAAGTTATGTGTAGTATATATTTATATACTTCATCCGGTTTTAAAAAATATTAACTTTTGCATAGTAAACACTATTCATTGAGTAATTTTGATTCGACTTTTTAACATAGTTATATAAGATAAAACATAGTCAAGTGAGATCTTGTTAGATTCGTCTAATAACGTAGTTTTATTATATTAAAGTTTTATAATTTTTTATTTTATAAAATTTGAGATATTATTCTTTAAAAATATATATTGGATTGCGTGAAAACAAGAAATGTTAACATTTTTTGAATACGGATGGAGTATTAAATACCTATAGGGGAATTGCATTACAGAAGGTAATTGAATGCAGGAAAGTAATGCAATACAAAGCAATGAAATTTTTGAAATGTTTACATAGTATTTTGAAAATTCTTCAATGCTAAGAAATTATTTCTATTTATAAGTGTTCAATAAAACTATTTTAGGGCATCGCCAACAAGGGAGCTAAAAAATTTAGCTCCCCATGCCCCACTGCCACAAATTGCTGATGTGGCAAATGCTCCTCCAAATTGGAGGAGCACTGCCGGGCATACTGTGCCCGACAGCTTTTGCAGTTTTTTTTTTTGTTTTTTTTTAAATTTTAAAATACAATAATTACAAGTATAAATAACTAAATAATTCTGTAAAAAAATTAATTAAAAAGATTTTTTTATATTTTTATTTAATTTCTTTACAATAATGATGTGGAAAATATTGAGTTGTTTTATTATAAATGAAAATGAGATAAAGTTAATTAATGATGTGGAAGAAAAAGAAGATGATGTGGGAAAAAATAGGAGAGTTAGGAAAAAGTAGGAGAACTTTGTTGGAGATGGCCTTATAGTTATAGGGTCTTCTAAGGGCATGTTTGGATTGACTTTTAAAAAAAATAGAAGCAGAAGTGAAAGCCAAAAGCAGAAGTAGATAACTTTTGTGTTTGGATGGAATGTTTGAAAACAGTTTTTTTTAAAAGTGTGTTTAGATATGTAAAAGTAAAAAGTGCTTTTGAAATGTGTAAATTACCAAAAAGATATGCTATTTATTTATAGTAGTATATATTTATAGTGTAATTAAAATAAATTAATAGGGGTTTTGTGACTCTGCACACATTACTAGGTGCTTTTGGCTTCTGCTTTTCGGAGAAGCACCCTCTGGGCTGAGGGCTGCTTCTCCCAGAAGCACTTTTGCAGTTTTTCGAGGTGCTTTTGCTTTTTCTAAAAAGTAGAGCTGTAAATAGAACAAACAGTTCGTGAGCTGAGCTCGTTTCGACACGTGTTCGTTCGTTAACAGCTCGTTTGGTAAGTTAAACGAACCGAGCTCAAACACATAATTTGGTTTGTGTGTTCGTTCGTTAAGTTCGCGAACAGTTCGGAATTCTTTTTTAATGGAATATATATTATAAAAAATAAATATTTTATCTAGATGTTCTTTCTATTTTTTATTTTTTATTAATTTCACATTTTTCTCATAAATTATATTACAAGATATATTACATTTTCACACCTAATTTAATTCTAAAACAAATAAATTTATTAATAAAATAAATGGTTCGTTAACCGAGCTCGACTAGACTCGTGTTCATTCGTTATTAGCTCGTTCGTAAGGTTAAACGAACAGAGCTCAAACATGAAAATTGGCTCGTTAAATTTTTTTGCTCGGTTCGTGTTCGTTCGTTAAGCTTAACGAAAAGAGCTCAAACACTTAAAGCTCGGTTCAGTTCGACTCGTTTATAGCTCTACTAAAAAGCCAAAACAAACACTCTTTTTTCTTCAAAAGTGCTTTTGACAGAAGCAAAAGCCAAAAACACTTGAAAAAAACCATTCCAAACAGGCTCTAAGCATATTTTTGTGAATGGGCCAAGAGTATTTAATTTATAACTGTTCATCATATAGTAATTCTGTGTCTCCAAACTCTCGTCTCGCCCAAAATCAGACTAATCGAATCCCACTATTCCCCAAAATCATTTATCAAGGCTGAAGCGCGCAGGTAGGGTAGGGCTCCACTACGCTTTTGAGGTGCCGACGATTCTCGATTCAAGAACATGGAATCGGTAGCAGACAAAAAGGATATCAACGACACCACGCCTCTCTCTTCCGATGAAGATAGAGAACGCGTTGCACTCGATCTCAAGGCCGGCCTCCACCCTCTCAAAGTTCGTCTTCTTCCTCCCTCGCTGTTGCTTTCATCGCTTTTCGTTACTACGTATAATTTAATTTTTACTACCCTGGAATCAATTTTACGTTCTGGGTTCTTCCTTTTCAATGCCCTTACGGATTAGGGATGATGCATATATTATTGGCTTTAAGTGAAAGATAATCTTAGTAGCGTGATTGGGAAGTGTTTCTAGATGGTTAGTTTAGAGGAGGACTATGCCGGAATTTATGTATTCGTAGTTCTGTTCATTCATTTGATGTTCTGATTGAAACTTGATTTATTGTTTCTTAATTTTATGCCTGTAAAGCAGTTGTCTTGAGTTAACCTCTTATGTAAGGGATACTTAATGTGTTCTTGGCATTGTTGTTTCATAGCTAACGAAATTGACATTCAAATACCTTTAGTATTTTTCTTTAGAAGCATATAAGTCTGACTTTGAAAATCCCCCCCCCCCCTTTTGTTTTTTAAAAAAAACAGACAAGAAAAAATGAATAATAATAATCTCAAATATTTACATCTGTGTATCCATTTCCGGAGTACTCTATAGCTAAAGCAATTATATGGTTCTTTCATTCTGTGCTTGGTGTGTTGGTTTTAGACAATTATGGGAATGCTAGAGAAATATATTGAAAAAGAATTGGAGAAAGGAATATATATAGAATGGTTTGAGTTAGAAAACATACCTGAATCGATTTTCCCCAATTTTTATGTTTCATGTTGCATCAACCGTTCTGCAATTTCATTTGGATTCTTTTTCTCATCAGTATCATTACACTACCCTGCCCCTTGCTCTTAGTTTATCTTCTTTTGTTTTTAGCCAAGTTCATTGACTAATGTATCAGACACTGTCTACAGAATTTTCCAGTTTCCAATACTATTTTAAATGATTATTTTGTTTGCAGTTGGGGTGATTTTGATGATTGAGTTGTCATTTAACTACATTCATGGAATTCACTGTGAACTTGCATTTATTTGTCATCTTTTTCTTATTTCCTGTATATGTGATCTTCAGCACAAATTTGTGTTTTGGTACACTCGCCGAACTCCTGGAGTCCGGACTCAAACATCGTATGAGGATAATATCAAGAAAATCGTGGAGTTCAGTACGGTATGCTCTTCTTTTACCAGGATCAAACATTTCAGGCCATGGTGTCATGCACTATTTTTAGTATGCTATGCGCTATTTTTTATTGTGTAGTTATCACGAATTTGGCTTGTTTCAGGTTGAAGCCTTTTGGGTCTGCTACTGCCACTTAGCCCGACCTTCTGCATTGCCGAGCCCAACTGATTTGCATTTATTCAAGGCAGGGATTCGTCCATTGTGGGAGGTATGTGTATTAATTCAGTCATTTTTCTGCTGCTTCTAATTTATTCTAAAGACTGTCTCTCATTTTTTCCATATCTCACACAATATATATTAATTCGCCAGGATTCTGCTAACTGCAATGGTGGGAAGTGGATCATTAGATTCAAAAAGATCGTATCAGGCCGATTCTGGGAGGACCTGGTATGACAACAGTACTTTTTAGTACCATTTGCTCTGTTTAATAAAAAAACAAAACTTTCTTGTTTTGGGTGTTCCACTTTGAAAAAAAAAAAAAATTACTACTATGTTTCCTCTCCTATCCCACTAATAAAAAACCTCATTCTCCCTCTTCCTCAATAGCCCCACAAAAAGCTATGTTTTATGTGATGGATAATTGGATATAATATCATTCAGGGGTAGGTATGAGATACCCAACCATAATTTAATTTGTTTTCTTGTATGTGCTGGCAACTTTTGTTATGCGTATACTTGGGATGTCCATGGTCACGTCATGAGAGCTCTTTTAGGTTAAAAATTGAACTATTAGGACATTGTTTTAATGCTGATGGTGTCTTTCTTCAATTATCGAAGTACTCAGATCCTGCTATAAGTTTGTTTTGATTAGATGCTATGAACTGATGTGTGTAATTTTCTTCTTTAATTAGGTACTGATGATGGTCCTTTGCTAATTGAATGCTGTACATTATCGTTTGAAATTAGCATTCGATTCCCATTTCTATCTAAAAAAATTGATTAATAATTGTGTTGTGGGACATTCACCTGCAGGTTCTAGCCTTAATAGGAGACCAACTGGATTATGGTGATAATATATGCGGTGCAGTATTAAGTATCCGTTTTAATGAGGATATATTAAGTGTGTGGAACCGAAACGCATCTGATCATCAGGTCAGCAGTTCTTTTGGCTTTTTAAGCCTTCTTTCCTTTCATGATGAACTCTGTTTAGGGGCATACTCTTATTTGTTTTGTTGCCAAAACAGGCAGTGATGGCTCTCAGGGACTCCATCAAGCGACACTTAAAGCTTCCCCACAGTTATGTGATGGAGTATAAGCCCCATGATGCTTCCCTACGAGACAACTCCTCATATCGCAACACGTGGTTGAGAGGATAGGGTTATTAGTTTGAACTGCGAATAGAAGCTGTTGCTTGTTGTAACCAGCTTTTTCATATGAAAATCCTGTTGAGTATCAATTAGGCCTTCATTGGAACTTGCAGGATTCCTTCCCATCCCCAAACCACCACATTGTTGTTTGGCTAACTCATGTTATGTTCTATCTTCTGATACTCTCGAGACCTTTTATGATACTACATTACTCCTGGTAGTTGCCAATGCTTATACTAGTCAGATATCTTTGATTAATTTTCATGATGCTAGTGTATATTGTGGTTGCCCCTGGCCTGTTTATTTCCCTTGGCGTGTTTTTATGATATTCACAGCTGTTGTTCGTAATCTATTCTACTGCAATTTTCCTGCACATCATATACTTCCTTCAAGCTTTTTTATGGATGCATCTCTTGAATAGAGTTGTATGGCAGGAGGCATAGAATCACCTACCTTTTGAGTTTTAGAACAATGTGCCTCCATGTTTTGAAGGCTTCACATCTTAAATGTGAGGAAAATAAGTTAAAAATATATGAGCATTGTTGGCTGTATGTTGGAGCCTGCACACATCCTATCAACATTTCATGTATATCATCAAATGAACATGTAGTTGATGCCAAGTGATATCCCATGTAATTATATTTTATTGTTGCATCATAGTTATTTCTATACATTGTTTCATTAGCCTTTGATCAGTTAAAAATATTTCTAGTGATATTAATAATAACTGTTGTTGAACTGAAAAATCTGTCATTGAGAACACTTTTTGTGGAACAATCAGATAAGAACTATTGATGATGAAACATTGTGGGGAAGGGGATTGTAACTCTATCTAGATTGATAGGGAACTACAGAGAGGAGGAAGATCCCAGAGTAGGTTGTCGTGATCAGTGGTTGGACATGGTCCGTAACGCACAGCCTCCATCTCCATCTCCATCTCCATGTACTCGTGAACACCATTTATCGCATAAAGGGATGCTGATATCTGCCTTTCAACTTTCATTCGCTCAAATTCTGATGATACTTCTACGGTCTTCATCATGATATGATCGCAACTACTCCTCGCCACAGGCTGTATATCCAGCAGTAGTTCAGGAACAGCTGCTAATGAGAAGCTGCGACAATCATAACCCCAAGCAGAGTCCCCTGCTGCATATCGAGGCTGAGCAGCCAATCCCATACGATCGCCTTCAGCCTCACCCATGCTACTCATACAGTCGCTCATATCAGGTTTGTACACATCATCAAAACCATCCAACAACTGGCTCATCGTTGCCATCATCATCTCATCATCAGCTGATGCAACTGAGGATGGATCCTGATCATGATTGGTAATATTTGCATCGGTATGATCAACACTGCTACTACTAGCAGCGCTCGTTGTGCAAGTCAATGCACTGTCATCACTACACGCGACACTTGCACTTGTATCCAAGTCTTGACATGTCTCCATGCTCTCCAACGCTTGCTGCTTCGCCTTTTTCACAGCTGCACCGCTCCTCTTGCTGTTGAGAAGATTCTTGATACGGGACGCCAGATGGGAGCTGGCGCACCCTTCAGTCGTAGTAAAATTCGTGCGAGTATTTGAGCCTCGCAGGAGGCGGGCAGCCTGATCATATGCAAGAGCAGCTTCTTCAGGAGTCTCAAAAGTTCCAAGCCACATCCGAATCTTCTTGGTCGTGTCCTTGATCTCTGCAACCCACCTTCCGGAAGCTCGTCGCCTAACTCCAATAAACTTGTTCTTGCTGCTGTTGATTTTGTTCCTTGCTTTTGTCTTGGTGGTTTTGGTTGATGGCATCTCTATTGTCTGTGGCTGGTGGTGTTGAAAGTTGATTTGCATATTGGGCTATTACAAGGTGAAGAGAAGCAAATGAATTTGGAAGGATAAGGAATGATCAAATGTGAAGTGGTGTGGGAATTGTTTTGGGGTCTAAATAGTATATGTAGTTCCATTCAAACGGTCAATTGCCAATCCTCAATTGTTTTTTAATCTCTTTGTTGTTTTTTTCTATTTGTTTCTTTTAATTATTTCTTTCACGTCAGTGTTGCTTTTCCTTGTTTTTCTTTCTTTCTCCCCAGTAAAATAAAGAATTAGAGGAATATGGTAATAATTATGGCCACTTGCAAGTTTAAAACTAATGTGGTCTCTGTCATGGTGTCAGCGATTATATATAGGTAATATATGAAGGCAAAAATAATGCCATCCGGCAAAATTTTCATAACTCAAGTGTTAATGCTCGAATATGAGACATTTTTGGGGAGTTTGATTCGTCGATATGTTATAGTTTAAGCCAAACATATTGAATATAATCGGGTCAGAACCCATAATCGAGAAAGACCCGAGGTTGGGTCGGGTCTTGGGTCTTACAAAAATGACCCAGAACCAATCTGTGGGCATCCCTAAGGATGGCAATGGGTCCGAGTCAGATCCAGAACCGAACCGAACCCGAGCCCTGGGTTGGTCTTGGATCTTGGTGGAACCGACCCAGACCCGACCCATTGCCATCCATAGGGAAAACTCAATAAAGTATTCCGACGAGTACGTGATCATATATAATCAAGTCTTCTGAATTCCATTTCCTAGATTGTGGGTTTAATAACCGTTCACCTCATTTGTGTATTTGTAATTTGTGTGGTATGTATTTAAAAGAAAATATTCAATAAATTTGGCATCTTTCTAAGAGAGGACGTGGTAACAACTAACAACATTCCTTTACGGAGAATGTTGTGAACCTCCAATTGCATTCATATAATTAAAATAGCAATAATTTAATCTATTAAATTAATACTTATCGTATAATATCTCCGGCCTTTTAAGGCCATCCAGCTAAAAATAATTATCGTCTAATAGAAAGGGTCTTAAACATGTTAAAATATTTTATATCATATGAATCTTAATTTACAACTTAACCAAATGTTTAAACTTAAATTGCACAAATGAGGCTTCTACAAATTAACTATGGTAAAAAAAAATAAAAAAATAAAAAAAAAAAATCCACGACCCCATATAGAGATTAGAGCTCGCAAAAATCAATCTAATTCGTATTGTTTCATAACTATATAAGTTTTTTGGCGTGTACTGTGTATCCACATGCCAATATAAGTTAATATAATATTATTAATATATATATTAACAATATAACACAGTTCAATAATTCATTTCAAACATAAAATTATATATGTTGTATTTATAAGTTTTATTTATTTATGTATAACTAAATGTTGTTAGAATGTTAATTTATAATTTATCAATATACAAATCTAATTAAATTAAAAAAATAGTACAAAGGTTAAACTTAAGATTTATTAAAACATAATATAAATACAATATAAAGTTTAAAAAGTGCAATCAAGCCCAATTGTTGTTTTAAGGCTGTCCAGATAATGGAATTGCAGAGAATTGATGCAGAGAATGAGAATTGGGTTAGAGAAATAGAATTGATTATCATGTTTGGTACAACAGAGAATTCAACAGAGAAATAGCATAGATATTCAATTTAATTATTTTAATTTACTTATTTTTCTATACTTATTATAATATAATCATATTTATATATATAATATATCATTATTCAATTGTTATAGATATAATTAATTTTATTTTTCTATTTAAGTATCCTAATTAAAATTCAAATAATTATTATTTTTGTCTACCAAATACATATTTAATTATTTTTAAATTCATTCATGAGAATAAATTTATTATATACTTTTATTTAATATTTTTATTAGATTTTATTTTTATTTTATTTAAAATATTATTTTCTATTATTTATTAAATATTTTATTTTATTTTATTTAATAGAATATATTTTAATTTTTAATTAGTCAATTTTTTTATATATTTTATATTTTTTATTTAATTTACTTTAATTGAATATAAGTATAATTTAGTTATTTATATTTAATTTTATATAAGTTAGTTTATTATTTATATTTGGAAATTTATTTATTTTGTATTATTTTTAAAATTTAATTTAGTATATTGAAGGCATAATGATTAATTCTCTCCAATTCTCTACTTATAATAGAGAATCCAAAATGGAGAATGAGAATTGATTTATTTCTCAATGTTGAAATCTCTAGGATAAACAAACAAGAGAAATGGAATCAATTCCATTTCCCTACCCCCAATTCTCTCTACCAAACACATTATAAATGTTTCTCTTTATTTTTTAGATAACAAAATTGGTAAGTGTTTCTTTTGCTTATAGTAATATAGTAGTAGGTATATTATGCATGCTCATTTTAGACGGAACATTAAACAAGGGATTTTTTTTTAAAAAAAAAAGAAGAAAAAAAAAAGCAATTTGGGTATAAGGGGAGGTAATTAGCGTGCTAAGTGAGGCATAATTATATATATTACTCCTTAATTCTAGAATTATTGTCCAATTTTTATTTTTTCCAATGTTCATTAATTGATTTTGACTCTATATTATAAAAATTATACAATAAAAATATATATTGCCTGTTTGGGAATTAACTGTTAGCTGTTAACTGATTATGTGAGTAAATTGACTAATAAATTAGTTAAAATTAGTTGTTTGGCAGTTTTGAGGCAAATTTTTTGCTTATAATAAGCTAATTTCAAAAAGCAGCAATTTGTTGTTGTTTCAAAAAGAGTTAATTGAACATTATTTTAAGTTATTTTGTATTTTAAAATAAGCTAACTTATTTTAAATTGAATAGAATAAGCTAATTTTGTTTAGCTTATTTGCCAAACACCATGATAGTCAAGTTAAGCCTTGTTGAATAAGTCTAATCACATAGTGTTATAATATATACTTTATGTAGTAATATTTATTTATATATTAATCATTAAACAGATGTATTGAATTGTGTACAAAAGTGAAAATGAACTTTTTCTTTTGAGACGAGGAGTACTGTTTATTCAAATTCACGAAAATGAGAATGTTACTAATTGGACTTCTTCTGATAGTCTACTTCGACCAAGCTTTGTAAGAAAATTTCCACATGGCTTTCTTCATATTTGGATTTGATGGGATCCATTCTTCATGATTCATATGCATGTGGTGATTAATTATTAACAAGAATCAAATATCTTAATAATAATTTCTATTATTAAAAGAACAAGAGGGAATCCATGATAATAGCAATTAGAATCATCATTTTTTTTTTGTTGGCAGGTTTGAAGATGATTGTAATAATAAGATAATTGGTTGTAACAATTTGGAGTTTTTCTCCTTGTCGTGATCCATGGGGGAGAACTTTGCGAAACATTGCCACTTGGAGGCAAAATAGAAATAATGATCCAAGGACATAGAGATATTTGCTACCCAAACTAATTAAATATTATTCGGAAAAACACAAGGCTGGACCAACTTTTTCTAACATTTTAAATATAGATAGATGCTCCCAAACTATTTTCATATATACTATTCTTGAAGGGAAACAATACTTGACCAAATTTCTCAATATTTTATTTTTGATACATCAGCATATAAGGCACTTTAATTTGCTTACAGGAATATATTTGGAGTTAATACTACATAAATTATAAAATAAAATAAAAAATAAAAGAAGTGCTAACGACAATTAAGGATTTGAATTCCTACTTCTAAAACTGAGTCTTAAAAAGTAGGCCAACAATTCTTTAACATTCAGTGTTTGCACCATAAAGAAAAGAAAAAGAAGAATCTCTTAAAAATAGTTACAAAAGCACAAGGGCAAACAACTAATGAAAATTTACCATTTGTGATTTGAGTTATGGTTGTGTATTTTAAGGTTTCAAACTGATTGCCTGTCTGAGTCTGACAAGCACCTCAGCAAATAAACAAATTGTTGAATTGGTTTCATATTTTTGAATGGAACTGGTCAACCGAAGGCACACATTAAACAAACACCTCAGTGATACTCATATGGCAAGAATCAAGCAATTGCAAAAACCTATAACAAGAACAACCACTTTGGCAATAATAAATTCCAAACAATCCCATTGTATATATAGACACGCTCACGATATATACACATCTATAATATTGAACTCTCTGCTTTTCTAAATAGTAGTAATATTTTGTTGAGAATAGTACATTCTGACTTTGTCATCACGTAAAACATCTAGAATGCTTTCCAGGGGTCTATCTAGGTGATTAACACTATTCTAAATATTCATTTCATATAAACACGGAGGTATATATATATATATATATAATTTATTTCTTGATTCCATTCACATTAAACATGCATATATATAATATTACTAGCTAGAATTTATGCTCAAATAATACAAGAGAAAGCATCTTCTCTTCATTATAAAAAATTCAAGAAGATGATTCTTTAAAAAGGATTGGTTACATATTTTTTATTTTATTTTTTTGCTTGACTAATGACTATACATAAAATATTAGTACTACTAGTATTCTTTATGCCCAAAAACAAAATAAAGCATCTTGGCTATGCATAAATTCAAGAAGATGTTTATGTTTCTCTGTCAGGATTGGTTAAAGAATTACTCCCTCCGTCCCGCGAAATGTGGCTACTTTCTTTTGGACACGGTAATTTAGGTGGTGTGGTTTAATGGTTAAAGTGGTGTGGATATTTGTGTTTAAAAAGTTTAATGAATTTTGACTTTGTTTATTTTTTTAACTTTGACTTAATACTATTTTAATGATTTAATTAGAGAAAAATAGTCAAGTATGGTCTTGTTAGAATCGTCTAGGCGTCTAGTTTTAGAATATATATTTTATACAATTTTTATTTGTACCCATTTTAAAATATGAAGAATTAAAGAAATGCAAGGGACTTTGGGTAGAAAAATAAAAGTGTATTGAAGGTTGTGTAGAATAATAAAAATAATTATTTTTAATGGGATTTAGAAACCATTAAGATTCTAATTATATTTATATTAATTTAATTTATCTAAAAATGGAAAGTGGCCAAATTTCGCGAGACACCTAAAAGGAATACTAGCCACATTTCGCAGGACGATGGGAGTATGATTTTTTATTTTGGAAAGTGATGAAACATAAAAGAAGAGGAAAAAAGCCAAAACTATTCAAGTCCAAAAAGGCATTTTTTGGCAGCATCCATATGTTAGGTAGAATAGCTCACTCAAATAGCGCATCTAATACATAGACTAGTATGTGAATAAAAGTTGAGCAGAGTTAGTAGGGTGTAGGGTCATATCATAAATAAATAAATAAATGAAAATAATTTGCTACTATAATTAACATATATGTCAACTAACAATTTTATTTTGGCACTGAGTGTCAGTATATTTTTAATATGACAGTGATCACTATATAGTGGCGTCGTTGCCTCTTGGCTTCAATAATATGAATGTGTCAAGAACTTTTTGTTTTTGTGATTAAAAAAAAAAATTGATAAAATTTGGTTATAAGGTTTAGTGATCGAATTTGCGATCGAAAGTCGTTAGCTACTAAAGTTTTAATGAACGAATTCAAATTTTTTTGTGTATGTGCCTTTACTTTAATGTAAGCAAAACATTTTATGCATAACCTTGTGTTTGTATTTTCTCACATGAACAATCCATAAAAGAAAAATAGAAAAAAAAAAATAGCCCTAAATATAAGGATAATAGTTGTCATTGTCGTCACCAAATTATCATGTCATCATTGACAACAATTATTTAGTACCCTATAATTTTGTTTTATTGAATTGGTTGGGTCTCATCATCATCGTCATCGAAGCATCAAGCATGCTGCAATTACCTTTTCTTAATCAATACCCATATTTGATTATGACTAATTGTAATATTGTATGATTCATGCAATTGGAGTGCAAGCCATGCTCTCCTTGGGCCTTGGCATCTTGAGGATATTTCCTAGTTACTACTTTCAATTTCAAATCAATATTGTTTGATACTATTTATGTAATGATCTTAGTTTTACCATTTTTCTTTTGTATTCTGGGGTAGAAATATTTGTTGGTTGGAGTCCGATAATCCTTGTGTGGGAGTTGGTTTGCATGTTGATGGTAGGTTCCTGGCAACCCCAGTCTGATTGGTTTTGGTGTTTTGATTACATCTACTGAAGGGTTGGATTGAAGGAAATTCTGGCTCCATTGTCTCTGGCGGCTTCTTCATCATGGATTTTCACATGTAGTGTGTTATTGTGACTCCACGGAAGCTCTATGTTTGGTTTCTACTCAGAGCAGGTGCCATCTTGGATTGACGGCAGTTGTGCATTGTGCTTCGGATATCTTCTTCCTTTACCTGGGGTTTAAACTTTGTCATATCTTGCTTGCGTGAGGGTAATTAGGTGACGGATGCATTGGCTAGTCAGGGAGTTCGAAGTGAACTATTTTTTACTACCTAGGCTTTTTCTATGGATGGTTTTGGTTCTATTATTCATGCACCCGCACGTATAACTCAGTTTATTTCTTTGTTGGTTCTCCTTCGCCCGCTTTCATTTTTCGTTTTTCTCTTAGCATGTGCGCTATACGCTTGATCCAAAAAAAAAAAAAAAAACACACACACACACATGGGATCTGGAAAGTTTGATGGTATGATCAAGATGTTAATACATGTAAATATTCGACCAGTAACATTAAATTCAAATAAAACAGGATATGTGTTGGTATATCCTTAAAAGAATGGCAAAATTAGGCCCAATATAATTAAGGGTTATTAAGAGATCTAATGACATGAGCCCAATATCCTTCAATTTGGTTTATTTTGGTGTACTTAATTACTAGTAGTGTCCAATTCCATTGATAGGTTGCGCGACGAAATGGAACTCTTGTTTGTTCGTCCATTTCATGTACTATGAGATGTGACTCTGTGTGTTCGTCCATTTTACTACATCCGTCTCAATAGAATGGTTACGTTTGACTTTTGAATACTATTCACTGTTCAACTTTGACTCGAATTTTTATCATAGTTATACAAGAAAAAATATAGTCAAGTGAGATCTTGTTAGATTCGTCTAATCTTACAGTTTTAGAATATCAACGTTTTATAATTTTTCATTGTACACAATTTAAGTTATTAACAATTAAAAATATATCTCGGCATACGTGTTGGAGGGAATGTAACAATTTTACTGAGACAGATAAAGTATCATTTTATGTACTATCACTCTATTAGATGTGATTAAAGAGGTATCGAAATGGACCCGTGTGTTAAACGGGCGTCCTATGTGGGGCCCATATTTTTGCATACTTTAACGGGACAAGCTCAAATTTAGATTGGCTGACCAACAATAAATAGCATTATATTTTTTAATTGTAAAAAATAAAATTTGGATATATTTTCTATTTAGTGAAATACAAGTTGTGGTTTTTTTTTTTTGAGGAAAAAGGGGACTTCTCATTCATAAATATGAGTTCACAATCTAACCAATTATCCACACTCTCACAACCTTGTCTAACAAATGCAATCTTCCAAGCCTAACTACTGCCAACCTGTCTCAAATGCAAACAAGTGATTCATTACAGTAGCATCGAAACCACTTTATTAATCCAACCACTTCACCAAATCTCCCTTTCTACTTTCCATTAGCAGCAACATTAACAGCAAAATTAACAGCAACGTCGGATCCTGTTGAAGCAGGATAGCCACCATTCAGCAACAGCTACATCTGGTTTATTTCTCCTGTTGCAGCACTCTTGGAAATTTGAAGACCAATGAGCCTCATCATCAACAATCTCGTGAGTATCTTTTGAAATATCCTCTCCATCACAACAGCCATAGCATGATTGGTGAGTCAAATAGGCAACTTATAAGTATGCTACACACAAATCTCCCCTGCACAAAACTCTACACCAATGCATTGATTCGAACAGACAGAGAATATTTATGGCGAGGCTGAGTGACAAAGGAAAGAAGGAATTTTAGGTCATTGGAAGGAAGGAAGGAACCAACTTAGATGTTTGATGACTTTGTATTAGGTATTTAATTTACCAAAAATTATTAATTTTTTTGGGTAAGCACCAAAAATTATTAATTAATATTCAATTGAAAGCACAAAGTAAAAAAAAAAAAAAGAAACCCACCGATCGACCCGTCCAGTCGCATGGCAATTGCCAAACCCGCAAAAGCCTGCCCTGCGAGGGGTTTGACCCGTTTAGACCAGTGTCTAAAAGAGCCTTTAAAAGTTAAGTCGGCCCCACATTTTTTACCTTCCAATCTTGCATGGTGGGGCAACTCAATGGGCTTGATCCACATTGACACCTCTAGTTGTGATGGACGAGAAGGGGACAACACGCAAGGGAGTTGGATCGTTTCAAGAGTTCCCAAAGCAGTTTTATGCTTTCGCTTTCACAACTTTCACAAAGGCTCGAACTCTATATTTATTTAAGTTGCTAGAGCCCATAATTATCCAAACCAAATTATTGTTAGTGAATTTCGATAGATTAACATATTTTTGAATTATTTTAGTTTAGGAGTAATTAACTCTTTTATAATTTGTATAGGATGTTAAAAAAAAATAGAATTAATTTATTAGTTCAGTTTGTTCTATAGACTTGGTGTTTACTAATAAATAATTCTAGAAACTTGTTAATTGATAAGAAGAAAAATAGCTTTGAGTTGGTATTTTTATATGGAAAAAGTAATAAAATGATCCATTAAGTTTTCAAATTCACCAAACTGGTCATCTTCGTTTCAATTGAAAAAATTGGTTCTCCAAATTTGATATTTTCTCCAATTTGATCATCTATATATAATAAACACAATTAACAATAAATTAAGGATAATTAAGCGTAATTAGTATGGGTCCCATAACTATTAATCAAATGGATCAAATTACTTACCCATAAGTCCATAACTCACAAACCACACAACCCATATATCAAGACCCATTTATTAAAAGTGGATCACAAAGGCTCTTCAAGAGGAATTCATGACTACATACTCTGAAGAAAGGGCAAAATAGAAGCGGCGGCTACTGTAAAGCTATTGTAAAATGCGACATTTGGCCAATATTGGCCTCCATTATTAAGGCGCTACGATGGGTGGCACGGTAGAGCAGCGGGGTATATTCCAGAATACGGTAGGGGATACGAAGGAGGTCGAGGTGCACAATTTGGAGGTGTACTGGATCGACTGATTGGACTGTAACTTGTTTTTCTGTTGCTTGATTTTCTGTTGAGCAAAATTGCTTGATTTCCTGTGAGCATAAATTGTTTGATTTTCTGTTGAGAAATTGCACAATTTGGTGAATAAGTGCTGCTTGGACTGTAACTTGTTTTTGGTGGAAGACCGGAAGTCGTAACCTATCGAGTATATTCTTTCCATGGGAGAAAGAATGTGAATTCTCTTTTAAAAGAATGGTCTTGATATATGGGTCGTAGGTTTGTGGTTATGCATAAGTAATTTGACCCATTTGATTAATAGTTATAGGCCCACACTAATTAGGCTTAATTATCTTTCATTAATTGTTAATTGTGTATATTATGTCAAGGGTATCAAATTGGAGAAAATATCAAACTTGGAGGACCAATTTTTTCAATTGAAATAAAGAGGACCATTTTGATGAATTTAAAAGCTTAATTGACCATTTTGTTAATTTTTCCTATTTTTATATTCAACTAGCTTGGAACGTAGACACACAATATTTTGGACATGACGCCTTGTACACTCGACCAATACACATCCTTATACTATTTCGAAATGAAATGCTTGTTTGGAATAGCCAGATAAGAAAAGTAATGCTAAACATTCAACCAACTTCTTATTCAGTACTATCTATAGTAGTATATAATACTATAATTAATACCCATTTTAATAAATTAATGTCGCGTTTTATATTGTACTACTTATTAAAACATCTCATGAGCATTTTATTAGATGTATTATTATTAGCCTAATCTGCAATGGTGTGGCTTGGCTTTTGGCAGAGCGGTGTAGTTGAATGGTGTGGAGAGTGGATGGATATCCATGCGGAGGCCTGAACCATTTTGCTCACTGTTCAATTGATTCGGGAGGGACTAATTAGGTTATAAGAAGAGGATCAATGTGGAATCATCGGACAATAGCAAGATTATCAAGGTGATCCATGTGGAGATGATGTTTATGTTTTTCCAAAAAACCAAAAAAAAAATAATTTTTTTATTATTAATAAAATAGAAAAACAATGCATAATTATTTTGGAGCATAACATGGAGTGTGTTGCAAAGGAAAGGGGTTATAGCGAGGTGGCAAAAGCTGAGCAGTATAGCTCTAAATGCGGCGGTGCTGGATCGAAGAGATTGTGAATTTGTGATTGTGAAAGGTGGACGGACGGTGATGATCATGCCGTGAATTGGCTGTTGCCAACACCACTCGGCGGTCGGAGCTCTCACTACACAGCAAGTCTCCATTAAACCTTTTTTAGGCTTTCCTTCTCCCGATCCTATCCCTACTCCCAAATCCCAATTCAGTTTTCACTTTCAGATTTTAATTTTTTTTTTTAAATTTTATTTCATTTTGGTGGATCAATTCAATATTTCAATTCAAGAAATTTCCACTCCCGGCCCCCCAATTAAAACCCTAGTGTCCCCTCACTCCGGACTCCGACCGGCGGCCGGCGGGAACAGTAATGTCGTCTTCCTCATCCGCCCGCCCATTTGCATCGCCCTCCACCAATCCTACCCATTCTTGTTATTTGGCCAAAACAGTCCTTAGAGGGAGCGTCGTTCTTCAAACTGTCTCCGGCCACTTCCGCTCCTCCTCTTCCTCTGATGTCGTCTTTGGCAAGGTATGACCCTGCCCCTGAATCAAGTTACTCTCTTTCTCCTTCCCCTCCTGTATCCTGCTGTCACTTGAGTTATTCGAAATAGGTATCCCTACTTTTTCTCTTTTCTTAAGGATGAATAATAAATCTTAAGTTATAAGGGTTGTATGTTCCAGCACAGGGTTATTTCTTTATCCAGTAGTGTTGTGATTGTGATACTTTTATCCTATTAGGTATCATAAATTCATTTGCCAGTGTTGTTTCTGGGTCTAATTGATATGATGCCATCGAACCCGAGTGCCGAAATAGCATAATTTAGATAATCTGTTGTGGAATTAACTTGTATCTCGAACTACTTGTATATCATCAATTCCGATAAACCCCTCCAGCCTCCACAAGGTTATTAATATAATGTATGGCTCATAAGTCTTTTGTGCCCAAGGAAGAAAGCTTTCTATTCTCAATAAACCAGTATGGAAAGTTAATGGACGGATACTTTCTGTGCAACCCATACAAGGGTAATTCTGACTCACCATAGCAATAGGATCAGCGATGTTCTCTTCTTGCTTGGAGCAAAACTCCAGCATATCACCATCTTGCTAATTGAACACTTGTGGTATTCCTCTTCTTAGATGAAAAAGGTCTGTTGTTTGGGTACTCATCTTGAGTTCTTTTCTTTTTTCGGTAAATTTGATTCAGACAATTATTACAATTTGTTTCATGCCATTGGCTAAAAGTGTCACAAGGAAAGGCTGAATTACTTTACTAAGTTTATTCAGTTTCAAACCTTACCTTTTTCTGGCTAAGCTTAGGGTCATCAATGTCAAAAGATTTAAATACACCCCTTCCCCCATGACATATGTTCATGACGGTTGATTATGCCATGACTGATTGTGTTTGTATACTATGGATTCTAATGTTGAAGACTTAAAGTTGAGCAAGGGTGGTATCTATTTATTTGTGATTATTTTATATGCCATTGAAAGAAATGCTCAATGCTCATCATATTACATTGTGTTGGTAAATGCCTAAATAGTAATAAATATTTTTGAGATGCAACTGGCATGCTTTCTGCAAGATGCAGAGCCCTGATATAATGATGGTTCCTTCTGCCAGGAGACATCAATAGAGCTAGTGATAATTGATGACGATGGGATCATTCAATCAATATCTGAACAACCTGTATTTGGTACAATTAAGGATCTTGCAGTCCTCCCCTGGCATAATAAGACTACTTATAGGAAGAGTCCGAAGGTTGGTTTATTTGTTGTTTGTTTACCGCTTTTTTTTTTGGTTCACCATATTCATGTCTGGAATTGTTTATGATTATGAATTACTTGCTTGCTTGTTTTCTAGATACAAGGGAAAGATCTGTTGCTTGTCCTTTCTGATTCTGGAAAGCTATCATTTCTCTTCTTTTGCAATGAAATGCACAGGTTTTGTTATTGAATCTTCAGTCCTTTGCTTCATTTAGGTTTGCTTGTTAGAATCCTTAAAGCAAGAAAATGTATTGCTTGATTGGTTGTTGGCTTGAATTCCCTTCTTTAGGTTTTTTCCCTTAACCCACGTTGAACTTTCTGTTCCTGGGGACTCAAGGCATCAAGATGGAAGGAAGTTGGCAGTTGATTCTAGGTTGTTTACTATAAAGTTTGTTCGTACTACCATTTTTATGAGCAATAAACTGTCGTTTGCTTGCTCATAATCTGTAGGATGGTTATTCATGATTTAGTGTTTTGCACTGTCCAGTGGGTGTTTTGTTGCCTCAAGTGCATATGAGGACCAGTTGACTATTTTTTCGCTCTCAATGTCTCCAAGTGCTGATATCATTGATCAGGTTGAGTTCAAGCTTGTACTTCTAACCCATTGTGTTTTGCACTGATGCATTCCTCTGATCCGTAGAATTGTTATTGTTGCACCTTATAAATCTTATCTTTCATGTATTCATGTCAGAGGATTGCTTGTCCTCCTGAGAAAGATGGACGGTTAAAATCTGCCAAAGGCTCTACTAATATTACTGGCACCATATGGAGCATGTGCTTTATCTCAAAGGATTGCCTTCTGCCTAGTAGTGCAAACAAACCTATACTGGCCATTCTTCTAAATAGGTGCTTTATCTCAAAGGATTCATTATATATGTTCTGTTTGTACTTGATATTATTTTGGCTTAAAAAATAAGAAAATTCTTGACAAATCTATATATTTTTGGTTCTTCAGGTGGGGATCTTTCTATAGAAATGAGCTTCTTTTACTGGAGTGGGATATTGATGAGCAAGATGTCCATGTTGTGTATCAGTTTGCCGAAGCTGGGCCATTAGCATATCATATGGTTGAAGTCCCTCATTCTAATGGTTTTGCCTTCCTGTTCAGGGCAGGTGACATTGTTCTAATGGATTTCAGGAATGTTGATGCCCCTTCTTGTGTCTATAGGACAAGCTTAAATTTCATGCCAATGGAAGACAAAAAGACAAAAAACATTATTAGAATACAAGATATTATGGATGAAGAAGGCATTCATAGTGTCGCTGCCTCTGCTTTGTTGGAGCTTGGTGACTTAAATAAAAGCGATGATCCAATGAATATTGATGATTATGGCAGTGTACAACCTGGATCCAACTATGTTTGCTCATGGAGTTGGGAACCTGGTGCCACGGGTAGTCCGCGGATAATATTTAGTGCCGACTCTGGTGAACTGTATGCTATGGAATTACTTTCTGAGTCTGATGGCTTTCGGGTTATTTTTTCTGATTGTCTTCATAAAACATTTCCATGCAATGCTCTGTTATGGCTTGAAGGTGGGTTTGTGGTGGCAATTGCAGACATGGCTGATGGAATGGTGTTAAAATTTGAAGATGGATTTCTGAAATACAGAAGTTCCATTCAAAACATTGCCCCAATCTTGGACATGTGTATCGTTGATTATCCCGATGAGAAACATGATCAGATTTTCGCTTGCTCTGGTATGGCATCTGAAGGATCCTTGCGTGTTATTCGGAGTGGTATCAGTGTGGAGAAATTGTTGAAAACTGCTCCAATTTATCAGGGTGTAACTGGTACATGGACAATCAAAATGAAAGCTACCGACTTGTACCATTCTTTTCTTGTGTTATCATTCGTTGAAGAGACCAGAGTCCTCTCCGTTGGTGTCAGCTTCACGGATGTGACTGAATCAGTTGGTTTTCAGCCTGATGTCTGCACTTTGGCTTGTGGTGTTGTGGCGGATGGTGCTATTATCCAGATTTACCAATTTGGAGTTAAACTTTGTTTGCCTATTAGAGCTATACATTCTGAAGGTATACCATTGTCATCACCGATATGCACATCATGGTTTCCTGATCATATGACTATAAGCTTGGGAGCTGTTGGACAAGGTATGATAGTTGTTGCAACGTCCAGTCCGTGCTTCTTGTTCATCCTTGGTGTAAGATCTTCATCGACATATCAATATGAATTATACCAGATTTACAATGTAAAATTGCAGAATGAGTTGTCTTGTATTTCCATACCAATGGAGCACCCTAAGCAGAATCAAGTTTTGATGGATTATGTGTCTGACGACAATCTTACTTCTCTTTCATCTGGAAATCATGTGGGGAATTTGTTCGTTGTTGGGACTCATAAGCCTTCCGTGGAAGTTGTATCCTTTTCACATGACAAAGGAATACAAGTTCTTGCTGTAGGAATCATATCATTAACAAATACAATGGGGACCACCATTAGTGGATGTGTTCCGCAAGATGTGAAGCTTGTCTTAGTTGACCGTCTGTATGTTCTTTCAGGATTGAGGAATGGGATGTTACTTAGATTTGAGTGGCCTAACACCTCTGTGTTGTCCTCAACAGGGCAATCTTGTGCCCCAACCATTGGTTCCTGGACAGTGAACTCCAATGTCTTCTCTAATTCAATAACATCAAATGATATGGTCCCAGCAATATTTGTGTCCAATACATCTGGGACGACTGAAGGAGAGTTTCCAGTTAATCTTCAGCTGATTGCTGTACGACGGATCGGTATTACACCAGTTTTCTTGGTTTCACTGAGTGATTCCTTGGATGCTGATATGATTGCTCTCAGTGACAGGCCGTGGTTATTGCAGACTGCAAGACACAGTCTCTCTTATATATCCATATCGTTTCAACCCTCTACTCATGTAACTCCTGTGTGTTCAATTGAATGTCCCAGAGGAATTATATTTGTGGCAGAGAACAGCCTTAATTTGGTACATACTCTCTCTCTCTCTCTCTCTCCCCGTGTGTGTGTGTTTATGTTTTTTTAATAACAGTTTTGATTCATCTTGATTACTTTATGCTTTAAATATGCATAAATTTTGTCATCTGAACAAGGGTGCTAGATTGATTGACTTATATTCATGTTTTGGCTGAGGAGTTAAATTGAGCAATACTTCTTTCTGCCATCATAATAATCGTGTGCCAATTAAGAGAATGTGCTAACACATAATCACATATTACAAGTAAAATGCCAAGCAGAATTTGGAACTTTTAAGTGAGATTCCTTTTGAGAATTTTTATGCGAATCTAGTAGTGAAAAATCCACCCCTGTGAGAGGAGAGGGTACTTTGGCATTTGTTCCAGCGAGATTGATAGTTGATACGGTATGGTTCCTTGAAAGTCTCTATATTTGTGCTATATTTTTGCTTTATCCTTTCCACAATTTTCCATATCAAGAATTGCTAGTGATGCATTCATTGCATTATATGCAAATTTCACTAAGTATGCCCTTGAAATGACACACGGATTTTGAATACGATACGAGAATCTACAGTTGAAAGACACAAGTTGATACTGTGTCTGGCTGATTATGCTCGTAATTGATTCTTCAGCTTCTTGTCACGCCTGGCAATTCCAAGTACACGGCGATTATGCAATGTTGATTTTGATACTTTGACAATTTTAGCACAAATGACTTTTCACACGTAGTTTGTTAAATTGATCACTATAATCTGTTAGGGTAGTGGATGGTACCAGTAGGACTTGTCATCTGTCATTTTAATTAATCAAAGTATTCATCATTTTCCATTGCAATAAATCATCACATTTTATAAATGTACTGCTAACTTGACATAGTAGGGGAAAGGGATAGATGGTGGCGGTGATAATTATTACTTGAAAGAAGCTTTGTGAGCAGTGGTCAAATTATGTAGAGATATGGAGGGGCTTCGGCCCTCCACATTGAGTGCGGGAACTGGCATTTATAGTATAAGTGGTATACTGGTATTTTCATGACAATGTTTTGTTTTTTTTTTTTGTTTTTTTTTTTTTTTTTGTAGAAATTAGCCCTTTCTTCGTGACAATTTTTATTTTATTTTTAGTGGAAATTGGCCCTCCTTTTGTCATGATAATTTTTTTTAGTGTAAACCCACCCCCTTATGGGCAAACCTAGTTTCACCACTGTTTGTGTGCTTGTTACTTTGCATTCGTCATACTTGATTTGCTACTTCACACACCCAACATATCAGTTGTGTAAGCTTGAGTCTATTTCCTTAACATAAAGGACTATAAATAACTAAATGCCATCCCAGAGGACTTGTTTGGAATCAAAGCATTATGTCTTTATCTCTTATCATGGTGATACTCAGACCATGATGTAATTAGCATCATTTGAACAAGGGTGTAATGCTCATTTGTACAAGATAAACAAATTAAACTCCCTAAAAAGTGGTGTTGATGCCATTTACACTAAAGCACATACAACCCCCTGCTTTACATATGTTAAATATGGCTAGCTGTAGTATTGTTCAAGCATCTACACAACACCAATTTTCAGGGAGTTTAATTTGCTTATCTTGTAGTAGTTGCATAGTCATATATTCTGAATGTTGCCTAACATTTTCCACTTGATAAAATTAGAGTCCCGTGTACATTTTGAACGTCTTTGTTGATAATATTATGCAACATCAATACATTGTCTTAATGTGGAATAGGTGGAAATGGTTCCAAGTAAGAGGCTTAATGTGCAAAAATTTCATATTGATGGTACACCAAGGAAGATTTTATACCACAACGGAAGCAGGTTGTTGCTTGTCATGAGGACAGAATTAGATAATGATTCTTGCTCATCAGATGTTTGTTGTGTGGATCCTTTGAGTGGGACGGTGTTGTCATCCTTTAAATTTGAACCTGGGGAGACTGGGAAATGCATGCAGTTAGTAAAGGTTGGAAATGAGCAGGTGTTAGTGATTGGAACAAGTTTATCTGCTGGACCTGCTATCATGCCAAGTGGTGAGGCTGAAAGGTTGTAATCTTCATTCCCATCTCAAATATTTTCAAAATTTCAGAGCCTCGGTTTTTAAGTAAATTTGTTGATCTGTTTATGGTTCTGTTTTGATCGTTTTCTTTTCGCCGTCGTCTTCTTTTATTTATTTATTTTCTCGTAATCTATCAATACCTTTTACTGGACCTGTTGTGTATTTTACAGTACAAAAGGCCGCTTGGTGGTTCTTTGCCTTGATCAAATGCAAAATTCAGATAGTTGTTCTGTGATCCAACGAAATTCACCTATTGGGGGATATAGTGCTGAACAACTCTCTAGTAGCAGTCTCTGTAGCAGCCCTGATGATAATAGCTGTGATGGGATTAAACTTGAAGAAACTGAAGTATGGCATTTACGCTTAGCCTATGCGACTATCTGGCCAGGAATAATGGTTGCTGTATGCCCTTACCTTGATCGTTATTTCTTGGCTTCTGCTGGTAATTCTGTAAGTCGTGAAGCTTTCTAACATTGGCAACAGGACACTCTAGTGATTAATATTGTTGGTGAGTTCTAAAGAGATGCTATTTTATTTCACAGTTTTTTGTCTGTGGTTTTCCAAATGATAATGCCCAGAAGGTGAGACGATTAGCAGTTGGAAGGACACGCTTTACTATCATGACTTTGACTGCACATTTCACCAGGATAGCTGTTGGTGATTGCCGTGATGGTATTCTTTTCTATTCATACCATGAGGTCAGGAGCTACCCTTCTTTTTATTGATATGATTTTTAAAGTTTATTCTCATATGTGGCCTTCTGCATCCAAATGGATGTTCTCCCACTTGTAATTGAAATGACAAGACAAAGTAAAAACTTAAGTTTTAGAGTTGGAAATATGGTACGAGTCTCGTGTGAGTTGTCCTAAAACAAAAATTTACTATTTGAATCCAGGATTCTCGAAAACTGGAGCAAGTTTATTGTGATCCTGTACAGAGGCTTGTTGCTGATTGTGTTCTCATGGATGTTGATACTGCCTTTGTTTCTGATCGGAAGGGAAGTGTTGTTGTATTGTCTTGTGCAAACCAATTAGAAGGTGAAGTGACCTGTTTACCTAATGCCCTACCATATAAATAACATTTCTCTATCTAGTACCAAAATGATTAGGTTATGTATGGTTGTTAGTTCTTTCATAGAATTTCCATCTCGAAATAAAACATACTTACAAACAAATGTGTTTTGATTTCAAGAGGACCCCCCCCCCCCCTCTCATCTCCCAGTCTCAGTTAAATCTTTCTCTACCTTTTCTCTCATTTCTTCAGAAAATCCTTCTACATAAATTTTCGTTATTCTTCCTCTTTCTTATCTCCTCTCCTCACCAAATATCGTACACATATTATTCTTCCTCTTCTACATAATATGTTTATATAAATAAATATGTATATTCAAATAAAATTAAATGGGGGGGAAAAATGGAATGGGGCTCTTATATTCTTTTTCATGGTTAAAATATTAGGTAAAGATTGGATTATGCAATTGTACTTTTTCTGCTTTCTAAGAGTTCCATTTGAATTGTGTATGTGATTTAAGGAAGAGAGAGCAATGCTGTATTTTATTGGTGATAGAGAGAGCATGGGTTCTTGGAAAGAGTTAATATATATCGCATATATTATATGCGATTTTCTATAGATAGTAAAAAATTATATTTAATTTTTTTTTTTTTGGGATTACTAATCTTTTTTTTGGATTACAAATTATATTTAAATTAAATAAGTGTAATGTACTAATGTGTTTATCTTCTTTTTTTCTTTTCTTTTTTTTTTTAAAAAAAATTATTAGAGTAAATAAATAGCTTTGATTGAATTAGTATTAATATATATTTTGTACTGTATTATTTGTTTATGTATGAAACAAACATTAAAGATGAACAAGTTGGTTTGTAATCAAATCTTACTCTTCTTAAATTCTCTTATCATACATTTATGATATAATTAATTTTCTTTTATTTCTCACACATCATAAACGCATACATCCAATTTAAGATTGAATATTTATATAACAATTTAAACTGTTATATTAACCACATACATTACGCTCATCCCACAACCCACAACCATTCCCATTTAAACTCATTTTATATCCCAAAAAACAATTTTCTTTCAAACTGTCTCACGAATGGAAAAATTCTGGACTGAGATAACAACCAAACCTTTTTTGTTATACCTTCAAATGTTTTAAATTAGCTGAGAACCATAGCTTGTTTTTATTTAATTTCTTGTTGATAACTTACATCTATGTCAAAACTAGGGGAAATGGAGGCTTGAGATTCTTGTAAATTGCTATTTGGCTGTTCCTACATGTTGCATGGTGAGAAGATAGATCGAATATTTAAAGGCTTTATCTTGTTTCTTGTTTGGTGAAAAGGTTCTATCTAAGATTTGCAAGTTTGGCTTTTTAGTTGAGTGTGTGTGAGTGCATATGCATTTATGATTTTATGTATTTAACAATTGGTTGAGGATTGTATATTTGAATTTTATGTATCTGGATCTATCTACATATCTACTATTTATCTATATCTAAATTTCTCCTCTTTGTGTGTGTTTTTGAGAGGAACGTTTACCAATTTTAGATGTGTGAAAATCATGTGCACTAATGTGGATCTATGAATAGTGTAAAATATACTGAAGAAAGATATCCATAATGTATGTAGACATTATTTGCAAATTAACATTATCCTTAGTAACATTGTTTGTGGATGCACATGCATAGTTTATGTTGAATGACCATTGCACTTTAAAAGCTGACTTGGTAGGGATTTATATCTTTTAGCATTTGCACCTAATGTATCATTCTATATTTATTAAGTATTAATTCATCCCGCCCAACTGTTCATACTTTACTCAAGTGCTTCACTTCATATTCCAGATAATGCGAGTCCGGAGCGCAACTTGACTCTAAATTGTTCCTATTTTATGGGTGAGATTGCCATGAGCATGAGAGAGGTAATATGCAGATTTCCACTTTTTAAATGTTGTGTGATCTCTACTTTCTACTTCATTATGCTACTCCAAGAAATATTTATAATTCTAAGAAGCTGACTAAGGACCATAATCATAAGAAGTTTGCCGAGGTGCAGCTGTTTCATGAGGTGCACATTGCAATGGCTTGCGCTGTTTGCGCTTAGTCTCTAGTGGTTTTTTTTGGTCTACAGTTTTAAAAAAGTTAACACTTATTTGTGTTGAAAACTTAAAAGTGAGCACAATTCAAACTCTACATCCTAAAATCTAAAATCTTCAAAAAAGTTTAAACTTCTGTCTGCTTGCTCACTGCTTGAGTGCTTGATGGCTGCTGGCACAGTCGACTGCTGCCTTGGCCTGCACAAGAGTTGGCTTGATTGATTGTGATGATTAAGTGCATTTTGAAGGTCTAACTCAAGTTGATCATTTTTGTTTTGTACTTTGGTTTGACATGTTGAACTTGGATGTAATTATTATGGATGTTGATGTGTCAGAGACATTTTACGTTGATTTTTTTTTTTTGTTTAGAGCATTTTATATGATTATGCTATGATTTGGGATGTTTATTTTTCAAAAGTTATTATTACTTGTGGTAATTTAGGTTGTTATATATCTTTATTGTTAATTGGTAAAAATTTCTTTGATTTGGCACACTGATTGTGAGCCATGATATGGCATAGGGTTTTCCAATCGTCTTTTACCACTGCACTAAGGAGATGGGATCATGTAACTAAAAAATCTATTTGCAATCAGGAGCAATGCTATGTAATTGTCGATTATGAGGATACATATTGATAAAAGGGAAAAGAACATTTCTACTACACATTAAACCATGTGAATTTGTGCTTGCATCTTCTAATATGTGGGTTATGTGCATAATTTTGATTATTGTGTTCTTATGTAGGGGTCATTCTCATATAAACTTCCAGTAGATGATATGATGAAGGACTATGGCACGGCTAGTAATAGCAATAACTCCTTGAGGAACTGCATCATGGCATCTACACTATTGGGCAGTATAGTTATCTTTATACCAATTACAAGGTATATTATTGTGGCAATTACTTCCTTTTGATTTGAAGTTTCTTTACATTGGAAAAGAGGTGTAGCAATTAAGACCCAGTTCTCATTTTATGAACTGCTATTGGAGCTAATGTTGTACTCCCTAAATTTCTTTTTATGAGTTCTTGAATTTGCTGAAATGGCATTTATGGTGAAGCCAAGTTGTTGCTCTATAAGAGTATGAATTGTTGATTAATTATTTCTGTTGACATCTGATGAACTTGTTTGTTCTGTTGTTGGTATCATTGTTTTGAGTTGGAACCTCCTATCTCTTGTTCAACATGGTATTAGAACCATGGTATTCATATTGGGTGTGTTGGCGATCCTCAGCGGATCTCGGTTTCCAGATAATCATCTTGAGGGTGGTGCGTGTTAAGTCTTCTACATCGATTGTTGAGTGTCCCCCTAGTTTATAATGGATAAGAGCTACTCCACTCATTCCCAATTGGTTTTGAGTTGGAATCCCGTATATCTTGTTCAACAAAGTTTATATCTTTGTAGGTGTTTGCACCCAACATGTGCCCGCAAATTTCAGTGTCACATGAAGAATGTTTATTTTGCCTACTGAATTTCCATGACTGCTTTTAATTTTGCCTAGGTCACTGGAACCTCTTTGATTATTTGTGATTATTGCAGGGAAGAATACGAGTTATTGGAAGATGTTCAGGCTAGGCTGGTGGTTAATCCACTCACTAGTCCTATCCTGGGAAATAACCATAGTGAGTTTCGAAGCCGTGAAAGTCGGGTTAGTTTCTATGAACTTATTGATTATATTTTTCACTGCATGGTTAATGTCATTGAGTATGTCCATTGCTTTACTATATTCAGTTTTCTTTCTTTCTTTCGAGTTGATCGTTGTGACAACTCCTTCTTGTTCTATATGAACATTTTGCGTCGGGGGTTGTGATCTCATTTACATTTTTCATGAAACTGTGAGTTTTGATTTTCTGGTGCTACAAAACTGTGTTATTTGGTTCTATACCATAATTGTTGCTGGATATGCATTATTTGAATGCAGCTAGAATCATTTGAGTTCTGATTTTTATTGCTAGATTTTTGGTATCCCCACCTTTTCCGTGTGTAGAGAGTTTTGTATGTGTTTTCGAGGGAGGAAGGAAAGAAGATAGTGGAGCTGCTTTAATATTTTTAGTTTTCAATTTCTTTTTACAGGGCGGAATACCTAAGATGCTTGATGGAGACATTCTGGCTCAATTCCTGGAGCTGACAAGCATGCAACAGGAGACCGTGTTGGCAACACCGTATGTCACTGCTGATGAGATTGCACAAAGTTCAAAGCCATCTATGCCAGTTAAGGTCAGTCAAGTTGTCCGGCTGCTTGAACGAGTGCATTACGCCCTGAGCTAAGCAAGTACTATTTTCTTCTCTGCTTCCAAGCCTTAAAAACTGGTCTCTTTCTGGGGTTTGAGTCGGAATATGTCGGGAAACAGCGGTGAAATCAGAATGAATGTCACTCTTGTCATGATGTGGAGTGGGAAGTAAGAGACCAGGCAGCAGGAGGGACACTTGATTGATCATCATCATCATCATCATATACTATTTGACACTTCATTTGCTAGCTGAAGCTGAAGGATGATCAGAGATCACGGTCTGTGTTTATCGGGTTCCCTTATGTCGTATTATCTTGAATGTGTCGAGGGTCGGCATGTTTGTACCATTTTGGTAGATTGAATGAGCAGCAGCAATAGCATACCCAGTTAAGAAAACCATTTTTTGTTTTTCCATATTGTTTGTACAGTGTTATTGACGAGTGTGGAGGATAGATTATTCAGCAGCCTTGATGATATTTTCAAGTTTTTTGTGCTTTCCATGGCATTTAATTCAAAATACCACCCAGAATAGGGTGTGGTGTTTAATTCAAAATAGATATTACAATATTTAGAAAGTTGTCTTTCTAGATTTATGCCATTGCCAACACAACTTCGTTTGAAAGCTGCAATTAGAATCTTAAAGAACATCAAAAGTACTAGGATGGAATTCTTACCAATTTAGACAATGTACCTATATGTAAACAACATAACCCTTTTAGTTATTAAACACTTGCAAGTTTTCAACCACCTTGGCTCTCATTCGTAAATAATTATAGTTTAGTGTTTTGAATTTAGAATTTAGAGTTTGGAGTTTGAAATGAATGATTAAAAAACCATTTTAAATTGGGATAATTTTGAATAATAGTGTTTGATAATGCAATTTAAAATTCGAGTTTAGAGTTTGGAGTTTGAAAAGTTAAAAGATGGGGAAAGAAGCATTTAGAGTTTAAATATTAAAATTTTGCGGTTAATAAAATAGTATTTACTATATAGTATTATAAGTTTTTAGACTAATTTTAATATGTATTTTAAAAGCGAAAAGTATTTGTTCCCAAATGCAGCCGTGTGCCCTGTGGGAGGTGCAAATGGCACATACTGTAGTATATTTCATACATAACCCCCAATATAAAATACTACTCCCTCCGTTCTTTTTTAGTTGTCTTTCTAGCAAATATTACACAAACCAAGAAACACAATTATTACCACACAATCTTCCATTTCTACCCCTCTCACTTTCCAAGAAATATACTTGGGGTGGAGAGAGAATAAATACCATTGGGGGAATAAAGGGGTAATATTGGAAAACTTTCATAGAAATACCCAAAATGACAACTATTGTGGAACACTTTTTCATCTCTAAAAAGACTACTATTTTGGAACGGAGGGAGTAGAAAATTTTCAACTCAGAAACCCAAATGTCAGAACGGCTCAAAAGGAAACCAAAAGCCCAAATAGTAGTAATAAATAAATCACACACTCTCAAAATTAATCAAAGAATAGCCATTGACAGAATCATGGTGAAGACCAAGAAGCCCAAAAATGGTTGACCAAATTTTATTAAATTATAAACTGTGTGCTTGTTGAGCCAAAGAGCCATCAAATTTTCCAAATGTCAGAATGATTGGCTGGCCCGACCCCTGAGGGGCTGAATTCTGCTGCCTTCAAGACTTCCAAACTCCAACACAAATCTTGTTGTCAACCAATTAATTTCATAACCCAAGTTGTCGCCTATACTCTACTTTGAATCTTTTCTTCAAACTTTTTTACCTTTCTTGTAAATACCAGCATCAGTTATTTTTTCTTTTTTAAAGTATATATGGTTTAACTTAGACGTTCCTTCTTCGAATTGTTATTTGTAGCTGCGGTATAATGACGACTTTACCTAAATTTAAGGCTGCGTTTGGGAACAAATCATAGCGATTAGCGTTTAGCTTTTAAAATACATTCTAAAAATAAACTAAAATTCTATATATAATAAACACTAATTACAGTAACCGCCAAATTTTAATCTCTAATCTCTAAACTCTGAACGCTTCTTTCGCCCAGCTTTTAGCTTTTCAAACTTCAGACTCTAAACTCTAATTTAAAATTGCATTACCAAACACCATTATTCAAATTTAAAAATATTTTTCACAGTTAATTTCAAACTCCAAACTCTAAACTCCAAACTCCAGACGCTAAATTCTAATTATTTACCAAACATACCCATATACTTCCTCCGTCCTCGTTGTAATTGTCACGTTTGACTTTTTGGCAATATTCACCGTTTAACTTTGAGTCAAATATTTATCATAGCTATGCAAGGAAAAATATAGTCAAGTGAGATCTTGTTTGATTCGTCTAATCTTGTAGTTTTAGAATATCAAATTTTTATAATTCTTTTATTGTACATATTTAAGTTATTAGCCGTTAAAAATGTGTATGACATACGTGTAAAGTGAGTCCGTAGCAAAAACATTTAGACGGAGGTATTATATGAGAAGGGCGCTGATTAGTCCACTAAGACGAGCTTGAAATCCATTCTCCAATTACAAACCAAAATCATTTACTAATTTCCTTGCTGACACATACACATCGCATTCATTGCATAATATGTAGGCTGAGCCCCACTTCATCTAGTAAGTGTATCAAACTGCACTCCTTTCATAAATTCCCACATTTTTTCAATAGTATTTAATTACATTCTGCATTTGGAATCTGCACACCCATTTAATGTTAGACAACAATAATACAACCTATCAAAGTCCAAGGACATATAACATACGACATATCATCAGGACTTACTGTAGTAATTATCGTCTGCCTATCTATATGTGGTAGGCAATGGGCAGCATCTTTTCTGGACGAAAATATCCATCCAAATATTTTTCAACTAATCCCACTCCTCCATCTACCTAATCAATGCTTCCAATGGCTGCACATGCTCAATCTGCCACTCCAACCTGCTTCTATTTTATTTTATTTTATATACCAGTACTATATATATATATATATATATACACACGGAGTATTTATCTTTTTTGTGAGAACACTAAGAATATTTTTTGGATCGGATACTAAACATAAGATTGTAAGTTGAATTAATTAGATCAAGCCCAATTAATACCCTATTGAATAGTAGAATTTATATAATGGCGATAATATTCCATTGAAATACAATATTTAAACTTTAACGAAATGCATAACATATTAAAGGTATAATTTTAATATACTGAATACTAAAATGTAAATTTGATAGAGAATTGTTTAATTATATTTGTAACTACGGTTTTTGCTTCGGACTTTTTAGATATACTTGACTAGTCAAAAGTATGTTGTTTATGTTCTCAACACAATTTAATTGGAAACAATAACTCAGGATATTATGATGGAAAATGATCGATTGACTCACTGAATTAAAAACCCGCCACATGTGGCATTTAGGATATGAATTAAATTACTAGCTGAGAATACAATTTGGATTGGGCCGAATACAACGATTCTGTATCAAACGGGAGCTACGAGCAAATAGAACACCTTTCAAGAGTATCAAAACCGTGACATGAATCGTAAATGCATGGATATGATGCACTAAAAAATCCGCGGTTCCTAACGGGATAGGCAACAAAGCCACTTTGCCACCCACTGCTACTAAATCACTACATCCTCAAGTTAAACTAGTGCTTGCCGTTGCACTAGGAGCTGTTACACCGGGTGCTAAGGCATGGGTGTTTTGTATCCATTGAGCAAAAACAGGTCCATGCACTAAAAAATCCGCGGTTCCTAACGGGATAGGCAACAAAGCCACTTTGCCACCCGCCGCTACTAAATCACCACCTCCCCAAGTTAAACTAGTGCTTGCCGTTGCACTAGGAGCTGTTACACCGGGTGCTAAGGCATGGGTGTTTTGTATCCATTGAGCAAAAATAGATTGTAATTGTATAGCGGTATCTGAAAACATATCTTGAGGACGTCCTAGGGCGCTCATGGTCAGGGGCGGATCTACCCCTAGGCCCGGTGGGGCCTCGGCCCCACCTCAAATTAAAAAAAAATTCTATTACTTTTTTTTATCAATTTTTTTTTTTACTTAAGATTAAAAAAAATATACTCCGGCCCTACCTCCCGAAAAATCCTGGGTCCGCCACTGCTCATGGTATCATTATTAATGTACAAACCAAAACTGGGAAAGCCCAGAAATATACATGCCCAGTCGAGATTGATATGATTGTTAATTTATGCAAAAAAAATAGCTATACTCACTTGGGAAACTACTATACTAATATTTTCCTTATTAGGACACAACATGTATATTTTGAGATGGGAAAGAGAGGATACATTTATTATGTTAATTATTGATTTTTAGGCACACGATGCACCTGGCGTTTTGTTTGAGGAGTTGATAAATCACATGCCGAATAAATTATGAAGAGAAAATACGTAAAAGAAGGGATGAGACCATCATGATGAGACTTGAGAGCACATGCCTGTGGTGATTCCAAGTTAAAAAAAACTTACCAATGGGACAAAACCAATCTCATAGTAGTATGTTAATTATGTAGTTATAATAACCATCCAATTTAGTAAATAGTAATAATATAATATTATTATATTATTAATGAAGATGCTTGACACATGGGGAGGGGATTTATCATAGTGATCAAGTCTCTCGACTTTCAATCTATAGATTGGGGGTTCGATTCCCCACCCAGCCCCTATCCCCTCTTTTATCTCTTTATAATTTGTGTGGCATTGACTCTCATCATATTTCATAGCCTGTATAGATAGACTGTTCAGAAAAAAAAAAAAGAAAAAAAGAAATTGACATAGGAACATGACAAATGCAGGCTATATGTATATAGTAGTAGTATATTTGTACAAAATGCAAGTTGTACAAGTAAACTTTTCCAAATTTTGAGAATACATAGTGGAGGTGGACATATTAAAATACACTTATCATTTGAAATAAAATATACAATCAACTACTACTACTACCGAAATGACCTCAAATGAAATGTAGGCATATCCAATCATTATTTGTATCATTGGGTAATCAACTAGGGAGTAATTACTAATTACTTGAGCATACCTCACCATTAAACAACCTTTAGACAAGGGTGGAGATTGGACACTAAAATGTACTACCTCCGTTCTCATATAAGTGAACCATTTGCATAGTAGTAACTATTTATTGGATAGCTTTGATTAATTTTTTAGACATAGTTATATAAGAACAAACATAGTCATGTGAGATCTTGTTAGATTCGTCCAATCACATAATTTTAGAATATCATATTTTTATATTTTTTACTTGTATCCAATTTGAGTTATAAACATTTAAAAATGTGTCTTGGACTGCGTGAAATACAGGAAATGTGCGTTTATATGAGAACAGAGGAAGTACTACACGGTATAAAATTTGTTCTGTGATGTATATGAAAAAATATCACAAAGGAAAAGTAAATAAAATAAAATAAAAATACGGAAATCACATTATGCTTAATTGCAAAAATTCAAAATAGATAACAAAAATCTAAAACATTATAAAAACTGTAAAATACACCACATTTTTTACATATTCTAAATACTTATCAAATTGTATCCTGCACTTGTTACCACAAAAAATTGTATCCTGCGCTAATTAATTATAGTCCTTTTCCTTTTCACCGAAAAGTTAATTATAGTCCTTTTCCTTGTGGGGTCGTTGCACGCAGGATTTTGGAAATTTCCTCCGAGCAGATGCCATCTATCAGGAAATTGTCAATTACTAATATACAACAAGTAGATTGATTGCGGGTCTGTTCTGCACGCAGAGCTGTAGCTGTGAGCTGGAGGAGTTGTGGGAGCTGTAGCTGTCGGTTTTATTTAAGTGTTCTGTACAACTAGCTGTAGCTGTCAAAAAATGTATGAAATGACATAAAAAGACAAACATTTATGTAGATTATTGGGTAGTGAGGTTAAAATTGTAATTGCTCAACAATAAGCTACCAGCTTATTTTTTAAAGCTACTAGAGGTAGCTTCTAAAAGCTCCCATAAGCTCCCAAAAGCTAGTGTTCAGAACGGGGCTTTTGTTTTAAAATAAAAGCTAAAGCTACCAAAAGCTCCCAAAAATTGCGTACAGAACAGACCCTTCATCTAGTAAAGTATCTTTGCAATCGGTTTTTTTATTTAATAATAATAATAATAATAATAATAATAATAATAATAATAATAATAATAATAATAATAATAATGTGAACAGAAAACCTAACTATAGAACATAGGGTTGGGGACTTACCCTAGTGGTCAAGTCCCCCGCTCCCAACCAATAGATTGGGGGTTCGATCCCGGTCCCCTATCCCTCCCCTTTGTCCCTCTTTGTGATTTGTGTGGCTTGGGCTCCCACACACCTTTGCCGACACATGAGTATTAATGTTTACAAAAAAAAAAAAAAAAAAAAAACCTAATTATAGAACAGAATTAACTCCATTGAATTGAATAGGGTGATCGAGTTAATGCTTATGCATGTTATTCCGGTTTGATTAGCATGCTGAAATGTATTATTTACGAGTTTTTTATTTTGGCTTGACAGCCAATACAGGCTAGAGGGGTGGCGGAAAATAAAGTAACAGACTAAGGAAAATCGAAGAAAAAACTAATGACGAGGGAACCAAGTTCCCGCTGCATCCGCCATAAGAAGGGGCTTCACGATGCCAGGAGGGTACACCCAAGTGGTAAAGAATAACTCAAGAGATGTCGAAAGGTAGTCCGCCACAGCATTACCTTCCTGAAGAAGATGTCGAAAGGTACAAACCTGGAATTCCCTTTCAATATCATTTATTTGCCGCAAGAGATGAGCAAGCTAATGAAAATCATCAGGTGGTAGCGAGATCAACTTCAAGGCTGATGTAGAATCACAACAACACACATGAGTGACAGCCTTTGTTCTGGCAAGCCGAAGGCCCTGAAGAACTCCCACAATCTCAGCTTTCACAACCGACACACAGCCAAGAAAACCAAAGAATGCTCCAATCCATTGCCCGGAGATGTCCCAAAGCACTGCCCCGTACCCAGCCCGTCCTCGTCTCTCAAGAAACTAGCCATCATAATGGATCAACATCCCAGAAGTGACACCCATATTCCAACATACCTGTCGAGTGGCAGCTAGATCCCTAGTAGCGGGAGGCATTGCAAGCTGCAGCTACCCTTGGAAGTGAACTATATGTCGAATAACAGTGTTAACGGCAGATTCTAGGCCCTGAAAAACCCTCCCATTTCGTTCTCGCCAGACAACCCATATCCCAGCAACAAAAAGGACACCGTAACAGTCAATCATTCCATTGAGCCAACCCTGGATACAACTCATCTCCATAGAATCGAGGCCATCTGGAATATTAACTTTTAGCGCCGCCGCCCACACAGGTTGCACCCAACAACAGTAAAAGAAACAATGATACCAATCCTCTTCATGAATACCACAAATACTACAAAGGGGAGAGGTGGCAAGATTACGATGATAGCGAAGAGCATTACACGGGACAGCAGCATTCGCTATAAGCCATAAGAGCACACACACCTTCTCTGGGAATGTGTCTGCCACAACCAACTCCAGCCGGTCTCTTCGCTACGATGGCCCAACAGAAATGCATAACCGGATTTGGCGGTGTAGACACCATCCATTGAACCTTTCCAACGCCACCCATCCCCACAATCATTATGCAGACAAGGCGGAGGATACTCCAAGATTTGGGTTTTGATGTGATCAGGCAGTAGGGTATATAAATGATCAAGGTGCCAAGAATGCCCCACAATAATGTCCTTGACCCTAAGTTCACTGTCACATATATTAATCAATGGAACTAGGTCCCAAATGTTGGCCATGCAGCCAAGGGGAGTGCCGAAGTGAGCAGTCGCCACTGCCAAGACGAAAAGCAAAACCTCCTGCAAGTCTAGCATAAGCCTTTGTAAGGCTGCGCCATGTGAATGATCCTGGCGTCCTACCATCCGGCCATATGGCCCCCTCTGTCCAGTAGCGGGCACGAAGCTCATGCACCCAAACAAGCTTGCCCAGCAGTGCAATATTAGCATGTCGAGCTTTTCGAAGTCCTAGACCACCCAACTTCCGAGGCACTGCAGTATCCTCCCACTTTATTAGATTAAGACCTTTGTCCCTTCGATCTTTCCAAATTAAGGAACGAATCCTCCGATCAATGCTATTACAGACAACTTCCGGGAGCCACCCAAGCTGCATACAATACATAGGGATAGATGCCAACACATGTCGCACATGTCGCATTTAGCACCAGTTGAATGAATGTGTTAAATATTATTGTGATGTATTTAATTTAATTATATACTACTAGAAAATATTTCTACTTTTATTATGAATTGTGATTATTTTACAAATAAATGTGATAAAATAAACATATATTGGGATTATTTGCAAACAAATAAAATACTTTTAAATACAGTAAAAATCCAGCATTTATAATTACAAGAAAGTGCATATCCATCATATTCTGCATTTATACAATATTTTTTATTTTATATATTTGTAATAAATTAAATTAAAATTGAATAATAGGATTACTAGATATTATTAAAAATAAAATAAAATGGGCCAAAGTGAAGTTGGATAGATGGAGATAGGAGTGTTATTATTGAGTAAGAAATACGGAAGGTAGTCAGTGATAGTGAAGTGTGAATAGAGGGTAATTAATAACTTAATCCGCACCCTTGATTTGTACAACGATTGCTGGTGTCATGCACGCAGTTTTTTAGAATTTTTTTTACTTTTTGATTTTATATTAAAATTATAACTTCATTCTGTACACTAACTTTTTAGAGCTATAGTTATAATTTGAAGCTACCTAAGGTAGTGTTCAAAAAAACTAGCAAGTTTATTTATATCCAATTACAATTTTAGATCAATAATCAACCCACTACCCAATAGTGTACATAAATATTTGTCATTTTATGTCAGCTACAGCTAGTTGTACCAAATACTTAAATAAAATTGACAGCTACAGTTCCCCACAAGTTCCAGCCCGCAACTATAGCTCCGTGTGCAGAACAGATCCGATATCATCTCGAAAAAATAATAAATGCCATATATCATCTGACCACTGCAGAATACTACACGAGTACAAACTAATGTACATGAGCAAATTGATATAAATAAATTTACCACTTTTTTTTTAAAAAAAATTATTCTTAATTTTTAGTTTTTAATAAAATAAAGCAACAATGCAATAAAATACTAATCCCTCCGTCCCAGGTAAGATGTCCTGTTGGAATTTTTGACACTGTTCATTGTTCAATTTTGACTCGATATTATTATAATTATATATTTGGAAAAATAGTCGAGTTCGTTCTTGTTAGATTCCTCTAACCAATAGTTTTAGAATATATATTTTATATAATTTTTAGTTGTATATATTTTGAGATATTAACAATTAAAAATTGCATTGGACTGCTTGCAGAAGTGAAATAAGATATCTTAGTTGGGACAGAGGGAGTACTAGAAATAAAACAAGGTGTGGAGTGTAGAGTGGTGGAGTTAGTGTATGGTGTAGTGTGTCCTGACTCATGCGTAGAAACGGTCCCTTTAGTGGTGATAATGAGTAGAGCTACCTACAGCCAAGTGCTGACCACAATAATTTTTTTTTAATTTATTTTTTAAATATTGATACTTATATCAGCAAAGATATGTGAGAGTTCAACACAAAAATTACAAACGAGGATAAATGGAAGGGATAGGAGATTGAGTGAAAATCGAATCCCCAACCATAAGATTGAAAGTCAGGGGACATGACCACTTATATTAGTTCAAGCAATAACGTCCATTTATTTATTTATTTACACATTAGAGGAATAATAAGTACTACTACCTCTTGTTTTTAATAATTGCACCATTTCTGCATTTCACGCAATTCAAAACATATATTTAATTCGTAATAACTCAAATTGTATATAAGTAAAATTAAAAAAATTTGATACTCTAAAACTACGTTAGTAGACGAATCTAACAAGATCTCACTTGATTATATTTTATCTTATACTAGTATAACTACGTTAAAAAATTTAATCAAAGTTACTCAATGAATAGTAAATACTATGCAAATGGTGCAATTATATCAAAGCGAATGAAGTATTAGAGATTTAGATTTTGCAGAGATGTTACTGTGCGGATTTTGCACATTTTTGGCCGTGCGGATGGCATTGTTAGTAGTTGATCAATTTCATCATCTAATGGTTTACATGATTTATAGGGTTATTTTCGTAATTTTACTTTGTAGGTATTTAATATGTTGTATTCGCAACATATGCTATACAATTCAGCTACAGAGCCAATACAATTCAGCGACATGACCTATGCAATTCAGCGACATTATTGTATTCATTTTAACGACATAATTTTATATATTTCAGCGACATAGTTCTATGCATTTTAAAGCATCTCAACGACGGAGCCTACACAATTCAGCGACGTAACCTATGCAATTCAGTGATAAGGCCTGTACAATTTAGCGACTTAATATAGTTTTTCTCAGTGACATGCTATAGTATATTTCAGAGACATATTTATGCATATATCAGCGATATGTTATGCATATCTCAGCGACATAATATAGTATATTCAGCGGCATGGTAAATGAACAAATCATTAATCTTTTTTTTTTGACAATTTTACCCTTTTTAATTTATAACCATTAGATCTAATTCAATGAATGAGATTGTTATTTTGACCATAGTTCCAAATATTTTGAAAGCACCGTAACCGTTCCCTAGATTTTGAGCATGATGGAGAGTCCATCCCATAACCCATCGACATCCGCAGCCAGAAGTATTTATTAAAAATACCTAATACTCCAGTACTCCATCCCTTGTTATCTGTTTTCACCACATTCATTGCTCAAATGCATTCATTTCTGTTTCATGCTACTTTGTTACAATTTCAGTTTTGAAGAAATTATGGACAGTGCCATGGCAGGTCCTGACAACACTCTTTTTTGCCAGCCGCCAAAATTCCTCAACTTTTGTACCCGAAAAGGCATAAAAACCCCTGGTTCGTGGTGTGGTTCGTGTACGAACCATGTTAATAACCACGAACCATTGGATTAATTAATAAGGGTGATTAAGGATGACTGGTTCGTCTTCAGCGGCAGGGACCGTCCACGGTCCCTTTGTGTTGAAGACGAACCACGGGTCCACGTGGCTATGGATTCGTGATTTTTTAGATTGACCACGGTCCATGTGGTTCTTGCACGAACCATTGCCCAGATGTGGGGCTGGATTTATTCCCCATCAGACATTGGGAAACGGGAAAGTGGTTCGGTCATTGAAGTGGTTCTTATACGAACCTTGTATTATTATCCCGACCCAGGCATGGTGGACATAATTTATTCCTGACCACCCACCATGGATGAAACCAATAAATTTGGATATAGAGCTTATACTCTTCTCTTTCATTTGCACTGTCCAACATTCATTTTTAACAAGAGAAATTTATAAGGGAAAGAAGATTTATCTTGCGCATCTTGGGAGCATCCAGTGAGACAAAGTATTGAAGAATTAAGGCTCCAGGGCACGACGTCTCCGTAAGAGATTTATCTTTAAATTGTTGTTTTGAAATGGTTGACTAAATAAATTGTTAGTTTTCGTTTCGGATCTAAGTTATTTAATGTGTGTAATGAGAGATGTTGGTTTTGTTAAGCCTAAATTGTAGATCTATGGTTTCTTTAGCAATGGTATTTAGTAATTTAATTAAATTCCCTTCTATAGTCTTCATATTATATTTAGTAAATAAAGAAAAGTGATTTTTTGAATTAAATTCATGGTTGCGTATGATATCCTTTCTTTTTTAAAAAAAACATTTACGTCACAGATTTTTAATTATTTTGCTCTTTTATTATTATTTCAGAATTTATGTTAATAAATATTACTGTTGTTGGTATTATTTATTTTAGATTCATGGTTACTATTATTTTTGCTTAATTTTAAATTAATGATTTCTATTATTATTACTTATTTTAGAAAAATAAATATTGTTGTTGTTGGTATTATTAATACTTAGAGTATTACTAATAACTTAAGTATATGTTACATTTGTCAGTTATATATTATTATTATTATTATTATTAGTAGTAGTAGTATTAATTATCATAATTATAATTTGTGGGCCGTTGAAAAAAAAAAACCTTGCGGTTCGTGGTTGCAACCACAGGGTCGTGGTCCATTTGCAACCACGGCCCACACTGGGGTTCGTGGTCCATTTGCGACCACGAACCAGTACCACGAACCACGGGGCCGTGGTAAGCTACCACGAACCACAGGTAGGGCTGTCAAACGGGCTGGCCCGGCCTGGCCCGGCCCTAACCCACCTCAGCCCACTTTTGAACGGGCCGGTGCGGGGCGGGCCTAATTTCTAACGGGCCGCTGAAATGCTAACCCAGCCCAACCCAAGGCGGGCTGCGGGCCAAAGTGGGCTAGCCCACTATAGAAAAAAACTGTTCTTTTTTTATTTTGCTCTTTCTAATTTTGAACATGTTGACTATCTATGGACTGATATGCATATATTTTTTAGGATTACTTTACCAAAGCCCATCAATAATTTAACATAAATTTTTAGAGCTTCACATCACAAAACACAAAATAGTTGACAAATTACAACTAGGGCTGTCAAACGGGCTGGCCCGGCCCGGCCCGGCCCGGCCCTAACCCACCTCAGCCCACTTTTGAACGGGCCGGTGCGGGGCGGGCCTAATTTCTAACGGGCCGCTGAAATGCTAACCCAGCCCATAAAAAATACCTCACGGGCTGGGCCGGCCCAACGGGCCTAGGCCCGTTTGACAGCCCTAACCACAGGGCCGTGTTAAGGTATGTGGTTCGTGGTGGTTCGTGGTCGATGTGTGCACCACCAACCCTTAGACCACGAACCACAGGTCAATCTTTAATGTGTGATTCGTCCAGCTTATTGTCCACGAATCTGTTGGTTCTTGCACAGTCCTTTCCAGAAATTATTGGTGGTATAATGGAGATTAGTAATTACTGTTATTAATAAGAATAGTGTTGCTACTAATAATAGTGTTATTGGTGTTATCATTATTATTACTATTGTTATTATTGCTATTATTATTGAAAAAATTATTAACATATTGTAGTTTATAATAATTAAAATTATTGTTATTACTATTAAACATATTGTTGTAATAAATCGGTAAAATTGTTATGTTGTTACTTATGGGTGATTGATCCACTATTCAGAACAATGTCTTGGTTTGAGCGGCTAAGCGGCAGCACATGGTACCAGGGCGAGTGGCATTCACACGACGAGGAAGAGCGGGGTCTGAACCGTAAGTTTTATTTTTACACTGCTTGTAATTATTTTTTAACGGATACACTATAGTGTGGTTGAAATACGTCATCTACATATTATGCAGCCGTAATTTTATAAGGTTTACATGTGTTTGTGAAATTGTTTTTAATAAAAGGGATACAAGATACACAACACTCAACAAATTACGACGCCGAACGAAATTTCCCAATCGCCAATTTAGAGTCGGGAAGTGTGATGGAGAGCATATTTGGCACGACCCCGACAATGAATATGTTTGGGCATGCAAATGTAGTCGAGAACAGCCACGGGTACGGAGCGGTTGGTGAAAATGTATACGAAAGAAGCGTTATCGGCAATTTTGCTGGATATCCGAGCAGTGTTATCGGTGAAGGAGGGAGGCATTTACAATACGATGAGGTGCCGGAGACGGCGGTGAATCTCGGCGGAGATGCCGTAGAGCATGGCCATGCGGAGGATGCTGGAAATACAGCACGTGATGAGGATAATAGCTCGGGATCGGAGGCTGAAGAGGATCCAGACCCACCCTTGCGTTACGGTGGTGTGGAAGAGTATTACAATATCCTCAGAGACCTAGAGCGGAATAAGGAACGGGTCCAGAAAGAGGGGCGGCCCGGGCTGCAAGCAGGGCATAATCCGGTCTGGCCGAGGACTGAAGAAGCATACGTTGTCCCAGAGATGAGTTATGGGAAGTGGAACCTTCCGCGGCCACACTTCGACTTACCGGAACGATTGGTGGATGAACACGTGGACGAGACTGTGGACACATCATTCGCAGTCGGCTCAATCTTCCCAACGAAGGCGAAATTACAAGAAAAGCTGACAAAATATCTTGTGGATGCTAGGTGTGGTTTTGATACGTGGAAGTCGGATAAGTCGAGGTATTTCGTGAGGTGTAGGGTTGATGGTTGCGAATTTCAGATGCGAGCAAGGGGAACGGCATCGCTTTGGACGGTGTACAGACTGGTCCCGCATACGTGCAGTGCAGACCCGGACAGGCCTAATCCGACGACACTCCCATCGAGACATTTGGGCAGCTATTATGCCGCAGATATTGTTGTCGAGGAGAAGACGTTAGAGCCTTTAATGATTCAGAGTAAGCTGCGTAAAGAAGGTGTCAACGTCTCGATCGGAATGGCCCGGAAGATTAGGGACCATGCAATTGTCTCAATTTTTGGGGATCACGACAGTTCTTTCAAGATGATCCCTTCGTACCTACACATGCTGAAGGAGACAAATGCGAATACGGTGACGGATTACGCGGTGGACATGGAGGGGAAATTCGGGCTTGCATTCTTTGCACTGGGTGCCTCGATTGCTGGGTGGCCACTGATGCGCCCTTTCATGGCAATCGACGGGACACATTTAAAGGGCAAGTACAAGGGTGTCCTCTTCGTGGCGGTAACGAAAGACGGAAACAATCAGTTATTCCCGCTTGCATTCGCTGTTGGGCCGACAGAGTCAATTGAGACGTGGCGGTGGTTTCTATTGCAATTACATCGGGCACTACACCTGCAGAAAGATGTGTTGATTGTGTCCGACGGGGCGAAGTGCATTGGAACTGCGATTGAGCAAGTGTTACCACATGCACGCCACGTCCTCTGTACGTTCCACATAAAGTCCAATCTAGGTCGGTATGGGAAGAGAGTGAAGGATCTGTTCACATCGGCTGCCTATGCATACAAGAATTCAGATTATAATCGTCACATGGATGCGTTGAAGCAACAGTGTCCTTCCGCATATACGCATCTAGTGGAGAAAGTAGGGGAGGACAAGTTTGCGCGTGTGAAGTGTCATGTTCGTCGTTATGACATGATGACGACGAATCCCGTAGAGAGCATGAACCACGTATTGAAGTGGGCGCGAAGGTTGCCTGTGTGCTCAATGTTGGACGTCATTCGTGCAACTATTGCTGATTGGTTTACGGAGCGGCACAACGACGCGTTGAGCGGCACTACTGTGTTGACTGACTGGGCACATGCGGAGCTGATGAAGGCGAAAGACGAAGGACATACCCTGTTAGTGAAGGACACAAGGAAGTCCGATGAGTTCAACGTCAAGCAGAACGGCAAGGAGTACACAGTAAACCTTGGCTCGAAGACATGCACGTGCCAGAGGTTTCAGCAGCATTTGATACCGTGTCCCCATGCATCGGCAGCGATTAGGTATCGACGGGCCTGAACTAGTAGTCGGTTTTATACTGGTTAAGTGGCACGGACATAATGTTTAATTAACGCTCCAACCTTTCTGCGCAGGGCTGTGAACCACGAGCAGACTGCATATGTGTCACCACACTACAAGCGTGCGGTCCTCGTCCAGTCATGGAAAGCGCGAGTGTATCCTATGGACCACCCGACAGACTGGGTAGTCCCCACCGCGATTGCCAACGCAACGTGCAAGACGCCAGATTGCCCGAGGCAGGCTGGTCGACCGAAACAAAGTCGGATTCCATCGGGGGCAGAAGGAGCTAGGAATTACAGAAGGCGGCAAACCTGCAGTGTGTGTGGGGCGGTGGGCCATAATTGGAAGAGGTGTCCTGGCCCGAGCGCCGATGTCGCCGGTCCATCCGAGTACCGACCAACCATTCCACACTTATGTACATCATGTGGTGGCGCGGGACACGATGAAGCGAATTGTTTAATTTTCCCAGACTTAAACAGCCCAGCTCCGTATTACTAGTTAGGGTTGTAAAGGAATCAAATATTTTTGGTTCGATTTGATTCGATTCGAAATTATTCGGAATTTTATGTTTCGATTAATATTTGATTCGATTCGATATTCGATTTTATATTAAAATTATATATAAATATATAAATTTATATAGTTAAATAATTTAAAATTTTAATTTTAGTGACTATATTTACTAGTTAATATAACTATATTTATATATAATATTAAAATATTAAATTTGATCTATAAATCAAATTAAATATTTAAGTTTAATAATTAAATTACCTTATAGAATAATTCGATTCGATTCGATAATATTCGATAATACGTGAATTGGGTAACAATAATATATGTGGTGCATAAAATACTTGAAACGTGAACTGTACATCCTCACAAAATATCTCCAAATAATAATGCGTGAAAAGTGCACAAAATATCTAAAAAACACCTAAGTCTCCGATACAATATCAAACAAACCCCGGGCTGGGGGTGCGAGAGCCGTGCTGCGTGTGGGGCCCTGGTCCGGGTCTGCACTGAAGCGCCACACATCGAAAGCCTGGCTCTGTCGCATGGCCCAAGCATCTGGATAATCACCCGGGAATCGGCCACGTACGATACAGGCTGCAGTGAACAGTGCAATCGGGCCGCACGAGACGCTGTCGGTCTGCTCGATGACTGCCTCCTTGCGAGCGAACTTGAAATCCCAGGTGGGGGAGCAAACAGCGCCGCTACGACGATCATAGTAGCCAGTGCGAGACAGCATCTCCGGCAATAACTTCCGCAACACCCACATCTTCTGCGCTCGGTCCCTGGCCACATCTGGTTTCAAATCTCGGTCTGGGACGAGGCTATCGTGTAGAACAATCGTCTGCGCCTGGAGTCGCAGCCGTACGATAGCCCAGTGACCCCCTGGGTTGTATGGGCAGATAATCTGTACGTAGCAAAAAACAGGATCATTAGAGTGTCGGTAATCTAATTATTAAAATTATGCAATTAAGATGTAATTTCCACAAACCTCATCTAACTCTGACCAGTCTGCCGTGGACCCCCAACTAGGAGCTGCCCCCGTAACGTACAACTTGAAGAATGCAGTATGCGAGTCGGTCATCCGGGACCGAAGGCCATCCCAACACTCGCGTATCAGTGTGTCCTATTGGAATAAATTGAAATATGAACTTATATAATCAATTTGCAACAATACAAAAGATTATTCTTACTAGATGGGGATAGCTAGACCAACCAGAAAGTCGACGTCCATGATGGCGTACTTGTAATCCTTAAGGGGCGGTACTCCCAGCCAGCCGGGTGAAAACTGGAGAATGCCGAGATACGCATCGATGTGCTGAAACAGGAATGTCAATATGTGTTTTCGAGCATGGTGTCACTTTTATGTAGCTAAATGAAAAATGTAAATTGACTTACATCGGACTCGAGGAATTTTAAGATGTCACACCAGGTCTGAAAAAAGGAGGGCCCTACTAGATGCCACCAACCGACGTTCACACTATACAAAAGGGCAGCTATTAGACACGTAATTGCGGTGAATGAATGTAAATAATTTTGTCATAAACACTTACGGGGCAGCTTCCTCGGCGTCACGGTATGCGATAAATGCCGCCTGATCCGCATTACCGCGCCTACGCTCCAGGGGTAGGTAAGGGCTCAGCAATCTATGGGATAAGCGCCCGCGGCGTCCCTTACGGAACTGGACAGAGTCCACAGAACCAGGGGTGCGTATGGTCACAATGCTGTCGGGACCGAGTGGGTACAGCCGGGGTCCAGTGGTAGGCACAGGGGTGGCTGCAAAAGAGGTAAAACAAGTCAACTACTTATAAGCCACTATAACGACAACTAATTAAAAACAATTCATTTTGGTGATAAATAGATTAGTTCACGTACCTGTGTCATCAGGCTGCACATGCGTACTCGGTCCTGCCGTTCCACCCCCTCTAGGTGAACTGTGCGAAGGCATACCTGCATAGTTTTAGCGGTCGAAATGCAGGTAAGAGTAATGCGACGGATTAGCAAACGAGGTGCAAAATATATCATTTGCAACAACCGGACAAAATATTGCAACCAAAAATTCATACTAATACCTGGCTGTGGGGCACAAGTGGGAACTGGCTCGACACTCCGTGTCGGCGAAGTGGCTGAAGGAGCGCCTGCATCGGTTCAGCGCATCAAAATGTATGTAAGCGCAGTTAGAAGAATAAAATTGTGAACGAGAAATATAGTAATAATAAAGGACTGTGCAAAAATTACAATACAGAATCAAAGACATACCAGACTGTGAAATCGGCGTGTGAGCTGGACCGCCACTGGTATGCGGCGTGTGTGGCTCAGCCTCGTGACGTGACGGTGAATCGCTCACATCCCGCGACTCAGACGACACACGCTCGACGGTAGGCCGGACCGCTGCCACCTCTGCAACTCTGCGCTGCATGTCAGCATCGGTCGCTGCTCCTGCGGCAGCGGGTCCAGCCGGCTGGCCCTCCGCACCCACCCTCTCATCCGAGGGCTGAAGTCCCTCGGTAGGCGCACTGACAGGCGGGACTGTCGAAGATGGGGCAGCTGTGCCGCGAAAACGCATGTACTTCTCCATGAATGCGTTCACCGACCGCTGTACCTCTCCGCGCATTTCCTTCACCGACCGCTGCTGCTCCTGACGGATGGACGCCACGGCCTGCTGCAAAAGGGTAAGCAACCGCCCCTCATACTCTGCCTGCCGCCGAGCCTGCTCATCCAACAAGCGCCGCTCTGTCTGAGCGACCATATCAGCGATCGCGGCCAATAATGTCTGGTCATCCCGACCGGGAGGCTGAAGAGGTACACTCGCGGCGTGTGGTGGAGGCTCGGCATCAACACCCTCATGTGGACGGGGTGAATGTATACCCCCCTGCGGCTCACTGCCGGGTCCCCCCTGCTGCTCGGGACCCCCGTCTGAGTCGGAGCCACTGCTGCCCGACCCATCTGATGGCGATGTCTCGCGGCCCCGTCCACGTCGCCTCCGGTCACCACCCTTCTTCCGCCGAACCCTCCTGCCGCCACTGCCCCCAGCTGCTGCACGCTTGCGCTGGAGGAACGGGATCCATACTAACCCCGGCGGGATAGGGGCATCCACATCGGCCATATAAGGCTCGCGCCTCTCCACATCGGTCGCCGGCAGAATCTCAACAATGTGAACATCCTGCAGTGAATTAATAAAAAATTATAATTCGTAATCTCGCGCATGCAATGAATAAAGAATAAAAAAATGAAGGGAAGGTAAACACAGTTACTCATACTAACCTCGTAATCGAACGCCTGGCCCCATGACTGCTGCGACCATTTTGCGTCGAACTCCCACCTCGTCATCCGTGGTCGCTGTGCCTCCGGGTCAGATATGAACTTAACCCGCGTCCACGTATGCAGCTGTGGTATCGACTCAACCGCCCACACCTGACACGCCATAAATTTAAATACATCAACACAATAACAGTGTGATCAAGGCTACACAAAAATATACAACATTTGCAAGAGTTGTTAGCTTACCCAAAGAGCGTAGCTGCAACCGTAAAAATGCGCTGAGCCACGGTGCCCGAGCCTCGCCCTCGGGTACTGTCTGATGCCCGCGCGCGTAACCTGCCATGACAGGAGTCCCCACGGAAAGGTCTCCCACGCCGCTGTGTCCTCCACGAGTCGCCACATCCATGGATCAGGAGTGCGCGCCTGTGGATCGTGCCCTAGTATCATGTGGAAGGCCACTATCACCCTCGCGAGCTTCAGGGCATCGCCGGGCCTATCCCTGAACGCCCCCCCAGTGGCAAACTGATCCCGGCACCAATTTGTCGTATGCTCCCTAAAAACCCGAGCGTACCTAGCCCCAGCACTATCGGGCGGTAAAGGGTCCCGACTAAAAAGCTGAAAATCTGTAGTCGCAGTGAATCGGAGCCCTGTCATAATCGCGTGCTGCTCTCTCCCGTACCGTATGAATCGGCCGCCAACCCTAAACCAAACCTCATCGTCGCTCCCCATATGCCAATCCACCACCTTCGTCTCCTTCGGGACGGGGTGAAATACTACCTCCCGAGCCAAAAGCTCGTTCAGGGCAAGCCCTGAAATGGTGCCACGATGCCACCTCGGTCGGAACAAATGGCCGAAGCATGATCGGCGGAGCTCCTCCAAACCGTCAGGATCGGCCTCTCTAAGTACGCTCTCAATCTCCGGCACAAGCGTCCTCTGACGCGTGTAGGTGCCCAAGTGAGGGGAAGACCCTTGGCAACCCTGTCTCACGTACCACCAATCTCCCTATAATTTATAAAAAGGATTGATCCTCCCGTTAAACACTCAATTCACCAATCAACCATTTTATTATTATTATTATAGTAGTGTTAATTTATCAAACATTTTATTAATTTAATCAAACATTTTCAAATATACTTAAATAATTAAACATTTTATTTTAATAATATTATAATATTAATATGCATCAAAATTTTCAATTTATATTTTAATAAAAATAAGAAATTGAATATTAAAATAATAAAAATAAATTTTCTATTTTAATAAAATAATATTAAAATAATAGTAGGGGTGGTAATTAATAAATTGAGTTTTTCTATTTATATAATTAATATATTTAATTATACATATAATATTTAATTGAATATTTAAAATAATCGAGTATATTAGTTTGTATTAAATTAAAAAAATTAATACCCGTGCGCGGAGCACGGGTGAAAAACCTAGTTTTATTATAAAATTCGTTACATAATGACTATTTACAATTAAGTAGATTAATAATCAAACGAACCGTTGATTTTCGACCATATTTAGGATCGCGGCCAATTAATTCAGTTCTAAACTATCAATGATCAATTAAACTAACAAAAAATACCACAATATCATCATCAAACACCCTAAACCCTAAACTAACAATGATCAATTAATCAAAATATTGTGAACATACATGAAAAGCTAATCCAACAATATCAACATAATCAAACATAAAAATAATAATTCAACAAAATTCACACAATTAAATAATTAAAACTCTAAACCCTAAACCCTAAACTAACAATGATCAATTAATCAAAAGCTCGTGAACATACATGAAAGCTAATCCAACAATATCAACACAATTAAACATAAAAATAATAATTCACCAAAATTCACACAATTAAATAATTAAAACTCTAAACCCTAAACCCTAAACTAACAATGATCAATTAATCAGAAGCTCGTGAACATACATGAAAGCTAATCCAACAATATCAACACAATTAAACATAAAAATAATAATTCACCAAAATTCACACAATTAAATAATTAAGTAATGGTATAACAAAAAATTAAAAAATTAAAAAATACTAATAAGCCTAACCCGTCGGGGATCATTGCCGGAGGGTGGCAGAAGCACCGCCGCTTCCCTGGCCGGCGGCGCGGCGGCCGAAGATGGCCCGGTCCCGCCCACGTTGCCGCCGCTCGTGCCGGCGCCGCCGCCCTCTCCGCCCGCCTGGCTCCCACGCGCATCATTGCCCGCCTCCGTCTCTCCCAATGCCCACGAGAGATCCGCCGGAATGGTGTCGTCCATTTTGCAAGAGAAATCGCCGGATAATCGCCGGAGTAACCGCCGAAGGGAAAGTGGAGAAGAAAAGAGAAGAAAAGAGAAAGTGGGAAAGTGGGGGAAAAAGGTGGGTTCGCGAACTTATGAGTCGCGAACCCGGGTATACGAACCGGTGGGCCGTGTACGGCCCAGGCGGTTCGTGTACGAACCCGTGGGTCGTGCACGAACCGCATGGGTCGTACACGGCCCACCCTTAATTTTCGCGCCCCTCCCCAATTTTTTTGAAAAAGTGGTATTTTCGCCCTTATCCTTAAACCCTAAACCCTAAACCCTAAACCCTAAACCCTAAAAATTATACCGTAAACCCTAAACCCTAAACCCTAAGCCCTAAACCCTAAAAATTAAACCCTAAACCCTAAACCCTTAACCCTATAGTTTTGCACCCGCCTCAAATTTTTCATATTATTAATTATTAAATAGTTCTGAAAATGATAATAATATTATATATTAATTATTAATTCTAATTATTTTACTAATTATAAAAATGTTGGGTAATTTTTTATCATTTTTTTTATTAATAATGGTAAATTATGAGTATTAATTTACCATTATCAATAATGGTAATAAGTTACCATTACTGATAATAATGGTTAATTTTTTTTTAATAATTATTGATAATATTGATAATAATATTATCAATAACTCCGTGTGACTGATTTCGTATTATTACTATTCATATTATTAGCATTAATATTAATTAAATTTTTTAGATCGCCATTATTAATAATATTTTGTAATGTTTACCTGTAGGTATTGTCCAAATACAACAATTGGACATGAGCGGCATTCGAAAAGACAACATTGGCCTGGGCGGCATTGGTAATGGCTACACTTCGACTCACACGCGTCACACTTGGTCTGGGCGGCATTGGTAATGTCCGTTCAGAAAATTATTGTAGAGATAGATTTGGCAACGCGTGTACGGGGAAACGTAGAAACACGTGAAACCGTTGGGAATAGGGAGATGGAGGAAAGAGAGCAGTCGGCTGAGAGAGGTTGAGCATAGGGAGAAGAAACACTACGGCCCGACATAATAAAGGGGCATCGGGAGAAGAAACACTATGAGTCGACATTCCAAATTTTACTCCTTTTGTGTAGGGAGGTTGAGAGAGGTTGAACATAGGGAGAAGAAATGCAATGGGTACAACAGTAATTACCATTCCAAATCATTATTATTATTATTATCGTTATTGTCTTATATATTCGTTCACAGTTTTTACTATTAGCTTAGATATTTTGTATGTTCAACTACAGGTTACTGTTGCAAGTTCGTACATCGATTTCAGTTGGTATGGGAGGTATAGGTAAGAGTATAATCGGAGTGACATGAAGGAAAAATTAAAGTCGGCATTATCCCCGTGGAAGGTCCAGAATGACCACACTCGGAGGGGCAAGCATTAGCGTGGTGTCCACCTAGAAATAAGTATGTCCTTTGGATAAAGAAAATTAGCGCGCGTCTTCTTAACTGTTATTATTATTATTATTGTTTGGCCGCGTACTAATATCATATTGTGCACAATGTTTGCTATGATAACTGTAGGTCATTTCGGAGATTGGGTAAATTTTGCCACATGGGACGTCGACATTTCGTAGTTCCACTTCAGGGGAATGGGAGGTATAGGTAAGAGTGCCACGTTCGGAATCACAAGCGTCGCAGCAGGGTGAATGTTGCGGTCGTCACATTCCGGATATTACTCCTTTCGGAATGTTGAGAATGACCTACGAATACAAAGAGCTGCCGAAGATAGTGGATGGGGAGGCGGCAAGTTGAAAATTGGGCATACACGACATTCCAAAGGAAATTGGGCGGTTCAGTGGCCAATGCGAGATGCCATGGGAAAAGGATAGCAGCGGATTGATCACAATATAAACTCAGGCGGCCAGAGTGGTATTAGTCGTATTAATTTCATTATTACTATTCATATTATTAGCATTAACTTTACAAAAATGTATTGATCGCCGTTATTAATATTATTTTGTAATGTTTACTTGTAGGTATTGCCCAAATACAACATTTGGACATGGTCGCCACGTTTGTAACAACAACATTGGCCTGGGCGGCATTGGTAATGACGACGGTTCGATCCACCTCCCATTGCTTAGCGGTCAAAATGGAAGCGGGTGCACTAGGACCGTAGAACATTCAGAGGGGCAAGCCTTGGTGTGTGGTATTACCCCTCAATTTAACTGTTGGGGATAGGTAGATGGAGGACCCTATGTCCATGCATCTGCTATGCAATTCCAAATCTCTTTCAATTTGAGAAGACTCCTCCAATTCAGGGTTTTGGTGTTCAACTTCAGTGGCTGGAGATACAACATTTGAACGTATTTGGAATGGGCGGCATTGGTAATGACCCTAATTGGAAGCACAATCACTACATCAGGATGAATGTAGTGATCGTGACATTCCAAATATTACTCCTTTCGTGTAGCAAGAGTATAGCCTGTCCCACAACGGTCGTGTTGCGACAGGTTAAACACGGGGCGTGCATCAAGCTCAAATCTTACATCACAGAGCTTGAACAATCGGCTTTCCGAGAGGATAAAATTCTGCAGTCCCCATCATAGCCACCAGCACCGTAGATAGCACCATTTATTTTGGTTGCATATGGTGCAGAAGGCTGCAGAGAGTAATCAACGAAGGGAGTTAAATTGAGCTACTAGGATGAATTCCCAACAATGATTCACTAGAGGTAATTTTACAGTTTTTCACATAACAAATCTAATGGTTTATTATTATTATTATTCATTCTAATGATTTATATATTCTGGATGCTTAACTGCAGGTTAGTGTTGTAAGTCGGCAGTTCCATTTCAGGGGAATGGGAGGTATAGGTAAGAGTGCCACATTCGGAATCACAAGCGCCACATCATGGTGAATGTTGATGTTGTGAAACACTGGGCATGCATCAACGGTAAGCACGGTCACAACATCAACGTTACTGTTGCGGTCGTGACATTAAAAAAATTACTCCTTTCGGGAACATTTAGTATGGCCTATCAATTTTGTCCGAATCAGAAATTGGAAGGTATTGGAAAATACAACATTTGGCATGGGCGGCATTGGTAAGGACCGTCATTGGAAGCACAATAACTGCATCATGAAGAATGTGATGACTATGACATTCCAAATATTACTCCTCTCGGGACATTCAGTATGGCCTTGCAGATTCAAAGAGCTGGAGGGGATGGTGGATGGGGTGGCGGCAAGTTGAAATTTGGGCATACACGACGCCTTTCAGTAGACAATTATTAATGATAATATAATCCTTTCATAGTTACAATTATTTTATGTTTGTTACAATATTATTAGAGAAAATTATTAATCAAAAATATTTATTATTATAACAAAAGAGAAAGTAATAAATATAGTCAAAATAATTTTTGCTATTATTAAATTAATAATAATAATGTATAAATTTTTGCTATTATTTATTCATAATAATAATAATTTTTGCTTACCATGTACAATCTCCTTTGGAATTGGCCTCCTCCTTCCACCACGTCTAACACGGACACGGTAAACCACATACCCCTGTTTTGCCTTGTAGCCGAGACGTCTTGCCTTATCGGGGCGAGTAGGGTGGGTGCCGCGGACGCCGGCGGGAAGCTGACGGTACTCCCAACAACGAACCCTAATGCCCCCACGTTTCCTGCCACCACGTTCCTCCACCACGGAACTCTTGCTGCGCAGGAATTCCAGCTGAGTAACACCCTGGTTGGTGGGCCTCCCATGTACAATCTCCTTTGGAACTGGCCTCTTCCTTCCACCACGTCTAACACGGACACGGTAAACCACGTACCCCTGTTTTGCCTTGTAGCCGAAGCGTCCTGCCTTATCGGGGCGAGTAGGGTGGGTGACGCGGAAGCCGGCGGGAAGCTGACGGTACTCCCAACAACGAACCCTAATGCCCCCACGCTTCCTGCCACCACGTTCCTCCACCACGGAACTCTTGCTGCGCAGGAATTCCAGCTGAGTAACACCCTGGTTGGTGGGCCTCCCATGTACAATCCCCTTTGGAACTGGCCTCTTCCTTCCACCACGTCTAACACGGACACGGTAAACCACATACCCCTGTTTTGCCTTGTAGCCGAAGCGTCCTGCCTTATCGGGGCGAGTAGGGTGGGTGCCGCGGACGCCGGCGGGAAGCTGACGGTACTCCCAACAACGAACCCTAATGCCCCCACGTTTCCTGCCACCACGTTCCTCCACCACGGAACTCTTGCTGCGCAGGAATTCCAGCTGAGTAACACCCTGGTTGGTGGGCCTCCCATGTACAATCCCCTTTGGAACTGGCCTCTTCCTTCCACCACGTCTAACACGGACACGGTAAACCACGTACCCCTGTTTTGCCTTGTAGCCGAAGCGTCCTGCCTTATCGGGGCGAGTAGGGTGGGTGACGCGGAAGCCGGCGGGAAGCTGACGGTACTCCCAACAACGAACCCTAATGCCCCCACGCTTCCTGCCACCACGTTCCTCCACCACGGAACTCTTGCTGCGCAGGAATTCCAGCTGAGTAACACCCTGGTTGGTGGGCCTCCCATGTACAATCCCCTTTGGAACTGGCCTCTTCCTTCCACCACGTCTAACACGGACACGGTAAACCACATACCCCTATTTTGCCTTGTAGCCGAAGCGTCCTGCCTTATCGGGGCGAGTAGGGTGGGTGACGCGGAAGCCGGCGGGAAGCTGACGGTACTCCCAACAACGAACCCTAATGCCCCCACGCTTCCTGCCACCACGTTCCTCCACCACGGAACTCTTGCTGCGCAGGAATTCCAGCTGAGTAACACCCTGGTTGGTGGGCCTCCCATGTACAATCCCCTTTGGAACTGGCCTCTTCCTTCCACCACGTCTAACACGGACACGGTAAACCACATACCCCTGTTTTGCCTTGTAGCCGAAGCGTCCTGCCTTATCGGGGCGAGTAGGGTGGGTGACGCGGAAGCCGGCGGGAAGCTGACGGTACTCCCAACAACGAACCCTAATGCCCCCACGCTTCCTGCCACCACGTTCCTCCACCACGGAACTCTTGCTGCGCAGGAATTCCAGCTGAGTAACACCCTGGTTGGTGGGCCTCCCATGTACAATCCCCTTTGGAACTGGCCTCTTCCTTCCACCACGTCTAACACGGACACGGTAAACCACATACCCCTGTTTTGCCTTGTAGCCGAAGCGTCCTGCCTTATCGGGGCGAGTAGGGTGGGTGACGCGGAAGCCGGCGGGAAGCTGACGATACTCCCAACAACGAACCCTAATGCCCCCACGTTTCCTGCCACCACGTTCCTCCACCACGGAACTCTTGCTGCGCAGGAATCCCAGCTGAGTAACACCCTGGTTGGTGGGCCTCCCATGTACAATCCCCTTTGGAACTGGCCTCTTCCTTCCACCACGTCTAACACGGACACGGTAAACCACATACCCCTGTTTTGCCTTGTAGCCGAGGCGTCTTGCCTTGTCGGGGCGAGTAGGGTGGGTGACGCGGACGCCGGCGGGAAGCTGACGATACTCCCAACAACGAACCCCAAGTATGAAGCGCATGACATCGGATTGCTTCTTCTTCCAGAGCTCCGAGACGTAAGAGTAGGCACCCATGGTGATGGTGTTCGACTCGTCGGCGTGGGTGCACTGCAATGGAATAAATATTATCATTATTATTAATATTTTATTACTATTAAAAAGGTTTGACTATTCCTTCATCTATATAACTGTATACATGAAGTCCTATCAAAGTTACTCAATGCACAGTAACAAAACTCCTACCATGTCAAATAAAAAGGAACGGAGAAAGTATAAATAGATTTTAATATTTAGGAGTATTAAAACTATAAATACATTATAATAATTATTATACAAACAATAGTAAAAGAATATTAATAATAATGATAATAATAATAATATTAATAACAACAATATAATATTAATAATACATAAAACTTATTATTATTATTTTGTTATAATAGATTTTATAATATTTGTAGACGGAAAATTAAAAATAATTATATTTCCATAATACTTCATTAATTATAATACAATAAATATTGTCATTTTAAGAGTATTAATTAAAATAATAATAATAAATATGATTGGATTAAATTGATTTTATAATAAAAATTAATGAGTAATAATAATAGGGCATGGTGCGTGGTCTGTGGGTGGGTCGTCGTGCGTAATGGTCGACTAAAGACGAACCCACATTGCCACGTGGGGCCATGGTTCGTCGTCAATGGCAGCGGTTCGTCTCCGGTCCACAACTTTGACGACGAACCATGCTTCCTTAATCACCTTTACTAATTAATCCCATGGTTCGTGGTTATTAACCCGGTTCGTAGACGAACCACACCACGAACCAGGGGTTTTTATGCCTTTTCGGGTACAAAAGTTGAGGAATTTTGGCGGCTGGCATAAAAGATTATTGTCAGTACCTGCCATGGCACTGCGTGTTCGGCGGCATGGTAAATGAACAAATCATTAATCTTTTTTTTTTGACAATTTTACCCTTTTTAATTTATAACCATTAGATCTAATTCAATGATGAGATTGTTATTTTGACCATAGTTCCAAATATTTTGAAAGCACCGTAACCGTTCCCTAGATTTTGAGCATGATGGAGAGTCCATCCCATAACCCATCGACATCCGCAGCCAGAAGTATTTATTAAAAATACCTAATACTCCAGTACTCCATCCCTTGTTATCTGTTTTCACCACATTCATTGCTCAAATGCATTCATTTCTGTTTCATGCTACTTTGTTACAATTTCAGTTTTCATCTCTTCTTTTTCTGGTTACATAGATGATGGTCCCACACCACACTATATGAAAAAAAAAAACGAAAAACATTTCCAATGAAATTCTATGACGGGAAAAAATCCCTGCCAAATTGTACGGATTTTTTTGACGAAAATTTATATCAGTTGCTATTTGAAATAAAATTTTGCAAATCAAGTATAGAGTTGGAATAAATTGCAATTTGAGACAAAATTTATTGCGGATAATTTTTCCAATGGATGTTTAAGACGATTTTTCAACGGAATATTATTTATATCGATTTGAGACAAAATTTTATGTTGTTATTTAACTATTATTGTAGGTTATTTTCCTTTTATTCTATATATACACACATATTCAATTCAATTTTTTTATATATATATATTCAATATTCGCGGCAGATTTGGCTGGCACATAGTTTCCTCGACGATGAGTCCCTCATCGCGTGCTAGCTTGCTTTTGGATGTTTTCTGTTAATTTTCTGCTTTCGTTTTTTTTTTTTCATTTTTTTTCTCTAGTCTTCATTGGCTGTTTAACAAAAAAAAAAAAATTCCGACTGATACCCACGTAGTAACGACATAGGGCCCGTTTGGATTGGCTTTTGAAAAAAGTAGAAGCCAAAAGTAGAAGCAGAAGCAGAAGTCAAAAGCAAAAGCATGTAACTTTTGTGTTTGGATGGAATGTTTGAAAAGCGGCTTTTTCTAAAAAATATGTTTGGATGAATAAAAATGAAAAGTGCTTTTAGAGTGTGGTAATTACCAAAAAGGACATGCTATTTAATATGATAATAAGATATATTTATATTGTAATTTATATTAAGTAGTGGGGGTATTTAAGTCCTTGCACATTTTACGAGGTGCTTTTGGCTTTTGCTTTTGGGAGAAGCACCACCTGGGCTGCTTCTCCCAGAAGCACTTTTTTCGCTTTTCGAGGTGCTTTTGCTTTTTCTTAAAAGCCAAAACAAACACCTAATTTCTACTAGAAGTGCTTTTGACAGAAGCAAAAGCCAAAAGCACCTCCGTAGAAGCCAATCCAAACGGGCTCATAGTATTTTTTTGGGGTAAGCCAATTCAATGGCTGGAGAAACACAAACACCACACGAAAATACAAAAAGGAAACAAAAAGAAAATAACACAGAGGAAGAGACGAAAAGAGCAAAGGACGGGAAAGGAAAACAACAATATAAAACTAGAAACTAGGCTCACAAAACACCCAATGCGTCTCCCAAGACGAAATCCGGCGGGAACGCTCAAGTGGTAAAGAACATCTCTTTCGAATCGCCATACTTAGCGAGACGATCCGTCACCCTATTCCCTTCCGACTAAGGTTCGACAATGATCAAAATGTCCGAAGCAATACAACATAAAACATCCTGGAGACTTCTAATACGACAAAATTCAAAATACCCAGCAGAAAGGAGAAAAGATACAGACTTCCCAAACGCCGACTAAGCCTCCATAATAAAGACAATATCAGGAAAATAATGCCTTAGGAAATCCCGTAATACCCTCTTTGTATTACTCCCATTAATTCCTCCAATATTCCAAGCTAAAATTTTTAAGTTCGGAAAATTAATAAACAACAAAATTGGAAAGAAACGGGTAAAAGAAAAAAAAAAAGAAAAAAAGAAAAAAAGAAAACAAGAAAAAAAGCAAAGAAATAGGATGAGGGGAGACATAGTATTTACTCCTACTATTAGGGCTGTCAAACGGGCCTAGGCCCGTTGGGCCGGCCCAGCCCGTAAGGTATTTTTTATGGGCTGGGTTAGCAATTTAGAGGCCCGTTAGAAATTAGGCCCGGCCCGCACCGGCCCGTTCAAAAGTGGGCTGAGGTGGGTTAGGGCCGGGCCGGGCCGGGTTGGCCCGTTAAAATTAAAAAAAAAAAAAAATCTGAGAGAGTGAGAGGAGGTCACGGGTGTTAAGTGAGGTTTAGGTTGGGATGTTGACAGGTTGTGCCCTTTTAAGAAAATTCTCCAGGAACTCTGGTCACGTAACCGTTGCTGAATACTAAAAAAGTTGGGTAATGCTACGGGTTGGCGGTAAGAATTGTCAGCAATCAAGTGTTCTGTGTGGCCTTATTTTGTAATTATGTCCATATAGGATCTTTAACTCCTATTGGCTTTAGTTTTTAACTCCAAGGTTGGCATTTTTGGCTGTGTCTAGATTTGATATGGTTATGTACTTAATGTATTGGATTTAGGGTTTAGGGTTTAGGGTTTAGGGTTGAACAGTTTTTTTCATTTTTCTATAGTGGGCTAGCCCACTTTGGCCCGCAGCCCGCCTTGGGTTGGGCTGGGTTAGCAATTTAGAGGCCCGTTAGAAATTAGGCCCGGCCCGCACCGGCCCGTTCAAAAGTGGGCTGAAGTGGGTTAGGGCCGGGCCGGGCTGGGCCAGCCCGTTTGACAGCCCTACCTACTATTTAGTACCATGCTTATAAGATTAAAGAATAATAAAGAGGAGAAAAGCCCTGACAAGAAAAAAACAAAAAAACAAAAAAAAAGACGTATAAAAACAGGATGAGAGTCAAGAGACGTAGCAAAGAAAAAAGGGGTTGAATGAAAGTAAAAGAATATGTAAGAGCACCGTTTATACAAAAAGCCAAACAAGACCCAGCAAAAAAAAAAAAAAAAGAAAAAAGAAAAAAGAAAAAAAAGCCAAACAAGAATGTATAAGCAGAGCACCGTTCATCAATATTCCAATTTCCACCGTACCGCCTGCTCAATTTTTCTCACTCCATTACGCTAAATTCATACTATCCTTTTTTCTAAAAAAAAAAAAAAATTATGACAACTTTTTTTTTTTTATGACATAATTCATGCTAATCTTGATATATGCATATGCATGCCTCCGCCTAATTTATACTAATTTGTTTTGCCGAACAATCTATACATGTTAAAAAAAAAGGTAATGGAAATTCATGCATACCACACAAATTACAAATAGGACAAAAGAAATGGATAGGAAGTCGGGTGAACAATCAAACTCCCAACTTAAAGGTTTTAATTAAAATTCTACCTTGAATTTTAATTATAAGATTAGAATTCTACCTTGAATTTTATTTTTGATTTATACTTACAAGGTATATCATCCAATCCCGGCAAAATAGTAGTATTACTCCATTTTTCTGTTTCTTGAGAAACATTGATCAGATAAATGAATCGTGGGAGTTTATGTTTACGAATCATAAATAAATACAGTAGATGACCGAATAATAAATCGCTGTAAAATTGAAAAGTAGAGAAATTGACCACTTCAATACTCTATGGCATCTACATTGTATGTTTGGAAAATAATTAGAGTTTAGCGTCTGGAGTTTAGATATTATAGTCTGGAGTTTGAAATTAATGGTAATAAATAGGAACAAATTTGAATAATGGTGTTTGGTAATGCAATTTTAAATTAAAATTTAGAGTCCGGAGTTTGGAAAGTTAGAAGCTGGGGGAGAGGAGCGTTCTGAGTTTAGAGATTAGAGATTAAAATTTAGCGGTTACTGTAATTAGTGTTTACTATAAATAGAATTTTAGGCTATTTTTAGTATGTATTTTAAAAGCTAAACGCTAATTGCTAGCGTCTTTTCCCAAACGCAGCCAATTGTTATGTGAAAACTATTCGCACAGAAACTTTCACTTAAAGTTTTATTATAATTATACATGTTAAAATATAGTCGAGTAAGATCTTATTAGATTCGTCTCGTCGTTTAGTTTTTAAATATTGAATTTTTTAAATTTTTAATTGTATTGAATTTAAATTATTAATAATTTAAATATTTATTGAATTGCGTGAAAAGTGGGTGCGCTGAATAGATATTTATAGTATTAGTAGGAATATTTGATAGGGTTAGAGGAGAAATATAAAGCCACGTCGTCTATTAGGTACCTAAATATCTAGAGAAAGTGATGGATTACTGTTTGTTGGCTGGCCAGCCACGCGTTGACCAGTTGACCTCGCTGACTGGTCAAACAAATCATGCTACCGCCTACCTGCCTGCCTCGCCTCTACTTCATACTTCTATTATGGTGTCGAGGTCAACTGCAAATTTTTGGCTCCAGATCAATCACAATATAATTTTTGAAAATTAGGTATAATGTATTCTTTTTTTTTCTTTTTTAATAATTAAAAAAAAGAATGTTTAATAAACATAACAATTACTCCATCCGTTCTTTTTTAATTGTCTTTTTAGAGATTAAAAAGTATTCCACAATAGTTGTCATTTTTGGTAGTTATGCTATGTTTTTATTATATTGTCATTTACATTATATAAATGCTATTTGTTGACATTTATTACGAATGAGTTTAGTCGAAGGATAAAACTATAAATTTATTTACGAGTTGATTAATGCAAATATTGGGTATTGAATTGAGTTGAAAGATACAACTATTTAGGAATGAAGGGAGTATATTTCAAATAGTATAAGCAAAAGGTTTGAAGGATTATAATTTTACTAATTAAACTAATAGGAATGTCAATGGGCCGGTTTCGGGACGGAGAGTAGCATTCCCATCCCCATCCCCACAACAATTAGTATTTTTAATCTCCAAAACTGGTCCGATCCCCGTTGGGGATCCCCATCGAATACCGTAATTCCCCGATCCCCAATGGGGACTTATCGGAGATTCATTTTACAAGCCAACTTTAAGGTTATAACTCATAATATTAAAATCCACACACAAATTCTTTAAGAATAAACCATAATTTCACATTAAAACTTGCTATTACAATATACTTCCTCCCTTCCTAAATAAATGCAACATATCCACATTTCACGCAATCCAATGCACATTTTTAATCCGTAATAACTCAAATTCCACACAAGTAAAAATTATGCAAATTTGATATTCTAAATCTATGCGATTAGACGAATCCAACAAGATCTCACTTGACTATATTGTATCTTATATAATTGTATTAAAAAGTCGAGTCAAAGCTACTCAATGAACAGTGACAAAAGTCAAAACGTGCAAATAAAAAAGAATGGAGGTAGTATTTATCATGTTCAAATTAATACAAATTGCTCATATATTGTAAATATTTTAATGTTCTAAAAAAAAAGCTAAAAAACTAATGTTTACCTGTAGAGCACTAAAGTAACTGCTGTAAAAGATGAGAAATTCGAAAGAGCACTAGTTATTAGAGCAACCGCTGTGGTTTTTGAAGATTCAAAAGTGGATTCTGAGAGTGGAGGGAATGTCTAATGATTACTACGTTTTCTTATTTAAAATTAATGGGTTAATGGGCTTTGGTAAAAAATATGGGTAAAATTTTAAAAAATAATATATAAAGTATTAAATATAATATAATATAAAATATATAACATATACCTAATATATATACCGAGGATGGGTCAGGGTGGGGACTACTTCCCCATCCCCGTCCCCGAAACAATCCCAGATCCCCGATAATCATTTCCCCAAAACCATACCGAAAATTCAGTTTTCACTATCGGGTTCGATTTTTCTTGCCATCCTTATAAACTAAAAGGGACAATGAACATATAGAATTTGTTAATATTTTAACTTTTTAACTATTAAATTCCTAGTATTTCTTTTTTTTTTTTTTGTTGAAAAGCCTAAGCCAGGAAAATTTCTATTATTTCACTTACAATACAAACTTACTATAATACTTATTACATATACATATTACTACTATTATATCTAAATATATATACACACACATATTACTACTATCATATATTTGGGGAAGAGGAGAGGTGGTGATAAACATAAAACAAAGTCCTTAATTACGAAAAATGATAATATCATGTTATTTGAATTTTTGCATTCAAACACTCTGAGAAGTAGATATTACGATGTTACATAGTTAATGGTGTGTTCTGTACATAATTTGAAAGACACTTTTCAATTCATATTTTTAAAACTGTTTTAAAAATGCAATTAATTTTAGATATAGTTAGATTTCAAAATTTTAAAATGAATAAGAAAAAAAAATGAAATTTCGAATTGAATAAGCATTACATTTAAATTTCAAAATGGAATCCAATCCTCAAATTACTTTACACATAAAATTAAGTAACATTCGGTAACATAAAAATATATAAATACTTATAACCCTGTAGGCTAGAATAGCAATTGATAGAGACACGTTGCTGGTAGGTTGTGGTCACAAATAACAATATAAGTCTAACTTCACATTTAAACACGTTTCTTCGCTTACCACTTACCATCCCTCTTTCTTTAATCACGCCCAAACCCCCAAACACGTGTGTTCATTTTACATATGGCAACACCAACAAAAACAACAACAACAACAATAATAATAATAATAATAATAATAATAATAATAATAATAATAATAATAATAATAATAATAATAATAATAATAATAATAATAATAATAATGTGAGGGTTTGCCAATTATTGTTGATGACCATGAAGTTTTAATTTAAAACCAATTGATAAAAGTAGAGTAATTCATATTCTTATTATAAATAAGGACATAACAACCCATAAACTACACGTTGTCAGACATTTTAACAATTACTACAATTTACAGCTGGACGTTTTTAAGTATGAATTTATAAAAGGCAAATTCATAGTATCAGCTTTTCGACCATTGTTTAATTAATTGAATTAGGTGATGCACCTTTTATTTATAAATAGTTGTATGTTATTTAATGTACTTTACATAATTACACACTTACTAAACATTTCTTTAAATAAATACTTCTCCATTTCAATTTGCTTAATATTTACAGTACATAATCCATCCGTCCCGCGAAATGTGGCTACTTTCTTTTGGGCACGGTAATTTAGGTAGTGGGGTTTAGTAGTTAAAGTGGTGTAGGGCATTTTGTGTTTAAGATTCTAATGAATTTTGATCCTGTTTATTATTTAACTTTGACTTAATATTATGTAACGATACAATTAGAGAAAAATATTCAAGTGAGATCTTGTTAGAATCGTCTAATCGTGTAGTTTTATAGTGTATATTTTATACAATTTTTATTTGTACCAATTTTGAAATATTAAGAATTGAAGAAATACTAGAGATTTTGTGTAGAAAAGTAAAAGTGTATTGGAATTTGTGCAGAATAATAAAAGTGAACACTTTTAATATGATTTGAGAATAATTAAAATTCTAATCAAAGTTATATTATTTTAATTTATCCTAAAATGAAAAGTGGCCAAATTTCGTGGGACACCCCAAAAAGAAATAGTAGCCAAATTTCGTGGGACGAAGGGAGTACTACTTTGAATAGAGTGAGGGGAATTTAAATTAACATCTTTTATAACGCCTGAAATTTCAAACCAACAATATGTACATTGATAGATAGAAATATTAAATATACTCCATCCGTTTTTCAAAAATTATAACGGACCCACTGTGCACGCCGTGCAATTCACATTTTAAATCATTAATAACTCAAAATTGGTACAAGTAAAATTCTAAAAGTTCAATATTTAAAAACTACTCGATAAGACGAATCTAACAAGATCCCAATTGACTATATTTTAACTAGTATAACTATAATAAAACTTTAATTCAAAGTACATGTGTGAATAGTACCAAATTTGCAAATTTTACAACTAATCAAAAACGGAGGAAGTATTCATTGAATTTATTAAGTTTCAAATCCCCTAATCTAAATTACAATCAATACATTCCAATTAAAAATATTCCTATATTTTTATTGTCTTGCATATCATATACTACTACTGTAAATTTTTAACTTTTTTTTAAAGTAAATATTATCATCATAATTTTATCCGACACACAAAAAAACAAACGTGAGAACAGAAAAGAGAAGAAAAAAAAGAAGACAATATTAGCAAAACAGACAGCCTATACATACATATACCTGAAATCTGAAATGAGAATTCCTCCTTTTCTGAGATCCATGTTTATCCTCATTTCTTCTTTCATTCGAAAGCTTCTTCTATCTTTTTGTTCTTGTCTGTTGGATCAAAAATAATACACCACATTCATACCAACACCACCATAAAAAAGGCAGAAACCATATGCCCTAGCTATCTGCGTCTCTGCCTCCCAAGTCTTTCATACGCCTTTGGGTTTGGTTATTCATCCAACATTCATTGTCTGAGCTGAGCCCCACAAAAACAAAAACTACCCACCCACGTTCCTATTCAATTCCACAAACCTGTCTGAAACGTACCCAATATTATTATCCCATTAATTGGTTCCCACACCATTGAACCATTGAACAACGCTTCTTCGTCTTCTCCTCCTCCTCCTCCTCCTTCTCGGCTTATCAATAATGGACGTCACTGCCCCATTGTTGACGGCCAAGCCCAAAACCCACAACAGGAATTCTATCAGCACTCTTAAATGCGATTTCTTGGGTAAGTTGCCGGAAAAGGTCAGGACTGCTATTGATCCCGAGGCCCCTTTCTGCCCGGACTTGTCCAAGACTACCGGTCTCGCTTCAGGTAATTAAACAACACGCATTTATACTCTACTACAACACGGATTTTGTTTGTTTTTATTTTAATTAAAATACTATCAAAACTAGTGTTCTTTCTTGGATCCCAATTTCCATATGAAATTCATTTCCCTAAAAGAAAAGGCATCCCACGCCTACCTCTCTCAGTTCTGATGCAATCCGTCCTTTGTCTTTTGCAAAAAAAAGGCTGCCTTTCTTTTGTCCTACTGTAAAGTTTTATCCTTTTCTTAGATCCTCTATTTTTCCAGCAGCACGTTTAGGCATATCCTCTAATCCTAAACCTTAAATTTCAATTATTGATGCACTAGATTCCATTGCCTGATGGAAGACTGGTCTTTATGAAGTACTATTTGAAAATGATTTTTTGGTTGCGGCTGAGATCTCGTTAGAACATGTAGTATTATTGATGGTCTATTGATTGATCTATCTATCTAATAAATTAGGCGAGAAAGAGTACTATGAGAGACAATTTGCCACCTTGAGGTCCTTCGAGGAAGTAGACTCCCTTGGATCATCGCCTACTGAGATTGATGAAGGTCTTGAGCTTCAAGAGGCTAAAGAGCATGAGAGAGCTATTAACATTTCCAATTGGGCCAACATCTTCCTCCTTGCGTTTAAGGTATCTATGAAATTCTGGGTTAAATTTGTTGAGTACCTGATGTCTGGTTAATTAGGGCCAATAATAATGTCATTACACTTCAGATTTTTGCTACGGTACAAAGTGGATCCCTGGCCATTGCCGCATCGACTCTGGATTCCTTACTAGATCTCATGGCCGGTGGAATTCTATGGTTCACTCATTTGTCAATGAAAAACATCAACATCTATAAATATCCTATTGGGAAACTGAGGTTGCAGCCTGTGGGGATCATCATATTTGCCGCTGTAATGGCTACTCTTGGTATGTTGTGTTTGATGATAACTCTTAGCAATCAGTCTTTGATTGTTATCCTAAATGTATTCCAAGTCATGTTCACTAGTAGTAGTAGTAGCAGCGTTGTCCAACAATGACACCTGAAGTGATATTTTGATCAAGCTGTAGTATGGCTTGATTTGGCTATTCTTTGTGGAGCCAACTGCCATTAATGTCGTTCTTGTCGTAATTAATGTTCCTTGTCTGTATGTTATTTTCCATCCAGGGTTTCAGGTGCTTGTGCAGGCTGTGGAACAACTGCTTAAAAACACGCCTTCGGATAAGATGAGCCAGTTTCAATTGGTGTGGTTATATGGCATTATGCTCTCAGCAACTGGGATAAAGCTTATGCTTTGGATTTACTGTAAAAGCTCTAGAAACAAGATAGTTCGTGCTTATGCGAAGGTTTTTTTTTTTCAGACCATTTACATTTTTCTATCAAAGATGTATTATTGTGTAGTTTGTTCTGTCTTGCATTATTGATTGCATATTTTGTGGTTTGTGCGCGTTAATTAGGACCATTATTTTGATGTGGTGACGAATGTGGTGGGGTTGGTGGCTGCAGTTCTTGGAGACAGATTTTACTGGTGGATAGATCCTGCTGGTGCCATAGCTTTAGCAATATATACCATCACTAATTGGTCAGGAACTGTGTTGGAAAATGCTGGTATGCATCCACACACTCGTCCTTCAAATATAATGGCCCTTGCCTAGGATGATCTCGTTTGTTATTTACCTTTGAACTGTTGACAGTGTCGCTGGTGGGACAATCAGCTTCACCTGAGGTGCTGCAAAAGCTTACATATCTTGTCCTCAGTCACGATCCTAAAATCAAGCGTGTGGATACTGTGCGTGCATACACCTTTGGCGTTCTGTATTTTGTTGAGGTAGTTATTTGTTTGCTAATGCTACTATTTAGCAGAAAGATAAACAAAGTAAGTGGTTGACGGCTGATGGACGGATTTGTAACAGGTAGACATAGAGCTCCCGGAGGAGTTGCCATTGATCGAGGCACACGCAATAGGGGAGTCGCTGCAGATCAAGATAGAGCAACTTCCAGAGGTAGAGAGGGCATTTGTTCACCTGGACTATGAATGCGATCACAAGCCAGAGCACACAATCCTTTCAAAACTCCCCAACAGTGACCCATAAGGCTATATATATTTATATATCATAAGCAGAAGCAACAACAAATGGCAATGAGATTTTGATTAATGCAAGTGATGTTGATGAACAACAATGGTATGGTATGCAATGCTACTAGTACTAGTGGCGTAATGAAGGCATTTGGTTGCCTGTGCACAACTTCCTCCCCTCCTTGTTTTCAAAGATACTTGTACTGTATTTTTCTTTGTGGGGAACAAATCCAGCTTCCATCACAATTCACAGATATGGGTGGATTTCGATTCAACATTTATGTTTTTGCTTTTCCGTGCTTTTTTTTTTTTTTGAGAGATAGAGTTTGAGAATAATTACTATTGTATTTAATTTGCTTGCTTCTTATAAAGTAATGGCTATTACATGTACATTAATTATCTCCATTCTAATATATTAATCTTATGAGACGGAATATGTATAATTTCTAATTTCTGACACCTTTTGTCTTCTTGCAGCTTTTATAGATTTATTTTTACACCCGATGTTTGAACTTCTGCTTATTGGATGCTCTCTATACACTTTCTAAAACTTCCGATGAATTACTTAGCCTTAGAACTTCACTATTCTCTTTATAAGGTCAGTTCTTTCAAAGCCAATACGGCAATATTCGAAATTTGCAAATTACTTTTCTTTCCTTTTTTGTTTTTTATGATTCCATAACAAGAAAAACTTTTTTTTATACTTGAGTGGTGTCTGGGTATGTTCACACCAGTTTCCGTTGGAAATTATCTGAGGCATTTACTAGAAGTACTATACTGACAAATCAGCATACCTTGTACATTTATTTATTGCTTCAGTGCTAATTAATCCTTTTTTTTAAAAATCATTTATTACTATTGCTATTAGTATTTTGAATTTCTTAAAAGGTAAATTCATTAATCTTGTATGTTATTCTAGAAGTTTCAATTAAGAGGGATCTCAACAAATGTACATTATGCAAACAACACAAAGTCAATAGTCAATAGTTGAAGGTTCGATTTTCACCTATCCAATTCTTATCATCATATTTATTACTATGTTTTACAATTTATGTGGCATGAAATTCCATTACCTCTCTAACCAAGAGGCATAAATCTCGTATGTAAAGAAAAAAAATACTACAAATTGTTCTCCGAAAATGAATATAAAATAAAAATATGGCAAACAAAAATTAAACTACAGGCAGGGAATATTCAACAGTTTTGCAGATCTGTAATTTCATTTTCATAAGGCCCAGTTTGCATTTCAAAGGCTAAGCCCACAATTCAAATGCCCAATGCCCCAATCCACCACTCTTGTACAGGTCCGAAGCTGAAGCATCCCTGGCCCTGTTTCCTACCATTCATATGTCCCCCTGCAGATAGATAAACCTTCGTAAGGGTAGCGAATTACTCGTTCTTCGATCCCCTGCTTCTTCCCCTTTCAAGTCGCCGGAAAAAAGAACTAGAGATAATTGCTTGTTGGTGAAGGAATTTTCTGTTCGATGTTTTAATTGAAGAGAATTGGGTAAGCTTCTTTCTTCTTCTCTGGTTGAAGAATGATTTATCTAAATGACCTTCAGGCTTTTCCTTATAGCTCTTTCCATTTCTTTTCCTTTTGATGTTATGTATATGGGAAAAACTGCCCGCGTCCTGGCAATTTAGTGATTTGTTTTTTATAATTGTATGTATTACTCGCCTAATATAGCTCTTTGGGTTATGAATTTGCAGAATTTGTATTCATAATTCATTAGCTCTATGTGAAAATTATCGATACCATATGTTCCTGCCAAACATTTATTGCTACCTGATTATAATTTAATCACTTTAATGTGAATCTTTTTAAAATATGATACAGCTGAAGGCTGCATTGTGGAATTTTTTTGATAGAAGCTCAATCCAGCTTGGAAACTGCGGATAGAGGATAGAATTTTAAAGACGGAAATCGAAATAATTGTTTCCTGTGGGCAGGTTCGCCAGTTGAATAGTATGCATTCGGCTTATTTTACATCATATAAAGTGTCACCCGTCCCAGTGCCTCCTCCTGTCCATTTTTCACCACTTACCTTTGAATTTCATCTCAAGACTCGTCTGCGGGCTGCACATTCACTTGCATTGTCACTCACATCAACTATCGCCTCAAGATCACTTCGATTTTCTACTGTTTCTGCAATTCCTTCTAATGAGGGGGCCACATCCATAGTTCAATTTGAAAATTTTGTGGAGAAGGATTGGACGTTTCTTGACTGTGACGATACAGATGATGCTATGCAAAAGTTTGATCGAATCATTTCTGCTGGAAATGTGAAAGTAACCTCAAAGGTTCTAGTTTCTATTGGTACTGAAGCATTTGTGGATAGATTAGTGGATTCGTCCCCCCTTCAACAGTTACTAATTGTTCATGACTCCCTTTTCACTTTGGCGTGCATCAAGGAAAAACACGATAATGTTGGATGCTGGCAAGGAGAAGTGATAAATGTACCGAAGAAATGGACGCCTTTTGATGTTGTATATATATACTTCCTCCCTGCATTGCCCTTTCAGCTTGATCAACTTCTTTCTGCTCTGGCAAAGAATTGTTTACCAGGTAATCTTATATAGAAATAAAACAGAGTTTTGCTATCTTTCGCCTTCATACTTATATTTGAGCTCCTGAGGTGGGATTCATGTCTTCAATTCTTCTGACCCGTGTATGGGATGGGGTGTTGTTTGAATATAAGCAGGAGCAAGAGTGGTAATGAGTCATACAAAGGGCAGGCAAGTTGTTGAAGAGCAACGACAGCAACATCCTGATGTTGTGGTATCTAATTTTCCAGACAAAATAACATTAGAGAGCACCGTGGCTGACCATGCGTTTCAAGTGGTGGAGTATGTAGACGAGCCTGGATTTTTTCTCGCAGTTTTGAGGCTTGGCGAGGAATGAGTGAGGTAGCTGGATATGCAGATAGATCAAAACTAGTTGTGACCCTTATGCATTTTGGTGTGTTTCACAATGCCAGGCAAGGCCAACAGCAAATCTATTACGAGTTTCTTATCTGTATTGTTTTCAAATTTGATTTTGCTTGAGGAACTGTCTCTTGCTATGTACAATGTATGAACTTCCATAAATTTCTATCATACACTGCCGTCCTGTTTCATATACATGTCAGTAGTCTGACTGGGAAGAGATCTCCGGAAAATTCCCTGTTTTATGTGCAATGGCTATTTCTGTTAATAGAGCATACATGGCAGTAATTTAAATTGAGAAAGATTGATTTCTTGTTTTTGTGGTTTGTGTCTTACCGTTTCCTGGATTATTGTCTCTAGACTCGTATCCTCAATCTCTTCCCTGGAGTTATGTGATTCTGATTCTCAAGGAGGGTGTGGAATTGAGAGCTGAAATTGCTGCTGAGTGCCTTCATTAATATTTCCTTTAGTGTAGCGTACCTTCTTTTATTGTTGTCGCATAGTGTTCTCAGCATTTTTCTGTTGGGGGGTTCTTTGTTCAAGTTCGGCCAGAGTTGGGATGCTCTATACCTCCCACACCTCTGATTGATCTGGCATCTGAGGAAAATTGAATTATCGAAGGCGATGGGAACACTATAAAGTTGTTGGGTATTGGCATTTGCAACATGCATTGACAGTTTTTTTGGTTTATCCAAGTCTCTGGTTTATGATCTCGCGTTTTATCTAGTTGCATGATGTGTTGTGGTTTGGTTTGTAAATGGTTTCTCCTCGAGTGCTGGTGGCTGATCTTATGGGGCGATCGGATTTGCTGCTTCTTTTAGGAATTTTTCTGTTTTAAGCCATATCTGGTTTTGTGGAATTGGTTTATTGTTGTTGTTTATGGTCCTTGGCTCATTTGGGGTTAAGTTCCGGTCCTGATTCCGGATATACAGATTTGCTATAATTCAGGGTTCACATGCTGCGATTTTTTTGGGCAGCTCCGAGTGGATTTTAATTTTATTTTTTTTCCTTTTATAGTTCATTTAATTGGGATATTAATTCATTTGTCTTAGCCTTGATTTATGCTGCACAAATGCATTGTGATGGGCTAAGATTGTGTCCAGTTTGTGAGAAGATTCTGTCAATTTAAAAAAATATGATATCAGAATCCTTTTGAATATTGTCAATGTGGGATTCCTAAATGCTTTGGTTTTATTTATTTATTTAATTTTATTATGGGTACGGTTCCTACGCTGAATCAGCCCAAGCTGAATCGGTGAAAGTATAGGTACTGTGTGCTAGTTTTTGATTTACTATTAATAATTGATTTGACTACCTTATTTAATTGATTTATATAATAAACTAATTCCATAATTTTGGTATATCTCCATTATTTCCTTCTTCCGAAATTCTAACCTAATTTCCCATCTTCTCACCACCCACCTCGTGTGTCTTCTTCCCTGTTTTCCCAGCCACCATTTGTTACATTGTAGATTAACAAAAGCAAATAATTGAAGTACATAAATCAAAATTATGGCAGTAAAGATGAAACCCGTTTGCTGCACCTCACATCTTTTCCCTCACCCGCCACATTATGCTCACATTGCTGCTACCGGAAGGAGCCGCCGCCGCCAGCAGCGTCTCCGCCATGTGCCGGCGTTGTTCCCATCTTGGTCGTGCTTCCACCGCCGGCGTTGTTGGGGTCCTCCCAACTATTGCCCAAACAAAAGTCAACAAAACAATTAAATGAAATGGGCTGCCCTTAATTTAATTTTTGAAAGAAGCTGTCAATTATTGAAACACAATACAACCACATTCATTGAAAGAAGCACAACAACCAGTGAAAGAAACCAAAAACGCAGCAGAAAAATTCATCCGTCCAGATTCCGATTTCCGGCCAAACGGCATATCAAAACTTGTCCGATCGGGCTGAAATTTTTACAGCAGGTGCGGGACATCTTGTTCTTCATTTTGTACGGTGGAGATCGAATTTCAACGGTTAGAAATTTTTGTATAATTTTCTGTTTGGGGCTGCAGTTTTGAGTTCTTAATTTCAGATTTGGTGTTCTTGGTGGAGTTTGAGATTGTGGTGACTTTGTGTTATTGTAAAGCCACATCTTTGGTTGTAATTTGGGCAGACATTGTGTAATCTCTTTTGATGATAGTGGATTTGAGATAGGCTCAAGAGCCTCGTGGTTTTTACTTTCGAATTGAAAGGGTTTTCCACGTAAATCCTTGTGTTCCTGTTTGCTTGTTTTTGTTAATGTTCCTGCGAAATTCTAACAACTAGGGAACCGAGTGTCCGCTGCAAATTTTGAACTTGTGAAGTGTTTGGTGAATTCTCAACAGAGTGGTATTAGAGCTATTGTTGTTGTTAGAATTATGGAAATTAACACAAGCCGGATGATTTCGTTGAACGTGATGAATTATCTCAAATGGCAGGGGAAGATGAAAGATCTTCTATTTGTAAAAAGTCTGCATCTACCTGTGTTTGCTACTTCGAAGCCAGAATCTAAATCGGATGAGGATTGGGCTTTTGAGCATCAACAAGTATGTGGTTTTATTCGACAGTGGGTCGATGATAATGTGTTAAATTTGGTTGCTAATGAGACACATGCCAAGACGTTGTGGGATAAGCTTGAAAAGCTTTATGCTTCAAAGACAGGGAATAATAAATTATTCTTGCTGAAACAATTGATACAATTGAGGTATAAGGAAGATGTTCCTATCGCTGATCATGTGAATGAGTTCCAGGGGTTGTTGGATCAATTGTCAAATGTTGGAGTGAAATTCGATGATGAGATTCTTGGATTATGGTTGCTGAATACTTTGCCTGATAAGTGGGAGACATTCAGGGTGTCACACACTAATTCTGCTCCTGATGGTGCAATGACTCTTGATTATGCCAAAAGTGGAATCATGAATGAGGAGATGAGGAGAAGAACTCAAGGTTCATCATCTTCACAGAATGAATTGTTCGTTGCAGAGGATAGGGGGAGACAGAAAACCAGAAATGTTGATAAGGACAGACAAAGGAGCAAATCTAAATCTCGATACAAGAATGTTGAGTGTCACTATTGTCACAAGAAAGGCCAAATCCAGAAATATTGCTTCAAGTGGAAGAATAATAACAGGAATGCAGGTGCAGGAAAGTCTGATGATGCCAGTCATGTTGCCACGACTACAAAGGACGATCTCGTTGTTGTCTTTGATGAAAATGCAGTGAATACAATTTCCTCTGATGTTAGTTGGTTTGCTGATACAGGTGCTGCAGTCCATGTCACATCGACAAGGGATTTCTTTTCTACTTACAATGCTGGTAAGTATGGTTCATTAAGGATGGGAAATAATGGTATATCTGAAGTTGTGGGCATAGGTGATATTTGTTTGAAGATAGCCAATGGATCTACATTGCGATTGAAGGATGTCAGACATGCACCGGATATTCGTATGAATCTGATTTCTGTTGGGAGATTTGATAAAGATGCTTATGGAAATAATTTATGTGATGGTATATGGAAACTGAATAAAGGATCTCTTGTGGTTGCTAAAGGTAAGATACTGAGATCAAACTTATATTCGTTGCAAGCTTCAATTTCCAGTGATGCTTGAACCTGGTGGAAAAGCAAAATTCCCCTGAATTATGGCACAGGAGGTTGAGTCATATAAGTGCTAAAGGCCTCGAAACTCTAGTGAGAAAAAAAATGCTATTTCTGGATTGAATAATGCAAATTTGGAGAAATGTGCACATTATTTTGTAGGAAAGCAACACCGAGTTTCATTCAAGACTCACCAACCTCGACGAATGCAGAATTTATTGAACTTGGTGCATTCAGATGTCTTCGGTCCGTTGAAGGTACACTCATTTAGTGGTGCATCTTATTTTGTGACATTTATTGATGATCATTCCAGGAAGCTATGGGTCTATGTGTTGAGATCAAAGGATCAAGTACTTCATAAGTTCAAGGATTTCCATGCTTTAGTTGAAAGACAAACTGGAAGAAAGTTGAAGTGCATCCGTACTGATAATGGGGGAGAGTATCGTGGACCATTTGAGGATTATTGCAGGAAACAGGGGATTCGACATCAAAAGACACCTCCAAAGACACATCAGTTGAATGGGTTAGCTGAGAGTATGAATCGAACATTATTGGAAAGAGTTCGATGTCTTCTGGCAGAGTCAAAACTTCCTAAGACCTTTTGGGGTGAAGCTTTATTGACAGCTACACATGTGATCAATCTGACTCCCACAGTTGCTCTTAATGGAGATGTTCCAGATGCAGTTTGGAAAGGTAAAAGTTCATCATATGATCGTTTGAGAGTATTTGGTTGCAAAGCCTATGTTCATGTTCCAAAAAATGAGAGATCAAAGCTTGATGTGAAAAGCAAGCCGTGCATCTTTTTGGGCTATGGTCAAGATGAGTTAGGCTATAGATTGTATGATCCAGCTACAAAGAAGCTCGTAAGGAGTCGTGATGTTGTGTTTATGGAAAATCAGACAATTGAAGATTTGCAGAAATCTGACTCTCATGCTCAAGATGACTATGTAGATGTTGAGCCAGTTCCTATAACACGATCACCAGCTGGAGATAATGAAGAAGAGGATATGCAACAAGATCAGGCAGATGATGATCATGGTGATGGTGCACAACACTCTATGGATGGTGACAATGATGATTTTGATCATGCTCAACAGGTTCCTCTTAGGAGATCTACAAGAGATAGACAACAGTCTACTAGATATTCACCTAGTGAATATGTCCTTTTGACTGATGAAAGAGAACCTGAATGCTTTGATGAAGCAATTGAGAGTGTGGATAAAGAGCATTGGTTGCATGCCATGAAAGATGAGATGAAGTCTCTTTATGATAATGATACCTTTGAGTTGGTGAAATTACCAAAAGAAAAGAGAGCCCTGAAAAATAAGTGGGTTTACAGGCTGAAGCAAGAACAAGGTTCTTCGACACCAAAGTATAAAGCAAGGCTGGTGGTTAAAGGCTTCGAGCAGAGAAAATGAATCTATTTTGATGAAATCTTTTCTCCAGTAGTTAAATTGTCTTCTATTCGATCTGTGTTAGCTATGGCTGCAATTCTTGACTTGGAGATCAAACAAATGGATGTGAAGACAACATTTCTTCATGGTGATTTAGATGAAGATATCTATATGGAGCAACCTGAGGGATTTTAAGTGCAGGGCAAAGAAGATTATGTCTGCAAATTGAAAAAGAGCTTGTATGGTTTGAAACAAGCTCCTCGGCAATGGTACAAGAAGTTTGAGTCAGTGATGCAACAGCATGGTTATCGTAAGCTCGATTCTGATCATTGTGTATTTGTACAGAGGTACTCAGAAAATAATTTCATTATCTTGTTGCTCTATGTTGACGACATGTTAATTGTTGGTCAGAGTATTTCAAGAATTAGGGAGCTTAAGCAAGAGTTGAGCAAGTCCTTTTCTATGAAAGATTTGGGAGCTGCAAATCAAATTCTTGGCATAAGAATTTTGAGGGATAGAAAAGTTGGTAAACTTTGTCTATCTCAAGAGAATTATATTCAGAAGGTGCTTCAAAGGTTTCATATGGAAAATGCTAAGCCTGTTAGTATTCCATTGGCAACACACATGAAATTGAGTGTTTCTCAATGTCCTTTCACTGAAGAAGAGAAGAAAGATATGGAAAATGCTCCCTATTCATCAGCAGTTGGAAGTTTGATGTATGCAATGGTATGTACAAGGCCTGATATTGCCCATGGTGTGAGCATTGTAAGTCATTTTCTCTCAAATCCTGGAAGAGAACATTGGAAAGCTGTGAAGTGGATCTTGAGATATCTTCGTGGTACATCAGATTTGAAACTCTGTTTTGGAACTGAAGATTTAGTTCTTCGTGGTTTCACTGATGCTGATATGGCGGGTGATATTGATACTCGCAAATCCACTTCAGGTTATGTGATTGTCTTTGCAGGGGGAGCAATCTCTTGGCAGTCTAGAAGGCAGAAATGTGTTGCATTGTCAACAACTGAAGCTGAATTTATTGCAGCTACTGAAGCATGCAAGGAAATGCTTTGGGTGAAGAAATTTCTCAACGAGCTTGGCTATGCTCAAGAGAGGTACGCCTTACTTTGTGACAGTCAAAGTGCTATCCATCTTAGTAAACATCCTAGTTTTCATTCAAAGTCTAAACACATTGATACGAGATATCATTGGTTGCGTGACGTGTTGGATGAGAAGTCGATATACCTTGAGAAGGTATATACAGATGAGAATGGAGCTGATATGCTTACGAAATGTGTACCAAGATGGAAATTCGAATTTTGTTGCTCACTTGTCGGGATGACAAGTTCCTCCACATAGTCGGGAGGAGGGGGAGATTTGTTGGGGTCCTCCCAACTATTGCCCAAACAAAAGTCAACAAAACAATTAAATGAAATGGGATGCCCTTAATTTAATTTTTGAGAGAAGCTGTCAATTATTGAAACACAATACAACCACATTCATTGAAAGAAGCACAACAACCAGTGAAAGAAACAAAAAACGCAACAGAAAAATTCATCCGTCCAGATTCCGATTTCCGGCCAAACGGCGTATCAAATCTTGTCCGATCGGGCTGAAATTTTTACAGCAGGTGCGTGACATCTTGTTCTTCATTTTGTATGGTGGAGATCGAATTTCAACGGTTAGAAATTTTTGTATAATTTTCTGTTTGGGGCTGCAGTTTTGAGTTCTTAATTTCAGATTTGGTGTTCTTGGTGGAGTTTGAGATTGTGGTGACTTTGTGTTGTTGTAAGGCCACATCTTTGGTTGTAATTTGGGCAGACTTGGTGTAATCTCTTTTGATGATAGTGGATTTGAGATAGGCTAACTGATGAAGTGTTTGGTGAATTCCCAACAGGCGTAACCCCCTGTATTGTTGCTGCTTGAAACTTTTGACAATTTCCCACTATATGAGTATTCTCTGAAAAGAATATAATCCCGGTTTAATTTAATGAAACCAATTATGAGGATGGAGTTGGGATTAGGGATTTAATTATAGGTTGTCACGTTTTTATATACTCATGTAGGAAACTGAGGCCCGAAAGCGCACGGTGTCAAAAATTGCAATAATTTATAGTAAGACCGGATCGTTCACTGGAGGATGTGCGATAGAAGCAGGGCCCACGTCGTTTTATAAGATTTTCCACTCGGTTACTCGATTCAAGTTTGAGTTAGTATTAACAACTACTTGACATAATTTAAACTACACTATAAATGCAGATAAAATTATTCTACAAAGCAGATAATTCTAGGCTAGAGAGCAATAAAATCTAGGTCTAGAAAGCGGACAAAATTATCCTATGGGAGCAGTAAAAATTATTCTAGAAAGCTTTAAATCTATGCTACACTAGCTATGAAGCTGTTTCAGAATGACAGAAGGGACATGAAGAAAAGAATAAAGATTGCGCAAGGGTCAGATAAAGCATATTTAAACTTCCATTTTTAATACACGGATCTTTGCTTGGGATAATCTTGTCAAATAGCTAATTCTCATGCTCTCAGCACTGTGTTCCCTTTAACAGACAGGTACTTACAGTACGAGTTTACATGTTCTTAAGACCACAAATTCTAAGATACCACAGATTCATAACTGCCCCGGCCAGGGTATGTTATTTCATCTGTGGTGGACAAGCAACACCTGACAATTCATTAGTTGAAGTGCCAAGTACTGCTATCATTCCCCATGTCACACCCAAAGTCTAAAAATAAGCCTGAACTATCCCTTAACTCTCAGTCCTAGTGGCAGTTAGAAGTTCTAGTGACCTCTACAAAGGCGATTAAAAGAAAGCAGTAAAGAAATTATTTAAAATTCTAATACTCGGAAGTTTCAAAAGCTTTGTACTGGTAGTAAAAGAAAGCCCCCAGTCAGAATAACCGGATGTGGATCAAGAATTCCCGACTCTCAGTGAACCGCTCAAAGTGTTCACGTCCTTCCGGGTGATTATGAGATACAAACTAATGAAACGAACTAATAAATTAATTCGTTCCGGATACACTCACTCAGGACTCAAAATTAGGCTTCGGCAGAAGAGGATAGCAGTTGATAGGAACTCAACCCTACCTTAGAAAATAACCAATGCCTACATATTGTTCCTCTAGAATCATCTATCACACTGTATTTGAATCCAAGTGGACCCCATCTCGGTGTGATAGTTGAGACTAAATTCCCAACACATAGTAATTTTGGAAAATAATAAATTTGAAAACCATTCCCTAAACAGGTACTAGACTCTCAATAAGAACACAGACCTTTCAGTCTAGATGAGACCTAGTCGCTAACTCTGCTTCTAATTCCCCAAAATTATCCCTTGACAGAATATGAACTAGTCATAACTGAGGAATTTATCCCTTACTTAGATCCGGATTTTATAAAGGAGTTTTTGTTGGTAATTTAAGACGCTATATCTGTTTTGACAATTATGACTTCTATGTCCAATGGAAGGATCCCAAAATATTATAGACCACAATACATAATAATATCATGCATAAGGTTATATGGAAGTGTAAAATAAATCGACCCAAAATATAATGGCGGGTCTAGACAGAATTTGGAACACAGAATGAATTAGTCTGAGACTAAAGAGTGGCAGAATGACTAAGAGAAATGGACTGCAGTTGACTGTGGTCCAACCTTTTATCATTCAGATGAAGTGAATTGAGACAGCAATTTGATCTTAGACTGGCAGTGGTCGCTGTCAGTCAGATCATTACTGCCTGTAAAATGGAATAAAAACCTGCATGCTCTCTTCTTGTCTTAATTACATAGATGACATTGACCTATGTCATCTAGTGTTGGAACAGCTCGAGATCTGGGTTTGAAAATAAAATACAAAAATGAAACTGTATCTGACAGGAACTGGCTGAGTGGCTACTTCATTTCCCGATGAAAGGACCGTTCGCCTGACCTCATCAATCACTGTTCAGACCATGCAAAATAACGAACAACAATTTACACACAGAGTACGGGCTACTTCATTTCCCGGTAAAGGGACCGTTCGCCAATATTATTCTGTATATCTTTCACTGCTCATTTCATACAATGACAATACTAAGACCAAAATAAAGTGAAAATAAAATAAAAGAGAAGAATAATAAAAATCATCTTGCATGAGAGACAATGGTTTCTCATGCAAGGGTTATAGATTTGGATCCATAAATATTAATTAACCTAAATAATCTCTCTTTCCATAATTAATTAATTACAGTCCAGATTATCTGTTTAGATTGAATGAATTTTGTACAATAGTCTTTTAATGATGAATTGAACAAAATTCCTTACACCAAATAATCATTGACCTTAATTATTGCTAATCTTGTTCGTTAATTATTAATGCAAAGGTTCAATTAATTAAGTGAAGCAATGGAGAATGAAAATTTGGCAGCATAATGCCTTATGTTGCAGTCTAGAATATTACGTCTTAGCCCGTGGGGTTAAGATGGGAGTGATGCAACATAATGGTGTGTTAAAGTCTTAAAGATATAATGATAAAATAAGGGTTTTTGGATGAAAAAGGGTGATGTATGACGCCAACCAATCTCATGACGTGATCCTAGGATTGCGTCGTGGGGTTGGCGTCAAAACAGGTTGGGAAGGATCATTCATGACGCAAAGCCTTAGAGATGACGCCTACGGTTGGCGTCAAACAAGGGTTTGGCGTCATGCATGACTTAGAAACTTTCTTTTGAAATTGGGAAGGGTCATGACATGGAACACTAAATTATAACGTGATCCTAGGATCACGTCATGGGTTCCGCGTCATGAGGAACATAACATGCAAAATTTTTGGAGTTCCATGTCATGGATCATGGGAATTGCGTCATGACCCGTGGGGCCATGACGGGAAACACAACATGGAACAACGATTTTGGCTGAAAAGCACTTATGACGCCAAACTCACCCTATGACCTCAACATGGTTGACGTCAAAAGGGTGGTTGGCGTCACAGCACTTCCAGCATGCAAATTTTAAGGCCGGACATGTATGACGCCAAACCTGCCCATGACCTCAACCTGGTTGGCGTCAAAGGGTGGTTGGCGTCAAACATGATCCAGAATGCAGTAATGATATATTTAGGCCATAAATGCTTTGACGTCAAACCTGCCCTATGACCCCAACGTGATTGCCGTCATAGGGCGGTTGGCGTCAAAGACTTTCCAAATGCACCCAGAATGAAGGAAAATGCAAGAGATCAGTTTTTAGGCATTTCTAAGCTTAAGGGTCCGATCGTGCTTAAAATGAACAAAATCAACATGCATTTAAACTAGAAAATGAACAAATAAAGGACAACCTAACTAAACCAACAAGCACAGATCACACCCACAGCCTATACTCATGCCTGCAAACATAAACCCACACAATAATCAATCATACATGGGGCAGTTAATCAAAAAAAGAGTAAATATAGACCAAATGGTTGAAGTAAAAAGAAAGCGAGTAAAATCCATGGATTAGAATATCCATTTCATTTTTGTGGGATATTAGAGAAGATTAAATCCCATTTTCTTATAAAAGGGTTTGATAACACCATTAATGGGTGTTTCAAACCATAAACAAGGAAAAACAAAGATTCCAAATGGAAATAAATGGAAGCTTAAATCCCATTTTCTTATAAAAGGGTTTGATAACACCATTTATGTTATGCATTTTGTTTGTCTGAGTCATAATCTTCTTAAATGTTGTTTAGCCGGATGTACATAATGTGGCATATTCACGATGTTTTACATGATGTTCTTTCAGGTCTATGTCGGCACCGATTGGCTTAATGAAATGTGTAAATTGATGGTTGTAGACGCGTTGCGTTCTAAGTTCACTGCGATGGTCGTGCTACATCACAACAATTTACACTTGGGTACTTTTGAAGTTCTTAGATAGCATCGTTGATTCCCAACCGATGATGTGGCCGAGGATGCGGTTCTCTGGCCGTAGTTGTCCCTGATACAGGTCTACACAAACCGCACATGCTGGTCCCGTGGCAAACGTGTGCTGATGTGTTGCTACACAAGTGTTGTTTAACCGTAAATCACGTGCTAATCAAATCGATGTAGAGCTGGTCATCATAATTTTTCTTGTAGATTCTGATAAGACAGTGAGAAGATTGATGATAAAACTCATGAGCAATGGTTACTGTTATTTTATGAGGAGCTGCAAGAGCAACTCTAATGTAACTAAGAGACGAGTCTAGTGAAAATTTAAGCTTTTTCACTCACCAAGGTATTAGAAAGACTCGAAAGTGCTAGTTTGCTTTGCCTCTTCGTTGTTGCTATTTTGGTTTTTTCTTATGCTACCGAAAAATCAAATCTAGACTTTGTTGCTAACTTTTCAGTCAAGTTGTGATATTTATTAAAATTTTAGTACTGCTTAGTCTTTTTGCTGCTGGATCTTGCAAGTGTTCATGAATCCCGATCTTCTAAAATGAAATTTCCTATTCTTTAAAAAGAAAACAAAAATTTTGATCGTCTTTTTTCCATTATAAAAAGTGTCTTATAAGTGCTTGCATTCGTCATCTTGTTTCAAATATTCATACTGAAAACCTCATATACTGTATTTCATTATGGGCATATGAATTTGACTCGTGGTCTTTTTTAGGTTTGTGGTTTTGCAACCATTAATTTCCTGGTGCTGGGTTTATGTAATTGCCTTTGCATCCTACATGATTCATATTAAGTAATTCTATTATAGTATAAAATAATAATATGGCAGGTCATAATCAATCCAGGAATGATGGGTTTATTTCTAGTAAGAATATTTCATGCTCCAATAAATGCACAGTAACAGAAATGGAAGCACCTTCATCACACACCTTTTGCACATTCAGCTGGTGCTGCATAAATGAGATGCAGCACCCTAACCGAACCGTTTTATTATTATCCGTTCAGAAGTGAAGTGATAAATATGAATGTTATGCTAGCTTACCCAAAAAAATATGAATGTTACATGACATAACTACTGCCGTTAATTCTAATATAACTTCAACTATTTTTTGGGACACCATTTAAAAAAATTTCTGAATCCGCAATTGGTTGTGCTATTACCACTATCAATGAATGCATTTTATGTTATTATCTTGTGCTGTTTATCGGCCAAAGAGGTGCAGTGCTATCACCAATCTCAAAGCATGCTTTTTCATCATATTACCATGTGTTGTTTGTAATGTAAACGGATACTTTTTAAATAATATCACACTGTGCTGCCTCACATTCATGTCTAGGCAATTCTATTTGATATTTAAACAGAATATGCTTTCTTGTACCAGTGTTTTACTGTTATCAACCATAAGCATTTTACATGTACTGTCTGTGCTGTTTCTTTCACTGTTATATGATATTTAGATTAGTTGCTCGTACTATATACTATATGCAATATGATGCGTGTTATTTATTTTATGTGGGACAATATTAATGCAGACACTCACAAATAAAAATATACATATTTGATTTTGAATTCAAAATTCACCACATGCTAGGCTCATCATAAAAGGAATAGATCATAACACAATACATCCTATAAAAAAACCACCACTCAACCCAACCCGTTGTATTATAGATCATAACAACAGTTTGTTGTATTATATAAAGCCCACTAGAGGCATTTCATTAAGCAATTATGAAAACACATAAATTATAAGCACGTGTCTGTTATTGTAATCACTATAGAAGCACATTTCCCACTGTACAAGAACACATCATATCAGTACGTATACATAGCATAAAATACATACACAGTTGTCGTTATCTTTTTGCTACAACCGTACCATTTTCAGACATCACATATATTCCTTAACGTGCGCCCAAATAACACAGTAACTATATATGAACTTAACCCGTTAACGCAGGAGTGACGCGACATTCAATTCCATGGGGCGATCCATCTTCTTCGTCATACACTTCACATACCATATCACTGCACATATCATCCACGCACGAAATATCATCAACGGGGCGTATAACGGCACAACCATCCACTGTAACAACATCAATGGGTTCCCCACTCATTTTACATCATACTCGATGTGGTATGTAGTTCCGTGGTGTCGTCTCCTTTGGGGAGTATGTTCAGATCTAGCATCTTCTTCTCCGTTTGCAGTCCTTCGTGGGACGTTTTTGTTGTTATGCACTTTTCCTCACCTCCCTGCGGCCGTTACTCATACAATGACAACACAGACACATTATAATTGGTCCACTAACTGTTTTTGGTAGTGCAGAATTAATTAATTAATCAAGGCCTAAATTTGTGGGATTGACATATTTACATTCCTCTTTATTGGAGCACATAGAAACGGCAACTATTAATTTAATTATGGATGACAACATTTTTCCCAAGTACACAACATTCTGGATTTCCTGATTTTTATGAAGTCAGGATAGTAATTATATCCGCTGATTTGGGAGATCTATTACAGAGTACATGGTTTAAATGCATTATTCTGGAGCTCACTTTAGTACCACCATTTTTGCATGTTTTAGTTTAATATACCCTTTTGTTCTTTTTTCCTTTTTCTTTTTTTTTCTTTTTTTTTTTTGCTGAACAGCCATACAGGCTAGGAAATGAATGGTGGGAGCCTATGCACGCAAATTACAAAGGGGAATAAAAGGGAGGGATACGAGGCCGGCGGGGAATCGAACCTCCAACCTTCCGTCGAAAGTCCACTTGGGCTAAGTCCTCATCCCCTACCCTTTTGTTCTTGAACCCAAATTTGAATTATTCGATCATACTTGCCCCATCGTAGCTTAGATTGCCATTTACATCACTATGAAAACACACATTTTTGACATCTTATTGGTGCAAAGTCTATCTGTATGTTAAGACAAGTAGCAAGATAAAATAACTAGGTTAGAAAAGTGCCCATTTTCTTTTCATTTTGATCCGATCTGTCCACTTCGAAATTTTAGCGCCTATTAGTCCGCAGTCCGCATTGTTTGTTAATTAAAACCAAATTCTTTCTAAATTCACTAATCAAAGTCATTTAGCTGATGTGGCACGATTTAAGATTTAATCACTTGGAAGGGAAAAAATTTCCAAAAGCATCCTTTTTCTTTTCGACCAACTTATCCACAAGACTGTGATCATGAACTAATAGGAAATGCAGATGCAGTTTCAAAATGTACTAGTAGAAAGAAGCTGATTTGTCGATAACCATAATTTCTTCACAAATATGGCAGCGGATTAGAAGCCCAATTAGAGAGCTCAGATGAAGCAAACAGGAATACAAATCTAGCACTCTTAGAGGGAAGGGAATCTATAAGCTAATTATTGGCTGGGCGAAGTTCACCTTGATTTTCTATAGGGAGATATCATATCATACCACAAACCCGATCGATATATCATCCCATCCTCCAAACTACGTAATTGTTTGCGATCAGCCATTGTCCTCAGTGTCATATCGACTAGAAATTTAAGAAAAACCATAGTAAGTTCAGTAAAGGCGGAAAATTTGCAACAGGGATCAGATCATTATACGCCCGATTTCCAAACTCAAAAGTTTGCATCACTCATCACTCAAGTTTATTTTTAAATTTTGCTCAAAGCATGACAGAAAAATACAAACGAAAAAACCCCCCAAAGAAAGCAACCACACTGTGTATATATATATCTCAAAGGATGGAAAACGTAATGCCATTATTAGTTCCAGAGAACAAACTGTATTCCGCAATGGGATCTTTCTTGCTGCAAGAAAGAGTGCTATCACCATCCGGATAGCTGCTCACCGATGAGCTCAGAGGAGTATCCCCTTCATTCGAACAAGTGGGAACGGGAGGATCAGCTTGCAATCCTCCAGAAAGTTCTACAGGGCCGCCAAAATGGAAAAGTGAGAAACCAATATTTCCTTGATCCATCTTCTCAGCCTTACCACTTTGCCCAGCATCCATAGCAACTACTACTGGTGCTTCACCTACAGTAGCAGCAGAATGCCCATCAGCAGAATTCACATTCTGCTGTATGCTGCCCCCAGCTAGACAGGAAACCTTGACAGACTCCTTTATGCTGAACTCATTCATCGGCGAAACAGGCTGCACAACAGACAAAGGACCATGATTAAGCATTGTAGGGGGAAGATGCTGCATCGCCCCATACTGCATCAACCATGCATTTCCATCCAAACCATATCCAAAACCGTTGGTGTATAAATAGTGGTTGGAGTGGGGAAAGGACACTAAGCCATTTGTAGGCCCGGCAGGCCATGGAAGAGGATTATGATGGTAATAACCAACTGTTGGCGCCTGAAAAATGGGATAGCTAATGTTGTGATTATGCATTTGAGGCAGTGCAAACGGAAGCTGAGCCTTTGCATTGATGTCAACTCCCTCGTTCTCACCATTCAAAGATGCTTCCTTTAGCAAACTTCTCAGAGTATCCACCACTGGAATGGCAGGACCTTGGCTTCCAGTACACTGTCCCCTCAATGTAGTCTGGTCTAGCACAACTTTGTGAGACGCAACTACACCATTTTCAAGGCAGAGTGTAACATCATGTTGACCAGACTTTCGGGTATACTCCTCCGAATCAGATGTGCAAGTTGATTCCAGGTTTTGGGAGCTGGAGTACACGTTGCTGTCACCCTCAGTCACGCAGGAGGAGCAATTATCTGAGTTAGCGGAGCTGCTCATTGATGATTCTATATTTTTCAAAGGAGATCTTGTCGGAGAATATAACTCATCACCCTCCATTACTGCTTCCTTTGAGTTTTGGTGCTTTTCTGCTACAGGTAATCCATTGTCATTGATTTGGTAATCCTCATCCTGAGAATTGGAAACATTACCGACATTGTTATCTTCATTGGTTTGAAGTGGGATATCTATCACTTCATCAGAACTTGAGGAACAAGATTCAGGTGGATGATCAGATTCAGATCCTTCAAGTTTGGTTGTGGATCTCAAGGTAATATCAGGATCCAGGTTACTTTGCATGCACTTCTTTTGTATGTCCAGTGGCTCCCAAACTTTCTTTGAATTAGAAGGATTTCCAACGACTTTCTTTGTTTTCATTTGCCCTTTAATCTCACGAGTATGCTCTATTTGAGTATTCCTGTTGCTGCGATAATAGGGTTTTGATATATCATCAGATGGAGTCTCCAGCTTAATGACATATTTAGGATCTCTCCCTGATCGTCTCATCCGCATCTCTGGCCTTGATCTATATTCGTGATGATAGGTGCAAGAGTGAGAGTTGTATCGGTCACCAATTCTATGATTGGCGCCTTGAAATTTTTCAGCCAACTTGCCGTTTCTAATGTTCTTTGCATCACTAGTTCTTGATTGCTTATCTAACCTTGCAGATTCATAATCATCAGTACGATATCTCGACTCATTTTTGCTAACAATATTCTCATTCTCTGATAATGCTGCACTCCTTCTATCAGACCATTTTATGGCATAATAATCTACCACGGAATCTTTTTGAACCTTAGAATTTCTCCGAGAATATTTGAATCCATCAAATAAGAAAGAAGGGCCCCAATCTCTTGTGCTGTCAAATTCCCCATCACGAATATTTTCAGACAGATTCTCCATGTTTGAATCAGCGCTCTCCGTCAAAATCTGGTCATCCTGAAAATCAGGGGATACTAGACCATATTGTGTAGTATCAGTTGTATCACTGACAGAATCTCTGCAGTGGACAACATTGACATCCCGATCAATGCAAGATGACTCCTCTAAAGCATTAGTTACCACATGATCTAGATTTGATTCTGAGCATAACATTTCTTGGCTTTCCAGCACTTTTAACCTTTCCTTCTTACGTAGTTTTTTCTCCTTCTCTTTTGTTCTCCTTCGCTCCTTGCGTTCTTCTTCTTCACGCTTCTCCTTTTCCTCTTCTTCAATAAGTTTCATCTGTATAATTAAATTTGAAAGGGATCACTTGCATATTCTATCTAGAAGAACCTATACATGTGAATAGCAGAACCAAAAGTTCAGAGCATCACAGGATTAACCACCTGCTTCTCTAAAGTAACAATTTCCTTGCAAGCAATCTGTAAACGCTCCTCTAGCAACTTCAAAGCAAGACACACAAAAATGCTGTGTGCATTTTGGCGTGCAGTTCCTTCCCTGAAAGCTTTCTCAACCTGTAGAAATGCATACTAAATTAGAATATGACTAACTGCTAGTGAATCGATTACTGAAGCAAAATTTAATGACAACAAATGAATGCTTCAAGATAAATGTTTCACTTTAAACTACCACAACCAATTAGTCTTCCACTAGACTAACAGGACATATATAGTTTCCTGATGAGGCTTGTAGTGCAATCACATTGTGTAAAACGGATTCCTGTGCAGGAGTTACACATCTTACACTTGGGTAAGCTTAAAATGGTGAAACATCAGATCATATAATAATTGAATTGTCAATGATCAAATCTCCTTTTTTAAGTAAATTTTCAGAAAGATGTAGATGCATATGTTAAGGTGGCATTTGAAGAAAACAAATAGATTTGGAACTGAAGTTTAAGTGACTAAATGTAAATTACTAAACTCTTTCAAAAGAACAAAAGTGCCAGCTAAAATTGCTTACTTCACATGCCTAACCAAATTTTCTACTTCACCAAAGTTGGCTCATATCACTTAGTTGATATTGTGAAGTTTAATTAGTATTAAGGGAAATTTTGTAGCAGTACAATTTGCTCTTGTGCTTCATACAACTTGTGAAAATCAAAACACTTAATTTTGAGTTTCAAATTCTTTATAAATTTAGTATATAATCAATTTACATTATTGTATCATCAAGGTACAGAATTAATTATTTTTATACATTAAGTTTAAATGATAAGTAGCTTCATCAAACTTATGGTTAAAACCTCATGATCAGCAAGAACATCAGAAAAACCTACTAACTTTCCGCATTCGTGAGTTTCAGTCTACTTGGAACCAAAGAGAAAAACATACCTGTTCCTTGAAAATTACAGTTGCAGCATCCAGGAGAAATTCCCGAGCAAGTTCAGGACTCTTCGCATGTTTTTGGGGACGGGAACATTCACCATCAAGATCATTTCCATCCTTATCCATGGAATCATCATCCTGATAAAAATGGCAACATAAAAATAATATTGAGAAACAAAATGGGGAAAGAGGTGAGAAATAAATTACAAGTTGACAATAACCTCTTCTTCCTCAGCCTCCTCTGCATGCTCAAAGAACCTTATGATACTTTCCCCTCTTGTAATTGTTACATAACCATCACCAACCATAAGCCTGCAATGGACACATTGTTGACCCCGCAAAGCATGAGCCTTCACACAGAATTCATTGTAGCGTCCATCTGTTTTCCAAGCCCTTAGAGTTATATAGCATGCATCAATATCACTTAAATCAAGATTGTTCACTTGAACCTTTCCAACCAACCCTACATTTTCAAACCCAAATATATCAACTCTCCCTTCAATAGTTCCAACTCCCCATTCAAAGTGATGGTATGCCCCAAAAGAATCTGAAAATGTTTGATGCCAATCTGCTTGAACACTGTCACGTGTAACCTAGTTGTATGACAAAAAAATGTATCATTATCCTAGCAATTATGGTAATATGGTATGATCGTGAAATTACAAACAAGTCAAATCCATAAACAGCCAAGTCAAATTAGACACCTCATACTGAAAGTCAGTGTCTGCCACACAAAACCAATTTGTGCAACGAGTTTCTCTTCGCATGCGCTTCAATTCCTTCAGTTCCTTAAACTCACGTATAACATTTCTTCTGCAATCTCTACAGAACCTTTTGCTATCAAACCTGCAAACAAGATAGTGAAGCAAATCTCTGAATCACAAAAATGAAGAAAAAAAATATAAATTTTACAGTTGAAGGCAGGTATTTCAAAGCATCAACAAGAGCTTTCAGGAAGACACATAATGACAAACAATAATATATGGCCATGTAGGTGCAATGAAACACAAGAAAAAGAAAAGGCGCAAAACCATTTGGCATACCTATACATGAGTCTATCAATAAAATCATCTTCTTTCATTCTCAAAAGAGACTGGCGAGTCTCCTCTCCAAGTGCAGACCAGAACTCCACCAAAGTCTCCACAGACAATCTGGCAGTGTGAAGAGCACATGTTTCTCTTGTTCCATGTCCTCTACCATATCCTACAATTCCTTGGCTTATCCATCCTCGTCCACCTCCTCCACAAGCATCAGGATAAAGCATCTCCCGTTCCCTTTCCCTTGCATGTGCACTGTCAAACACCTGATTAGAATAGAAGAGGTTAACCAAATTCATCCCTTGAAGAAATCAGCAACACAGAAGGAGCAGCACCAGAAGAGGTGGTTTACATTTTTTAGCCCTTTCAAGGACTTTGAACAAACGTAACAGTTCAGAAGTGTGATGGTTCCATCCTTCGCCGTGGTCAATCCACCCCATGGATGAACCGATGGATCTGGAGCTTCATACTGGCACCGGGAGGACAAATTTCCCCCATTTCGATTTTCTGCCACACACATACTAAAGGGTATTCCTGCAACATCCTGCTGCAGAGACTTTCCATACAAGACAATCTGTGAATACACTTCAAGCAACAAGCCGTTGCACCTAGAGCAATACATATTCTTTCTAGCATGCTCAAATAGTGTTTGTTTATCTATCCTAAGAAGTTTCCGTCGAGCCGGCAGCGTCAGATCACACCAAAACTGCAAGAAAACCAAAGAAAACCTTCCATGAACAATCCATTTTAATATACTTTGCAGCATAAAATGAACTCCCAATTACCAGTTGTTAATCAATCCTCCTTTAATTCTAATTGAACAACCAAAGAGACATAATGTTATATCAATGACACTTATAACTAGAATAAAAAAAGTCCAGATCACTAAAAAAGGAATATACAAATGAGAACTGAGATATAATGTAGAGCTCACAGCTACACAAAAATTCAGCATATTGCAATGATGCATTCCTGGGAAACTATGGAGCGATCATTCAAACCATAAAATAGCAAGATATGAAACAAAGTGTAAGCCCGGAAACATGTGCTAAATGCTAATGATACTTGAATTTGCTTAAATAATCCAGTTAGTATATTCCAAGAAAAATGTCACCAAACTAAAAATGAACCATAAAATTCATACGCACAATGCTTCTACAACTCAGTTGAATAAAATTTACACCACAGATCAGAACAAAACAAAATTCACAAGTATGATGTAATTGAACTAGAGTTGATAGTTTGGATATGGAAACACATTGTGAAGAGCATCAACAACAATGACACATATGAAAGAGGACAACACTAAAACCACAAAGCACAGGAATCAAATTACACTCCCAAGCCCCAACAACAGCTCAACACATATTGCCTAAAACAAACAATTAAGCCTGTCCTAATAGTATATCAGATTCATAAACTCGAATAAATAATACCTTCTGAAGCTGGTTGTGGCTCACATCATCACAATGCTTCGACCAGAATATATGACTATCCGTAAATTCATTTTTACAAGTAACATTGATACAACAATTAGTACTACCACCAGTGCTAGTGTATTTATTAATTCTCTCAACTGCAATCGCTGGCATTTTCCCTAAAGTTTCAATTGCGCTGGCATTCAATCGCCATCAGAAAATTGAATCCAGCCCAAATCCAATCCACGGGCACGAAAATCCGATTGGGGATCAGTTGGGCATCAGAAAGCGTAAAATGAACTAAATCCACAGATCGACTAACAAAGTAAATCCAGATCAACAAATCGAATACTCGAAACTAGAAGTCGGAAGAGAAAACCTAAGGAGGCGGAATCCGGAATCGATAGAGGAGGGAAGGAAGATTGGAATTATTGTTATTAAAAGGAGAGCAGATCGAGAATTTAGAAGGGGTGGGCGCGAGGGAGTAGATAAAAGGGGTTTTCCTGGTGAGATTTGAGATTTGGCAGTGTCCGAACATCTATGGAATAGTATGTATATATATATGGATTACAGAGAGAGAAAGCGCGAGAGACTGAGAGAGAGAGAGAGAGAGAGAGACAGAGAGAGACGGTAGAGGAAGAGTGAGACCTGGAAAATCCGGACTGGACTGAGACGGTATATGGGCATAGGCATTTCGACCGAAATCTCACAAATTTCGACCGAAATTTCAAGTTTTGGAATACTTCAAAACGAATTTCACCTACATTATTTTTTTTTACAAAATATCTATTGAAATTTCGTCATTTTCCAAAATTTTACCGAAATTTCCTAAATTTTTTTATTTTTTTTAAATATTTTTCTAAATTCTAAAAATATATATTTTTAAAAAAAATAAAAATTAAAATGTATGTTTCAACACAAATTGATTATGTCATTCAATTAACTTGTTTTAATCGATTTTAAATCTCTTATCAATCAACATGATGCACGATATCAATAATATTATTAGCATAGTATATCATTGAATGAGTATTGTTAGCATATATTAACAGTGAAATCTTGGAGGAATAGAATCTCTCTTTTATTAATGAACTTGGGGAAAGATTACAGGAAAAATAGAAAAGGGAAGTGCATGAATTAAAAGAAAGCAGTAAAGGAATTGAAAGAAACAGAAAGCAGTAAAAATTGCAGAAAATTAAGATAAGTAAATGCGGCTTTTTTCGAAGTGTGTTGGAGATGTCTGCCCTCTGATGCCACATTACATTTATAAGGGTTGGGGAACCCAGGGTTCCCTCAGCCCCATGAACGCTCCACCCTAATTTTCTTCATTTGGTGGTGCCCGTCCTGATTTGTTTCCTTATATGACACCCATTGTGATATCTTCCTTGCATGGTGACTCTCACTACGATCCTCTTTTCTTGTAAGGTGTCTCACTTCGGAGTGAATCGCATCCTCTTCTTCAGTCCTATTCTTTAGTCCCTCTACCGGATATATCTTTACGGACTGGGCCGAGCATTTGGCAATTGGGTCAGAAAGTGATGGGCCTTTGTACTATTTTTCATTGTGTTAACAGCATATTACTAATTTATGTAGTAAGCAGTAACATAAATGAGGAAATTTGAAATATCTTCATTTTCATCATCTGAGAAACTCGAGGTAGTTTTATCAAAAAATTGCAAATATCTCCGAAATTTCCCCGAAATTTCAAATATCTTCGAAATTTTCTTGAATTTATATGTCCGATATAAACACCAAAACCAATATTTAAAACCTTGGGTATAGGAAGCTTCATAGTAAGTCATAGTAACACAATAACACACATTCACTAATCATAGTATTTTTTTCCTTTTATTTTTTTTAAAAAAAGAGAGAGGTTTTTTCTTTCTTTCTTTTTTTCTTTTTCCTTTTTTTTTTTGATTTTTTTACTACTAGATTTACTTCGTACATATAGAATTGGATAATGACTAAATATGTCGTTAATTTATCTCTGATTATTATTTTTCGTTTTAGAAAGTATTTCGAAATGGTTCTTTAAATTCACTCATTATAACTGAAATAATCCATTTATCCTATTCCTACTATATAATTTTATTTATTATATTTTGACCACAAACTTCAAATTCTTTATTTAATTAGTAATTTTTCACGCTGCATCAGATGCTCTTGTGAAGAGGTACTGAAAGTGATCATTTCTTCATCACGTATGTTTTCCCTTCGAATCATGTGAAAAATTTGCTTGCGCTGATGTGGCGGGAACGAGTTTTCAGCATTATTAGCCCCGAATCTCCGTGTTTTTACTCTCATTTTTATTTCGTATTTTTTCTTTCTTTTTTTCCTGGCTTGTTCAGGCTGTCTAGCCAAAAATTAGTCATCTTTTCAACGTAGATCCACTTTAAATGACCCAACATGCTTACGAAAATAAATAAACATCCCGAACTTTATACACTGAGCTCTGATTATATCTCTTTTTTTCATTCATTACACAATTATGGCAATATCACAATTTTTTCATTCATTACATTCTGCATCTACCGAAAAACCTTGTTTTGTGCCCTAATCGGACTGAATTTGATGATCGAATTTAGTTACTTTCGCGAGACTAGTTTGTCTCCTAAATTAGATCGTATTGAATGTAGTTAATTGAATTGATAATTTGATCATTTAAGTTGGATTTGGTTTTATGTATTGAATGAGTAGTTTGTATTTGCTAAATATTTTTATTATACAACTCAAATACCCAGCACACACCTCGTTAATACCCAACAAACATACCTAATCAGATAAGGACACCAGCACCCGCTGAATGTCATACATTCAACACTAGTCAAACTCATTTAAGTTATTTATGTAAGTTGATAATTTATTATAGATTTCATTAGTATTTGTTATTAGAATTAATTGCCGGGTATTGAACACAATATATATTGAAAATTAACACAATTAGTATATCCTAAAAATTCATTTAGAATTATAACCAAATCATACTCTTTATGAGTATAATTATTGGTAGTAGTAGTTAGTATTTATGTTTTAAATACATGATAAATTTTATTATTTCATATATTTATAGAGATGTAGATTTGTCTAGTGGTCACAACATGTCCTCAAGCAAATAATAGAAGTTGAACTTCATCGTAAAATAAAGCCCATTCGTAAATTTTTTTTATCAGACTTAGCTCTATTCCAAGAAAGGGCATCAACAACAGAGTTGCCCTCATGATACACATGGAGATACAAGTATCCTGGCCAAGAAGAAAGAACCACACCACACATCGAGGGCCATGGACATCCCCAACACTCTAAAATACGAGCTGTATGGCTTCCTTCGAATCAAAATATCAAAACACATGCTCAACTCCCATATTAGAGAGGTGGCTCATCCCATGCCAAATGCCATGAACCTCAACCACCAAGTCCCATGATACCCCAATATACCCCTAGGGCGAAACTATGAGATTGAATGGAAGGGCTTGTGCCCCTCCATAATTTGGTGTGTGCACTCTAGTTATTATTTAAATACAATTCCGGTATGAAAAAATAAAAAATGTGTCATCTCTTCTTTAATTTTTTTCAACATTTACATAGGCATTAACAATTATTTTTAGACCAAATACTTTAACTTTTAGGGTCTGTTCTGCACACAGAGCTATAACTGTACTTGCAGGTGGGAACTGTAGAGAGCTGTGAGAGCCAAGGTTATCAAGATTGGGATTCTATATAGGATCGTTTTTGTTTTTGCAAGATCGAAATCGTAGGATCGAATCGGGATCGTAAAATCCTATGAAATTGTTATTTAATTTTTTAAAATTAATGCTTGTAAATCTCACTAAACTGGTGAAATGTATAATTAGAAATATGTATTTTAGATCAATTTTAACAAGATTTTGATAGTTAATTCATAATTCTATGCTTATTCATGGTCTAATAGAAATTAAACACTGACATAGAACCCAACAATTTTGATTCATTATATGTAAATATACATAAAACAAAATTGACAACAATAACATCATCATAACCAAAACCACAAAGAGCTAGAGACAACAAGTAATTTTGCTCCAAAAAAAACCCTAAAGGAGTAGGATCAGATCGCTCAGCGATCCTACGATCCTACACCGATCCTACCGATCCCACAACGATCCTACCATATTTTCGATCATATGGCGATTTGGACGTTTTTCATGAGTAGAATTGTACGATCGTGCGATCCTACGATAAGGATCGCTTTTTTATAATTATGGTTGTAGTTGTCAGTTTTATTTAAGTGTTTGGTACAACTAGCTGTAACTATCAATAAATTTATAAAATGACATAAAAGGACAAATATCTATGTAGACACTATTGGGTTAAATTGTAATTTAATATAAATAAGATTGCCAGCTTTTTTGGAATGTTGCCTACCTTAGGTAGCTTCTATTTGTTGAGTTTCAAATTGTAGCTATAGCCCTCAAAAGCTAGTGTACAGAACAGCGCTACAATTTTAATATAAAATCAAAAGCTCCAAAAGCTCTCAAAAGCTGAATGCAGAACAGACCCTTAGCCCAACTATTTATTAATTCTCTTGATTTTATTTTGTGTTTAAACCCAATTAATCATCTGCACTAGAAAAATTTTGAACTCGGTCCCTAAAATATTGATAACTAAGGAATTTACGATCGCTAAAATTTTGGTAACTAAGGATCCCGAATTCGATCACTAACTTTTTAGGCGTTTTCTACAAAAGCACGAAAAATAAAAAATAAAATTCTTATAATGATAAATTCAAATCAATTAACAATTAAATGAAATCAAATGGGACTTTGGTTTTTGTGTTAATATATTCGTGACAAACCTAGCTTTTCCAAGCAGCCGATCACACTACCATCCACATATACACTAAGGACCTAGAATTTCCATAAATCTCTATTAAGTATAATCTAGATTCCTAGAATTTCCATAAAATCTCTATTATTTCTCAATTGTGAATCCTTCGTGATCGGGATTCTACTTTAAGTTGGCAATTCTATTTTCCTAGTTACATTGTCGTAATTAATTTTCATAAATTCTTCATAATCGAGATTTTTCCCTTTATAATTGAGATTTCTTCAATATCGAGATTCTCGCTTTCGTGACCTTTAGCAAAGCCTGTCACCACTCACCACCACAACAAAAAATTACTTATAGTGATACCTCAAAAAGAGTCAATAAATGCATTATTAACCGTAAAATTTAAGTTTTGGGAAATTTTTTAAATTTTCTACTCCTATTTTAGCAACATTCAAGTATCTGTATCACTAAAATCGTTGCAGGCTAATCGCGCTACTTTTTTTTTTTTTTTTTTTTTGTGCATGTGTAAACGTTTGAATCACACCTCATGATCAATATTTTAACTCTCTCTATTTTAGTTTGATTATAGATCATACAAGTCCAGAAACAATTCTCTGTTTTTTTTTTTTAAAAAAAAAAATCAACTTTGCGATGAGATTTTGGTAATCTTGATCATATCTCAATTTTTAACTTCATGAAACTTCTTTTAAGTCCCCGACACTATACAAATTTTCTATTATATTATTATTATTATTATTATTATTATTATTATTATTATTTTTTTTTTTTTTTTATGAAGCCGAAGCCAGGAAACAAAGAACCAAAACAAAACAAGAAAAGAAACAAAAAAAACTAACAACCAACCCGAGGCTAGACTTGGGGGAACCAGGTACTCACCGCATCCGCTGCCATATCCTCACGAACAAAATTTGGGGGAAAAGCCCCAGTGATGTAGAACTGCTCTGAGGAAGGGCTATGTTTGGCCAACCTATCCGCCACTTTGTTCCCTTCCCTCAACACATGATATATCAAACACTCCTCCATTGAGCTGCGTAGCGTTCAAATCCTGTGAAGAACTGGAGCAAAAGATGAAACTCGTCCCATTGAGAAATGAGTCTTATAGCTGTGACACACCTTGCGGACACCCAATTGGAGGACAAATTTTAATCCATACAAGATACCAACCAATTCAGCATAAGTAATGGAAACCTGACCAAATAATCCACATCCACCCCCTTTCCATTGACCGTCATCATTCCGGACAACAAATCCGAATCTCGCACGACCCGGATTTCCAAGAGAGCTACCATCCACATTAAGAACATAACCCTGGAAACCCTCTTGATTCCATCAGACATACCTTATATTACCCATGGCAGTAGCCGGTTGGAGTTTAGCTCGATCGAGGTCCTCCCAAAGTCTGCTCACTTCCCTCCTGATCGCCCACAACGAATTTTGTTGGCCACGAAAAACACGGTTGTTACGTTCCAGCAATATGCTCCATGAAATAGCCAGGAACTGATGGCCCTAGCGCCTATATATGCCGTGCCAAAAACCTCGAATGTCCGCCTTATCCATACTACCACAGTCATCATGAATCATAATATGATAGCTACGCCATGACATAATGGGGACGCTGCTAGGTTTCTCTTCCAGCGGAGACAATTCGTTGGAAGGGCATCATGACATACCAACCACAGAAACATACCAATTTTCTACGGGATGTTCGCTTGCCACAACCACTTCCATCCATCTGTAGAACATCCACCACACAAATGGTGATATGCTGACCACACCGAGTATTTGCCCGACGTTCCCCTCCCAAATCTATCTATCCATTGATTCAGTATGCAGAAGATGAGGCGGAGCTGCTTCAATTTCTTGCTTCACCTCAGCTGATGGAGTAGAGACACTACCAATCCTACTCTCCATCCTTAACCACATCACTAATTTGAAGGTGAAGGTCCTGTGTAGCAACAAAAGGAAACTGAGGTCCCACCTGCTGCTTCCGCCACCAAGGGGAGAACCATAAGGAAGAATCTCCCTTTCAATCCGAAGAGTAAACCCTTGCTTTATATGGGGAATAACCTTAATAACAACATGAAGCACCTTAGGTCGTTTACTCCAGGCTTGATCAACACTCAAAGTTTTAAAATCAAAGCCATGCTTAACCATATCCACCTAGGGTTTCTCAGGAGAATACATAACCCCTCCCCCCCCCCCCCAAAACCAGTTTCCTCAGCAAAGATATGTTCATCAGACGAGCTCATCTTAGCACCACACCGTCACATGCCCGATAAGAAGATACCATGCCCCATTTAACAAGAAATAAACCCTTTCCTTTATGATCTTCCCAGATAAACTTGTTGATCCTTCTATCAATGGTTTCACATGTCGCCTCCGGCAACCAATGAAGTTGCATAAAATAAGATGGAATGGCAGCTAGCATGGCTTGACATAAGTTGATACGTCCGGCTTTATTTAGAAGCTTGCAAGACCTACCCTCCAACCTGTTGTCCATTTTGTCAAGAATAAAATCAAAATCCGATCTCCATTGACGCCCCATGATCATAGAAAACCCCAAATAAGTTCCCAGCATTTCTACAGCCGGCATGCATAAAGTTGAGATAATCCAATTTTAATCCTCCAAAGGGACACATGCCGAAATGAGACATGACGGGTTTTTAGGATTAAACTTTAACCCAGATTTCATTCCAAAAATTTTCAGAGCGAGAGCTACTTGGCGAATACTTTTAGGGATGTCAACTTTACCCGTATGGTCGGGTAACCCGTTGGGTAATCGAGTATCGGGTAGGGTAGGATAGAGATAATCGGGTAATCGGGTAGGGTACGGATTTCATATATTACCCAATTACCCTACCCGATTACCCGATTAAATATATATTTATCTATATCGTATACTTATATATATTTAATTTATATTATATATTGAGATATATTTATATGTTTGTTTATTTATTTATTTATTTTTATATTTTAAATTTATTAACGTTTCAGATTTAGCAGTAAAAAGATTTATGAATTTTTTACTGAATATTCTTAAATATTACAGTATTTATTTATGTTGCTTTAGCGGTTTCTTTTAAATATTCTTTTAAATTTTATTCTCGTGCAATAATGAAGGTTTTATTTATTTTTTTTATGGTGAAAAATAAGTTTTTTTTTTTATTAAAATTGGGTCGGGTAGAGTCGGTTAACTATATAATATTTAAGATTTCGGGTACCCGTTTACCCGCGGATAATCCGCATACCCGACGGGTATTACCCGAATCCTACCCGATATTTAATTTTAGGGTAATAGGGTAGGGTAAGTGTAGGATAATTATATTTCGGGTAGTGAGTGGAGGTGGCCTACCCGTACCCTACCCTACCCGTTTACATCCCTAAATACTTTATTGATCAACCATAGAACATATGATAAGGTCGTCGGCAAAGATCAAATGCGAAATGCCCGTCCCCTCATTCCTGATGTAAATCGGCTTCCACAGTTTTTTATGAAAAAAGTTGTTGAATGAGTAGTGACAATTTCTCCATGACTATTAAGAAAAGATATGATGACAAAGGATCTCATTGTCTAAGGCCTTTGCTGGGTTATAATATCCTCCGGCTTCTATCTGTTCCAAAGGATAGAAAACAAAGGCGACGTAACACACAACATAATGACTTGCACCATAGGAAGGGGACGTTCAACTCGACCAAACATTGTTGTAGAAACCCCCAATTCACATTATCATACGGTCTTTTCGATATCAATTTTAGAATGACCCCTTTAACACAAGCTGCTCTCCCCGAGAGATGACCTACTAACTCCTGAAGAGTCACTGCATTATCAATTGTTCCCCGGCCCGGAAGAAACGCTGATTGATGATTAGAGATGTGAGATTTGAGGATCGGTCTATGCAATTAACCAACACTTTTGTAAGGATTTTGTGGATCACATTGCATAATGTAATCGACCTAAAGTGTTTAAAATTCTTCGGAGGCGATACTTTCAGAATAAGGCAAATATGAGCTCGTGTGACCTCCGGCTGAATAACCAAATTATTCACAACCTGAAGCACAAAAGAGAACATCGATGGTCCGACAACATCCCAGTACTTATTGTAGAAGTACCTAGTGAGGGCATCCGGGCTTGGGGCTGAAAGAGAGCTTCCTTGCGACGTCGCTTGAGTAACTTCCACCATAGTATAATCCTTCTGAAGACTCTCATATTCAGCCGCATCAATACTTTGGAGGGCTGGAAGCACATTATGATCACTGACACCATTTTCATTCGCTATGTCAGTCGGTACAGTCGTGTATAGATTCTTAAAAAATTCCATAGCCGCCATCTTAAGGTCATCCTCCTTCTCACACCAAGATCCATCGGGCATAAATAACCCATGCACATACTCCCGATGTCTCTTGGATTTAGCCTTAACATGGAAATATGCCGAATTACGGTTACCAAACCGCACATATTTATCTCGAGCCCGTTGATACCATTGTAACTCTTCTTGATGTAATATAAGCTCAAGTTCACATTTAAGTTCTTTCTCCAGGAGAACAAGCCCTGCTGAATCCACATGCTCCAACACTCTAGCAATGTCTTCCAATCGCCTATTAATCTTAAATTTTTTCCAGTGAAAATTACCCATTCTGGCTTTCTTAAAGTTCATGGATGCTTGTTGAATATTCCCAATATTCTGACCTATGGATGTGGCTTCAGGTTCAAAGCAGATTAAACTACATTATTATGTTCGTCCACTGTAGCCCACGCCGCCTCCCACCGAAATTGTTTCAAGGAATTTGAAACTGGCACCCTTCAACACTGAAGAATAATAAGAGAATGATCCGATCCAATCCTAGTTAGCAGTTTTGCAAACCCAAATAGAGAAAGAGACAGCCACTCCATCTTGATCATGCAACGATCTAGTCGTTTCATAATACGATGAGATTCACCCATAGGTCGGGACCATGTGAATAAACTCCCCTAAGTGTTTAATGGTAGTGAGACCACAATCATAAAACACTTCTTGAAGTTCTTCAGCCCTGCTCAAATTAAAAAGCCCTTCCGGACCTCGCTGGCCGACGATATTTAGTTCTAGTCCCCGATCAAAGTCCATGCCACATTCATCATTTCAGCCAATTGACGAATGTCCAACCAATTCCGTCGTCTCTCCCCATAATGAGGCAATGCATACACAGCTGTAAGATGCCACGACATACTCGCCGTGGAGATGGTAATCGTCACCAGTCTATCTCTCACATCCATCACATAACACTAAGTTTGTATCCCAATTCTATGCAAAATCCATATACCCCCCACCGACCTGTTGCATATGTAACCGGCACGAAGGAACAAGTTCTCATATCGAACAAAAGTCGATTGAGGCTCAAGGAGAACTAAAATCTCTGGTGCGTTAGAACGCACAAGATCAGACAAAATCCGTCTCTTATTATGCCCACAGACACCACCTACATTACAGGATAATACTTTGAAATGACAAAAATTCATAATAATGATATATATATAATACAGACAACAGCCCCTCAAACTCATCCTTAGAGCTCGAAACATCAATTAAGAAATAACTCACTGGGACTCATCCTCATTAGCCTACTCTACAGATTGCTCTATAGACTGCTCCTTTGTTATCCCTTCCATAGCTGAATAACTCGGAGGAATTTTATCCGGGGCTTTCGGTTTAACCACACCCATAATGATTCTTGCAAAGCGTCCACCTTCAGTTTAGAAAGCATTGACATGTCTTTCTGCAACTTTGAAACTCCTTGTATTGGGTTAGATACCCGATTATGCCTGCTCCCTTATTTGTGTTCTTAAATCGAGTAGTCCTTAGAGACTTAAAGTGTTCTATAATTCCACTACTATTCGGCCCAGCTGCAAGGCCTGTACTTGACGGCCCACCATCCTCCATCACCAGATTCCCTTGTGTCGGCCCACTCCCAGATCTAATGTCCATCGAAGCCTTCCCCTTATCCCCTTGTCTCAGTCCACTCTCATATTTAGTTTCCACGGGAGCCTTCCCCTTGTTAACTTTGGCCACCTGGTGAGGGTTATTATGCCCCCCCCATCCCCAACGAATTTATCCTCACCAACTTCTTGTGAATTTTTCCTTGATTTTCTGTTTTTCACTACCATCCATTCCCCTACATTCGGCTCCAATATAGGAATATCTCCCAAATCTTTGGAAACACCAAGATTTCCTTCCCCTCCACACACTCCGACAAATCTTCATGCATACCCAATTTATCGGATGTTCCCAAAATATTATTAGGTTTACCCTCAACCGAATTTTGCTCTTTAGTCATTCGTTTCTTAGCCGTCACCTCTGCCGAAGTGACCAGATTCTGGTCTTCCCGAGATGGGCACCGATTCTGCAAATGACCAAACCTAGCACACCTCATGCACGTCATGTGTAAACCTTCTTATGCCACATGGACTATCTGCCCTTCAACTTCAATATTCCCACTAGCGGTTCATCTAAATTCACTTCGATACAAGCCCTAGCATACCGACTACGATTAATAGCAGCCGTATTGTTGTCAGATCTCATAGGAACTCCAACAGCCGATGCAATTACTTGTACCCTTCTCATTGTAAAAGGCTTCACTAACTCCTGGAAAGCGTACCCATGTTCGAATGGTGTTGACTTTGGTAAACTCCGGACTGAAATCCCGTGTCCAACGTATCACAACAAGACAGTTATCAAAGATCATCCATGGTCCTTTGGTAAGAACATGTTCATGATCCAAAGGTGCCGTAAACTTAACAATAAAGCACCCAAATCCAACGTCGAGTAAATCGAATTGCCCCACTGGCTTCTAAATCTTTTTCAGCCGGTCTTTCATGGCAATGTAACCCACCAAAGTGCCAAGTACCTTGACTATCAAGGTATCTTTCTACGGCTTGTAAAACTTTTCAGAACATCAGGTTCAAAGTTAATCTTGGGACACGCTCTGTTCGCCCCTTCACGATTGATGATAGCACGTTTTTCTTGAAGTAGATCCATAGAATCACCCACCTTCGCCGGGCCAAGAGCGTTAGAATTCATGACAGCATCTTTAAAGGAACGATGATCTGGTGCAGGAAGCGCCAGAAACCATTACGGTTAAGCAACGGGTCGGGCGGTTGGGACTCGTCCATCGAGAGAAAATTTGTATAAGGGTCAAACACCAGTCCATTATATTATTATTGATTATATGTCACGTGCACTATTGATGATAAATGACACAAGATATGCAATATGTTACGTCAATAGAAAATAGTTAAAAGGGTAAATTTCATTGGAATATAAGAATTCTCGTGGAGTTCATGCATAAAAAAGTCAATACTGAATGCAGAGCGTTGAGTGTGCTAAATTGGATAAGAGATAACCGAGACACCCATGATTAAAATTTCAAAGAAAGGCCATGTTGATTTTCATGCATAATAATCCTAGTTTGTTTGGAATAAGGAAAAAAAAAAAATGTCCTCTATTATTAAAATTATGTTGCACATTTCTAGAATATTCATGAAATGTAAACATGATTAGAGAAAATTCTAGATATAAGCTATGAGATTAAAATAGAAGATGATAGAATAGTCAAGATAAAGAATGTCCTAGAATGATCCATCAAGCTCCATTGGCTAGTATAAACAGATGGAGTCATTGGTAATTAAGATAACCATTATTGTTTTTTTTATTTTTTTTACTGAACAACCTATACAGACTAGGATTAAGATAATCACTATTGTTAGCTAGTTATAGTAAAAATACCTTAATAGTGACCTTCATAATAGTAAAAAGCAAGATATTATCATCACTTTGTTATCTAGTTATGATAGTATTTGATTAATCAAAAGCAACAAATTAATGAACGGAACCCACCTACTTAAAAACAAGGGCAAAATCTAATTTAATTATTACTCAACAATGATCAAATTATATTAAAGCAGACATGTACATCAGTACATATAAAATGTATTTGCCAAAACATATATTGTTAATACATTGTTATGACAACTTAACCTTATACTTTTCATTGAGATGTTTCTCAGGTGTTGGCACATCAGGTTGACGACGACAGTTAACTCTGCTGGTAGTTATGTGTTTTGTATTCTTTATATAGTGCAGAGTCTGTAATCTAGAATTAGAATTTATTGAGCGATTTTATTTGTATTCATTCTTAGAGATTACAGTGAGAGAGTTTTGGAGAGTATCTTGTAAATGTTCTTCAAGATTTCATAGAGAGATATTTTAGAAGAGCAAGATTAGATTGAGTTTACACAGGAATATCTGAAGGTATTTGTGATCTTCAATATTCAAGAAAGTTCTGGAGGAATTCATGCGATCAAGAAGAAAGCCATGGTGAACGACAAACAACGTTTCTGCCTTTGAAGTTTCCATTTAGGGTGAGATCCCTACTGGCGTGTTGAGGGGGAGTTTCAACGACGCTAGCTCGACTGGATTGTATCATCTAGTGGTAGAGTTTGGATTCTGGTGTTAGGCTTTGGTTATCGTGTTTGTGTTTTGGTTTTTCTTTCTAGTGAAGGTCGCCTGGATTGGTATCCCCCAGACGTAGGTCGGAAGGACCGAACTGGGTTAACAAATTGATCGTGTTCTTTATCGCTTTCGTATACCGTAGTTAGAACATCGTAATAACATCCATAACAGAATCTTGAAGCATTAAGGGACCTACAAATTGGTATCAGAGCGAGTTCTCTAATGTAATTGAGAAAATCCATTCATTCAAGATTCAAGAATCATGAGTCGAGAAGGAGCGTCTAACACTCGTCCGCCATTGTTCGATGGAAATGACTATGCCTATTGGAAAGCTAGGATGCGCAATTATCTGTTGGCACAAGGAGATGGTGTTTGGGATTCAGTCTTGGAGCCATGGACTCAGCCAACAAGAACTGTTCGAACTGGAGAAGGAGAAACGACCACAACAACAATTCGATCCGCAACAAACGCCGAACTCACACAGGCCGAGAGGGCTGGAAGATCAGCGAATTACACAGCTCTCAACGCGATCAGTGGTGCTATGGACGAAGCGCAATTCAGGATGATCGCTAACTGTACATCCGCCTATAAAGCTTGGAATTTCTTGGAGACTCAACATGAAGGTTCTGAAGATGTCAAGACAACCCGTCTACAACGCATTGAATCGATCTTTGACAGTTTGAGAATGACGAATGATGAAGATATTACAACATATTTTGGAAGATTTCAAGATATTGTGAATCAGGCCACAACTCTTGGAATGCCATTTGAAGGATCAAAGCTCGTGAGGAAATTTCTTAGGACCGTTTCTAAGAAATATTCTGCAAAAGTGGCAGCCCTTGAAGAAGTTGAGAAGATCAAGACAATGTCCTTGAGGGAATTGGTTGGTATTCTTCAAACTTATGAAATCAATCATCTAGCCTCAGAAAAATCGCACAAGAACATTGCATTCAAGGCCGAAGATGAACCTGCTGATGATTTTGAGGAAGAAGTTTCTTTACTATCCAAGAGGATTGGAAAGATGCTTCAGAATAAGCATTTCAAGAAGTTTCAGAAGAAAAATCGTAGTTCTGACAACCCAGTGACGACGGAGAAGCAGAACAACAGATTTGAAAAGAAATCTGATAGGAAGTTCAAAAAATTCAAGAAGGACAAAGATGTTGAAAAGTCTGATAAATCTTCTGAGATTATATGTTTTGAATGTGAGGGAAAAGGCCATGTGCGAGCTGAATGTCCTACTGCTAAGAAGAAGAGTAGAAAAGCACTTCAAGCTACTTTGAGTGACGAGTCTGAAGTTGAAGCTGAGGATGAACAATCAAGTGATGATGAGGATGTCGTTGCATTTGTGACAAGAGAAGCTAGTCCTACCCCTTCCACAGGTAACTGTGAGTCAATACAATTAATTACTGACATTTCTTCTATTGTTACAGCTGAATCAGGTAGTCTCTATAAAGAACTAGTTGATATCTATGAAGAACTCAAAGAGGAATATGAAGAAGCTGTACAGGAGAATGAGCAGTTGTCGAAACAACTCACTGACATCCGTCTGACTCTGGATAAAGCAGAAGCTGAGAAGATTAAGGCTATTGATGATCTAAAAGTTCTTAAGGGAAGGTATGATGAAGTGAAGCTTCAGATTACTACTATAACTAAAGAGAAGGAATCATTCAGAGAGGAATCTATTAAATTGAAAATTAGAGTTGCTGACCTAGAGAAGATGACCAAAGGGAAAGGTAAACTTGATGAAGTTCTGTCTATTGGAAAAAGCTACAGAGACATGACTGGTATTGGGTACAAGAATCAAGCATCCACTGGAAAAGACTATTTGTTAGTGGTGGAAATCTGAATGCTAAAGCAAGTTCACTGACACATCAGGATGTTCCTACATCATCCAAACGACGAAGAGACTGTCTCTATTGCAACTTACCTGGTCACACAGCTGAAACCTGCATGAGGATTGTTCGTGATCTCATGAATGGTCGCCCAGTAGTCTGGCCCCATGAAGATTTAAAGAAAAAGATCAGAATTCAAATGGAGTGGGTGCCTAAGAGAAAGGAGAGTAAATGCCTTGTTGTTCTATCATCACAGCAACAACCACGGTCCAGAAAATGGTATTTTGATTCAGGTTGTTCAAGGCATATGACAGGTAGTAAGGAGATTCTAAACAACTTTACAGATAAAGATTGTGGAGATGTGGTTTTTGGTGATGGTGCTAGAAGCAAAATCACTGGTTATGGTAATGTGAAGGATGGTGATCTTTCTAAACTTTCTAGAGTCTATCATGTTGAAGGGCTTACTACTAATCTCATTTCAATTAGTCAATTATGTGATGAAGATTCCCTTGTTATTTTTAATAAGCATTTTTGTCAAGTATTTGATTGCAGGAGAGATAACATCATGACAGGAAAAAGATCAAAAAATAATTGCTATACTTTGGAAGCTAATCTGGCACAGGCACTAGTAAGCAAGGATGATCTCACAAACCTATGGCATAAAAGGCTTGGACATCTCAACTATCAAACCATGTATAAACTAAGTTGTTCAGCCGCTGTCAGAGGTCTGCCAAAACTAGAGAATAACAAAGACCTTGCTTGTGTGGACTGTTCAAAAGGAAAGCAAACCCGAGCTCAACATAAGAAGACTGATGGAGTCTCTACATATCATTGCTTAGAACTGATTCATATGGATCTTATGGGTCCAACAGAAACTGAAAGCCTAAATGGCAAAAGGTATGTTTTAGTTTGTGTTGATGATTTTTCGAGATTCACTTGGGTATGTTTTCTCAGGAGCAAAGATGAAGCCTTCCAACACTTTGAAAAGCTAAGTCTGAAGTTGATGAATGAAAAGCAAACCAAAATCTAAAGGATCCGTTCTGATCATGGACGTGAGTTTGAGAATCAGGAGTTTGAACTTTTCTGCAACAACCATGGAATTTTTCATGAGTACTCTGCCCCAAAGACACCTCAACAGAATGGGATTGCTGAAAGAAAGAATAGAACACTTCAAGAGATGGCTCGTTCAATGCTACATGCTAGTGCTCTTGGAAAGTCATTTTGGGCTGAAGCAATTTACACAGCATATCACATCATCAATCGTGTGGTGTTGAGACCTTACACTAACAACACTCCATATCAAATCTGGAATGGTAAAACTCCTACTGTTAAATACTTTCATATTTTTGGATGTAAATGTTTTGTCTACAGGGATAGAGAGCAAATTAAGAAGTTTGATGCTAGAGCTGAGGAAGGTTGGTTTTTGGGATATTCTAACAATTCTAGAGCTTATCGAGTTTATTTGATTCAATCCAGGAAGGTTATTGAGTCAGTAAATGTTCTATTTGAAGATAAGTATGCTTTACCTAGAAAGGTTGATGATAGTATTATTCCTAGTACTGATAATGCCTCAGTCAACCCTGATGTTAGTACATCCAGTCAACAACAGTCTGAAGGAATAGTTATTGATGATGAAGGAGATGCTAATCATGAAGATAACTTAGAAGATGCTGATTTAAGTTCTAAAGATGTTATATCTGATAAGAGAAAAGGTCCAAGGACTTTAAAGCATCACTCACAGCAAGATATTATAGGTGATCCTAGTGCTCAACGTTTGACTAGAAGCAAGAAGGTTAATTACAGAAAATTAGCTGGATTAAACTGCTTTATATCTAGAGTAGAACCTAAGAATGTTTCAGAAGCTCTTAAAGACGAATACTGGATAGCAGCCATGCAAGATGAGTTGGTTCAGTTTGAAAGGAATGATGTTTGGGAGTTGGTGGAACAACCACAGAACATCAATATTATTGATACGAAATGGGTCTTTAGGAATAAGACTGATGAGCAAGGCAACATTATAAGGAATAAAGCTCGCCTAGTTGCTCAAGGTTTTACACAGATAGAAGGTCTGGATTATGGTGAAACATTTGCACCTGTTGCAAGGATGGAAGCTGTTCGAATTTTGTTAGCATTTGCATGCTCTATGGATTTTAAGTTGTATCAACTGGATATCAAGACAGCTTTCTTAAATGGGAAGATCAAAGAGGAGATATTTGTGGCACAGCCTGCTGGTTTTGAAGATCCATCTAGACCAAATCATGTATATCGAGTAAAGGGTGCACTTTATGGACTAAAGCAAGCTCCTAGAGCTTGGTATGATCGATTGTCTTCATTTCTCATTCATAATGGATATAAGAGAGGAGAAGCTGATAAGACGATGTTTGTGAAGCATGAAGACAACCACTTCATAATTGCACAGGTATATGTTGATGATATAATTTTTGGATCGACGTCAGAACATCTCAGAAACAACTTTGTTCAAGCTATGCAATCAGAGTTTGAGATGAGCATGATGGGAGAGTTGACTTATTTCCTAGGACTACAAGTGAAACAAATGAAAGATGGAATGTTTCTTAGTCAGGAGAAATATGCTCGGAATATGCTAAAGAGATTCAAGTTAGAAGACAGTAAGATTGCTAGAACTCCTCAAGGTCAACAACAGAAGCTCTCAAAGGATGATCAAGGAGCAAGTGTAGATCAGAAACTATATAGAAGTATGATTGGAAGTTTACTTTACTTAACAGCTACTAGACCCGACATATCCTTTAGCACTGGAGTTTGTGCTAGATTTCAAGCAAATCCTAAGGAAGTGCATTTGAAAGCTGTTAAACGCATCATAAGATATGTGAAAGGAACTATTGGATTAGGGATTTGGTTCTCTAAAAGATCAAGCTTGGATTTGATAGGGTTCACTGATTCGGATTGGGCTGGCTGTTGTGATGACAGAAGGTCAACAACGGGAGGATGTTTCTATCTAGGAAATAATCTTGTATGTTGGTTTTCTAGAAAACATAACATAGTTGCACTTCTATAGCGGAAGCAGAGTATATAGCTGCAACGTGCTGCTGTTCACAATTGATGTGGATGAAACAAGTTTTGTGTGATTATGGGATCAAGAAGGAAGATTTCAAGGTGTATTGCGACAATACAAGTGCAATTAACATTTCAAAGAATCCTGTTCTACATAGTCGCAGCAAACATATTGATATAAGGTATCATTTCATAAGAGATTTGGTTGAAGAGGGTGTGTGCAACATTGAACATATTGGGACGTTGGAACAACGTGCTGACATCCTTACTAAAGCACTCGACGGTGAAAGGTTTGAAACACTTAGATCTATTATGGGCCTTTGTTACTCAAGTTAAATTTTGATACATGTTTATGTTTATTTTACACTTTTACATTTGATCTAGCCCATAAGATTTTCAGGCCCAATTCATTTTGGATAAAGTTTTTGCAACCGTCGTCCTTGGGGTCATGATGACTGCAAACTGACACTCCCAGTCACGTCGCACGTCAAAGCGAAACCGTCGTCTCTCTCTCGCCTCTTCATCTTCGGTTTTCTCTCTTTAAATCTGTAATTTGAGTTTCATTCTACCACACTTCTGTTTTGAGCTTGAGTTTTGCAGATAACTAAGCAATGGCTTCGTCTTCCTCGACAAATTTACCCGAGAAAGTTTCTGAACCAGTTCCCACTACCTCCGAACCCCCAATCACCTCAGAAACACCCAATCCATCTGAAAATGTTGAGGAACCAAATGCTACTGCCGAAAATACTGCTCAAACTTCCACTGAAGCTGCTGAAAATCAACTCACGGAGTTTGCTGAGAATGCCAAGCATATTATCACTATGTATCCTACCCCTCCTCTTAGTCCAGTGCAAAATCCTCCTCAGGATCCTACTTCAAACCCTAGTGGCAAATCCACAGAAAACCCCACTGAAAATACTCCAAATCCTGCTGATGCTGAAGCCGAACATTTCCAGGAAGAGGAAGATCATATTCTGCCACATGATGAACCAGAGGTTCCAGAACAAGCTGATGTTGGAACAGAGGTCCGACGACCCACTACTAGGTCTTCACAGAAAAAGAAGCGGAGCACTTCTACCAGCGATGTTAGTACACCTGCGAAACGACCAAGGACTCGGAGGACGCCGGAGAAAACTCAGAGAGATTTACTGTCACAACGAGCGTTCAACATGACATATTTCACCAAGGAAATGACGCTGTTCGGGACCAAAGACCTTGTCAACAGAAAATTTATCCTAGAGGAGACTTTTGTCCATTCTACATACACGGACCTAGGGTTCGTTGAGTTCCTTGAAGAAAGACATCTGGGCAAGGGTGTTTAAAGCCTACTCTCCAACACTGGTCAGAGAGTTCTACGCCAACTTACACCCTGATGTTCTCAACAAGAAGTCTCAATGGTTTGGTAAGATATACATTAGAGGCAAGTTTATTGATTTAACCCCTGGAGTTATCAATACGTTGTTAGAACTTGCACCAAACGACGATCTTGGTGATCCACTGGAGTATTTGCCTCATTCGCCTGCCGATATAGCCTACACTATTTCAAATGAGAGGGCTTTTGACTTTGGCCGGAAGAAGTGCAGTGTTTCTGATATGACCATGAAATTTCACTGTTTGTTCTATTTGTGTCGTGCAAACATCCTGCCAACATCCAACGCCTCACAACCTTCACTGGAAATGGGTAAACTTTTGTTTTGTATTGATTCTGGAATAGAACTTATGAATTTTGGTCTTCTGGTTTTGAAGCGTATGCTAGGTTTTACACGTGATCTAATCACCAAGTCTGCTAGTTTACCGTACCCCGGCTTATCACTTTGTTGCTGCATCAAAATGGCATTAAGACTAAGAAGGATGACCTGATCAAGATAAATGCACATTCCCCTTCCAATGAGCTTCGAGACAAGCATAACGACTTTAAGGAAGGACCACCACCGTCTGGAACTGATCTCATTTTGCAGATCAAGTCTGAGTTGCTTGCCCTTAGTGACAAGCAGACCAAGATCAGTCAGGAAGCTATTGCCACCAAGCGCAAGATTGCACAGATAATGAGTATGCTTCCAGGATCTCTTTCCCCAACCCGCAAGGCCTCTTCAAGTGGAGCTCGTTCTGAGGAGCAGAATCCATTTGCTGATGAAGAAGAGGATTCTTCAGATGGAGTTGTTTGATCCATCAAGGGGGAGAAACAAGTGTGATGGTGTCTATTTTGGTGGAGGTCATCTCGATGTGGTATGGTTGTTGGTACTTTTTGGTAACACATTTCTGACTAAAATTTTTAATGTTTTTGGTGATTGTCTGATGACTGATGGATGTTTGAACTTTGTGCTGATGACACTATTTTGCTGATTGTGTTTGTTTGTTTTGGATGAACTGTGTTGGACTATTGACTCTCTATAAAACTGTCGTCTTGTTTGGAACTTTACTTTGATGATATTTTGTTATATTGTTTGATGTGCTTATCTATCATGATCTGAATTGCTTACTGTTTGTATTCCTGATAGACACCTTGTTTGATGGATCATCATCTCCATGAAATGTGGGGGAGATTGTTAATACATTGTTATGACAACTTAACCTTGTACTTTTCATTGAGATGTTTCTCAGGTGTTGGCACATCAGGTTGACGACGACAGTTAACTCTGCTGGTAGTTATGTGTTTTGTATTCTTTATATAGTGCAGAGTCTGTAATCTAGAATTAGAATTTATTGAGCGATTTTATTTGTATTCATTCTTAGAGATTATAGTGAGAGAGTTTTGGAGAGTATCTTGTAAATGTTCTTCAAGATTTCATAGAGAGATATTTTAGAAGAGCAAGATTAGATTGAGTTTACACAGGAATATCTGAAGGTATTTGTGATCTTCAATATTCAAGAAAGTTCTGGAGGAATTCATGCGATCAAGAAGAAAGCCATGGTGAACGACAAACAGCGTTTCTGCCTTTGAAGTTTCCATTTAGGGTGAGATCCCTACTGGCGTGTTGAGGGGGAGTTTCAACAACGCTAGCTCGACTGGATTGTATCATCTAGTGGTAGAGTTTGGATTCTGGTGTTAGGCTTTGGTTAGCGTGTTTGTATTTTGGTTTTTCTGTCTAGTGAAGGTCACCTGGATTGGTATCTCCCAGACGTAGGTCGGAAGGACCGAACTGGGTTAACAAATTGATCGTGTTCTTTATCGCTTTCGTATACCGTAGTTAGAACATCGTAATAACATCCATAACAGAATCTTGAAGCATTAAGGGACCTACATATATAATTAACATCTCCATACTAGTGTGTCAAAGTGGCAGTGTACCAAATTATTACAAAAAGAGAGATTGATATATATAGAAGCACTTTTGATCGATTCACTTCATGTGATAACAATATTTTCTATATCAGTTCAATCTCTCAAAGAAAGAAGCTTACAGTCTGCTAACGTGTCCCCAATAAAACCCTTATCTACTATTACTTTCAACTTGTATATACATACTATATAATTAAGTTATATATATATATATATATATATATATATATAGATATATTCAGATTACACTAAATTAATTAATTATTCATCCATAAAGTCCAACCATTATTAATTTATCTCTGTAACTGTAACTCTTTCATCCATAACAAAAAAATGAAAGAAAAGGAAAATTTAAAGGAAAAAAATGCTTATGCAATAAATTTAGAAAAAGGGAAAACAAACAAAAACCCTATTACTGTAACCTTTCATTAATTTCTTTTTCATCAATGGTGATGATGATTGATGAATATCTCCACCTCTGACCTCTCCTTTCTCATCCCCAGCCTCTGTAATATATATAATGCTTGGACTTATGTTTCACCTGCCTGCCTCTCAACCACTTCTTTGCTCACTTTTACTTTCGATTCTTGGGTGCGTTTGTCCTCAATTTAAGTCAACTGATGTTGGGGGAGTGAATCCACAACACTTGTAGTCCCATTTCATTTTTCAATCGACCATGGATAGGGTGAGAAATGGAGTTTTAGGGTTTGAAGATGAGAATGAGAGGGATGAGATAATAAGGCTGACTCAAATGGCGAAGGCATGGGAGTTTACCTGCTCGTTTTGCTTCAAGAAGTTCCCGTCGGCTCAGGCGATGGGCGGCCACCAGAACGCCCACCGCAATGAGCGTCTCATGGAGAAGCGCCTGTTTGTTAAGGATCCGATAAGTTTTCGCAAAAGGAATTATGTCAAGGCGATCAAAAAGGCCGCCGCTGTTGATGCTGGTGAGGCCTATCGATGACTCTTGTGATTTAATTCTATGTTTGCTTTCCATTTTTTGTTGCAAACGATATGTCATACATTTATTCTGAGATGATCAAGCGAGCCACAGAATGACTGAATTATTAATGTTGATAAAGATAGATATGCATGTGTGGGAATAAAACCCCAAAAAATCATGGAACTTGCCTTTGATTCTCATTAAATCGAAAAAGTATTTGAATATGTCAATTGATCCTGTAAGTATATTAGTCTTGACACAAATGGTCATTTTATTTAAATTGACCCACAAGACTTTTCATTTATTACATTTAAACTCCAAATTCTTATTCAAATTGACCAGAATACTTTTTATTTATTACATTTAGACCTCATTACCTTTATCTTTTACATTTAGACCCAAAATTGGGGGTTTAAATGTAATAAATCAATAGTGTTGTAATCAATTTGAATAAAAAGAACATGCGGGTTAAGATTAATACTATATTACAAGACCAGTTGAGTCATTCGAATACTTTTTGGACTAAATGTGAATCAGAGTGAAAGTTATAAGATCTCAATTCGATTATGTATTCCATATATGTGAGTGTTGTCGGTCTAATTTTAACTAACTAGTGCAGGTGGTGGTTTGGGAGGAGTTAATGTAATTGATCGGGGCATTAACGGTGGTGCTCGTCCGAGTGAGGTGGCGGGGCTGGTGATGAGGGACTTCATGGGGGTGGAGGAACAAGTGGCGACAGCAGCGGCTATAGGAATGAATGTTTGCAGTAAGGGTGCAATTACAGCACAATGTGATGATGATATGAATGTGGACTTGACTCTTAAACTCTAGACAGAATCCGCAGGCTGCAGCAGCCATGTATGGTCGTCTGATATAGATATATATATATATATATATATTTATATTTTTAGATGGTTGTGGCATTGCTGAAGACTGCATAGAATTAATAAACACACAACTCTTCCATGGGCATTTATCATATGTGGTATATATAGTATACTACATACTCCTATATAAGAAAATTAAAACAGTTATTTAATGAAGTGACAACTATGTTCAAAAGGGTTTTCATGAGCTGAATATATAACAGCAGTATTATTGAATTTAAGGCACTTATTTATCTTTAGACAATTACATATGCTTTCCCTTGTCTAATAATAATTGAATTGAAGTTACTAATCCACCAATACATTTTCAGATATTTGTATTTGGGTAAGCAAGAATAAAGAAAATGAATTAGGAAAATTGTATGTGTTAGAAATTCGGCAGAAACACCAACACGCATAAAAGGAGCACACAGAAAAAAAAAAATACATGAGGATAACAATAATACGCTGACTATAACAATAAATGGAGAAGACAACAAACAAAATAGAGATACTGAATCTTAGATGCGAATCATCTTCAAGGCTCAGGATCAATCCCCAATAATTGCACCAAGCAACACGCCTTGATCACTAAGATCCTCCAACACATAGAGAGAGCCAACGGTCTCAAACACTCACACAGGTAGGGCCACTCAGATTCTTACCGGCTCACTAGTGGCATTCCTCACACACTCAAATAACTCACACACTCATGTGTAGTTTGTTCAACCACTCGGATAACTCACACACTCACTCACTGAGAGGCTATTGTGGTGGTTTTGCTACACTGGTGGAATTGCCGGATTAGGGTTTGGCCACACTGGTTACACTAATGGGTGACTAATTTATAGGAGAGCTCACAGAGGCATGGCTACAAGAAAGTCACAAGGATGAGCGGGTGTCTGGTTGAAAACAAAGGTCAGATGCGGGCGCCGAACATGTAGGGTGGCGGTAGGCATGCGCCAGTAGGGTGGCGGTAGGCATGCGCATTGATTGAGCGTGAGATGCGGGAAACATGCGAAGTCAAGCTTAGTAAGTTGTGGCTAGGCTAAGACTTAAGTGTTTGAGACTGATGGTTGTCCCTGATGAACGGGTTTCACAGGGCCCTAGTGTGCTTGTGCTTATGCACAAGGTGGTATGTGCCATAGATAAGCAAAAATGCAAAATAAAGAATTCAAGAAATGAAGAAAAATAATGGTGCAAAATATTGGGGCAGACAAAGAAAGTTTTTACTATCCACTTTATATAACTGATTTAATTTTTACTTCTAATTTTAATGTGACAGACCCCACATGAATCTCCATCACTTTGCAACTTGGGTCATTAATTCTTTATATACACGTATATAAAAGTAGTGTTGAGGATTAGACTTTGGAAAATAATTAAAAATTAAGATTGAGATTTATTTGGGATCTACTACCTGCGTTCCTTTCTTATATACTCCCTCCGTTTTTTAAATATTGTAATATTTGAGAATTGGGTACTGTTCACACACGCACATTAATTTAAAGTTTTATCACAGTTATACAAGTTAAAATATAGTCAAGTGAGATCTTGTTAGATTCGTCTCGTCGAGTAGTTTTTAAATATCGAATTTTTAGAATTTTTACTTGTACCGAGCTTGAGTTATTAATAATTTAGAATATGCATTGGACTGTGTGCACTATGACTCCGTTTCAATTTTTAGAAAATGGGGGGAGTATATAAGTGCACATTTTGAAATTTAGCATTGTTCATTGGCTAACTTTGATTAGACTTTTGATACAATTATATAAGATAAAATAGTCAAGTGGGATCTTATTGAATTTATTTAATCGCATAGATTTAGAATATCAAATTTTTATAATTTTTATTTATATGCAATTTGAGTCATTAAGAATTAAAAATGTATATTGTATTGCGTGAAATATAGGTCGTAGCATTTAAAAATGAACGGAGAAAGTATTTTTTTGAGGATCAAATAATAAATTTATTAAAAACAAAATATAGTACTATGCATGGGGCAGGCTTACGGCAACCCTCTAATACTATGCATGTACAAATATCACAAAAAATATATATCGCATTACAAAAAATATTTCTCCCATCACGTATTATTCAATCACACAAAATATACAATTTTCACTTTATTATATAATCTATCGTACCAAAATCCAACTTGACTATTTTTCTTATATAATTGTAATAATAGTTTATCAAAGTTTTTTTTAGGAGAATTAAAACTTTTCTCCTAAAAAAATAGTATATCAAAGTTAATCAATAAATGTTGAACTATACTAAAAAAAAAGAAAAAAAAAATCAAAGTTAAATTAAGACAACTCCCCCGAAAAAAAAAAATTAGTTAAATTAGGACAATAATGACGGAACGGAGGGAGTAATTAATAGCTACGAAATGGATTTGTTCGTTTTGCAGTATTAAAAATCGACAGACAGCATGGAGGAGAAGTGAGCCAATAGGAAAGGGTTTAGTAGTAGCAAAAATCTAAGTCATTATGAAAGCAAAGCTGGTCAAAACCAATTTTCTCTTTTCTATTAAAATTAATCTCACTACAAGAAAAAAGCCATTTATCGACCCCAATTCCCGACCACCATAGTACGGGTCGGATTTACCGACCCCAGCCTGGGGTCGGTAATATTTAGCCGTTATTGGGACCCAGGACATTCGACAACCAGAAACGCCGACCACAATAAATGTGGTTGGAAATTACAGACCGCAACACCGACCACAACAAGGCGGTCGGTATTACCGACCCCAATTGGGGTCGGTAGTTTTTTTCAATTTTTTTAAATTTTTATGGTATTACCGACCGTATTACCGACCCTAGTTGGGGTCGGTAGGGTTTTTTTTTTTAATTTTTTAAAATTTTTTTATTATTTTTTTCATTTTTATTATTTATTTTATATTTTAATTAAATATTTATTTAATTATTTATATAACCTAATTATTTATTTATTTGAGTCATTTAATTATTTATGTTTTTATTTATTAATTAATTTAATTACTCAATAATTTCATAACTTATTTAATTAATTTTATTTTTAATTTTTTAATATTTTATTAAAAATAAATTTATGTTATTATTTATATGTATTTTAATTTTTGAATGATTTTATTATTTTATTTAATTCATTGATTTTAATTTTTTATTTAATTAATTTTATTTTATGTTTTATTTAATTAATGAATTATTTATTATTTAATTAATATTATTTGAGTTTCTATTTTATATTTTTATTTAGTTACTAATTTACATATTTATATTTATATATGTAAATATATATGTTATATATAGAGTTCTACATACAATGAAATTAAATGCAAGGTACCAGAATGGCACGCGCGCGAGAGACTTCCTTCCCCACCAGGGTTCGAGCTCTTCCTTCAACATATCCCAAAATATATTTGGGAAAGCTTTAATATATATGACACATGGCGGGATATAATTGGTGGTCTGGAGAGCTAGCCCAGGTTAAGGTTGTGGCTAGGTGATGCTTAGGTGGTCGGTAACGGCGAAGACGACCCGTAAAACCTTGTTACCGACCCCATTTTGGGGTCGGTAATCGCGATTTTTCTTGTAGTGATATGTGAGTATTTACACTAAAACTGGCCAAATATATATAAAGAAATAGAATATATATGAGGGAAGATGTGTTGAATTATGTTTTAGGTCTTGCAATGTCGTCCTTAAGTTTAAATGTGTAATCTCTAGAGGTTATTTATTTGTTGGTTTCAAATATTTTTGGTAGAAAGTAGATTGAATTTAGGAAGTTATTAGTCCCGGAATCATACATTATGATAATTCTTTTTTTTTTTTTCCTTTCTTTTGGTTATACTCTCCATCTACAATCAAGATAAAAATTAAAAATAAAATAAATAAAGTTTGTATGGCAAATATATTTTTCATATTCTCTCAATATTGGTTGAAAATTAATTTTCTTATTATTGTTTGGACGATGATTGAGTGCAAACCCTTGCACACGCAGGCTTTATCAATACAAGAATTTTTTGATTTAGTGACCGAAAAAAATTGATAAAATTCGGTCGCTAAAGAGGTTAGCAACCGAATTTGCGACTGAAATTCATTAGCGACACCATTTTAGCGATCGAAATCCGTTAACTACCACAATTTTAGCTATCGAATTCAGATTTTTTCTTGTAGTATATGTATGTGTTGAGATAGATTTTCATGTGATGAAAAAATGTTCTGTGCATATGTGATGAGTGAGATATTTTGTGTGATGGAAGAATATGTAATAGGAGAGACGTTTTATTGAAGTCATCGCCTAAAATTTTTTTGTCGTCTGATGGATTTTGTTGCCTAGCGCACTAGGTGACGAACAAGGACTAGGTGACGAACAAGGCGACAAAATCCCGTCGTCACCTTCCCTCAAAATTTTTGTAGTGATGTCCTATGTGATGTCTAATGTGTAAACTGTTCAATGGGTTGTACCGTAAGGATTGTTTTACTTCTTCCGTCAATTTTGGAGTTAGTTTATTCATAGTTGTTAATATAGAACATAAAACTGATAGACAAGCAATTGCAAATAATTTTATTAATTCACAATAAATATGTCTATACGATTGGATTTAAAACATGAAGAACATAATCAAACGATCTTGTGGGTTTGACTTTTATTCCTCCTTTGATCCCTCCAACGTTGAAGACTTGGAAGTGTATTTGTTACTTCCTTCAAATCTTCTATGGCTCTACAGCGTTTTGTTGCTGTAGGATCTCAAGTGTACGAGTCTTGAGTGATTTCCCATCGCTGAGTATATGGGTCTCAGTGTGTGAGTGTCAGAGTATCAGTTGATGTATACGTAACCCTAATGTTTGTAGGGTTGCCTCTATTTATAGAGGAAAACATAGGGATTGTGGGTCGGTCCAATCCATGTATCAATTGGGTCTTAGAGTACGTGCACCTTTCATTTGGGCTTTTCCACGTTGGTTAATTTCAATGGATCGACCTGTTTCGAATGTCTATTGATCCATGTGGCTTAGAGGTCGGTGGGTCTTGCATTTGGACTATATTCACTGAGGCCCAATCGTATGTCTATTTATCATGGGGCTCGTGGGTCTTGTATTTTGACTTGTTCACGTTGTCCCGGCATAAGCTTATTGAGAATGTTGGATCCAAATGGCCCATTTAAACATTAAATTATTCCAAGCACTTAATTTATTTAAAATGCTTAAAATAATTAAATTAGTATTTAGAATTACACGTGTCGCATTTTTAATGGCGAATGAATTTTCACGTGTTTTTGCACTTAAGATCTCGATCCTGATCTTAGGATCTTACGATCTTACGATCATACCTCATTAACACGATCTTGATCTTTGTAGGATCTTAAAATCAGTAAGATTCGGATAAGAGCACGATCCTGGTAATAGAATATTAAGATCTTACGATCATTTTTCCTTAAATGATTTTACGATCATATATTTTTAAACGCCTAAGATTTTTGTTGGATTTCATGATTTGGGATCAAAATAACCTTTTTGTTTTAATTTTAAACTTAATGAACTCCTTATATAGATGTGTAAAAAAACACAATATGCATGTATGTGCAAATTTTTTATGTTTAATTATGATTTTTTTGTATTGTATTATCTTAACTAACATTCATAAATATACAAATTAATATTTTTTTGACTTACCCTAGCGGTCAAGTCCCCCTTCTCTGTAATTTGTGTGGTTTGGGCTCCCACACACCTTTGCCGACACATGAGTGTCACTGTTTACCAAAAAATTTAATATTTTTTTACTTCTTACTATACATAATTGATTTAATCAATTATTGCAATTTCATAAGGTCTTAGAATCTCGATTCGATTCTACGATTCCGATCTTGCAAAGTGAAAAACGATCCCATATAAGAGATCTCATAAGGTCTTAGAATCTCGATTCGATTCTACGATTCCGATCTTGCAAAGTGAAAAACGATCCCATATAAGAGATCTCGATCGATTTTATTACATTCCCACCACCAGTATCCAAATATGGTTAACGCTTCAACTTTTGAGAATCCAAGAAAATTTCATTCAAATAGCAAAGCTATTAACATAGCCATGTTTGGACAACTAACGTTGATGGAGTCATATCTAGAGGCAGCTAATTAATACTTCTAATCTCTAGGAAGCTGTTGAGGATCAGTACGAAGTTCCTCCCTTGGTTTCAAATCCAACTATGGCACAAATTAAAAATTACAAGGAGAAAAAGACAAGGAACTCCAAGGCCACATCCACATTATTTATTGCAGTCTCATCAACAATTTTTTTGAGAGTTTACAACTCTCAAATTGCCATTTGATTTATCATCTTGCAAACATTTTGGATTTGAGGCCAAGTCGCCTTTCAAATGCTATAAAAAGGTTGATGTCCAGTGTCACAACAACTGCAACAAAATTGAGCCATCATTACAAAATTTGCAAGCAAAAGAATAAGCTTCAAGCTAAGTCGATTTGCAACATCATCCTTCTGCTAATTCGCAAAGCAACAAGAGGATGAATATATGTAGAAATGAAAAACACACGACTGGCAAAAGTATAAGATTATGAAAGCACGATTCTAGCCAAAGTTCAGGAACCAGATTGAATCTTTATTTCAAAAGCCTAACTCACAGTCATGGTCGATGAATATATGTAGAAATTAAAAAAAATACATGAGATGGGATTAGGACCCTTTATTCATCAAAAGGTTGGCATGACAATGACCAACATCCAAAATATAAACAAAAGGCCGAGTTCAGAACAAGTAAGGAACCAATGCTCCTCATTATTTAATTCGCTGTGGATTTTGTCGTGAAAATTGACATTCACTTGAGTCGCGTGGTAGGCAGTTCAAGAATTCATCCCAGCTGCAATGGTGCGATGGTATGTGTTGTATTCAGGAGTCTGCTTAAAGCCCGGTATGAAATCGGAAAAGAATCTCAGAACGGCAGCTACTTGTTGTGCATCGTTAGATGCATTTGCTGCTTCCAGAAACAGTGATGGCCTCACTGTGTTCACCTGAAAATTCCATGTAACTGGTTAAGCTAAAGCTGAGACCTAGAAAATAAGCTAAAGAGGTTTGGGAATATAAATTCATCTGTGCCTATGCATTCCTTGCTCACCAGGCCACACAATTCTAATCAGAAAGATGAAAAATGGACATTAGACAGTTAGACATACTTCATGGCCACGGGATAATGCACTCACATGATGTGATGGAAAGTTCTAAAGTAAAATGATTTTGAGGCAACGGCAATTATTACCTTATTCTTTCGTGCATACCGTAAAGCCTCAAGATAGTATCCATCTTGCACAAGCAACAAAACATAGTCATGATGCAAAGAGAGTTGCCTCAGCATGCCCAGACCCAACTTCCTTATATTCATATCCTCTCGGCCAGATTCCAGTAGTTGCATTGCTACTTCTTTGGAAGGCTCAATAATCTGCATTGCATAACCATGTATGTCTAAGTATGCAATTTAACTTGTATCAACCCTTCAATTTCCAATGGTCAAAGTAATGCGTTCAAGTCTCTTTTCCATCCACAAATTCAAATGTACCTTGCTTGTAACAAATAATCCAAGATCGGTATAACGCTCATCCCGAGAAAGTATTTGTACCATCAGTACATAGATATTTGGATCGACCTTCACTTTTTCCAAGTTAGCACTGCAGTGGTAGATGTAGGCAGATCAACAAGAGATAAACAAAAACTATTAACATCTATCTACAAAGCGAAGACATAAAAAGCAGGCAACTGGTCAAGACAACTTGAGGTACAGGAAGTATAATGATTTCAATTCTGAGTATTCTTTCTAAGAAGGAACTACAGCTGCAAATACCTTCTAAGAAATTCAACAATGAGAGCCATCAAGTAAGATCCATCTCCAGCCATCTCTTCCTCAACTGGAGCAAATATGCAGTTGTACAAATCTGCAGGTGAAGTTGCAGCTGAAGAAGACACTTGGGCATGCTGCTGCCCAGAAGCACTAGAATTTAACTGTTCATTACCAGCATGTTGAATTTGAGTATGTCCAGTTGGAGGAATTTCACCACCAGAAGAATCAGGCTCCAAGAAATAACCCCTATCTGCTTTACCAACTGATATGTCTACATTCTGTAAATTTGATTTCAGACTGTTATCAGAGTCAGAAGTTGGCAAATGTCTGTCATAGGATACATTCTCAGAGCCACTCTCAGGTTCTTTCTTGATGTATTTTTCAGAAGACTCTATTTGAGTGATGGACTCCTCAACTGGAGAGGGTCTGCTGGTAGCACCAGATGTTGCAGCTTCTTCAGCAGAAATTCTCTTGTAATAACTTCCAGTTTTGATAGCATGTGCGTATGTTGTGAGTAAAATATCTATAGCCCTGGCAACAAATGGAACAGGCTTTCGTTCTAAAATAATAGTGCGTGCAATCCCCAAGCACAACTGTTTAGCCTGACAAAACCAATATGAACGACGTATGTTTATCTTGCATGGAACATTAAATCACAATAATGATCAAAAGAATGCAATTATCTAACATTTCAATGTTACTGAACAATCATAATTAGCATCTTTTTAAGATAGGATGCTACTCAGCGAAAACAGTGTTCGATATATATTCACTTGCTGAATCTGAAATATTAAAACTTCGTCACTATTTAAGTCCATTTTCTAGTGTCTTTAAAGAAGGGTAAGTGCATAGGTCAACCAGTACCAAGGGAGGCATAAATTAAATAAGTTGTTGTACTCTACCTTTTCTGCTTCCAACTTCCGTCTTTGTAAGAATTCAAGGATTAAGTGAACTTCTGAGCTACTTGTTGCAATCGCCTGCCAAATAAAACAAGAACCAGATAAGAAAAACAAAGAAGAAAAAACCAGAAACTCACTCTGCAATCTACATGATGTTCTATGATGCCGCACTTGCCTCCAAATCTATACTCATTTTCCATAAAAATCCATTAGAAACATCACACACAAGATCAGGTACAAGAAAACTCCAGTGTTCTCCATAAATAGTTACTTCAGCATCACTAATATTTTTTGACTCTGAAGCTGCCCTTTGAGAGGATGTAGCATTCCCTCTAGAAAGCCCTCTAAACAAAAGTGGAAGCGGAGCAGAAAGAGGTACTTGTGAATCTGCAAATAGATCATATATAATGGCAACCTTTGCTTCCACTTGATGAACTAACAAAACATTGTCAACCACACTCACAGCTATTCTATTGGAATAGGCTGGCAGGGAACCCTGCAAGTAACAAAGAACACCATGACAAAAGCGAAAATGAAATTGGCATAGGATATCGGAAATATCTTCATAAGTATTGAACATCAACAAAGACAAACAGATGGCAAAACGTCAAAACGTACAGAGAGAATGCAGAAATTGGAAGCATTCCAAGATAAATACTGCTCATTTCATTTACATTATATTATGTCTAAATGAAAAGCAAGAAAAATATGGGGGAAGAATAGAATAGCCTGATTTGCATCAAAAATAGAAAGAAGAGGCAGATCCATTTACAAATTTTACAGAAAGAACACTAACCACAACCCTCAAGTTATTTCCCCACACCTTCAGTTAATCTCTGTTAATTTTAACCTCGTTAGGAAAATAATGTGATTAAAGTAAAGCTATTTCTGCAATTTATCATTATTCTTCATGACATAAAAACATGAAGTGATATGGGAGAGAAATAAATGATAGTACAAGTTAAACTAGAGATTTTAAATTGAAGTTTAATCCCTAAACAAACTGCATGCATACAATATTTAATTAGCATGGTAATGTACTTGTGTTCGGGGGAGGGGGACTTGCCTGTTGTATTACAGCATCACGGTAAAACCTGTACAAATGGAGGAGCATTGAAATTCTATCAAACTGTAGGCAATAAATCCTGCCATACCTGTAAATTGAATGAGTTGCAAAGTTATTACTGCGAAAAAATTAATACTTGAAAACATAAAATAAATAGAAGAACATACACTGTAATAATATGAACATCTTCAGCAGCAAGAGTGGGCTGAATATTTCCCTCAGCTTTGGCCAATACCATCTCAAACTTAGGCAATCGGATAGTTCCAACAGATGACATCTATAAGGATAGCAAATTTTCATAAGCAACAAAACTCTTTCATCTAATCCAATAGCACAATAAAGCAATCAAGTTGATTGACTCAATCAAAGAAAAGAGTTTTGGATACTGCTTAAGCTTTTCAAATATTGTTCCATTTATATAATAACATATGGAGGTTGTGAAAGATCGAATATTTTCTCTCATCCTCAACCAGTATTCTTACTTTGTAGGCAACTCATTAATTTCCTCACTACCCCTTAAAGGCTACTTCAACAAGGTACATAAGTATGACTGAGGATCTGAAGACCAACTCACTAATTAGATTATCAACAGAGATACTGTAACAATCCTCATTAGCTTTATAATTATATTCTGTACAATTAAATTATCAGAATTGGACAATGAAATGTTTCTCACCTGAAAACCACTAAAACTCTTGCACCGAGCACCTGACGCAAGAAGTACCAATCTGCTTTCATGGGTGTATATATACCAACTAATATTTGATTTCTTCGTATCGATTAAATGTAGAGACTTGGACTCCATGTTGTAGCAATATAAATCCAGCCCACTGCAATCGCAACCATAATATTTGATTTCACAAGCATAATTGCAGTTGAAGTATCATGCAATGGAATGATCATCAAGATAAGTGCTGACTAACATATTAATGATGTTTAATTTCATTTAGGCAACAGAAGCTAACAGACAGGAATTCCATATCTTCCAAAGTCAGCATAACTAACAAAGGCATATTGTTCAGTCAATTCAGAACAGTATTGTCCATAGGCAGTGGGTACTAGAAAAAGATTTTGCCCAGCATTCCAATTAATCTGGCCATTGGTACAAGAGGCAGGATATCTTCAGAAATTAAAATCAGATCACCAGAGCAAGGATATTTATCAAAAGAGGTAGGATTATGATAGCCTTGTGCCAGAATATGTAAGAGATTGACATTTTAGATATGCCTCATTCCCAGATAAGTGAGCCAAAGGTCCAATGACAACACATTGGCCATGGGCATATTACACTTCTATACAGTCAAGTATAACTCATTCTGAACTACAAGGATCTTCTAGAGCATCCATGAAAAAAATTTGCATTGTTCCCAAAAAGCATCACAATTTATTGAATATGACAAAATGAAGTACTACATGAAATCCCCACACACAGAGTTCAATACATCGTTGTTACCTGGTTTTCACAAACACAATATTAAAGCTTGGAGAATCTGTCCAGAAGAATCCCAAAATACTTTCTGATGAAGACTTGCATTTTTGACTAATAGTATCTCCAGTTTCCTTGTTCCAGATCTGGATTTCATATCTAGATCGCTGGATAGCCAAAAGCTTGAGATCCAATGAATATCGAATGGAAAGCACAGGCCCTTCACTTATTGGGTCAGAGGAAGGAGGAAGATAAGGGTTATATGGGGCAGTTTTCCATGAAAAGACCTATGAAAGGTACAATAATTAGTTAAAACAAAGAAATTCACATCGAATTTTGGTTCAGTAAATGATTACCTGACTAGATGTCAAGGAGAGGACTAATTTATTCCCATCATCGTAAAATAAACTGCTTGCTCCAGAAACATGGCATTTAAGTGGTGGATACTGGGTATATACATGCGACAATGCATTAGATCCACTAAAACAAGATTGACTAGAGGAAGATGTCTCTCCAATCATGTTAATTTCTCCTTCTTGATTAAGAGGTCTGGCAGATAGGTTTGTCAATCTTGATCTTGATAAGTGATAATAGACAAAGCTGGAGAGTGAAGGAGATAAAAACTTAGAATAGTTATATAGATGACTTATAACGTGAATATAAATAGGGATTAGTTCTAGATTGTTATATACTTAAAAGTGTAAGGAAGAGAAAATTCCAGACAGGGCTAACTTTACCAGGGCAATTGAAATCAGCACCGCTCAATTGATGTATTCTCCCAATTCAAATCTTCCCGCGTAGCTGCGAAAATAAGTTACCATAACATGAGGACCGAGGATCAAAATAAAGCAAGTGGAAAATAGTAAACAAAGTTTAGTTTTCATCACATATAAACTGGAATATTTATATGAGTCAATACCACATTCTGCATGCAACTCTGTAAGGCAATGAATTCTTTTAAACACATGTCTTTTTCAACTTGAGGAACCCTTGAGGAAACGCAACCACCATATTGTTTGGCCTGCTCAAAAATATCAATTCCAAAAATAAAACCATAAGTATGCTGTATTTAAAGGAGAATTATTTCGCCTTTTTTTTTTCTAAACTAAATAATGACTGAAATCAAAACCAACAAAGAGATCCTGCCCAATATAAAAAGTACTGTATTGGTATAGAGAACATAAACAAGAAAAATGTCAAAATCAAACAGTTATATCACAGAAAAAACATGTTTATGCAAGTACAAATAGCAGCAACACATAATTGGTTGCTCCTATAACAACCAAGCAGAAGAAATCAAACCATGTACCCATAGTTGAATAAAACACTACACCCCACCTCAACCTCCCCGGTTAATCTTAGATGTTCTAGGAACTTTTGTTTCAAAATAGACGCCATTTCGTAGATTACAACGCAATGTTCAATTTATTCCAATCTTGTCATTTTTCGTATGACAATTTAATATCATTGATCGTGATCACTCATTAAATATGATAGTTTTATATCTAATCAAGCCTCTTAATAGGCATAAAAACATCTAAAACAAATTTACTTAGAAGTGGAAGGAGTAGTTCTTTTTTTGTTTTTTCTTTCTTAACAGAGAAGAATATGCACCACATGTATTCTATGATTAGATGAACTATGGCAGGGCTTCCAGTTTGCAGATCTTCTATCTCTGTTCAGTGATATACTGTATTACTCTTTACATGTCTAGAATAAGCACATTATCCAATTTTATTAGGTTGATTTGTAACTGAAGAATGTTCCTGTGGCACTTGTACCTATTGTTGAGGTATAAAAGTCGAGTGAAATCTAAACACCTCTAAAGCTCAAGCTTAAGCTCAAAAATGCGAAAAAGAGCCCAAGCCCAATAAAGATGTGGTGCTTGAGCTAGGGTGACAAACTTGACCAAGTAATTGAATGAGCTCAAGCTTGACTCAAATTGACCATAATATTTGAATTCTTAAATAATACTAGTATCACTTTACTTATTTTATATTATATATATTGAAATAACATCTACATTTTATGTGGTAAAAGATTTATATTGCATTGAATTAGTTCAGATAAGAGAACAAGGACAATATGTGTAAAACTTTATACTCACCTTTTTACAAATCTCTCTACTAAAATATACATAATTCATAAATATATGCATAATTCTTACTAATATTGCTATTGTAGATTATTAATGCATATTATATTGTATTATACTCCCTATGTCCCATTATTTATGTCCAAAACTTTTAGATATGTAGTCCGATACATTTTTTAACAGTTAATATCTTAAAAGGCGTACAAATAAAAATTACTCATTACAAAATATATATTTTAAAACTACGTGAATAAACGAATCTAACAAGACTAAACTTGTCAATTTCTTTTCTTATATAATTGCGATAATATTAGGTCAAAGTTGAACAATGAACAATGTCAAAAATCAAATGGGGCAGAAATAGCAGGACGGAGGGAGTATTATATTTTATTTCTTTTTTATTAAAAAAACATATACATATGCCAACTCACGAGGTGGCAAACAAAAGATGCTTAGCTTCTCAGAATTTATGGGCTTCAGCCAGATGGCTTCCAGGCTTGAGATTCAGCTTGGCTCAACCTATAGCCCCAAAATTGTCTAAAGTTCAAAGAGTTGTTTGCTAATATCTCCATCTTCCATCTTACCTCTCTTGTTATTCTACATTTCCTTTCTGTAAATCCAATTCATTTCACACCACATTTATCATGGCTAACGTAGGACTGAAAAGTCAAATTACTATCCATGTGAATAGCACAAATATGGGGATTCATCCTCAAAATCATTTACTTTACAAATTTCCAATAACAACAAGCCTACAGGCCGTCTGAAGTCATATTAAAGAAACAGAAGTTGAAACAAAATAGGAATCAATTGTCCCTCATCTTATTCCTCTTCTAACTTGAATCTATTTGCCTTCCTTCCTCCATTCTACCTGTCTTTCTCAACCTAACTCATTTCCCATCTCTTTCTTTTCCTCTCCTTTCATTACATGGGTACAGAAAGCTATTGTTATCTAACACCAGTAATCCCTTTAGGGCAAAGCCAAGTGTTATCCAAAGCTCAAAATTCGCAATAGCTCATGCTCCATTGGAACAGGGACAGCACAAACAAATGAATAAACTTTAAACTTTATTTCTTATTGTCCCCATTCAAACATACTAGCAATTAGCAAATGCGTTTCTCAGTTCGCCACAACTTGTTATCATCGATTAATCTCAAAATATCATATTAAAATCTAAAAGCATTATGAATAGCGCATGCCCTCCCCCCCGCCACCCACCAACTTAACAATCAGACAAGAGAGCGAAAAATAAGCCAGAGAACTGTGAATAAAGAGGAAGTAAACAGGAACAAACCTGAGCTGAGCAATTAACCAAAATTCTCTTTAGCAAAGACGTCGTCGCCTTGTTCTTGTCCTTCATCACTAAAATTCGAACTCCAAAACAACAATAGAATTTATAAGAAATTGAAAAGATCGAATCAAAAATATTCACACGCACAAAATAAGAAGTGGAAAGAAACATACATGAAATTTATATCATCCCGGAGGAAAATAAATTATTTGTTGCTGAAAATTTGAAAATGAAAACCCAGCACGATTAGTATGCAAGAACAGAGGGTTACAGATCCTATGTCGCTTCACACGGAACTTGTCTTACAGTAGTGCGCACCCGAATTAGGGAAGCTTGTACGGATGTTCGGGTCTGATCCAACCCACGGTTGGGTTCCGGGTAGATCCATTACACGGATGATCACGGGTGGTTTTGGGTCCATAAGAACCAAGACCGATTCAAACTCAAACTTGACATTTTTACCATTTTTTTTTCTGCTTCCGTGATTTATTTTTAGAAGACTCCTGTCCATTTATCCATTTATATAATAAGTTCTAAATATTTTTTGGCATATTCAAACTCTTTTGTCCTTATTAAATTTAATTCATCATTCTTAATTTTAAAGGGTTAATCAGTCATTATATGCTCATTTATAGATTAACGGTAACTAATTACATGTCATCGGACACATCATCAATATCTATATATAGAAAATAAATCTATCTATTGATATAACAAAATTTTAAGAAAATCTTCATATATATTTTAAAAAGATATAATTGATTGCAAATATATATATAAATCATTTGATTGTATACATAATAATTAAAAAAATATTAATACCATAATATTATTAAATAAATTTAATTAAGTTACAAATTTATGTCTAAAAAATATATAATCATATATCAATATAATGAATATAATAATTATATTTAAAAAATGTTTCATTAAAACTACGATATAAACATTAAATTGACCCTAAAAATATTGATAATGTAAAATGACTAATAACCTAAAAAATTTTATACAATTCTAAATAAATTCTACATATTTTTTTCTTTTTAAAGAAGAAAAAAAAGACTAAAACACATCACAGTTTAATTATTAGACATAATATCCTTAATCCAGTAATCCTCATCTATTTCAGTATAAAATAAAAATGTATATGAAATTCGGAGTAAATTGTTATATAATTTTTTTTAAATAATTTTTATTGTAAAAGAATATAAGAAGTATATCCCTAAAAGACTTGGTATCGGAATATAAATTCGATTTTAAGGCTTATAATAATAATGAATTAAAAAAAAATAAAAATTAAATTAAATTAAATAAAAATATTAACTACCAAATTTTTTTCATAATCAATATGGAAAAGTAAAATTTGGATAAAATATTATGGACTAACATAATATTTAAAAAATTAAAAGATAATCAAAACGTAATTATAAGTAAAATTTATTTTATAAAATTATGGATTAGTCCATAAAAATTAATCACAATAAAAATTTAAAATAATTACATAATAAAATATAAGTTTTAAATGATGAAAATATAACATAAGTATAAATAATATTTTTTAAAAAATTTAGGGATAATAGCCAAAATGTACAACATATTAGGGAGTAAAACTAATATTTTTTTAGAATCTTAATAATGCAAAATATAGTCAAACAGTTCCGATAATACCGTCCAAAAACTTTTGGGCACGGTGTTTTACGTATAATGGGTTATTGTAATAAAGCGGATTAATTAATTGATGCGATTTTTAATTGATGTTGATGGAGTAAGATTTTTCTAAAAAGGAAAATGTGACAATTATAGTTGTAAACACGTAAATTTTGTTCGCCAATGAAAATGCGACACGTGTTATCTCAAATATTAATTTAATTATTTTTAGGCATTTTAAATTAATTAAATGCTTAAAATAATTAAAATATTTATGAGGCTATTTGGATCCATCAAGTCAAATGAATTTATATCAGGCCTATGTGGACAAGTCCAAATGAAAGACCCACATGCCCTATGATCCAATGGACGCTTGGAACAAGCCGTCCCATAAAAAGCGGCCCATGTGAACAAGTCCAGATGAAAGACACACATGCTCCATGATCCAATGGACACTTGAAGCAGTCAGTCCATGGAAATCAATCAATGTGAAAATGCCCAGATGAAAGGCTCACATGCTTAATGACCCGATGGAAATGTGGATTGGACCGGACCACTGAAATCGGCCCACCGTCCACCATTTTCCTCTATAAATGGAGGAGTCCCCTTACAAATTAGGGTGACATCTTCACATACCTCTAGACTTCAACGTCTACATACACAAGGGATCTCAAGACTTATACACTTGAGGCCAAATCCTACGGCAACAAAACGCTGTAGAAATTCCAAGGAGCCATAGAGGAAGTATCAAATACACTTCCAAGTCTTCAGCGTTGGAGGAATCAAAGGAGTTCTAGAAGTTGAACCCACACATCGTTTGATGTTCTTAAATTTCTCATATTTATGTAAATTGTATAGATTGTGATTGTGAATTAATAAAATCGTTTGCAGTTGCTTTTCTATCAAGTTTTATGTTCTACAGATTTTGGCACGCCCAGTGGGACACTTCTGCCTTTCATCTCCTCCAACAAAAGTTGAAGATCATCTATGGCTTTGAAGCACGTTAAGAACGTCTCAATGAACAACCTCTCCATATCCGGTGTTACAGCTACTCCCAGTGTCACCGCAAGGAATATGAAGAAGACCATCAAAGGTGTTGCGGTCATGAAGGATGTTGATCTGGTTCTTCCACAATGCTCTGAAGATTCAAGATCCACTTCGTCTCTTTCAAGCCTAGGGGAAGATCTGGACCATACTTTAAGTCTCCCCCATGTTGATGTGATGATGGTGGACGCAAGCAATTTGGAAGAACAAATTGCCAACTTGACGAAAATGGTCGAGATGCTTGCCAAACGCGCTGAGATTCGAGATGCTCGTTTAGACAAAGTTATGAATATACTTGAAGGGTCCAATGGAGATCACGTCAGCAATCAACCGAAAGAAATCTACGAGGACTTGGAGACATCCCAACAAGGTGCCTTGGAAAAGGAAACAGTAGATGTTGATGCCCAAGCCACTGCGGAAGGCTTCATCCACGTGGACCAGTTGAAGGAATTCATCGCCGAAACTCTGAAGAAAGATGTCCCAAAAAGCTCAAGATCATCAATGAAGTATTCCAAGCCCTACACTGCTCGAATTGATGCCGTGAAGATGTCGATCGGCTACTAACCGCCCAAGTTTCAACAATTCGATGGCAAAGGAAATCCCAAGCAGCACGTTGCCCACTTCGTAGAAACTTGCAACGACGCAGGGACATACGATGATCAACTCGTCAAGCAGTTTGTACGGTCACTCAAAGGAGAAGCATTTGATTGGTACACCGACTTAGAGCCTGGCAGCATTGACAGTTGGGGGCAACTTGAACAGGAGTTCCTAAACCGCTTTTATAGTACAAGGCGCACCGTTAGCATGATAGAGCTTACGAATGCATGTCAGTCCCAAGGTGAACCAGTGATCGACTTCATCAACTGTTGGAGAAGTCTAAGTCTCAACTGCAAAGATCATATATCCGAAGCATCAGCTATAAAGATGTGCATTCAAGGCATGCATTGGGATCTCTTATACATTCTGCAAGGTATTCAGCCTCAAACATTTGAAGAATTGGCTACCCGTGCTCATGATATGGAATTGAGTCTTGCATCAATGGAACTTCATCAAATTGAAGACTTCGAACCAGAATTGAAGGAAAATTCAATGCAAGTGCGCCAATGAAGATTCAAACAACTTCAAGAAGAAAAAGCTCAAAGGCTCCTCATGAAGTCCTTCAAATGCCAAATCCTTTAAGATGATCAAGCTCGAAGCCCATCTTGAAGCGGACAAATTTTCAAGCGCCAAGCTTCACGAGGATTAAGCTCGAAGCCCCTCCCGAAGTCCTAGTCTCCAAGCCTTCACGAGGATCAAGCTCGAAGCCCCTGCTGAAGTCCTTCAAATTTTCAAGTGCCAAGCTTCTCGAGGATCAAGCTCGACGCCCCTCCCGAAGTCTTTCAAATCTTCAAGTCTTGAAACTTTCACGAGGATCAAGCTTAAAGCCCCTCCTGAAGTCCTTCAAATCTTCAACTCTTCAATCCCTTCATGAGGATCAAGCTCGAAACCCCTCCTGAAATCCTTCAAATCTTCAAGTCTTCAAGCCTTCAAGAGGATCAAGCTCGAAGCCCCTCTCAAAGTCCTTCAAATCCTCAAGTCTTCAAGCCTTCACGGGATCAAGCTTAAAGCCCCTCTCGAAGTCATTCAAAATTTCAAATCTTTAAGCCTTCAAGATGATCAAGCTCAAAGCCTATCTTGAACCAGTCAAAATTTCAAGTCTTCAAGCCTTCAAGAGGATCAAGCTCGAAGCCCCTCTCGAAGTCCTTCAAATCTTCAAGCCTTCAAGAGGATCAAGCTCAAAGCCCCTCCTGAAGTCCTTCAAGTCTTCAAGCCTTCATGAGGATCAAGCTCAATGTCCCTCTCGAAGTCCTTCAAATCTTATCTCCATGCCTTCACGAGGATCAAGCTCAAAGCCCCTCTTGAAGTCTTTTAAATCATCAAGTCTTCAAACTCTTCAAGAGGATCAAGCTCGAAGCCCCTCTCGAAGTTCTTCAAAATTTCATGCTTCAACAGGATCAAGCTCAAAAGCCCCTATTGAAGTAAGAAAACGCATTCCTGAAGAGTCAAATCACCTTCAAGGATGCCGAAAGTTCCTCTCAAAGTTCTTCATTGTCCATGTCCAACATATCTTGGATGGATCACATCGAACCGAGGCCCTTGATCCAAAACATTATGAGAAAAAGCCTAAAACATGATCCTGAAGACCAAACGCATCTTCAACAAAGTCCAAACTCCCAACAGAAGATGACTGGGGGCAATGGGCTAAAGTCTATGCGACGAGCCATCAACATAGAAGGTGGTTGACATAATCGTTCCAAAGTCTTGAAAGAATTTTAAGTCATGCTCCTTGACGCATGAGCTTAAACTGCACGTTACTCTTTATTTTGCTTGCAAGAGTATAAACAAAAAATGGGCAAAACAAAAAATGTGATGTAAAAGAAAAATGCATCACTTGAACTACGAGGTGGCTTGATTCCTGTAAAGGATACGTAGGTAACTTGGCCAAATTCCAAGTGCAGCCACAAATTAAAAAAAATGTTTTTAAGAATATTTTGGATCAAATGAATCATTGTATGTGCAATGCAAGTATTTCAAGAATGAAGAAATGAAGATTAAAGAGCAAACACGGATGGCGAAACCAAAAGTAGTCTTTATTGCTTCAAGATTTTTGTCTACATTTACATTGCAGAATAAAAGAAGCATCAACAAAGGAAAACTATACAAAATCAAGCATCTCCAGTACAATCATTCGGTGAACCAATACTTGTTAACAGAGTCTTCTTCACAACACTACCCAAAGTCCATCAACATAGCTTGATCAATCTTCAAGTTAAGAATCATCTATGTGCATTGAACAATCCGCAAGTTGCTATTCATGATCCATGGCTTCAACGTGATCTCTAAGCCAACAGTGATGTCACTTCGAGCTAATATCCATGAAGCCGAATTAAAAGGAGTATGGCGTTGAAGAAATGAAAACTCTTCGGACCTTTCAACATGCTGGAAGATTTCAAAATAGATAGTGGAATTCTTCCCAAATGATGTCACCAAGCTACCAAGAAAAATGTTGATGGACGTCCTCGAAAGCTTTGGAATCTTTCTCTATGGCCAACGAAATTGGGGGCAAAGCACTTGGGTTTTCTAACAAGAAAACGGCAGCCTGTGTTTCACTTTCATCAATTTGGCAAATATTTGGTGCCTTCTTCTCATCGGAAATCATCCCCAGCATATTTTCAATCAAAAAATATCCATTCCATTCTCGTCCCAGCAAGTCATATCGCAGTTGGGCATCTTCCTGACTAAACTTTAAAATCTGTTTGATTTACCTCAAAGCCAAATCGCTGCCAAGAAAAAAAAAACAAGTCACAGCAGATGAAAAAGAAAATAGTCAAACAAGAACCTGCAAACATATAACAATAGCAGCTCCAGTTTTCTTCAAAGGGACCTCGCAAAACAAAGAAAAAGAAAAAATAAAATTGAACACACAGCTTCTCTTGCAAATCAATCGATCAACTCCAGTCACTAGACTCCAGCATCGTCCCTCTGGCGAAGCAGCTAGACCAGCGACGGACGGCGTGCGGCTACTCCAAGCGGTTGCGCGAGGCTCCAAGCGGCGGCCCCGTCTTCATCTTCTCTCGTCAATCATTCAAATCCGGCGATTCTCCAGCAGATGCGCGGCAATCAGTTGTGGCGATCATGGCATCAAACGGCAGCAACGACTGCAGTGGGCTCCCTCTCCGGCGGGCACGGTGGCGTTCAACAGCAGCGGGCAGACTCCGAGCAATGGCAATGTTCTCGTGGCAAAATTCTGGCGGAGGCCAGCGCAACGAACAACCGCGGTGGCGCAAGCAACAACAGCAGCGACTCTCGGCGGTGTCGAACGGCAGCGGCGTGGGCGTCCCTCCCACGATGGCGATGTCGCTTCTTCCTCTCCGGCGACAGCAACGAAGCTTGGGCGAGCAACGGGGTCAGGCCCTTCCCTTCGGCGACTACGTGCGCGAAACCAGCAACAATGGTGGCGGCGCGACGGGCTCCGGAAGTTGGACAAGCAGCGGCGGCGGCGGCAGGCAGTAGACTGCGACCTCCCCGAGCGACGCCCAATTCGAAACGGCTGTGGCTTCCTCGCGGGGCTGGGCAGCGGCGAACAGACAACGGCAATGGTGCCCCAATAATCGCTGGGATTTTATAAAGGAAATTATGGAAAGCAATGAAGATTTGATCCTGATTCCGGGATACAAGGTTAAAAAGATTTGGTGCAAATCTGTTTTAAATGATAAAAGAAATATTGCTCCTTGGTGCCAAAGATAACTTCTTGTTGACCACCAGAATATGCCGACCATTGTTATGGGGTGACATTATTTTATTGTGACTATTTATGGAATTCATGAAGAAAACTGATTTGCATCTCGGAAAATATTTAGGGATTCAAGTATATAATTCCGGTCAGACTTGAATTCAAGGATTTAAAATTAGATGCAATTTTTGAAATTTGGAAGAATTTTGGTTAATTTCAAATTAAGAAACCACAGATTCTGCCAAATATAAGAAGTGGAGCGCCAAATCTGCAAACAAAAAGAAGCAAAATTGGCGTGCACTTGCAAAAGAAAAAAGCCCAAGCAAATTGGTAAAAAAAATATATATATATATTTCGAGACTCGTTCACGTCTCCAATATTTTATTTCGCCCTAAAACAAGTTAAGCAGTAGTTGACTTTTCAAAGGGCAAAATGCCAAAAACCCCTGCAAGATGTTGTTTCTCCAATTCAGTATGCGTCATTGTCTTCTCCAATTCAGTAAGGAAAAACGCAGCCACAGCAACAGAAAAGAACGCCATCGGTAGCTTCCTTGTGCGACTCCAGCAGCCGCACAAACTGGGCGGCGGCGGCCTTCTTTCTCCGAAGAGCAGCGGCATCCAGCGACAGCGGGCTCCGGGGCGGACAAACCGTAACAGCAGCATTCCGACAACAGCAACGCAGCGGCAGCCTACGGCGGCGCAGAGCACGGCGAGCTGCTGCTTCCCCTCTCCGGTCTCGTCTGCACGAGCAGCCGCAGAGCACGGCGAGCGTTCCCCCTCAGACAGCGGCGGCGCAAGCAGAGCTCCCCTTGGATGTCTCTTTCTCCTTCGAGCTTCGGCTACGAGTGGACAACAGCTGCGTCGGAGGACATTGATCGGTACTCAGCGGCTTCATCGGGTTGGCACTTAAATTGTGCGAGCTTCGGCAAGGCATCCTCCGCCTCCGGCAATGACAAACAGTGTAGCAACGGCACGGCACAGCGGCAACGCTTCTATCAGGCGGTGCAACGACAGCCAGGCGGGCTCCCGGCGGTGGCGGCGGCGTCCTTCAGTGGCGCAAACAGCAGCGGCAGCAGGTGGCAGTAGCAGGCGGCTCCTCGCCACAGCGGCGGCTTCCTCGTGCGATTGGCGGCGTCCTCCGGCAGCAACTCGGATAGCAGCGGCCTTGGGCAGCTTTCTCCGACTGCGGCGACGATGGCAACAGCAAGCAACGGCGGCGGCTCTCCACTCCGACAGGCGCTCTCTCCTTTCCTGCGGCTTGAGCGGTGGCTGCATCTCTCTGCTCCGGACTCGCTAACGGCTGCTTGGCTTCCTCCCTTCCACAACCGCAGATGCAGCCCTTTCAATTTATAAAGAAGAAAATATTTAAATCTTGATTGTTGGCATTTCATGTCAAGCGGAATTAAAGGACTTGCCGTTTAATAGTTGGGAATTTATAGGAGATGGAGCCTGGATGGATATGGAAAATCTATGAGCCAATATTTTACTATCTCTGGTTAATTTTAATTTGATGTGAATCAAGTTCTAATCCAAGGCGAATCCAAATGAACTATTTGATTGCAAGAGGATTGGGTTTGATATGGATTTGCACAGATCCAGGATTTGCCAAGGTGCTAATAATAATATCATGTTCTGTTGATAGCCATCACAGTCAGGGATACTGTGACCATTTTAATGCTTGATGAAAGTGTACAGGTGCCAACTTCATTAATTGGGATGATTTCGGTTTTCGCCAAAAAGGCCAGCCCATGAAGGAAAAATTTGGGAGAGTCTCTGACAAGGATGCAAACCCATTCCAGGTGGCTGTGAAAAAATTTAGGATTGATCTATATTTTAAATTGGACACAAATTTGCAAATATTTGTATAACTTGGATAGGCAAATACGGAGTGTTTGGGAGCAAATCTATCCTTATACGAAAAGTGGGTATAGCTTGGAATTTGGATTGGCACAAAAACAGTTCAAGATTTACCAAATCAAGGTGTGGATGTCCGTTAGCTACGTTGCATTTTCTAGAAAGCTTCATTTCAAAATGTGAATCAATCAAGCACCGAAAAACCAAAGGGCCCACAAAAATGGGCAGTCAAAGAAAAATATTTCGAGACTCGTTCACGTCTCCAATATTTTATTTGCTTCCGTAAACAAGTCTCGAGGGGGCATCTGTAAACACGTAAATTTTGTTCGCCAATGAAAATGCGACACGTGTTATCTCAAATATTAATTTAATTATTTTTAGGCATTTTAAATAAATTAAATGCTTAAAATAATTAAAATATTTATGAGGCTATTTGGATCCATCAAGTCAAATGAATTTATATCAGGCCCATGTGGACAAGTCCAAATGAAAGACCCACATGCCCTATGATCCAATGGACGCTTGGAACGAGCCGGCCCATAAAAAGCGGCCCATGTGAACAAGTCCAGATGAAAGACACACATGCTCCATGATCCAATGGACACTTGAAGCAGTCATTCCATGGAAATCAATCAATGTGAAAATGCCCAGATGAAAGGCTCACATGCTTAATGACCCTATGGAAATGTGGATTGGACCGGACCACCGAAATCGGCCCACCGTCCACCATTTTTCCTCTATAAATGGAGGAGTCCCCTCACAAATTAGAGTGACATCTTCACATACCTCTAGACTTCAACGTCTACATACACAAGGGATCTCAAGACTCATACACTTGAGGCCAAATCCTACGGCAACAAAACGCTGTAGAAATTCCAAGGAGCCATAGAGGAAGTATCAAATACACTTCCAAGTCTTCAGCGTTGGAGGAATCAAATGAGTTCTAGAAGTTGAACCCACACATCGTTTGATGTTCTTAAATTTCTCATATTTATGTAAATTGTATAGATTGTGATTGTGAATTAATAAAATTGTTTGCAGTTGCTTTTCTATCAAAGTTTATGTTCTACAATAGCGGGACGGACAAAAAATGAAAGTAAGACAGAATTAGTGGGACGGGTGGCGTAATTTTTTCTAATTTTGAATAGTTAAGGGGTATTTATTTTCCACTTACTTTCATCATTTTAGATATGAAAGAAAACTATATATATTTAATTTTATAACGGTAAAAATAATTTATTTTATATTATTTCCACATGGGTTTAAATTTCCTTCATTTATCTTATTATCTCCTTTATTTTCCTTTTAATTTTTTGTTGCACGCATTTCAACCACTATTTAAACAAAAGACATTGAATATCATGTAATCCAAAAAACACTATATTCTCTTTTTATATTGCCATATTAGCTCAACACCGTGCGTAGCGGGCGAAAAAATCTAGCGTATAATTAAAGGACGAATTCAATAGGCTTATCAAAAATAGGCTGTTAAAAAAATACTTAATTAATTAAAAGGCGGAGCTATATCTAGTTATCTATACCGACCATGATTTTACTATTCACACCCTCAACATTCCAATTGTATTTACCCAAGATACTCTTTACATAATTAATTAATTTTTTTTTTAAAAAAAGAAAAATCTTCCCTCACATCTAACCGAGGTTGTTAAGATCGGGATCTTATATGTGATCGTTTTTTTCTTTGCAAAATCGGGATCGTAGGATCGAATCGGGATCCTAAGATCTTATGAAATTGCAATAATGGATAAATTATACTAACAAGTAAAAGCATTATTTCATGTGTTTATGAATCTTATAAGTTAATTAATACAATACAGTACAAAAATATCACAATCAAACATAAAATATTTCCACATACATATATATTATATTTTTTTTACACATCATACATAATGATTACACGTTCTTAAGTTTAAAATTAAAGGAAAAAAAGTTACTTTAATCCCAAATCATAAAATACTTACAAAAATTTTATGCGTTTAAGATGGTATGATAGTAAGATCGTAGAAGCGTTTGAGGGAGTATGACCATAAGATCGCAACATTCTACTATCAGGATCGGAATCTTACTAATTTTAAGATCCTACAAGGATCGGGATCGTTTTAGAGATGCGTGATCGTAAAATCGTAAGATCCTATGATCAGGATCGTGATCTTAACCACTATGCATCTAACCTTACCAACCCTGCACAACGAACATGGCAACGTAAATGTAAACCCTAATTTAAATACTCAAATCTTATTGAAAAAAATCATAAAGTAAAGTACAACTACAATTATATGCAATGGGCGAAGAAAGGAGTGCGTGCCTCCAACATCTGGGACACAGATAATCACGATGATAGATTGACATCTTTAGATTGATGGTCAACCGAATGGATGATTCAATTTTGATGAATTTTTTTGCTACGACATGTTGTTGTTGTTGTGTTTATTTTTATCATAGTAAAAGTTTTATTATGATTTATTGTGTTTAAATTGACTTAATTTAAATAGTTTTATGGTTACATTTTTTAAATTATATTAGATATATATATATATATATATTATATACTAGTATATTTTCAATTAATATTTCAAATTAAATACTTGGTTACTGTATTTGTTATGATTAAAATAAAATGATAAGATGTTTTTCATTTACAAAAATTACATTATACTGTACATGCTTATAATTGTTTCGGTTTATGTAAAAATTACTATGAATTTTAAATACGTATATATTCATGGAATATATTTTCAATATGTGATAAATTATTGGGGATTGGGACTTAGCCCAAGTGGTTAAGCCCCTGGCTCTCGATTCTCACCCGGCCCCTATCCCTCCCCTTTTCCCCTTTGTAATTGTGTGGCATGGGCCCCCACCATTTCTCTAGTCTGTATAGGCTGTTCCGCAAAAAAAATATGTGATAAATTATTGTATATATATATTTATCATTAATAATAATATTAATACTTTTATCACATATATATTACTATTATATAACTAATTCCGTCTCATTTTTTTTTAGTCTGTTCCATTACATCACATTAATAAATAAATTAATCAATTAAATAAAATTTCAAACACATAACTATCACATTGCACATTAATAAATCAATTAAAAGTTCAAACATATTATAATCACATCACATAAATTCCTAATTTACACCACTTTAAACACTAACATACACTTTCATTAAATACTAATTATCCCCACATAAAATACGGTGCCCAAAATAAATGAGCCACTATTAATGGGATAGAGGGAGTAATTCTTTTCATAGAAAAGTGCAAATATTTTTTTCGAAAGGCCGAAACCAAAAAAAATACGTAGAAAACACCATAATATCAAAAAAAGAAAAAAAAAAAGAAACAGAAGCTAAGAAATTAAGTCATGGGAAAACACACGCTAGAAGTGTCAGCCGCTAACTCATCAATCACAAAATCCGGAAGAAAAACCCACATGATAAAGAAATCTTCCTAAAGGCCCCATGTTTAGCTAGCTAGCTTATCAACAACTTGGTTTCCTTCGTGAAGAACGTGGTATACTACAAGAAAAATTGAAAATTGCGACTGCAAAAAACGGTCGGTAAGGCCAAGGACCCATCTATGAATTCTGCCACCAAGAGGAGAGCCATAAGGATGACTCACCACGTCCCACCCGAAAAGAAAACCCTTGGCGAAGTAGCGGCAGGATTTTTACCATGAGCTTCAATAATTTAGAGGACCCGAAAAGTGTAAATATTTTGTTATATACATTTGACAAGATGTTATTTTAAAGGAAGGAAATTCCCATGATTGTTTCATATATAAAAGTGACAACTTCTAAAGGATTGCATGTGGTATTTCGCAAAGATGGTTATGATGACATATAATAAATTTGTTTATAAAAGTACTCGATTCATGTTCATGGGCCTGTTTGGGAGTGGATAGATAGCAGATAGCAGATTTAATGAGCAAAAACGAATAGTAAATTTGACCAACAAATAGTAATAGCATATTTGATTAAAGGTGTTCGGTAAATTAGCATATTGTAATTAGAGGGATGAGTATTTTAGTACAGAATGAATATGCTCCCCATTATGCTTCATAATCAAGCAGATCACATTTAAGCAGATTTGGCCCAATCTGCTAATGAAATATGCCGGTTACCAAGCAACTAAAAATAGCATATCCATTGGTCAAATATGCTAATTTCTTATTTGCTCCCCAATCCGCTGCCAACCAAACAGACGTATATAATTTATTATTGTGGGTTTAGATGTATTTATTAGCATGGCCACATGAGTAGAAATATTAAAATTAGCTTGGGCCTAGTTCATTCTATAAGACAAGTTTATAAGTTTATAGTATTACTATTTTGAGTTTGGGTCTACACATTATCCGTAACCCTAGTTCTATCTATCCTCATTTCACTCACAAAATATTGTACGAAAGTACCAAATATAGTCAACTAGTTCAAGCAGTGGATATTTAGGGTATGTTTTGCACGCAGAGCTGTAGCTGCGAGCTGGAACTGTAGGGAGTATCTTATTTTTAATGCTACAAGAAGGAGCTTCTAAAAAGAAACTTCCAAAAGCTCCAAAAAGCTAGTGTACAGAACGGGGCTTTTGTTTTGAAATAAAAGCTAAAACTACCAAAAGCTCTCAAAAGCTACGTGCAGAACAGACCCTTAAGCTCAGTTAATTTAAAAAAGGTATCAAGTCAAGCTTGGCTCATGTAGTATATTAGATGATTATATAAATAAATTTGACTTTGTTACTTAAGCCTTGAGCTCAAGTTCTTAATCAAATCGAGTTTAAGTTCCAAAGTAATTAATTATAACAAAAAATTTCGTTCGTAAGTGAGGCGTGAGGAAAATTCCAATTTATCAACTTGTTAAACAATTTAGTGGATCATTATAAGTTTTTATTAACAAATATCTAATCGAACATGTATAATTTAAAATTATACTGTATAACGAAAGTTAACAAGACCTTTGTTTGGGCGCGTTTGAATGGGCTTCCGATGCATCGTTACCGAGAGGACATTCTCTGGGCGATTGCCTCGGATTTAAGGGAAGTCATCAAGTTCGACATGAGCACTCATGAATCTTCTAAGGGTCGATTTGCAAGGGTTTGTGTTGCGCTTGATCTGGAAAAACCGGTGGTTGGCAAATTGCGTGTTAATGGTAAATGGCATCCTGTTAGTTATGAAGGATTGCATCTTATCTGCACCAACTGTGGATTTTATGGACACTTTGAAAGGGGTTGTTCTAAGGAACGTCATGACAGGCCTTCTAAGGACAACGGGAAGAATAAGGTAGTAGAAAAGGAAGGGCGAGGTGGTGGCGTGCCTGACCAGGCTGAGGGTAGTGCAGCCGCTTCAAAGGGACTGGGCGTGCCTGGAGATGCCATCCCTGGCAGCGGTGCAAGCATGGGCGATGATCCGATTTATGGAGATTGGATGGTTGTGACTCGTCGTAAGAATAAGCCGAGGAAACCAAGGGTTTCGGCGGCCCAAAAAGCTGAGTTACCTCAGGACACTACGCCTGGACGGAACAAGGCTCCGGAGGAACAGCCCCACCCGACATCTGGTCAGTCGGCTACGAAGGTGGATTCTGCTGAGTGTAGCCGAGGTACTGGAGATATTAATGTTCAGGCTAGGCATACACCTCTTAGGGAGGGTTCATATGAGACTCAGGCTGGGCAGGTGCAAGCTACATGTTTAGCTATTGTGCCGGTGGATCGTGGAACTGTCAAACGAAGGCCTCCTACCCAGATTCTTAAACGACAACGAATAGAAGATGCTGAAGATAACTATTCTCAATCTTTTGACGATAGACATGCGGCTGGGAGATTTTCAGCACTCCATGACGATATTGATTCCAGAGATGACGAAAATTGGGCGGATGCAGATGATGCTAGCGTCCAAGGATAATTGCTCGATGCTGCTCCTCATCCCAATTTATGGATTTTAGAGACTTTAATATTATTGCGTGGAATGTGTTTGGTTTGATGAGTCGCACGGCTCAGCGATGGATGAGTGATCTCATTCGAGATCACAAACCTGATATACTTTGTGTTTTGGAGCCACGTGGCCAATTCTCACGACTGAGGTCCTTTTTCTTACGGATGGGTTATTCAGATATCTTTATTCAAGAGGCGGTTGGGATGAGCGGCGATATTTGGATCCTGAAAACTTTATCGTTGTCCTGCGCTTACCAAGTTATTCATACTCATTCCCGCATGATTACTGTGAAGCTTTTGAAAGGCACATGCCAGTGGGCGTTCACGGCATTATATGCCGACCCTAACTACCAGCGTAGGAGAAGTGATTGGAGGGAACTAATAGCACTTTCTGCGGCTATTGACTGTCCTTGGGTAGTCTTGAGAGATTGGAACGAAATTGTGGCTGAAGAGAAAGTTTCGGGAGGTGTTTTCCTTGCCGAACGAGCGATGGAACTAAGGAATGTTTTTGACAACTGTCAATTGATTACCCTGAATACTATAGGCCCGACATTCACTTGGTCACGAATGGCAGATGAGGGTCGGCGAATTAGTAAGAGATTAGATCGTGCTATGGTTAATCTCGCCTGGGATGGCTTATTTGAAGATGGGAGGCTCCTGCACTTGCCTCGCCTCGGATCCGATCACTGCCCACTTAAGTTACTGTGTGGCGGCATGACATCACCTCAGGCTGCTCGGCCGTTTTGATGGGAATGTATGTGGGCAGAACATTTTAATTACAAAGAGTTGGTTGGTACTAGCGCCCAGGCGGCTCATGGAAACTTCATGCACCTCCTGGATGAAGTTCGTGAATGATCCGTTGTCTTCAATAAAGATACATTTGGTCACATAAGGGATCATAAACGCAAGCTGAAGAACCGACTGAAGGGGGATTGAGAAGCACCTGAACCGGATTGACTCAGCTTGGATGTGGAGGCTATACGATGAGCTGAGGGGTGAGCTGGCCGAGTTGCTTGCTCAAAAGGAATTAATGTGGTATCAAAAGTCCAGGGATTCTTGGGTGCGAGTTGGTGACCGAAATACAAAATAATTTCATGCCAGGACTAAAATCCAACGAAAGCGTAACAAAATCTATGGACTCGAGCTGAGTGATGGCCAGTGGACGGAGGATCAGGACCAACTCAAAGCCCACACCATTGATTATTACTCGGCCATTTTTGCGACTGCTCCTGTTGAGGACGCTGATGGGGCGATGCCTGCTTTGACCTCCATAAGTGCTCTTCAGCAGCAAGCACTTGAAGAGGCTGTCACGCCTAAGGAAATTGAGGAAGCAGTGTTCTCCATGAAGTCCTACTTGTATCCCGGACCCGACGGATTTCCTGCGGGTTTTTATAAAGATATTGGGAATTTGTAAAAGAGCCACTGGTGTCACTTGTGATGGATGCTTTCGCCCATCGCCGTATCCCGGATGGACTTGCACAAGCTTTTTTATGTCTGCTTCCTAAGGTAGAGGTTCCCCGTTCTCTCAAGCAATTCCGGCCTTTGACGCTATGTAATGTCGCTTTTAAAGTAATTACTAAAGTACTGGTTCGTCGTATGCGTCCAATTCTTTGTGATATCATTGGCCCGAATCAGTCTGCATTTTTACCTGGCCGAGGCACCGTGGATAATGGCATTCTCCTACAAGAGATTGTCGCTACCATGGAGAGCCCGCGTTCTATTGCCAAATCCACTGTCATAAAAATTGATCTCATAAAGGCGTTTGACATGGTGTGTTGGAAATTTTTGGAGGCCTGCTTGATTGAATTTGAATTGCCTGTTCATTGTACGGAGCTTATTATGGCCTGTGTGCAGTCCGCATCTTTCTCTATATTATGGAATGGCTCCCCTCTTGGCCACATTCAGGCCCATCGTGGCCTTCGTCAGGGTGATCCTTTGTCGCCTTATCTTTATGTGATTGTGATAGAGAAGTTGTCCCGAATGATTTATGAGGTTGTTGACTCTGGTGCTTGGAAACCCTTGCGGTTGAATGTTGGAGGCCTCGGGATCTCGCATTTAATGTTTGCCGATGACCTCATCTTTTGTGTTGAATTGGAAGAAAATACTATCTCATGCATGGCGGCTATCATTAAACGGTTTGGTGCGGCCTCGGGCTTGCACATAAATCCAGAGAAGTCCTGTGCTTTCTGCTCCCCTTATGCTACAGCACCTGACCGTGCCATGTTGGAACACCTTCTTGGAGTTTCGTTGGTCCCCAATCTTGGTACGTATCTTGGATTCCCTATAATTCATGGTCGATTTTCTGCTTCTAATTTTGTCAGGCTTGTTAAACGGATTGATGATCGGCTTAGCTCATGGGCGGCTCTCTTGCTTAATAAAGCCGGCCGCGTAACCCCTGCTAGATCGGTTCTCAATTCCATGCCAATTTATGTTATGCAAGTTCATATGCTCCCGGTTGGAGTATGTGACAATATTGAAAAAATTATTCGGAGATGGATTTGGAAGGGAGCGGATGGACGTGGACTCCATCTTATTAATTGGGATGTGGTTACTCTATCACGTCTGCATGGTGGCTTGGGGATTAAACGTAGCAGACAAATGAATTTGGCTCTTCTTGGTAAACAATTATGGAGCTTTGTTACCAATGCCGACAAGCTATGGGTGATGGCGGTGCGCGGGAAATATGGTGTTGAAGTAGGTTTCATGCCGGAAAATCATTATCGGGGCACTAAAGTTTGGCGTGCTTTGGTTAAGGTGGCCGAAGTGTTTAAGAAGGGCTATGGAGTTCGTTTTGGTAATGGCGATAGCTCCTTCTGGCACGCGCCATGGTGGGAAGGCAACGGTATGTACCAGCATGTACCATTCATTGATTACCATGATGTAGGCCTGCGCATTAGGGATTGCATTATTGATGGTAAATGGAACTTGAACGCTGTCTACTCCTGGATTCCTCAGGAGATTAAGGTTGCCATTGAATCATCCCCGGCTCCCTTCCTGAACCCGGATGTGGATGACATCTTGCACTGGAAAGGAGACATGAAGGGTGTTTATAGCGTCCAAACAGGCTATAATTGGCTCTGCCCGCAGCGTGACCAACCAAAAGGATGGCGATGGATGTGGTCGGCTACAATTCTGGAGAAGGTTGGTGTCTTGCTATGGATTATAGGGCATGGTTCCCTTCCTTGTAATCTGCTTTGGTACCATAGGGGTGTGGCTATGTCTCCACTTTGCTCAATATGTGGAGATAAGGTGGAGAATTGGAAACATGCATTGTTTCAATGCTCCTGGGCAGCTCACGTTTGGAGGAAAGGGGGTTTTTGTTTCTTTAATATGCTTGATGATCTTGATGACGATGATTGCAGACATTGGCTGGAATGGGCTTGGCGTTCATGGGGAGCTTGGTTTGTGGCGTTGGTTTGGACTCTTTGGTGCGAAAGAAATCATAAAGTCTTCTGAGCGAGTGGCCTTTCCGGGGATCAAGTTCTTGCTAAGGCGCTTTATTTTCGAAGCCAATTGGATAAAGGGGTTGCTCGCACTCTACGTGAGAAGGTGCTGCATGTTGTGCGATGGCTCGATAAGGGCGCTGACAGCCCAGTCCTGCATTTGGACGGATGTGTCTTGCCGGGGGATCAAGGGTCTGGCTTCGGTGCAGTTATTCTAGAGGGCTCTGGGCAATGGATTCGGGGTTGCAGTGGTCGTCAGGGTGCTAGATCTATCCTTGAAGCGGAGCTGGTTGCACTTCGTTTTGGCCTTCTTCTAGCTACCCAGATGGGTGTGATTCTTAGATCTTGTTTTGTGGATTCAATGGATGTATTGCGTTTATTTGATGGTGCGGCTCAACCTCATCATTTTCTCTGGCAGGTTATTAAAGAAGTTCGGACCATTCTTGATGGCATGCCTGGCTGTTCTATCTGGCATCTCTATCGTAAGGGGAATCAGGTAGCAGATGGTCTTACTCGCAAGGGTGCCAGTGCTGAAGATTTTTATACGACATGGGCTTTTCCTCCGGATGACATCAAGGACTTGGTTAGCACTGATGTTGACGGCGTGACCTTTTCTCGCTTTGTTTAGTTCTTTCGTTCTCTTTTATTTTTTCTTTCTTTCGCTCCCTTTCTAAGGCTGGTTCACCAAAAAAGGAATGAAATTCCTTTGATTGTTTCATATATAAATGACAACTTCTAAAGGATTGCATGTGGTATTTCGCAAAGATGGTTAGGATGACATATAATAAATTTGTTTATAAAATACTCGATCCATGTTCATGGGCCTGTTTGGGAGTGGACAAATAGCAGTTAGCAGATTTGACTAGCAGATTTAATGAGCAAAAATGAATAGTAAATTTGACCAACAAATAGTAATAGCAGATTTGATTAAAGGTGTTCGGTAAATTAGCATATTATAATTAGAGGGATGAGTATTTTAGTACAAAATGAATCTGCTCCCCATTATGCTTCATAATCAAGTATATCACATTTAAGCAGATTTGGCCAAATCTGCTAATGAAATATGCCGGTTACCAAACAACTAAAAATAGCATATCCATTGGTCAAATATGCTAATTTCTTATCTGCTGCCCAATCTGCTGCCAACCAAACAGACCTATATAATTTATTATTGTGGGTTTAGATGTATTTATTAGCATGGCCACATGAGTAGAAATATTAAAATTAGCTTGGGCCTAGTTCATTCTATAAGACAAGTTTATAAGTTTATAGTATTACTATTTTGAGTTTGGGTCTACACATTATCCGTAAACCCTAAACCCTAACCCTAGTTCTATCTATCCTCATTTCACTCACAAAATATTGTACCAAAGTACCAAATACAGTCAACTAGTTCAAGCAGTGGATATTTAGGGTCTGTTCTGCACGCAGAGCTGTAACTGCGAACTGGAGATGTATGGAGTATCTTATTTTTAACGCTACAAGAAGTAGCTTCTAAAAAGAAGCTTCCAAATACTCCAAAAGCTAGTGTACAGAACGGGACTTTTGTTTTGAAATAAAAGCTAAAACTACCAAAAGCTCTCAAAAGCTACGTGCAGAACAGACTCTTAAGCTCAGTTAATTTAAAAAAGGTATCAAGCCGAGCTTGGCTCATGTAGTATATTAGATGATTATATAAATAAATTTGACTTTGTTAGTTAAGCCTTGAGCTCAAGTTCTTAATCAAATCGAGTTTAAGTTCCAAAGTAATTAATTATAACAAAAAATTTCGTTCGTAAGTGAGGCGTGAGGAAAATTCCAATTTATCAACTTGTTAAACAATTTAATGGATCATTATAAGTTTTTATTTACAAATATCTAATCGAACATGTATAATTTAAAATTATACTGTATAATAGTTTTCAGGAGTTTAACATGCCGAACCTAATTGGTTTATTTATTTTTCCAATACTAAAATATGTTTATATGTAACTCATTTATTAAATGATTAAGCGGATTCAAGAAGATCCTGAATTGAACCCAGTCAAAACATGAGACATACAATGACGGCCATTTTACTCTTGTGGCCCTTCAATCATCCATCATTTCTTCTGAAAATGCGGAAATGGCGGAAATGAATGCACATCATGCACCTACCCATATGAGTTTTGCACCACTTACAACAATAATAATAATAATAATAATACTAATAATAATAATAATAATAATAATAATATTTTTTTGCTGAACAATCTATACACGTAAGGAAAAGATGGTGGGAGCCCACGCTATAAATTACAAATAAATAAAAGGAAGGAATAGGGGCCGGATGGGAAATCGAACCCCCAACTTAATTATAGGTTGGAAGTCGGGACTTGACCACTAGATAAAATTCACATCCCCAATAATAATAATAGTAGTAATAATAATAATAATAATAATTGATTGATTGATTGAACAAAATTACTATTATCATTTTTTTTCCTTTTAAAATACTCTCCGCCACCAACTTTGGCCACTATATCTTTTTAGAATGTTTTACAAAAATTGATCACTTTCTATTTTTGGATCAGTTAAATTAATATAAACATGATTAGAATTTTAATTGTTCCACAAATTCCATTAAAAGTGGTTAGTTTTGCTTTTCTGCACAAAATTCAATACATTTCTATTTTTCTACACAAAGTCCAGCACATTTGTTTAATTCTTAACATTTTAAAGTGGATACAAATAAAAATTATAAATATACTTCTAAAACTACATTATTAGACGATGTCTAACAAAATCAAATTTCACATATAAATTGAATAGAGGGAGTGGCCAAGTTCACTTATACAACATTAAATACTAAACACACATCTATCCATATTATTCTCGTGCTTAAAAGAAAGTGGCCAAATTTCGTATTTAAAAGAAAGTTACCAAAATTGACGGGAAGATGGCATTATATTGTTGTGTATGATACCATAAAGAGAGACGTTCCAGAATATTTGTTTTTTTCGTTTTACATCAGAGACTTATTACACGCAGGAATTTAGAAAATGTATCCGTGTACAACATATACGGGCCATTGAATTTGAAATGGTCTTTGCAGTTTTGCTGATTTATTTTGTCAGTGCTCGTCATCAATCATCTTTGATTCTGTTAGTCAGTCAATTATTGTATTCAGAAAGGTATTCAATCATAAAAAATAGAAGTACTAAATAAAAAGAAAATTTGAATGAGTTGGTTTATAATGAACGCAAGCTGGGACTTGAGAGAATCGACAAAATATTAGTGGCAGAGTGCTGCATATAAAAAGGACTAATAATACATCCCTATAGTATATAGATAGATTATTAAGGCAAAATTGCACATTCAATAAGTTGACTCCAGAAAGAAAAGTCATTTCCAGCCTCTCTCTCCAGCTCTAAAATGGGAGTATTTTATTTTATTTTAAGCCATAATTCAAGATATCTCAAAAGATTTATAAATAAAAATTATATTAAATACTATATATTATAAAAGACTCTTTTAATTTTTTTAAAAAAATATTTTTAATAAAATTTAATCAAAATTAAATAATATACTCGGATATAAAGAATTCAAATACGTATGAATGAGATAGAGTGGGAACTGAAAGTGTTTGGTAGAGAAAAGTAGATGTAGGGAAATGAAATTGATTTCATTTATTTTGTTTATCTAATCTAGAGATTTCAACAATGAGAAATAAATCATTTATCATTCTTCATTTTGGATTATATTTCTCTATTATAAATAGGAAATTGGAGAGAATTGATCATTATGCCTTCAATATAGTATATGAATAAATATATCAAAAAAACAAAATTAAATTTAAATAACAATACAAAATAAATAAATTAAATATAAATAAAAATTACACTTATATTAAATTAAATAATAATTATAATTAAATAATATATAATAAATAAAACAATGAAAATATATTCTAAAATATTAAATAAAATACAATAATATTATATTACATTCAAGTAAAATAAAAATACAGTAAAAATATCTAAAAATACAAAAAATAAAAATCTAACAGAACATATAAAATAAAATAAAATAAAATTTTAATAAATAATAGAAAGATAATATTATTAAATAAATAAAAATAGAATATAATAAAAATAAAAATAAAAGTATATAATAAAATTAGTTTCTGAATGAAGTTTTTTGGATAATTTTTTTTGAATGATGTTAAACTAATTAAATATTTTTTGGTAATTATTTGAATGTTAATTATGATATATTAAATAGAAAAATAAATTTAATTATATAATAATTGAATAATGATATATGATATTATATATAATTATATTATACTATATTATAGTATTAAGTATAGAAAAATAAGTAAATTTAAATAATTAAATTGATCCCATATTCTATTTTTTTGTTGAATTTTTTATTTTATCAAACAGAGGAAGCAATTCCATTTCTCTGATTGAATTCTCATTATCTGTAATTTCATTCTTTATATCAATTTAATTCTATGCAATTCCATTTTTTATACCAAACGCACACTAAATGCCTAAATGGGATGAATTTTATAATATTTTTATATATTTTGAATTTCTATAATCTTAAATATCACAATAAATATCACAACAAATTTTTATAAGGCACGGCACATTGAATGCAGGTCGCAAGTCGCAACCAACAATTTTCATTTTCAGATTCAGACGGAGTCTTGACTTTATTATGCAGAGTTGCAGACACTCCTTTTGCGGTTTGCCCTTTCTCACCAGCATTCTGAATTCAGACACCATTCTGCAGCGCCTACCATCATGATTCCTCCTTTCCTCTTCCTTTGCCTTTGCCTCTTCTTCTCCGTCCATACTCTTCCTTCTCGCGCAGCAGACTCCATCTCCGGTAACCGGACGCTTTCCGGGAATCAAACCATCGTTTCTTCTGGCGGCAACTTTGAGCTGGGCTTCTTCAGTCGGGGAAACCCTTCAAGGTACTATATTGGCATATGGTACAAACAAGTCTCTACACCAACCATCGTCTGGGTGGCCAACAGAGAAACCCCCGTCTTCGACCGCAATTCTTCCCACCTCAGGATTTTAGATGGCAAATTGGTGCTGCTGAACGAGTCCCAATCCCAGGTTTGGTCCACTGAATTACCTTCCTCGGCTTTAAATACATCGTCTACTGCTGTCGTTGCCGTGCTGCGCGATGATGGGAATTTGATTTTGAGAGATGACTCTAGTTCCAATTCTAGTCAACCCTTGTGGGAAAGTTTTAATCATGTAGCAGATACATGGTTGCCCGGGGGAAAAATTGCTTATGACAAAACAACGCAAAGATCGCAGCTTTTAATTTCTTGGAAGAATTCCGAGGATCCTGCTCCTGGTTTGTTTTCTCTCGAGCTCGATCCCGTTCAGAGACAGTATATTATTCGGTTCAATAGGAGCGAGCAGTATTGGAGCAGTGGGCCTTGGAATGGTCAAATTTTCAGCGGCGTCCCTGAGATGAGGTTGAATTACATCTATAATTTTAGCTACGTTAATGATGCAAATGAGAGCTATTTCACATATTCACTCTACAATTCATCCTCTATATCAAGATTCATTATGGATGTGTCGGGGCAGATTAAGCAGTTGTCGTGGATGGACAACGCATACTGGAATTTGTTTTGGTCTCAGCCGAGACAGCAGTGTGAGGTTTATGCTTTTTGCGGGGAATTTGGTTCCTGCAATGAGAAGTCCCTGCCATTCTGTGGTTGTTTACCTGGGTTTAAGCCTAAGTCACAAAGCGCTTGGGATTTGAATGATTTTTCGGGTGGCTGTGAGCGAGAGATCAATTTGCAGTGCGGGAATAACGCCTCTATTTCTTCTAGAGGGAGAAGTGATAAATTCTTAATGAGGCCTTCCATGAGGTTACGTGATCCCGGTCAGCACTTGGCTGTAGGTAGCACACGCGAATGTGAATCAGCTTGCTTGAATAACTGCTCCTGCACTGCATATGCTTATGAAGGGAATGGGTGCTCTGTTTGGTATGGAGGCCTGATGAATCTGCAGCAGCTGAATGAGGGAGATGGTAGTGGGAGTACCATATACATTAGACTCTCTGCGTCTTCCCCCGAGTTTAATGCTGCCAAGGATAATAAGGGGGTTATCATTGGTGCAGTGTTGGGTTCTGTTGCTGTACTAGTCGTGCTTACAATAATAGTGGCATTGTTCTGGAGATGCAGGAGATTAGAAGTTGCAAGTTCGAAAGCTGTGGAAGGTTCTTTGGTGGCATTTGGATACAAAGATTTGCAAAATGCCACAAAAAATTTCTCGGAGAAGTTGGGCGGAGGAGGTTTTGGCTCTGTTTATAAAGGGACTCTACCTGATGGGACTGGCATAGCTGTGAAGAAGCTGGAAAGCATCAGCCAAGGTGAGAAACAGTTCAGGACAGAAGTGAGCACAATTGGAACAATTCAGCACGTGAATCTTGTTAGACTGCGAGGATTCTGCTCTGAAGGTAGTAAGAAGTTGTTGGTTTATGATTACATGCAGAATGGGTCGTTGGATTCACATATCTTCAATCATCATCACAATGAGTCCAGGGGTGTGGTGGATTGGAAAACTAGGTATGACATTGCTTTGGGAGTAGCACGGGGGTTGTCATATCTCCATGAGAAGTGCAGGGACTGCATCATTCATTGTGATATAAAACCCGAGAACATACTACTAGATGCAGAATTCTGCCCCAAAGTAGCAGATTTTGGATTGGCAAAGCTGGTGGGCCGTGATTTCAGTAGAGTTTTGACAACCATGAGAGGAACAAGGGGATACCTTGCGCCCGAATGGATATCAGGGGTTGCCATAACTGCAAAAGCAGATGTCTACAGCTATGGGATGATGCTGTTTGAACTAGTGTCTGGAAAGCGAAATTCTGAGGGGTCTGAGGATCGGAGAGTGAAATTTTTCCCATCATTGGCTGCTAGTGTGATGTTGGATGGAGGGGATCTACTTGACCTATTGGATCCTCTTCTGGAGGGAGATGCTAATGCTGAGGAGGTGTTGAAGATATGCAAAGTTGCTTGTTGGTGCATCCAGGATGATGAGAACATTAGGCCATCAATGGGTCAGGTGGTTCAGATTCTCGAAGGGCTCATGGATGTGAACTTGCCGCCAATCCCTCGGTCGCTCCATGTATTTGTGCAGAATGAGAATCAGGAGGAAAACATAGTCTTCTTTACAGACTCGGATAATTCACAGACAAAGAGTAACACTTCAAGTGCTTCGTCTCAATCCAAGATCACAAAAACATCATAAGCTAGCATTGGTTACTTGAGTCTGCTCTGTAACTGTAAGTAGTTTAATGTTAGAATGCAGAGAGAATATGTTGTGTTGATCAGTTGAAGTTGGAATGAAATAAATGACGGTGTAAGGGGAAGTACAAGTGATAGTATAGTGTATACATTACAATTACAATTAAATTACAATCATGTAGTAGGGGCAGGGAAGTTGCTGCTCTGGGAGTGCTTTTGTAGACCTTAGGTCTTGCTTACTAATGAATTGGCATATTTACTGCTGTACTTAAGGTGATTTTCTATATGTATGGTCTTTTTGTGTTTCTTTCCTCTCTGTAACCCAAGTATTGTTGAGTAGAGTTATTATCATCAGTCGCTTTTAACAATCAGAGTATGATATTGTTTCTTTTAATTTGTTTTCATGCTATTAGATGATGAAATTAACTATATGTCCTGTTTCACCCATCCCCATGGATCTGCATGTGATATGACTTGAAATTATATTTTATTTGTAGAAGTTAGTATTGGATTATTGATGCTAAATGTGCCCTTCAACACATGAGTTTGGACTATTTTGACCTTGATTAGTGGTTTGTTATTATATTTTATTTGGCACTTTGACATTTTCAATCAAACTTTTGTTATGAGATTATATTGATAGGTAACTTGAGCTGGAGGATTGGAGGATTTCTGCATTGGTTGAAAGTGGAAATATTTCTTGAATGCTTGGGTCATTTAGAAAGGTAAGACCTCTTGTGTGCGTCTTCTTACTTTTTCCTCCTACCATTTGTGCTCCGCCAACTTTTTGACTATGGAATGTGTAAACTTTCCATGCACTTATCTGTTTGAATAATATTTTATTTTCATAAGAGATAAAACCATAATTGCGTGAGTTTTTTCATCTGTTTTATCCCTCTCTCAAACTCCAATATGTTATTTTCTGTTCTTTCCCCCCTCTTCTCCCACAACAATAATATTTTTTGGTTATCTTCTATATATCCAACTTTGCAATGTGCCATCTTGAACCATGTAATTCTTATGGAAAATTTTGAAAAATACGTATTTAGTAAGCTATAAATTACTTATATTGTAAAATAACAGTAAGTGAAACCATTGATTTCATTCATGTTAAAACTATAACCACTCACCTAATGCGTGCAGCACTGTTAATGCATACACTCATTTCAGAATAAATCTATTCATTTATATCAAGGTATTGTGAAATATAGTATTTGCTGAAGTGGCTTTTGTTTCCTACTCCAGTCTAGAAGCGAATCATTATTGATTGATCATTGTGTTCATGACAGTTTGTTGAATTGGGTATTTACTCCCTCCGTCCCATTAATTCCGTCTCACTTTCTTTTTCGGTCCGTCCCACTCTAATTGTCTCATTTCCCTTTTAGGAAATAATTAAATACAAACACACTCCCATCATATCACATCAATAAATAAATTTATTAAAATTTCAAACACACAACTATCACATCACACATAATGACATAAATAAATCTATTAAAAATTCAAATTTCAAATTCATTAAAATCACATCACGTAAATTCCTAATTTACCCCTTACTTTAACACTAATCTACCCTTACATTAAATACTAACCATTCCCATATAAAATACCATGCCCAAAAGTTATGTGGCACTTTTAACGGGACGGAGGGAGTGTTAAATAAGGGTGCTGAGTTTTTTATTTTATTTTATTTATTTATTTTTTTTTCGGGGGGAGGGGGTTATACCTTGTTTGTACTATCAAAGGAAAAGTTTCAGAGACCACACCAATTTTCACTGGTTCTAGAGACTTGACAAATGTAAGTTTGGTCGTAAATAGCATTTCATTGTATACATGATCAAGATTCCCATGAAAGTCTGGAGCTTGCTAATACATCTTTCTTTATCAATTGGGTCTATTAAATGGATTCATAAGGTTGGTGGTGGGGTTCTTTGTTTGATAGGAATCAAAGGCAAGTATTTCTGAGAGCACATTGATTCCCACTGGTTATAGTCCCTGTTTGCAATAAAATTGATGGTAGATAGCGAATTCATTGTATACATGATGTATGATTCCCAACGAAGTCTAGATCTTGAATAGTTACCTCCAAAGCACCAACAAAGACAAATACCTGTGATTAGTGTATGGAATGTGACAAAAAGGGTGATATTATTTGGAGTTGTGATTGATATGTGCTTCCATGTAGGAATTAAGAATACTTCAAGATATGGGTGCAAAGAGTTGGTCTGAATTGATTATTTTATAGTCCAGGCAAAACAAAAATTTTGTTTCTATCCGTATGTACTATGGAGCGAACTCAAGCAGGACAAAAAGAGCATTTTGTTCCATTTCCTACAAAGGGAATTGAGCAATTTCAACAAGCTTTAGAAATCTGACCTAACATGGTTTCTGTACCTTATGGGCTTTCTTCTGGCACTTCTTGGCTTGGCAACAGAATGTGCCAACACCTGTGGCTTTACTTTAGAGGTTAATGTAGCTAAGAAATCTTTCAGTTGCAGACATCTAAATGATACTATATGCTTGCCTGAAATAAATTATAGCTGAATTAAGGAATGTTCTGAGGTGGCTGTGTGCGTTACATCATTAGCTGGTAACTTTGCTTTGTTTGTGGAAGTTACATGGGGATATACAGGTACAAAATTATCTGAACCATTTTGTTCAGGCTATTACATCTTAATTCAGAATTGCCTTTCTTTATTATTTGTCAAACAGATAACTTTCAGGAATGATAACTGATTTGTTTAATGTTTACTCTTATTGCTTATGTATTCCAGATGTTTCCCATGGACGAAGGAATCTGGACCCGGGCATGCTGATAAAATAACATTCAGTTCTTCTCTCAGTGCATGGAAAAAAACCTGCTTCAATGCTACTAGAAATGCAAATCGCTTCTATCAGCGTGCTCCTATACCTGACCCTTTGGCTAGTGAATGCATACATTGATGTTGCTATAGTTTCAGAGCTCTATTTGTCTTTTGAAGAGTTTCCTAAAGAGGAATTGAATGATTGGTAATTTTTTTGATCTAATAACTGAAAATTTATGTCTTATGTGTTCATTGCCTTACTATCACACACAATCAGGTCAGTTCTTGAAAGAATGTGCTTTGGTAGTGTGCTACTTGAGAGCTACAATGATGAATTTTGGGTGGCATTGGGATGCTTATCCGATCATATTGCATTAAAGCGACATGCGTTTATCCATGGATTGCAGTGGGATGTATCTCTAGCTATTGCATGGGCATGGCCTGGAAAGGTAATTACTCATTGGTCCATGCATTTGATTTTTTGTTTTGTTTTTGTTTTTTTTTTTTTGTTTTTTTTTTGTTTTTTTTTTGTTTTTGTTTTTGTTTTTAAATTAATTGTGAATACCTTTGTCCCTAAAATTGCAAAATAAGAATTTTCATTGGTAAATCGAAACTTGACAGAGAATACCCTGTATAACATGATCTGCACATGATTTATTTAACATCTGAATTTCCTTCATGAGAAAAAAGAACTTAGGAAAATAATTAAAATATTTCGCTTTGAAAATTTTCATGTTGGACAGATACTTTTATATTGTATTACCCATGCTGTTTTGTTGGTTTGCCTTTACCTTATTATGGAAAAGTGATTTTAGTATCATCATTACATTTTGGTTGATTAGATTTGCGAAATGACCAAATATATTGTCGTTATAATGTTATGTTGCATGAACTGAAATGAACTAGAAGGTACGGAGTGTATGCTCATGTTGACTACAATCCGCTCCATGCAGGGTCAAGGGGGCTGTGCTCCTTTCTAGGGTCCTAGGGGCAGCGCCGCTAGCAGGGTCAAGGGCAGAACCCCTTCTGGCTGTCCCGCTTTCTAGTCGGTGGGTGGGGGCAAAAGGGGCATGATAGTGGGTGATTTGTGCATATTTATTGTTAATATTTTAAATGGTTTTGAGATGATTAATTGTGGATTTTGTGCATGTTTTGCATATCTTACAGATTCAAGAGGAATTCGATAGCAAAAAGTCAAAAATTGAAATAATGGCTCTCCAAGCTGGGAAGTGCTTCTCCAAGTGAGAATGCTAGCAGTTGGAAGATAATATAGCCAATCCTTTGCATCCCCCTTGAGCGAAAATGGGAACGCCCTGAGTTTGATTTGCGCATCCGTGGCACCCGGTGGCTCCATACTAGAGCAAACAACATCAAACTCTTGCAGATGTTTGTGGGGTTCCTAGCTTGCAAGACCATTAAAAGAGGGTAACAAGAGGATTAGTCCAGATTTTAGCTCAAAAGTGGAGCATTATTAATAGGAGAAAAAGTAATACAAAGTGGTTGTTGTATTAGGTTTGGTGCAACCAACACCCTCAGAGTGCAATTACCCTCCTCCATCATCACCACCTCTTCCTCACGATTCCGCCTCCACCTCTGTTACCATCCGCTGCTGCTGGTTCTCTGTCACCATAGTTGCAGTCCACCGCTCCGATCCTTCCCACTGTCGGGCGTGTTGCCTCTCTGTCCTGTGTTCTCATTGTTGTCGCTACCACCGCGTGCGCTTCCCCTGCTTGCAACGTGGCCACTGCTGTCCCACCCAACTGTACCCACCATTCTCCACTGCATCTGCTGTTCACCAATCCTGCTACGGTCCACCAGGTTTCACCTTTCCACTCTATACCTCTTTATCATTAAATGGACAATTGTTGGTCGTTACAATACATAATTAGCAATACATTTTCCTGATAATATACATTACAAAAACCTTCAAGTTTCTTGAGTTTCATTGGGAAAAACATCAAGAAAATCATACTCCTATTTCTTTTTTTTTGGATTATCCCTGAATTGATTTTGGACCCTGACAATCTAATAGGGCGAAATATGATTTAAGAAAAGTGTTTCCACACGATCCAATCAATCTATCTAAGTTCTTATTACCTTCAAATTCGTCTACACATTGTTCTACTGATTCAACTAGGTGACAGCCGCATCGTATGTCCTCCAACATGATGTCTGTGATTTACTTGAATTTCTCGTCTTCTAGAATCAATGACAAATGGTCCTGTAAATAAATTAAAAAAAATGCATTCCATTTCCGTTGTCTCATAAGTCATAGTTCATAAGACCGCTGGACATGAAAAATGCTATACATCTCTGGTCTCCCATGCTTCACCTCTATACCCTTGTGTTTGTAAGTGTGTAATAAAGTTATTTCCTAAACTTGAGCTTGCGAGATTCTATTGGGGTCAAAACTTCAGTCAGCTTGTGATTTTGTACTGTTGCTGTGTTTTTTTTTGACTCATCCATCTCCCTTGTATTCATATGTTCGTTTATATATGTTGCCATATTTGAAATGGTTGTCGCCATATTGTCATTTCTATTTTCTGTCTGCTAGTTTTTTCGCACATGGTTCTAAAACTCCTTCGAGATCTATTTGGTGTTCTCAATATTGGATACCTACCACTTTGTCGATGTGAAGGTGAGAAGCATGGCTCAACGAGCATTTGATTGTGCTAGAAATTTTGATCCGTCACTTGCATTACCATGGGCAGGCATGTCAGCTGATGCATATGTTGGTAAATTTAGATACTTGTGTCACTCTGTTGAAATTTAACCTAAACATATCTTATGTAGATTGTAATTTATATTTATCTGTACTTTCTCAGAAAGCCTGATCTGAATGAAGCATATGAGTGCTGCTTAAGTGCTGTACAGATATTTCCAGTATGATACCGAGTTTCATGAGAAAATAAATTAGCCTTGAGCAACCATGTTGTTTTTAGTACTAGTTATTGTTGGAAAATTGCGTAAGTGTGCTGCTCTGTCTATGGAATTCTGTTGGCAGACTTGAGCTTTGACTGGAAATATGATCGTTTAATATCTCTGGAACTGCACTTATATTCCATTGTGGCTTGGTCTAATAGCTTGCAGAATTCCTAGAGGCTCTTGCGAAACTTGCATTGGGTTCGAATTACTGGTCGTCTTCAGAGGTACTCAGTCACTGATCCTTTATAGGAAGCTTTGTTTCTTGAACATACTTTTCTTTTAATTAAAATCATTCTTGAGCAAATTTATCATTAAATTGTTGCAGTAGGTTTCTGTAGCTATTCAACAAGCATTGCGACGACGTGTGCTGTGCCGGAATATCCTGAATCTCAAAATTCGAATAGGCTGGTATGTGAATCAAGATCAGACTATTATAGTGCTATTACAATTTACATCCTACGGGCTTGCACGATGTGCACTGACATGTTTTGCAGGCAAAAACAGTCGGAATCCCATCTAAAAAGATATACTACTACCCATCTTTGAATTTGGCCAGAACCCTCTATCAGCTACCAGGACAATAGTGAAAATTCCCTAAGATGGGTTGTACGAGCCATTCATACATATCCATCGTCTTCGCTAAATTAACTGGTGATTCGTCTTGCCATCGTTCATAATAATGCCTGGGATCGGGAACTTGATGTTGAGATCTCCACCTGCGATTACTTCAATTTTCCTCGATGCGTCCTTAATTAATTGTGGGAGTTTGAGGGACTTGATATTTAAATCTTGGCATCCATGGTTCAGATTGCTGTCTCTCGAAATCATGAAGAGGTCGTGTCGATCACTGACCATGTTGTCCCTTTGGCTTTCATAAGGTAAAAATCGGGCACAAAAGGCCAATGGAACTAGTGCAATCTTTGGTCATACCTCAATGGAAATGGGATTTGATATTGGGGGTAAGGGTGATATCGAGTCGAGCTCATATCATCGAGTTCGAGCTAAAGTATCATCGAGTTCGAGTAGTTTGTGAGTTTTTTTTTTTTTTTTTTGCTAAGTTCGAGCTCGAGTCGGTAGCTTAAGTTTGAATTTTATTTTATCTTTTTCTTAACATTTGATTTTATATTTTTCACCATAGCCTAAAAGACATAATTCAATTTGATATATGAATATTGTGTTGGTTATTGTACAATTAAGATAGAACTAAAATTCTTTAAAAATATATTTTGATTTTTTAAAAGTGACTATTTTTCCTCGTTTAGATATTTTAAATAAGTGACATTTTTTAATAGAATATAGAGTCGAGTCGAGCTCAAATGCTCGAGTACTAAAATATTAGAGCTTGACTTGATACGAGCTCGAGCTTGAGTTGAATAGCAATAGTCGAGTACGAGTCGAGTTTTTTTCGAGCCGAGTCCCGAATTGATTACGAATAGTACTACTCATTAATCACTCATAATTAGGGGACTTTGTGACAAGTTTACCACGAACGAAATCATTAAGTGATACTATTTGGGTGGTTTTGCGTCGATCAATTTACAAAATCAATGATATTTGTGAAATGGTTTGAAAGAGTTGGAAACACATCCAACAAACATTTGGCACGAAGATCAAAATGATTATAGTCTTTCATCCTCAAACTAATGGTAAGCCAGAGCGTACAATCTAGATTTTAGAGGATATATGCTAAAAGCCTATGCGTTTGACTTTCAAGGGAGTTGGGAAGATCGACTCAATTTTATAGAATTTTCCTACAATAATTGCCACCATGTAGGACCACGTTGTGTTATAGTGACATCAGTGAACAGTTTATATTAATTAGGACCCTAAATGATTCAGATATGATGAATCAAGTGAAAGTGATCTAGACGCGAATGGAAGCTGCACAAGACCGACAAAAATGTTATGTTGATCAAGCTGTAGGGACAAGAAGTTCCAAGTCAAAAGGTAGGTCATGTTGAAATCATAATCAACAATGGAGATATGAAGATTCGATGTACGCTGTAAGTTGAGCCCAGGGTACATCGGACCTATAATAAAATTATTGAAGAGGTCGGAGAACGGACCTATCGCCTTGCACTAACAAATGAATCGGAAAAAGTGCATAACGGTCCTATGCATATTCTTCAACCAGAGGTCGTGGAGTTGGATGAGAACCTCGTATATGGAGAATATAGCTAGAGTAAAAATTACAGATTTGAATATACAACCACATAGAATAAAGAGGTCTAAATTGTACGTGTACAACGATCCTGTCACGGAATGAAAGATCCTCCTTGGAACTGGAGTCGGATATAGTATGTAGAATTGTCCGAATTTGTTTAGTAATTGAGGTACTATTTATTACATTCGCAGGGGGAGCTAGTATTATATACTACCTCCGTTCCTTTTTAAATGCACGTTTTGACTTTTGGTACTGTTCATTGAGTAGCTTTGACTTGGCTTTTTAATACAATTATATAAGATAACATATAGTCAAGTGGGATCTTGTTGGATTCGTCTAATCGCATAGATTTAGAATATCAATTTTTCATAATTTTTACTTGTATGCAATTTGAGTTATGAAACATTAAAGATATGTATTGGATTGCGTGAAATGTGGGTCCGTAGCATTTAAAAAGGAACGGAGGAAGTAGAACTTTTGTGGTTACATTCTATGATTGAATGATGAAATAATTTGTGCTTATGATTATGTTTGTTGCATAATTATATAATTAATGTGTCATCTCTCATATGCACTATTCATTTCTTAGGGGAAAATCTTTAATTAGAAGGACTAGCCATCTCGACAAACCATTCAAAGGCAAAGAGTAGCCAGTGGAGTTGCCTTTGGATTCAAGAGCTCATCTTTTTTACACGCATTTTGTGTTGTTTTAAAACCCATGATATATACTGTGTGTTTTTATTGTTGGGACACACACCGCTGCTCTAACCAACGGGACAAGTACCCCTACTTTAACTTCATCGCCATCAGTATAATATTGTCCGCTTATGACCGAGTCCGCACGATGTTATCTTTGGACACTTTCCAGATCCAAAATATCTCATACTAATATAGTTAGGTTGACATTTATATCAAGATAAATTTTCCTATTTTTGGGATATATATGAAACTTGATTGTAGTTAGATGGATACTTATATTCAGAATAATTATATTCTTCCTAATTTTTCTGACATGAAACCCTTACCACCTTCTAATATACGTACGTGGGTAATTCAAAACCCGCCCCTAATTATTTTTGGATAATACAGTCCTATTCGCAAATTAAAGTTCTTGGGCATGATGATGCATGCACAACTATTTCCAAAAATGAATGTATAAAATTAAGGAGACAAATATACAGACAAAACAAAGCCATATCATGAAATTGCGTTTTCTTACAAACTGCTTATTAGTGCAAATAATAATGAATGCTGAATAGTGTATAGCATCATGACATGGAGAAGCATGCAACATGTTTTGAAATCTCAAGTAGAGATAAATATGGCTAACTACCTACCTTTTCTGGCGTATTTATAATACATTACTATACTATATGAATGGAGTATTATTTGGGACCAACAATCCAATTAAACTTAACATACATACGCTATTTGCAATAAAAAAAAATTGAGGGTACTATGTTTGCATAAATATGTATATACTCATAAATCTTGGCAGTTGTGAGAAAAGTCTCAACATGTTCCAATATTAAATTCTAAGATCCTTTCAAGATTCATTGAAAATGATATTTCACCGTAAATTTTGCTAAAACAATGAACTTGTAGGTTCCACAATTTCAAATGTACTTGCAACGGCCATTAATTGCTAAATTGAGCTTCCTCAGATCTAATGGTATACCATACCATACCATTATTATAAATATTACTATTAGTACTATAATTTATTGTAATTCAGATTTTTGCTTGCTCGTGGGTTCGAAAAACTTTAAAAAATTACAATTAAATCATTTTATTTACCGAAAATTCAAAACTTTGACAGAATTGAAATTCTCAATTGAGGTCGAATCGATCATATTGAGTTGAACAATTCCAATTTCATAATCATTTTCGGCAAAATTCTCTTTTTGGTGTAGTAAAAAAACAAAGAATTTTTTCTCTAAAAGAATTTAGGGTTTTCTTTTAAGGGAGAAGACTGGTGAAGTCCATGTGATTTTGCAAACCCTTAGATTTTTTTTGGGTAAGCAAAACCCTTAGATTAATAAAAGTATTAGATATTATTGTCTGTCCCAAAATTTACAACCGGCATATATTTCACGGTGGGAAAAAGACATTATACAACGGTGTAGACTGTAGTAAATTAGAAGACCAAAGAACTAACATAAAAGTTATAATGAATAATGTAACGACGTCAAGGAACATGCCAAAGCCAAAGGTGGTCCAAAAATGGTGAGGTTCAATTGAAATCAAATTAAAGAGCATTTAATTAATGCTGAAATGGTGAAGGCAGCCCATCATCAATCCATTACACTCCAAAGAGAGTAAGTTCAATTGGGTTCTGTTGTGTTGTGGACAGTACTATTTACATGTCTAGATATATATGTGTGCATGCCAGTATGTATAGTAGTAGTAGTATAATATTCCTCTTTCAATTCCATATTTCCATGTATGGACCATCAGGACAGTCGATCCCATCATGTCATGTGTGTTTTCTTGACAATAATTTTTCTGGACTTATTTGTATGTGTATCCACATCCATCCATGGTGTCCCAATATGCCCCAGTGGGGGCCCCGGCCCCATCTTGATTTTTGTTGCAATGCACTGATGCTGATAGATGACTTATTTTGCATCCATGCATGATATTCTTGGATCTTGTTTTTATTTGCTCCAAGAACAAAACCACTATCGATCTTGTTAATTATCTTAAACAAACAAATTCACCATGTTTGAAAAAAAAAAAATGCATTCAAAGGCCATAAATTTTACAGGCACATGTATGTACGGTACATGTGATTAAACATTTTATAAATTGTACTCCCCGTCCCATTAAAAGTAACCACTTTCTTTTGGGCACGAGAATTTAGGTTGTGGTGTTTAATAGTTAAAGTAGTGTAAGTAAATTTGACTAATCCATCCATCTAATTTATAATGGTTACATTTGACTTTTAACCATATTTATTATTTAACTTTGACTTAATGTTATCATAATGATGTAGAAAGAAAAAAATAGTCAAGTGTTGTCTTGTTGGAATCGTCTAATCGTATAGTTTTAGAATATAAGTATATTTTATATAATTTTTATTTATACCCATTTTGAGATATTAATGGTTAATATATAGGGACTTTGTGCAGAAAGTATAATTGACATTATTGTGGGGTTTTTAATCATGCTTATGTTAATCTAATTTGCTTAAAAGGGAAAGTGACCAACCTTATTAGGACACCCAAAAAATGAATAGTGACCACTTTTAATGGGACGGAGGGAGAATGAATAACATCATGCATCGCCGCGTCGGGCATTATTTTAATAATTTTTGTAATTTATACCTCTGCAGCTACCAATGGAGTATATATTCACTACTATTGTTAGGGGTGTAAACGAGCCGAGCCGAGCTCGAGCCTTACCAGGCTAAGGCTCGAGCTCGGCTCGGTTATGTATAAGTTCGGCTCGGCTCGAGCTCGACGAGCTTAAAAAATTGAGCTCGGCTCGAGCTCGACACAATATATTTAAGCTCGAGCTCGGCTCGAAGGGCCAAAAAAGCTCGACATAAATTTCAGTTTTTTTTTCCTTCTTCCGGGTACTCCTAAACCACATTGGACTCACGACTAAAAAATTTTAAATTATTCAATAATAAGCTTAAAAACTTGAAAGACGGAGTTCTGTAGAAATATATTAAACTATTCATAATTCCTTATAATAGTCCCAATTTGGAAGGAGATTGTGATTTAGTATTAACCATAATAAAATATAATTTATTATATTATTAAATAAAAGGAGGACTGAATTTACTGTTGGACTTTCTCTTCCTTACATTTGTTAAGCAAGAAAATATACTATAGTTTTAAAAAAGAAATAATATATATATATATAATATTCGAGCCTATTATCGAGCTTTCGAGCCGAGTATTAGTTAGCTCGGCTTGAGCTCATTAATATTCGAGCCGATCTCGAATTCGAGCCGAGCCTTTTCGAGTCGAGCTTTCGTCGAGCTTTGATCGAGTCGAGCCCGAATATTTTACGAGCCTATCAGTCTCATTTACACCCGTAACTATTGTGTAGTCCTATTATATGGTACTACTCTATAGCAGGAGGAGGGCGGAGGATAGCTTAACCTTACTTGGCTCATGGCTGGATTTGTTGTTGTACATATATATAATGAAGAAGACACAGTACAGTAGTAATAATAAGTAGCAGTAATTAATTACTTTTATATGAATATAAATATATACTAGTAAATGGGATGATGCAGATTTGAATACTGTACAATGTAGTAGTAAGGAACAGCGAAGGTGGGTGGGGGTATTATATATCATCAGTAATGAATAATAATGCATGGATTGAATGTTTAATACTAGTAGCTAGTAGTAGTAGTACTTAAATAAGGCATTCAGTGAGATTTGAGAGTGGTCCACCACCGCATCAACAGTAGCTAGAGACAAATGTGTGGGTGACACTTGAATTATATTACTACATACTACTTTGGAGTTTGAAGAAGAATATAATACTTCATAATGAAGCAGAAGAAGAAAGAAGAAAGAAGGGGTCCCTGATCATCAGCTACTTTCATTAGTCGGTTACCACTTGTGGGCTCAATCGGTTAAGGACAGGACAGCACAGGATAGGACAGACAGGGAAGGACTCCATGCCCAACAAAGACAACATCGATCATCTTCATTCCACCTAGTCTGATTGCGACAATTCTTATTCACCTTCTTCAATTCTTCCTAGCTATCTATCTACTACTTCACTCTCATCATCATTATAACATACATATTTAAAAAAATACTCCCTCCGTCCCACTTCAGACGTCCTGTTTGACTTTTTGGCACTTTTCATTGTTTAACTTTGACTTAATATTATTACAAGTAAATATTTAAAAAAAATATTCGAGTTCGGTCTTGTTAGATTCGTCTATTCGTGTAGTTTTAGAATATATATTTCACATAATTTTTTCTTATATATATTTTGAGATATGATCGATTTAAAAAGTGCATTGGATTGTGTGCAGAAATCAAACAAGACATCTTAAATGGGACGGAGGGAGTATTAACATTTCTTATTTTCACACAATCCAATACATATTTTTGAAAAGTATTATATCAAATATTGTAGACCAATTAGTTTCTTGGAATTTTAGAGCAATTATCATGCACTTGGAAATAATATACTTGTTAACAATATGAGTAGTTATTTCAGATCCTTTTTTACACTTGAGAAGCCAAAGAACTTTTAGGGTGAGTTTGGATGGACTTTTTAAAAATGCAGAAGCCAAAAGTAGAAGTAGAAGCAGAAGTCAAAAGAAAAAACATGTAACTTTTGTACTTGGATAGAATTCTTGAAAAACAACTTTTTAAAAAAAAAATGTTTGAATGAGTAAAAATGAAAAGTGCTTTTGGAATGTAGTAATTACAAAAACGGACATGCTTTTTTATATGTGAATAAGATATATTTATAGTGTAATTTAGTACTCCCTCCGTCCCATTTAACTTGTCTTATTTCACTTTTGCACACAATCCAAGACACTTTTTCAACCGTTAATATATCAAAATGTGTATAACAAAAAATTATGTAAAATATATATTCTAAAACTACATGATAATACGATTCTAACAAGATACAACTCGACTATTTTTCTCCAAATATATACATGCAATAAAATCGAGTCAAAGTAGAACAATGAACAGTGTAAAAAAGTCAAACAAGACACGTTAGCTGGGACGGAGGGAGTATTAAGTAGTAGGGATATTTAAGACTTTCACACATTATTATGTGCTTTTAGCTTCTGCTTTTGGGAGAAGCACCCCTTGATAACTGTTTCTTAACACTTTTTTTTAGCTTTTCGAGGTACTTTTGCTTTTTTTAAAAGCCCAAACGAATATCTCTTTTCTACCAGAAGTGCTTTTGACATAAACAAAAGCCAAAAGCACCTGTCCAGAAGCTAATCCAATCCGGGCCTTAATTGTAGTGATCCATAGTGTATATATGGGATAAAGATGGATGAATTGGTCCCCTCATATATGTTATGGTTTGGGGGTGTGGGTGTGGCCGACGCTGATGAGGTTCATATATTCTCATTAATATTTATGGATCATCTCATAATCATCAGTATGCAACGCAATGGTGACGGACAGTCATTGAGGGTTTTGCAGCAGCATGCATGCTTGAATTAAAGGTTGCTATTTCATTCTGCTGTATATATGTCTGAAAGAGAGATCAGTAAGGGGAGTCCAGGACCCCATGCATCCTTTTCACTGCTCAACTCCTCTAATCCTCTTCAATTCTCATCTTCCAATGCTCACCACTCACCACCCTACATACTACCATTATTCCACACACACACATGAGAGAGAGAGAGAGAGAGAGATTCACATGATCTACTTGACATATGTACACCACTTTACCCTGATCTAAGATTGAATACATGCATGTGCCTTCAAAGCATCACTTACCACTTCGGGTTGTATGGTTTTGAGGAATCTTGAATAATTACCGGTGAGAATGTGAGATTGCTGGAAATATAGGATTGATGGTGATTTTATTTTTTTTAATGTTTTAGGATTATTGCGTGTGGTTACATTGAAAATCTCAAATTTCCAGTTCTAATTAATTTACAATAATGTTGTTGACTTTCAATTGAACAAAGTTTATAAATATATATATATATATATATATATATATTTTGCTGAACAGTCTATAAAGGTTAGTATATCATTTTGCCACACAATACTAATTATTTAAATGTATTTATTTTTTAAAATATATAAATTTTTTATATAATAATTTAATTATTGTATGATATTTAGTAATTTAAAGTCTCTAAATCCTTATTATTAGTATTTATACTTCCTCTGTCTTTATAGGTCTGCAACATTAATATTTTTTTGCACTATTAACAGTTTAACTTTTTTTCAAATTTTTATCATAGTTAGTGAAGAAAAAATATAGTCAAGTGAGATCTTATTAGATTCGTCTAACTTATAGTTTTAGAATATCAATTTTTTTATAATTTTTAATTGTAAATAATTTAAGTTATTACTCATTGAAAATATGCATCGATATGCTTATCTATTTTCAATGGTGCAAACTCAAACGGAGAGAGTATATAAAAATATAAATAAATTTTAAGCAAATATGAGAGTATATATTAAAAAATATGTTTAAATAATTTAAAAATTTTCAGTTGATTTTTAAAATTAAATTTTATTTATTTTTCATTTTTAAATATAAAATATCTAAATTTATAAAATACAATAAATATAAAAGTGTGGGTGTAAAAGATAAATTAATACGAAGTATAAAAGTAGACAAAAGAGATGTGGTAATCTAAAAATACCACTTATTTGAGTGAGATCGTGACCCGTGGCACTCCCACATAAAACATACCATGAATCAAATATGCACATACTAGTATACTATCTCCGTCTTGTTATGTATTTGACGCCTGGTGATGTGCTACTATTCACACACATACTTTCACTTAAAGTTTTATCATAGTTTTGGGGTTGGGGACTTACCCAAGCGGTCAAGTCCCCCGTCTCCCAACCATAGGTTGGGGGTTCGATCTCCACCCGACCTGCTATCCCTCCCCTTTATCCCCCTTTGTAATTTGTGTGTTTTGGGCTCCCACATACCTTTGCCGACACATGGGTGTCACGTTTACGAAAAAAAATTTCTATCATAGTTTTACAAGTTAAAATATAGCCAAGTGGGATCTTGTTAAATTCGTTTCGTCATATAGTTTTTAAATATCAAACATTTAGAATTTTTGCTTATATCGAAATTGGTTAATAATGATTTAAAATGTGTATTAAATTGCGTGAAAATTGGATCCATAAAAAATATAATGAGATGGAGGAAGTATTTCATTCTATGACCAAGCTTCCCAATGGGAATTCTAGATCCCTACTGTAAAATAATCCAAACTTTTTGGTGGCGGGGATGCTACAAGCATCAGCTAAAAAAAGAAAAAATGAAACAGTAGGGAGAGGAAGGGTGAAAAAAAAACTAAAAAACAAAAATCAGAGTCGAGGCCGCCAGACACCCATCGAATCCGCAGCTAGAGTAGACCGAACGTCATCAGGTGGAAAGCCCCACTAGTGAAGAACTCAAGCTCTCGAGAACCCCGCTTGGCCAAGAAGTCGGCGACAGGGTTTCCTTCACAGAAAATATGAAACCAGCGATATCTGGAATTGGTCAAGAGGAGATCCCGGATCATCCGCACAAGAGGAAAAATAGGGTGATCCCTTGCCACATCCGAGTGAATGAGCCGGATGGCTTCCAGCGAATCAGAGTAGCAACACACCTCCCTAATATTTTTGTCTTGCAGAAGTCGTATCCCATTCAGAATACCACGCAACTCTGCAACGAGGATTGTAGAATTCCCAACATAGCCAGAGAAACCAACCTGCCACTGGCCAACAGCATTTCGAAGAACTCCTCCGAACCCTACCCGCCCCGGATTACCAATGACACTGCCGTCAACATGCAGCACAAATTCACCATATTGGCGAGGATGCCAAGACACCAGACATGGTGGGACATGCCGAGGCAATCTGCCATAAACCCTATTGAAACCTTTGCCAACGTTAACAACCTTAGCAACAATGGAAGATTGATTAGGCCTCTCATCCCGGAAGCATTTAGCATTTCTTGCACACCAAATGCCCCACAACAACGCCCAAAACTTCCCAGACCATCGCCGTGTAAGCCTCCGCCAAAACAGTCCCAAGTCGCCAACCAGCGGATCTGGTACCTGGTTAGGGCCATGCAACGATGCCCATGCACTGGAAACCCATGGACAATTGAAGAAAAGGTGCACAGCAGATTCATCATGCATACCACAAATAGAGCAACGGCCTGAGCTAGCCAAATGACGTCTCGCACGTAAAAGATTAGTGGCAAGGGAATCATGCACGAGTAACCACATGAGATATCGGACCTTTTCCGCAGCCGGTATCTTCCAAACCCAAGCTTTATTAAAATCACACTCAATGCCTTGAGCCTGCAGCAACCACATATAGCCTGTCTTGACAGAGTAGTGCCCCGACGAGTGTCCATCCCACATGATCAGATATTCCGCCGCATCATGGATGATAGGAGGGCCAAATTCCAACACTTCATTAATAATATTATCTGGCACTGGAGTTGAGATATTATACCAACACCAATTCCCACTCATCACAACATCATTTACACAGAGGTGAGCATCCAAAGGATGAACTGACGACAAGCGGGGGCCGATCGGACCAGCCTTGAGCCAATGAGAAAACCACATATTACATTTACCAGACCCCATGCAAACGCGGAAGCCCTTCGCGAAGATTGGATCAATCCGCGTTAATGCCTGATAGGTGGGCAATGCTCCAGGCTTCATGGGAAAATTATACAACCCACACCGATACTTAGCCAATAGAAATTGTGACTCCAGAAGTTGCGGTTTAGTAACAACATTAGCAAAGACTTTGCCAAGAAGAGAGATGTTCATATCACGCATCAACCGAATACCCGCACCACCCATAACTAGCGGGAGAGCAACACGATCCCAACAGATAAGATTTAATCCACGTCCATTATTGTCCTTCCAGATAAAGTTACGAATGAGCCGATCCAATTGTTCACAGGTGGAGGAGGGCAACAAAAAGAGCTGCATGAGATAGGTTGGCATAGCAGCTAAGACAGATCGTGCCAATGTTAATCGACATGCTTTATTCAACAGAGTACGCTTCTAGGTGCTGAGACGAGCGTGCAACCTCTCCACCAGGCTGTCAAAGTGAGAATTCCTAACACGGCCATGAATAACCGGGAAACCAAGGTATCTACCAAGATCCGAGGAAAATTTAATATTGAGGATTGAATGGAGCACAAGAACGGTGGGAGGGGGAACAGCAGCAGACGCAAAGACTAGCGACTTTCTGGTATTAATCCGGAGACCTGAAAACCCTGCGAAGGTGGCCAGAATCCCATCAATTACCCGGGCACAATCCGGGGTGGCTTGAGCAAAAAGCAAGAGATCGTCGGCAAACATCAAGTGGGAGAGAGCTGGAGCACCCTGCGCTATTGTCACAGGCAACTAATGCCCTTGATTGACCGCTTGTAAGATTGTGCATGAAAGTTTTTCCATAGTCACGATGAATGAATAGGGGGACAACGGATCCCCTGTCGTAGACCTTTGGCCGGGGAAAAGGGATCCAGGCCAGCCCCATTCCAGAGGATGGAGTAAACAGGTGAACACACACAGAACATAATCAAGGTGAGAAGCCGCTGAGGGAGTCCCATTTCTTTAAGACAATTTTCCAAAAAATTCCAAGAGATGTTGTCGTACGCCTTTTCCAGGTCGATCTTCAAGAGAAACTCCTTCGAGCGTCTATTTTTTTTTGCGGAATGAAGTTATCACTTCCTGTAGGATAATAGCATTAGACGCCGTGCTGCGGCCTGGGAGGAACACAGACTGAAAAGGGCCGATATACTCCTGGAGGATGGGCCGGAGCCGATTCACAATAACTTTGGTAATGTATTTATAGCAAACATACAAAGGGAGATTGGTCGGAACTCGTGAATTTCAGTCGGAATAGCTACCTTGGGAATAAGACAAATGAATGTAGCTGATACCTCTTGTGCAAATGAGCCATCATGAAAGGCTTTGCATACAAAATCCATAACTTCCGCGCCCACCGAACTCCATTACAGTTTAAAGAACTCTGCTGGGAATCCGTCCGGTCCTGGCGCCGCAAAACCCTTAATTTCTTTAACCACTTCCGCCACTTCTTGACGACAAACCTCCTGATCCAAGTGATGATCTGCTCGTATCAAAGGAAGAGCAGCCAAATGTAACACCCCGGATAATTATTTCATAATTAAATTTATTAATTAAGATTATTTAATTGATTGGGCTCAAATTAATCCCTAACTAATTTAATTAATGGAATCAATTAATTTAAGTCATTGGGTTAGAGCAATATTTGGATTTGGATTAAATTTGTGATATGTTTAAATATAGGATATGACCATGTCACATTTTGAACAAGTCCAATGTAGAATTATTGGTGGTCCGAACCATGTGGATTGAACAATTGAGTTTTAAAATTTATTTAAAAGAATTGGGGCTAAAATGAGAATAAGGAAAATTTGCAATTGAGCCCCTTGACTTTAAATTGGGAAATTTAGTGAGGAATGGGGCATTTTTACTCTCATTCCCGTATACACTATTGGAGAAGAAAAATTAGGGCTTTTCTTAGAAAGTGAAATCGACATGGAGGAAGAAGATGGAGCAGCTGGGGTGTTGGGGGATTGAAACTATTCTCATCCAGGTAATAAGTTTCTCTATTCCCTTCTCATTCGTTTCAGTTTTCTGATTTTGGAATTTGAGAAATTGAGGGAGGCCGACGGGTTCTTCCACTTTTGAGAGAGAGAACCGATGGCTCGCCGGAGGAGAAGGGAGGTGCGACGGTGGATCAGCGTCGTCGTGAGAGGAAGACGGAGGGGCGTGGAGCTCGCTGGTGGGCGAGCTTCTGCCGCCTGGAACGGCAGTGCGCTGTGGCACGCTGGTGGACGCGGCTGTAGCCGCTGTCTGCTGCTGCCGCCGGCGATGGCGGTGGTCTGGGCGCGGAGGGGTGGTGGTGGTCTTGCGGCAGGTGGTCGGCAGTGGTAGTGGTGGTGTTTTGTTCCTTGTTTGATTTCTTATGTTTTGTGTTAATTGATTTTATTGAGCTTTTGGTGCTATTGATGAATGTACTTGCTAGCTCATTAAGATGTGTTGGGTAATTGATTGCAATGTGGTTTTGGTGTTGGATTCCATGTCTTGATAGTTAATTGTTGGTTGAGTTGAATCTCCATAAGTTATTGTTTTGTGAAGCTGTGAGGATATTCTTGACTTGGCTTGGTATTTAGCAAAATTGGTGGCTTGAAGTGTGGAAGTATGTGGATTTAAATCATATGGAGTCTTGGTGTGTTAATTGATAGTGTTGGAAGGATGTTACTGTAGAATTCTTGAATATTGAGGATTATTTGATTTTGCATTCAAGTGTGGAAAATAGTTCTATGTATATTCTTCAATTCTAGTATAAATGGATTTTGAATATAGCTAATTTCACATGTTGATTATAGATTTTTGGAGAAGACTTTGTGGAATTGGATTATTTTAATACTTGATAAGTGATGAATCTTTAATATGTTAATTTTGAGGGTTGGAGTGCACTTTGCTTGAGTATATTTTGAATCCAAAGGTTAATAAATTTTGTAAGTGACTTTTCCTTTGGAGTAAACATATTGTGATGTGAATTTGGGGTTGAGTATTTGATTTTGTTATTCTTGGATTCTTGGACACTTGGGCATGCTTGTAAGTTACAATTTAAGAAGTATAAGAATAAAATGAGTTAGTAGAGTATTTTTAAGAGTTTTGAGACTTGTTGGATTATGTTTAAATTAATTGGATATCTTACATTCTTGCTAGTGTTTTATTGTGGGAACCTAAATATTTTAAACTTGTAGAATATTATGTTGGATGTGGATTAGTTTTTATTATTTGGTCTTGTTGAATTATTTTAGAGTTTCCTAGTTCTATGTTGGAGAGCGTAGAATGTGGATGGTTGAATGGTTGATTTTATGGGAGTGTAGAAGGGGATTGGAGATGGTGGTTGGTGTTGGAAGAACGAGGTGATGAATGTGTTGGCATTGTTAAATTATTTTAATTCTTATGATGATATTATTGTACAGGGAACGAGTGTGGACTGGTATTGAAGCCACGTGAAAGTTGAAGTTGTACAAAGGAAGCTTTGAAGATTTATAATAAAAGGCAAGGGTTAGAATAGCATAATTGCATAAAAAGATAAGTGGAGATGTTACACAATGTGAATTTAGATGATTAGAAATATTATTCCTAGGAATGCTTAAAACCTATTTCTAGATAACCTAGACGTATTTAAGTGTTCCACACGAATTGTATGATGCCTTAGATGAGCTTGGATTATTATGCCTTAGATGAATCTAAGTGTTCTCGCGAATCATATGTTGCTTTAACAACTAGGTCAAACCTTAGAATCTTAAGGAATACCGGGTGGACGGGTTCCTTGCGCTATGACTTAAGAGAATATATACTGTTATGTTGAGATTGGTGTATCTCAAGACCATTGTGATGATACTTGACAACTCTTATTATGTGTTCAATCTATGGTTCGGTTTTGGTAAATTATATGTCTTATGAAACCAATGCATGAGCCACATGGTATATGGAATTTCGGATATCGGATGAGGGTAATTGTCCCTCCTACGGGTAGAGCCTGTATGTGTCTATAACCCTAGGCAGTTGGAGCACTGTCTGGGACACCGGTGTTGGTAGTTATAGAGTCCTCTGCATGGCGAGATAAGCCTGTATGTGTCTATAACCCTAGACAGTTGAAAACTAGTCTGGGATGCCGGTGTTAGTAGTTATAGAGTCCTCTGCATGGCGAGAGATGATATTATTTGGTTAATGGATTATGGTGCATTGGATTGGTTTCGTCTGACATATAATTTGACTAATGGATTATGAGCATAGGATTGGTTTCATATTTGATTAATGGATTATGGTGCATTGGATTGGTTTCATCTGACATATAATTTGACTGATGGATTATGGTGCGTCGGATTGGTTTCATTTGACATATACTTTATTATTGGATTATGGTGCACTGGATTGGTTTCATATTTGACATATGTGCAGGGCGAGAGGTGATATTGGTAACTAATGGATTATGGATATGATCATGTTGTCTATGACTCGAGGAATATGTTCAGAATTTACTTTCTGTCTTTAATTATTGTTATTAACTGTTGCTATAGATTCTTTATGATATGTTACTTCTATTCCTTGCCAGTACAACGTTATGTTGTGCTGACACCTTGTCATTGTTTGGTTGTTTTATAGATTTTCCTACGGACGGCGCAGAACATGATGATGGGGTATGGGCTGAGCGAACTAGCTAGGGTGCATCTTTATGTTTTTATTTAATTGGAATATATGTTTATACACATTTATGTAGAGTTAATTGTCATTCATAGAGGTGATCGGTGAACCACTTGGATTTTATTATGTGTTAAATTCTGGTATGGAAATTGTGAGCATGTCGATAATTTATTCAGGGCTTGTAGCCCGGATATGCAATGTGATGTTCCTGGGATTACTCACTGCTTATGATAGTTTTTCTTGCTACAGTTATTTCTTTGTACTTGTATTTAGCCTTGTATTGACTGTCTAAGCTGAGTAATCGACAGTTTAGAACAGTTAATACGGCGGTGACGTCACGAAAATGGTTTCAGATTTCCGGGGCGTCATAGAGTGGTATTAGAGCAGTTTCGCTCCACGGGAATTTGCATTATAATCATCATAGCGGGTTTGCTCTATTATGTGCTTAAAACTTGATAAAAGCATGTGGTGAGGTGTGCGGGGATTGCATATAGGATAGGTTTGCATTGTCATATGCTAGTTAGATTTACTTTTGTTGCATTGGATTTGTAATTATTTACTGCATGCCTTGTGGATTTGAGATTTGGTTTGGGTAATAACCATGAGCAAATAACAAGGATATCTTAAGGGATCTATATTTTAATTCAGGTGGCAACTTATTCAGAAGTTGCCAAATAATTATTGTTATTGAAATACTCTTATGATATAAGAGACTTTGTTGTAAAGTCGTAGTGCTCTACTTAACTGGTTCATAACTTTTATTTCATTCGAGGACGAATGATCCTAAGGGGGAGAGAATGTAACACCCCGGATAATTATTTCATAATTAAATTTATTAATTAAGATTATTTAATTGATTGGGCTCAAATTAATCCCTAACTAATTTAATTAATGGAATCAATTAATTTAAGTCATTGGGTTAGAGCAATATTTGGATTTGGATTAAATTTGTGATATGTTTAAATATAGGATATGACCATGTCACATTTTGAACAAGTCCAATGTAGAATTATTGGTGGTCCGAACCATGTGGATTGAACAATTGAATTTTAAAATTTATTTAAAAGAATTGGGGCTAAAATGAGAATAAGGAAAATTTGCAATTGAGCCCCTTGACTTTAAATTGGGAAATTTAGTGAGGAATGGGGCATTTTTACTCTCATTCCCGTATACACTCTTGGAGAAGAAAAATTAGGGCTTTTCTTAGAAAGTGAAATCGACATGGAGGAAGAAGATGGAGCAGCTGGGGTGTTGGGGGATTGAAACTATTCTCATCCAGGTAATAAGTTTCTCTATTCCCTTCTCATTCGTTTCAGTTTTCTGATTTTGGAATTTGAGAAATTGAGGGAGGCCGACGGGTTCTTCCACTTTTGAGGGAGAGAACCGATGGCTCGCCGGAGGAGAAGGGAGGTGCGACGGTGGATCAGCGTCGTCGTGAGAGGAAGACGGAGGGGCGTGGAGCTCGCTGGTGGGCGAGCTTCTGCCGCCTAGAACGGCAGTGCGCGGTGGCACGCTGGTGGACGCGGCTGTAGCCGCTGTCTGCTGCTGCCGCCGGCGATGGCGGTGGTCTGGGCGCGGAGGGGTGGTGGTGGTCTTGCGGCAGGTGGTCGGCAGTGGTAGTGGTGGTGTTTTGTTCCTTGTTTGATTTCTTATGTTTTGTGTTAATTGATTTTATTGAGCTTTTGGTGCTATTGATGAATGTACTTGCTAGCTCATTAAGATGTGTTGGGTAATTGATTGCAATGTGGTTTTGGTGTTGGATTCCATGTCTTGATAGTTAATTGTTGGTTGAGTTGAATCTCCATAAGTTATTGTTATGTGAAGCTGTGAGGATATTCTTGACTTGGCTTGGTATTTAGCAAAATTGGTGGCTTGAAGTGTGGAAGTATGTGGATTTAAATCATATGGAGTCTTGGTGTGTTAATTGATAGTGTTGGAAGGATGTTACTGTAGAATTCTTGAATATTGAGGATTGTTTGATTTTGCATTCAAGTGTGGAAAATAGTTCTATGTATATTCTTCAATTCTAGTATAAATGGATTTTGAATATAGCTAATTTCACATGTTGATTATAGATTTTTGGAGAAGACTTTGTGGAATTGGATTATTTTAATACTTGATAAGTGATGAATCTTTAATATGTTAATTTTGAGGGTTGGAGTGCACTTTGCTTGAGTATATTTTGAATCCAAAGGTTAATAAATTTTGTAAGTGACTTTTCCTTTGGAGTAAACATATTGTGATGTGAATTTGGGGTTGAGTATTTGATTTTGTTATTCTTGGATTCTTGGACACTTGGGCATGCTTGTAAGTTACAATTTAAGAAGTATAAGAATAAAATGAGTTAGTAGAGTATTTTTAAGAGTTTTGAGACTTGTTGGATTATGTTTAAATTAATTGGATATCTTACATTCTTGCTAGTGTTTTATTGTGGGAACCTAAATATTTTAAACTTGTAGAATATTATGTTGGATGTGGATTAGTTTTTATTATTTGGTCTTGTTGAATTATTTTAGAGTTTCCTAGTTCTATGTTAGAGCGCGTAGAATGTGGATGGTTGAATGGTTGATTTTATGGGAGTGTAGAAGGGGATTGGAGATGGTGGTTGGTGTTGGAAGAACGAGGTGATGAATGTGTTGGCATTGTTAAATTATTTTAATTCTTATGATGATATTATTGTACAGGGAACGAGTGTGGACTGGTATTGAAGCCACGTGAAAGTTGAAGTTGTACAAAGGAAGCTTTGAAGATTTATAATAAAAGGCAAGGGTTAGAATAGCATAATTGCATAAAAAGATAAGTGGAGATGTTACACAATGTGAATTTAGATGATTAGAAATATTATTCCTAGGATTGCTTAAAACCTATTTCTAGATAACCTAGACGTATTTAAGTGTTCCACACGAATTGTATGATGCCTTAGATGAGCTTGGATTATTATGCCTTAGATGAATCTAAGTGTTCTCGCGAATCATATGTTGCTTTAACAACTAGGTCAAACCTTAGAATCTTAAGGAATACCGGGTGGACGGGTTCCTTGCGCTATGACTTAAGAGAATATATGCTGTTATGTTGAGATTGGTGTATCTCAAGACCATTGTGATGATACTTGACAACTCTTATTATGTGTTCAATCTATGGTTCGGTTTTGGTAAATTATATGTCTTATGAAACCAATGCATGAGCCACATGGTATATGGAATTTCGGATATCGGATGAGGGTAATTGTCCCTCCTACGGGTAGAGCCTGTATGTGTCTATAACCCTAGGCAGTTGGAGCACTGTCTGGGACACCGGTGTTGGTAGTTATAGAGTCCTCTGCATGGCGAGATAAGCCTATATGTGTCTATAACCCTAGACAGTTGAAAACTAGTCTGGGATGCCGGTGTTAGTAGTTATAGAGTCCTCTGCATGGCGAGAGATGATATTATTTGGTTAATGGATTATGGTGCATTAGATTGGTTTCGTCTGACATATAATTTGACTAATGAATTATGAGCATAGGATTGGTTTCATATTTGATTAATGGATTATGGTGCATTGGATTGGTTTCATCTGACATATAATTTGACTGATGGATTATGGTGCGTTGGATTGGTTTCATTTGACATATACTTTATTATTGGATTATGGTGCACTGGATTGGTTTCATATTTGACATATGTGCAGGGCGAGAGGTGATATTGGTAACTAATGGATTATGGATATGATCATGTTGTATATGACTCGAGGAATATGTTCAGAATTTACTTTCTGTCTTTAATTATTGTTATTAACTGTTGCTATAGATTCTTTATGATATGTTACTTCTATTCCTTGCCAGTACAACGTTATGTTTTGCTGACACCTTGTCATTGTTTGGTTGTTTTATAGATTTTCCTACGGACGGCGCAGAACATGATGATGGGGTATGGGCTGAGCGAACTAGTTAGGGTGCATCTTTATGTTTTTATTTAATTGGAATATATGTTTATACACATTTATGTAGAGTTAATTGTCATTCATAGAGGTGATCGGTGAGACACTTGGATTTTATTATGTGTTAAATTCTGGTATGGAAATTGTGAGCATGTCGATAATTTATTCAGGGCTTGTAGCCCGGATATGCAATGTGATGTTCCTGGGATTACTCACTGCTTATGATAGTTTTTCTTGCTACAGTTATTTCTTTGTACTTGTATTTAGCCTTGTATTGACTGTCTAAGCTGAGTAATCGACAGTTTAGAACAGTTAATACGGCGGTGACGTCACGAAAATGGTTTCAGATTTCCGGGGCGTCACACCAAAACCTGCCGGGGACGAGGAGAAGGTTCAGAAGAACCAAAAAGCTGAATGAAGTGATTTCTCACATGATTTTTGAGAAGGTCGTCATCTGATGACCATACACCATCAATATTGAGCCCTGTTATGCTAGTCTGTTGCCTTCGGATACGGGTAACATTGTGGAAATATTTTGTATTACGATCTCCATATAAAATCCACTTGTCTCGGGCCTTCTGATACCATAATAATTCCTCCTGATGTAAGAGTATCTCAAGCTCCTTCATAAGCTGCTTCTCCAATCGGGTGTACGTTGAAGAATCAACTCGAAGGAGGCATCTACGGGCCCCCTCCAATCTGCTCAGAATCTTCCTCTTTCGACGTTTAAGGTTACCAAAAATGTTTTTGTTTAAGTTGATAGAAGCATTTTTAATCCCCTCCAGGCGCTCGGGCAGGGGTAGATCAATCGCATTCCAAGATGAATCCACAACAGTACCATACCTCGGATGGGTAGCCCACATGCCTTCCCACCGAAAGATTTTCCAGCCGCATGTCTCCGACTAACCTTGCATCTGAGGAAGATGGGGTTGTGATCTGAGGACCGCCGACCAAGGACCTCCATCGAATAATAGGGAACTGAGCAATCCATCCCGCATTTGCCACGGCTCGATCAAGGTGTTTCCGAGCCAGAGGGCTGCCGGTTGTATTGCGCTGCCAGGTAAAAGGATTACTAGACGTAGTGAGCGTCTCCAATCCACAATCTGTCAGCAACTGTAGGAATTGAAGACAATGATGCGACGGGGCAGAAACCCCCAAGGATTCGGTCGGGGAAATAACTTCATTCCAATCTCCTATTGCTAGCCACGGTCCCTGCACATGAGCTACCAGGCCTCTCAAATCCCTCCACTCAATAAGTCGCTCGCGAGCTATCGTGTTGGCATACACCGCTGTACAGTGCCAAACAAAATCATCCCTACTCACCCGGCACGTAATCAACCGAGAGTGAAGAAAGGCAACCGAAATATCATAAGGGTCCCCAATGCGGCGGAGAACCCAATTTCCTCCAGCACGTCCAGTACATTCAATAACATGAACGACCTCATATCCCAGTCGATATAGTTGCACCCATACCCTAGAAAACAGTCCCTGAGGCTCCAGGAGGATCAACATGGAGGGTTTATACATGCGAATGATATCCGAAAGGTGGCGTTGAGTAGGACCTTGAATGACGCCACGCAGATTCCATGCAAGAATAGAGAAATCATTGAACGGAATCATTGTGGCACTAAGGCCAAGTCGCAATTAGAATAAGCTTCCCCTCCCTGCTCATTCGACACCATGATAGCAACTTTAGCTTCCGTAAGTTCATCCAGTTTGTCCCCAATTCCAGGCGAAATTGAGGCATCAGCTGTAGATCCATAATTAAGTAGATGCAGGTATTTTTTGGGGAAGGTCTTTAGCACATCCACTGGATCCTTATGCTGTCCATCACTCCCTCAGCCGCTTTTCCTATCCGTACGTTTTTTCTGTACACCATGTAAGAGTCGATTCACCCGTCCTAGGTTCTTAGTAGCAGTACCAGCCCGAGCCTTCAGGCCTTCCAAAGCAGTAGTCTTCAGGCCTTCCGAAGCAGTAGTAACATCCACCCTATCCGGCGGGATTTCAAAGGCAGGCATATTCCGGGGACCCTCTACATGCTTCTTGTCCTTCATGCTTTCTGAAATAGTATTAACATCAACCCTATCCATCAGGCCTTCATATGCAGGAGTATCCCGGGGGCCCTCCGCTCATATCTCCTTTAAGTAATGTTCTGCGGTTCAACTGGCAATACAGGCGCCGAATGGACCTGCTTGGGGCGTCGAGGCTTCATTCTCTTCACCACCATCCACTCACCAACGCCTAAGTCCACATTATCATCCTCCACCACCTCAGGTGGTAGCGTGACCCTGTCCTCCAGACCAAGGACCGAGCAATCAACTTTGGGCGATGCCTCTGGCGGACTCTCAGCCATAGGCACTGATCCGGGGTTATCCTCTTTCGGCCGGCCAACCGCGTTCCGACCAGGTTCACAGGGCATAGTAGTCAGGCTCGGACAACTATCCTGAAGATGACCAAACCGGGCGCATCGCATACACATAGTATGTAGTCCTTCATACGCAACTTGAACGAACTCCACCTCAACATCCAGCGTGCAATAAAGAGGTTTATCAAGGTCAATTTCAACGCAAGCCCGAGCATATTGCCCCCGCGAAATTGTCGTCGTATTTTTATCAACCTTGATCAGCGTTCCCATAGCCGAGGTAATGACCCGTAGGGCATTCTCGTTGTAGAAGATTTGATTGAGATCCGTAAACTTAACCCAAGTTTGAATCGTGTTAACTCGCGATTTCCTTGGGTTGAAAGCCGCGGACCATCGTTGAATTGCAAGGCAATGATCAAAGATCATCCACGGACCCCCGGTGAGCACCTTCTCTCGATCATCTGGCCTTGCAAATTTTGCAAGAAAACAGCCGTGGCCAACGTCCAACAGAACAAAACTTCCCGAAAGCTTCCATGCACGCTTTAACCTCTCACGCATGGCAATAAATCCTACCGAAAGTCCGAGCACCTTCAAGACCAGGGTATCCTGCCAAGGCTCATAGAGATTCTCAAGCACAGATTGTTCAACCGAATCTTGGGGCACCTACGATGCGGTCCCGAAGCGTCAACAGAGGCAAGCTTCTCTTTCACCCAATCCCTAGGCTCGGGCGGGGGAGACACAGGTGTATCAGGAGGGGGCAAAGACATCGCCACATCACGAAACGAGGGAGGAGACGCATTCCGCGACCCTGCGGAGGAAGTATTTCATTCTATGACCAAGATTCCAATGGGAATTCTAGATCCCTAATGCAAAATAATCCAAACTTAATTAGTAGATCATTCAAATTGTATTTTTAAACATTCTGAATATTACTTTTATATACATTTTCAGTTCAAAACGTGTGAGGTACTAATTGCCTAGGGAATCCATCGTCTCCATATGAAATTAAATAAAGCATACCCGTTGGATAATTAAAAATTATGTAATTTAATTTTTTTTTGTTAAGTTGTTTTAAACTTAAATTTTCAATCCTTCAATATCCACCAGATTCTCAAGATTAGTTTTGAGTCCAATGTAACCTTTGAATACCCGGTATACATAAAAAAAAACTTAAATTTTGAATTAATAGTACTCCCTTTGTCCCATTATTTATGTCTCAAAACTTTTGGACACATCATCTAATACATTTGTTTAACAGGGGATATCTTAAAATGTGCATATGTAAAAATTATGTAAAATATACATTTTAAAAAATTATGTGATTAAATGAAACTAATAAGATCGAACTTGACTATATTTTTTTCTTATATAATTGCGATAACATTATGTTAAAGTTGATCATTGAACAATATCAAAAGTTAAAATGTAACAATTTAAGTGAAACGGAGGAGTATCTCTTTTTTTTTTTTGCAAAGCCTCAGCCGGAGAATCGGAGGTATCTTAAATATTACAGTGACCGACTTATGTCACAAAAATGCACGAAAATTAGGTTGGAATTGGGCATATAATACTGATACCACAAATGGCCATGTTTGATAAAAAAAAAAAAGAAAAGGGGCCATGTTTGATCAAGACATACTATAAATTACTATAACGGTGTTGTACATGGCCAGCGTCAATGGGCACAACACACAAATTTTTTTTATATTTTTTTTAATGTATATATTAATTATAAATTAGATGGAGGAAGCGACAGTGAGACAGCTGCGTTTGCAATAAGTAGCATAAGAACAATATCTTAAAAAATTATGGCCTTAAATCACATATTTTTTTTTAAAATTCAACAGAAACACTCAAATAGGAAATGAGATACCAAATGCAGTTGACCTAAATAGTATGAAACTCTGACAGTTTAAGCAAAGGTCTCGGGTTCGAGCATTTGTGTATGCAGAACTCTGCTTTTGAGAGAGACAACATTTTAATGTCCATCAGATCCTCGGGGATTAGTCTTGGGTCCAATATGACATAGGCATACCCAATATACACAGAAAAAGGAAATGAGATGGGGCCAGTGGTGTTATTTTATTTTTTTAACAGTCTATACAGGCTAGAAAATGAGTGATGAGAGTCTATAACACATAAATTACAAAGGGACAAATAGGATGGATAGGAGGCAGCTTGTGTTAATTGATTCTTTAAACACATTTTATCTTATACTCCCCCGTCTCATTTAACTTGGAGGTAATGAATATTTTAGGCCATTACAAGGCACCATTTCCACATTTGGACCATGATTAAATCAATTTCCAATTTTAGGCCATTAGAAACTATATTTGACCAAATTAAGGTCATTTAGACTATTTTGACTTTTTCAAACTTCAATTAACCCTACTAACTTTTGCTTTATTTCATTTTGACCCCAAATTTTAGTTTCTTCATTACAATTAGTCCAGTATCAGCCCATCATGCTTCCGATAATACAATTAAGCACTAAATTCCATACCTTGAGTTTGACCGCCTTGCTGCCGGGTTTCTCAAGCTCCGGGTTTTTACGGACTCCCTCCAACCACGCAGTCGCAACCGATGGTTCACCGATTCTTGTCTCCTTCAGCAGCAAACAGCACAATCCTATTTCGTTTCCTACCTTAGGATGTATCAAGGTTTGGGGCAAAGGTTTTAATTATATATCGGAATATTTAAAATATTTGGAAGCATGGATTTTATTGAAGAAATATTAAAAATATTACAGAAATATTTTTCTCCTAATCGAGAAAACTAACACTTAGCTCCTCATATATGAGGATGCTTGACTCTGGGGGACTGACCCCATATGAAAAACAAATACAGAAAGGAAATTTTGCAGAAAGGAAATACGACTTATTATTTTGAAGAGTTGGGAGGATTTCTGATGCCTTCCATCTGCTTCAATCTCTTCTATTTATAGGCGTCCGCGGACTTCAATCACGGACTCCAAACAAACTCTAATTTCTTGTGACGAACGCAGTGACGTCACTTGCCTTGGATTCCAGCCTACATTATTATTCTGCCAGAATTATTGCTAGTGGGCTCCTTTGTCAACTCGTCACATGCCCCTGCCAACTGTCCCTCTCTACTTTGTCGGCCATTATTGTAGGGTCTTTGCCGACACCTCTTTTTCTCTTACATCCAGCTATTTTCACTTGGACTTGTGAAAGTTTTTTGGACGTTTTTCCCTTTACCTTGTCCAGATTCGGCTTTCTTTTGGGTTACCCGAATCTTTGTACCGAATAGGGGTTTTTCCTGTTCCACGCAATATGGGCATATGTGACATGTTGCATGCCTTTCTTCATGTAGACTCAGTTGCTGGCAACTTATTTTCCCAGATGAGTAATCTTTTCTTTTCAAAAGAGGTTTCCGCGAACTCCGTGCTTTTCCCTGTTAAAGAATTAACCAGGAACGATCCATTTAAATTATTGGAAAAGATTTTAAATGGATATTTGACATTTTCCATCTCTGTGAGACAGACCCAGAATCCCCATGCTCGTCTGGTGGAGATCTCATCTTCGTTTATTGAAGATACCAATGGTGCCTTCTCATCCATAGACTTAACTCTGTTGAAGGCAATCATATCAGGTCTTTGTAATTTAATAAAATGAAAGACCGGATAAGAACCTTTCCCGACTATTTCTGGTGCTGCTGAAATGAACTTAAGCTCCAGAATATCTTCTCTTTGCAGGTGCGGGTTGTTCTGCCATGATTCGTGCACTGCGCTACTTATCCATCCCGGAAGTTTTTCAATTTTCGGAAACCCTGGCGATGTAGTATGAACCGATGCTAATGAGCCAAAATCATACCACTTTCGAACCTCTTCTGGCTTTGATCCCTCGAGCATCCAGACCCTATTGTATCTTCCGGATGTTTCGATCACCTTCTTGCTGGGGTTAATTCCCTTTTAGGAAACCAGTTGTTCCCATTTTCCTTGGTAGTCCAGCCAGGCTGTAGAAATGACATTCTCTTCTGAATTAACCTTAGAGGTGCCTGTCATTGGCCTAATGTTAATTTCTTCATCTTTTACCCCAGAGGCAGTGGGTTGACTTGAACTTTCGGAAATGTGACTTTCCTCTTGCTCAACATTTTTGTCGGTATCCGACAATGGTTCCTTTGAAGCAGTGCTTGAATCTGCTTCTTCATATGTGACCATCTTAGCTTTTTGGGCACATTTCTCTTTGTTTACTAGAGAGGCTGACGCCTTCCTGATTGGCTCTAATACTGTTTCCCATAGCGCTGTCATTGCTATATGGGAGGTTTGTATATTGTTGCGGACCATGTCCACATCACTATGTTGTATTTGGCCAGCTGCTCGTGCATTGATCTCGAGCTGTCCAAAATGCTTTGATAGCTTCTCTAGGTTTTCTCTGAGGTGTCTGAATCTCGTAATGATGGAATCAACTTCAAATGCTTCCATCTCTCGTCAAGAAATCTGCAAGAACATTTTCATGAGATTTTATAACATCAATATCATAAGTATAATATTGACATTCAGCTTGCCATCTGATAATACGAGCTTTTTCAATTTTTGATTCAAGTTTATTTTTTAGAAAAGCTCTAACATTAGTATTATCAACTTTTAATACAAATTTCTTTGCAAGTAAGAATAAAGGCCATTTTTTAAATGTTTTCCATACTGCAAAGAATTCTTTTTCATTTATGTGCCAGTGTTTGGCTTGTTGTTCAGTGAACAACCCTCCTGTGTATCTACAGGGTTCTTGACCCGTAGTTGTTTTTCTCATGAGCACTCCTGCCCATAAAAAATCATTGGCATCTGTGTAGACTACCAGCTCATCCTCATCTTGAGGTATCGCGAGTTTTGGCAAGCTATTGCAGACTTGCTTTAGTTCACGAATTTTCTTGGTATGGATTTCTTCCCATTTCTATCTAGAGCTTTCAGTCTCTTTCAGGAGTGGTCTAAAATCCTTTCTATATTTTGCAAGGTCTTTTATAAACATGCCTGCAAAATTTACAACTCCCAAGAAACTCTGAAGTTGTTTCTTGTCTTTTAATATGTCAGGAAAATTACGGATTTTCTCCACAATGTGTTCCTGTAATTCTATCCATGCTTCATCAATTTGAACTCCTAAGAATTCAATTTTATTAGCAGCGATAGTAGCCTTTTTCTCAGAGAGAACAAGACCTTACCTGTGACATGCATCTGAAAATATTTCAAGATGTTTAATATGTTCTTTTATATTTCGAGATGTAATCAGAATGTCATCTATGTAGACGAACATGAACTCTAGATAATCCTTAAATAGATTATGCATATTTCTTTGGAATATCTGAGGGGCATTGGAAAGCCCCATTGGCATAACATTCCAAATATATTGCCCTTGTGGGGTGGAGAATGATGTGAATTTCTTCGACTCATTCTCCATCTTAATCTGATATATACCAGATTTGCAATCAAATTTAGAAAACACTTTAGCACCTTTGATGCAATCAATTAAGTGTTCTCTACTCTGAATGTAATAACCATCAAACTGTATTATTTTATTAATACCTTGATAGTTTATTACCAACCTGGGTTTACCTCTTTTTATTTCACCATGGTTTCTTACCAAGAATCCAGGGCTACTATAAGCTGAGACTCCAGGCTCGATGAGTTTAAGATCGATGTGCTCCTTAATAATTTGCTGCATATCTTTCTTATCCTGCATATTCATTAAGATGGGTTTGTATCGTACATACTCATATTTATATTGTTCTTTTACCTGTAGAGTAGCTTCGATCTTGTTTTTATCCCACCACGCCAGAGGATCCTCGTTAAAGTTTCTCTGGATAAGTCTTTTGACATTTTCGAGGGATAATTTAGTTTCCCCATCAATGTCTAATGAAGTTATATTTGATGACTTCATTTCCTGCATTGCTTCTTTGAGGTTTATAATTTCCTCAATAGAAGCTTCATCAAATCCTTGCTGTCTAAAAGACAACAAAGCCTTACCAAACTTTCTTTTATCCTGCATTTTTGGATGGGTTAGTTTGGCATCATTATCACCACGTTTGCTGCGAAATAATATAGGTATTAACCTGTTGAATGCCTCTTCTCTGCGCAACACCTGTATCTCATTTCCACAACTTGTGGTAAATATTAACAAATTTCTTTTGTTATCTTGAACATATTTTATAAAGGATTGTATGAAATTCTTCCCTAACAAAATATCCGCTCCTGTGTCATGAAAGTAAATAGGAGGCATTTTTACCTTATACCAAGGTGTACCCAATGCTCCTCCAATCATGATATTGGCCTGTTGAATACCCTTTTTTAGTACTAAGAATTTTTGGGAAAAATCTCTTCATGCAATAATGGGTAATGATTCCATAGCTTTGCTAGGGAAAACTCCTGGTTTTGCCGTGCAAATACCTGATCCTGAATCAATATAAGCTGTGAAATATTCTGACTTATATTCTTCATAAATTATCCCTATTGAGATATAAATGGAGAATGGACTTGTCATTTAATTCTGATGGTGTGACCCTTCAGAGTAAATTCTATACCATTATCCTTTCTTACCCATGGTTTATGATTTTCGAGAAAACTTAATCCCAAAATCATAACCCCATTGTCTTTTCCGGCGGTGCCTAAGACTCTGATCTCGTGTCCTGCAATTTCAATTGTTCCTTCATAGGTTCCAATTGATGGCTGCTGCAAGTAGTATAAGTCATCACATGGAAAAATGTTAATCTTTTCAGTGATGTCAAATATTACTCGTATTTCTTTCCATCATTCAGGGCATTTAATCTTTATATTATCTACCCCAATGGATTGAGGAGTTATATCTTTGATGAACTCCTTCCCTTTATATGCCATAATTCTGTCTTCCGAAAAAAACATACGGCTTGCGTACTCAATTCTAGCACTCGTTGATCTGTCTAGAATTGGATGATCTCTTATTTGTATGTCTACTCCTTCTAACCTTGGAATCTGGGTAGGATTTGGAGTTATGACTTTAGCAAATTCCTTGAAAATTCTAGGAATTTCTATATATTCTTTCTTGAGGAATAAGTCAGAATGATGACTATTGGAAAGTGCATAAGAGATTCTATAAGTTATAAAATATGGCATGTTCCCTTCTTTCATCAGATCTTTTCTTTTAAAATCCTGATGAAGGGTTAGAACTCTACTAAAATCTTGGTCAGCTAAGTTATAGGAAATTCTGGGATGTATGTCAAACATTAACTTCCCAGCATATAAATTTCCTACCATAGTTCCAAGAAGACCATCTCTAAGGTTATTGATTCTTCTATCAGTGACTGATAGATTAATTCAGAATCAATGCCTTCTTTGAAGGTTGCCTTAATTACTACTTCAATGGCTCCTATGTGGATCCATTTCATAGTAATGGCGATTTCCTCCTTCATTCTGCTTAATTCCTCAAGAATTTCTTCTTTAGGAATTAATTGCATATCCATAACATTACAAGTAAGTTCCATATGAATTGCAAACTCACCTGCACTTACCTTGTAGATGATGTTATGTCTTCTCTGTTTGAGTCCCATCTGGTTAAGAACTCGTCCAATCCCGCCAATTCTGAATCCGTCATATGGGCTGAGGTTAGAATCTTGTCGCATTATTTTTTCCATGGTTCGATTCGAGATCGTCATCCTTGAAAAGAATCTAGACAGGTTTTCAGTGGTCTGATACTTGTCTTCTTCAGTCAGACTCGGTTGAAGATCCATCTGAATATGAGTCTGAGTCACTTCTTAATTCTTCCTCGTAGATGCTTTCATCCGAGGGGATGTCCTCAAACTGATAGACTGGTACCAGCTTTCCATGGTAGACTGCTTCCACGATATCCTCCGTGGCTTTGTACATTCGTATCTCACGATTCTGAGGGCAATCGGGTGAAATATGACCTCTGGCTCCACACTTCCAACAGTTGCAGTCCTTGAAACTTTCGTTGGCTCGGGTATGGGCTCGTCTGAATGTTCTCTTGGACGTCGTTCTCCCCGTGCTCCTTGCTGCTGAGCTAGTTGAACCTTGGGATGAACTCTTCGTCGTTCCCGTTCTTTGTCCAGTTTTGTATGATCTGGCCTTGCCCTTGGACCATCATGCTCTTCTTCTTCGGAATGAAGGTCTTCTGAAACTCCTACTATATGAGCCTCGACTCTTCTTCTTTCTTCTCTTTTCTTCTGATTCTCCTATAATGGTTGGAAAATCGTTATTTTCACAGCAAATAGGGGTTTCTTTTTATTTTACCTCTTAGTCTCTTGATGTTCTTTTGGGCTGCTGTCTGTTGACACCATTCTCTGAGCTTATCCTTTAAGAAGGACATTCTTCTGGCTATTGAGTCCACTGTACCAGGGGGTACTGTGTACGATTGGATCAACATCTCTCTCCATGGGCTGCAGATCTTTGCAAAGAACATGGGACATGCTACTTCAGCTATCATCTTACTCCGAAAATAGTATTTACCAAACCAGTAGATATATTCGTCTACTGCAAATATTTCTTAACTCCATACCCAACAGTGCTTGGGTATAGACCTTGATTTTTTCGGTTCTCTGTTATTCAAAATAATCATCTCCTGCAAAATGGGTTTTGAATAAGAGACCAAATCTTTCGCAGATTGTGCTTTTGGATTCTCCTTCAAGTATTTGCTCCTTTAGAGCCGCCGTGGAGTTTTTCCAGCCTAACTTTGCCGATCCTTCGAGACTTAGCTCTATTAATCTGACAAAGTTTTCTTTTCGAGATCTAGAGTGGTTGCTGCAATCTTCATTGAAGCTACCCATTCGTCTATCAGATCTTCGATGTTTCGGAAGTCGATAACATCGAGGTTCAGTGTTATGCCATATGGATTTAATGGTTGTAACATCGTCTTGGCCCACGGTGTGGATTCTGGTGCTCTACTCGGGTTCTGTCCTGGGTTTCGTCTTGCATTGAGATGAACCTCAGAATACCTGTTCATGTGAAAGTCTGTACTTTCTCTTATTGGGACATCAGGCGGTCCATCGTGGGTCATGTTAGATCCTGATTCTTCCGCATAACCCAATTGAAGAACTTCATTGGGTTTTACATTAACCAGATCCATAATCCCAAGTTGTGAAAATGATTCTGCTAATTCTTGTAGATCTGATAGATCTGCCCTGGAAACTCTCATTCGACTGTTTTCAGGAGATCGATAATAAGCTCTTCTTGTGATTTCTGCTTTGGAACCATAGTTGCTTTACCTTTTTTATGTAAAGCTTGTACGGATCTGAATGCATCTCTAATATTGGCTTGGTTATTCTTGGAAGATCCAGGAATATCCTTTTGCCTTTTCTTGATATCCGAAATATCAAATTTCAGATTTAAAATCTCTTTCTTTAGATCTTGAAACAATTTCAAGATCTCCTTTGTTGATTGATTCAAGTTATCTATTTTTCCAGGTAAAATTAATACCTGGTTACCATAATCTTGAATCGTCTTTTGGATTTCTCTTAAGTCTTGTGAGAACTTAGAGCTATCCGGATCAATTTCTTTCCAGTCAGTTCCTCTCATTTTCATGAAAGAAATTAATTTCAATAAAATCTTGTCTTATAGACAAGTTCAAGAATTTTCTTGGGAAATTTCTATTTTTTATTTCCAAAATTTGGAAATAACTTGTTGTTTTCAAATTAATTGAATCCATTAAATAATTAAATCTTCTCCATTAATAAATAAAATATTATAAATAATATAATTAATATGTTCTTCAATAAAACCTAGGCTCTTATACCAATTTTCAAGCGCATTGGATGTCATTTATATAATGAAAAATTAAGTATATTGAGAAATGACTAAAGTAAATAAAGTCAAACTTTATTGGGGTTTAAATGAAAGAAAGGAAAAGTTGTTGGGTTATTAATTAATTTCAAATTGGTCCTTATGGCTTAATTTCATTCAACATGTATTTATAATGACCTAATTCTGGAAATTCAACTTATAATGGCCTAAATGTGGAATAGGCTCCTTGTAATGGCCCATTTTATTACTTTCCCCTTTAACTTGTCTTGTTTGATTTCTGCATACAATCAAATGCACTTTTTTAATCGTTAATATTTTAAAATATACACAATGAAAAATTATGTAAAATATATATTCTAAAACTACATGATTATACGATTCTAACATGACCCAACTCGATTTTTTTTTCTAAATATATATTGAAGAGAAAATAGAGTCAAAGCTGAATAATGAGCAGTGCCAAAAAGTCAAACAAGATACAATAATTGGGACAGAGGGAGTATATAATTAGTAATCAAATATTGAAGAAATTTATGTTCAGTCTCATCATCAACAACAGAGTTTAGATTATCTTAGAGGGTGTTTGTTTGTGCGATATAAACCTGATTATCTGATTATTGTGTTTTCAAAACGCAAATAATTTAATAATTCTATTTGGCTAATTACCATCAAATAATCGATTATCAGCGTTATAGACTATGGCAAACGCTGTTTTTCTGTAGCAAGAAATTGAAGTTGCAAGAAATCGCGATTTGCCATCAATTTACCCATCAATTCATGTCAAAACCTAGGAACTAGAAAGTCTTTGAATTATTCTTTCCATCCAGCGGCATTCTTCTTCGCATTCTCCGTTCATTTTTTTTTTGGTTGTTAAGATTATAATGTAATATACAATTTAATGTATTATATTAAAAGTATTATACGAATGTACGCATAAAATATAAAAAAATTCAAATTCATACAATTATATCCAAAAATATAAAAAAATAATATTGGTGGAAAGAGTATTACTAAAAATATATTATAAAATATATAAAAATTAGAAAATAAAAATTATTTAAACATTCTTACCAATACCCTTTATAGTAATTTTACAATTTAAAAATACAAATCCAAACACTTAAAAATTGATTATCAGATTACTGCGATATGGAACAACATAAGCTCATCCAAACACTTAATTTTCTACAACACGTTTTGTTACAACAATTATCTGATTATCCGTTTTCTAAACACTGCAGCAATTTCAAAACGCACATCCAAACATCCACTTAATGTATTATATTAAAAATATTATACGACAATATAAAAATAAAATATAAAAAAATTAAAATTCTTACAATTATATCCAAAATATATATATAAAAAATATTGGGAAAGAGTATTAGTAAAAATATATTATAAAATATATAAAAATTAGAAAAGAAAAATTATTTGAACATTCTTACCCATACCCTTTATAGTAATTTTATAATTTAAAAACACAAATCCAAACACTTAAAAATTGATTATCAGATTAATGCGATAAGCTCATCCAAACACTTAATTTTCTACGACACGTTTTGTTACAACAATTATCTGATTATCCGTTTTCTAAACGCTACAGCAATTTTCAAAACGCACATCCAAACACCCCCTTAATGTCTATATTAGAAAGATATTTCCATATAATACATTTTTGATAAAAATATGAGTAATAGTAACACTTTAGTATATACTCCCTCCGTCCCAACTCAAACGTCTTGTTACCGTTGGACACGATAATTAAGGTAGAGATGATTTGTGAATATATGATGGGGTCCACATAGTTGTTGGAGGGAAAAATTATTTCTATTTATAGAAAGAAGACATTTGTAATGAGATATCCAAAAATAATAAATAGGACATTTATAACAGGACATATGAAGTATAAGTTTTAGGTTTATTTGATATATATTACTAGTATTTAATTAAAAAGTACGTAGTAGTAGTAGTACATCTTCCCTTTTATTATTTTTGATTTTTATTTTTGAGCGAAAGACACATATTGACTTTTGCCGCTATATTGTATAATTTTGACTTAATATTTTATCGAAATTATATAAGAAAATAAAGTTAATTAAGCGAGAATATTAAATTCATCTAATAACGTCGTTTTAGAATATTATTTTTTGTTTACATAATTTTGACTTATATAGTAGTATATTTTTTAAGTTATTAACTGTTAAAAATATATACTTCGATTGCGTAAAAACTGTTTGTCATTTGTGAGATGAGGAGTAAGATACTTAGCTTGTAGAGATCGATAAATTAAATAACTTTGATTTTCATAAAATATTAATTAGAATTTATAAATTTTAATTAGCATTTGATGAAAGTAATTGCGTGCCACAAACATGTACTGAATATATATATTTTTTAATTATAAGATTTTCAGGATGTTCAAGAGGAATATTTTAATGTTGTTGTTTGGCTACTGGTGAGCCAAAGACCTTTTTCTCCTTAAGGGAGGCTATCGGAAAAGGATCAAACCGATTACGGGTCCGGAAAAATTAAGAACGCGCCCAAAATTGACTGAATTTCAATATATTTCAATGGCAAAGCTGGATATAATGGAAAATATACCGGTTGCTAAGAAACAACGGCTGATTATCCGGAAAAGAACTACCAAACTACTGGTTGTTAAGAAACAACGGCGGATTTGGAGAAAGTAACCGCTACAACTAGGCTAGAATGTAGGAAAGCTGGTAAAGGAAAGCAGTAAAGAAAGCAATAAAAGATACAATGAAGTAAATTGACATAAAAGAAATTTGGGGTGGATTGGTCACTCTTGATTCTGTGCTCGACATCCCCTATTTATAGTCGGAGCTCAATAACCGCTCCCCGGCTGCGCTTTGAGCCGAATAAAACTCCTTTCCTTTCGGCTGCCTTTTTCTTTCACCAATCTTCGGCCGGCTCCTTTACCCCCCGAAGCTTAGGCTTGCTTGAACTTTCCCTCATGTTTTTCACTCTTCTTCTTCCTAGCCCAATGGTCTGGTCCAATTGCCTAGCCCAATCTTAGCCCATTCAGCTTTATTGCTACAACAGATGCCCTCCTTACTTGGGCTATTATTTTTCGGATTAAAGTAGCCCAAGTTATTTGCCCCGTATCTCATCGGCGGTTAACATTTTTTCCCAAAATCCGATCATCATTACCCCTGTATCCATCATTATCACGTCGTTTCTCCCCATTTTTCAAGTAATCGTTTCCCTCTCGATAGTCTCTTTTCCTATTACCTCCCTCTTTCTCTCGCTTCTTCTTCTTCCTCAACTATTTTCCTTCTCATGGACCTGCATTCCATCTTCATTCCTTTATCTCAAAGTACAAAGATTGAGAATTCGTCTGCCTCTCGTACTGCGGTCCGTCGACTTCCTGAAGGTTTTTACGCCTTGGGTCCGTTGGGTATTCCTGAGGAAATTGATGAGTGTACCGCTCGTATTTTTGAAAATCAGTCTATTCCCCTTTATGCTCCATGGTTTTCTTCCAAGCTCTTCGTTCCATCACTCACTACCTGGCCATCGGAGTCCGCCGACTATATAGCCTGGTATCGTCATCTTGAACCTCATTGCCGCAATTCTTGGTCTAATGCGAATCTTCTTCATTTTATCCGTTTGAGCGTTGAGCCTTTTCCCAAAGATCTTCGTCCTATTCAGGCTTTTTTGTGTTTCTGGAATCCCACTATAAATTGCTTCTGTTTTCCTTGGGGCATGATGACTCCTACAATTCAGGATGTTAAGCTCCTCCTGAATCTTTCTATCCGTGGGGATAATCTTGGTGCTGCATCTTATACTCAACCGAAGGAAAAGACTACCGGTTTTCCTTCTATGAACACCTTCCACAGTTGGATTATTACCCATCAAAGTGATTTTGCCTCGCCTAACCCGCATTCTCAGGAACCCCTTGCTTTCATGATGTACTTTCTAACATGATTCTTCTGGTGTACTCCTTCCAAAGGGGTCCTTCTTGAAACCTATCCTTTAGCTTTTGAAATTCTCAACCAGACTTCTCTGCCACTGGCCGACTTCTTTCTTACTCACCTATATGCGGGCATGTCGGCCTATGTTTCTGCTTGGGAGAATGGTTTCTTAGACAAGGCCCGTGGCCCTCTTTGGCTTCTTTATTTGTGGTTGGTTTGGCATTTTCGAGACATATCGGGTTCCTTCTTATGATATTCGCCAGGATCATTTTGTAGGTCCCAGTCTACTAAGGACGTCGATCCCTGCCATGTCGATTCCTCATTGGATCGGCTATTTTATGGGCCAAACTACTGATCAGGCCTTCTCCCATTATTATTATCGGAAAGCTGATCTTACATGGATTAAGGACATTGCAACCGCCCCTTTTGGAACTCTTCTTCCTCGTCCTTCGGCTCAACTTTGGAATAGGTGCATCATTCCTCGTCCTATCTTTAATGGTTCTGTAGCTCTTGTTAATGCTACTATTTCTGCCGAAGTATACAATCCCCATTTGGTCAGCCGCCAGCTTGGCTTCGCACAGGATTTAGTAGTGGCTTATCGTATTGATAAACAAATCTCCCCTTCTACTAGCAGAGATCGTAGTGCCACTTGGCATCGCCGCCTAATAGATTTCGAGGTTCCGAAATTTAATGTTCGTGCTGGGCTTTCCACGCGTCGTTTTCGACACTGGTGGGATGACGTTGCTCGTACTTATTTTAGCGCCGATCTCAACCCTCTTTTACGGTGTGGTGGTTTTTCTCCCATTCTGTCGTTCCCTTCTTTTCGTCTTTCTTCGCCTGACTGCTCTTCCACGCGGGATCATAACAAGTCCTCTCCTCCTCGCCAATGTATGTTACTACATTGATGTACCTTTTTGATGGTGTATATTACTCCGTCATCTTCTTTAACCTATTTGTTTGTAGCTTTGAAGGTAGGCACTTCACCTCTTGCGATTCCGGACTCTAGCCGTAAGAGAATTATCCATCCTTCGGCTAGTCTTACCAGTTTCTTCTGTCTACCAAGACTCAGAAGCGGTCTTCCCATTCACCTCTTGGCAGGATCACTACTGCTCATGAGACGGTATACCGAATTTTCCTATTATGTTTCGTCTTGTGATGCATTGTAGCTTAGTTCCCCCCCTTTCTTTTTAAGGTTCCTTCCGACTCCCAAGTATCAATTATCCTTCAAACCTCGACTGCAGCAGCTGACACTGTCGCAACGGAATCACACAAGGGGAGAAGTTAAGATGCGGCCGCCTTGGCCGACCCTTCTCCGATTGAATTGCAACAGACACATGAGGGTTCTCCCACCGGGCAGTTTTCGGAGATTCCTCCTATTATTCCTGCGCCCTCGTCCATTACTCCCCCATATTTCCCTGGTAATTCTGCAGACTTGGTTCAACCCTCGCCTGCTGTTATTCTCTCGGATATGCCTGATATCCCTAGTGCTGCTTCTGCTGCTCAAGTTCCTCCATCTCCACTCCCTGATCGTCAAATCTTAGATGATTTCTTTTCTCCCGTTCTTCCACCTCCATCGCCATCGGATCATTCGGCCGATTTAGGAGAGTTTTTAGGCAAATTGTGTAACATATATGCCAATCGGCCGGAAGTTGAATTTGTGTACCCGAAACCAATTCTTCTTCTTTTATCTCACCTCGATCGCTAATTTCGTGAGGAGATCGTCTCTATTAATTTGGATGCTCCCCTTCAGGAGATCACCAAATTTTTTCTCTCCTTAGATCAAGAGCTTCCGGCACATCTTGTTATGCGGGACAAGCTTTTAGCCGAAAGGGAAGCTATAGCTTCTTCCCAGATTGAATTTGACGGATATTTGGCTGAATATCGTTCACGTATGGATGCTCTTTCTGAGATGAATTCTCGTGAACTGAAGCATGCCGAGGAACTTTCTTCCACTCAATTTGAAATAGCCAGACTTCAACAGAAAGAGAAAGAACAGAAGTCGGCTCTAGATGAAGTGACGAAAGAATCAGCCGACCTACATCGTTCGATCAAGCAGCTTCGTAAGTCGGCCGAAACTTCCAAGGCCAAGCTTCTGGACTCCCAGTGGAATTCTGCTTACCTGGCCATGAGATCCAGTTTTAACGACCATATCTTTGGCTCTTTTCAAGAAAAATGGACTGAAACCCAATTTTTCGTCGGATATCTGGATTCGGTTATTGACAGCCTGGGGGCTAAGCATACTGCTTACATTCCTACTAAGCCAGACATCTTTCCTCTAGATCCTTGGGAAATTGAGGCCTCCCCATCTCGTGATATCCCTTCTTCTTCAAAGGCTTCTGCAGGTATTCCTCTTTTCTTGCAGACTTCTTTTCAATTATACTTATCTATTTGTTGCCTTATCTGAATTTCCTTTTCCTTAGGGAAATCTACCATTCCCATACGTGTTCCTGGATCTTTGCCACCTTCTGGTTCCGCTGATGTTGATCTCATAACTGTCCACCCTTCGCCTTCTCACGCGTCACATGCTATTCCTTCTCCTGCAGCGGACCCTGCTCCCAGAGTGGATCCTTCACCTTCAGTTGATCCTCAGATTGGTGTTCTGCAAGGCCTGGACGAAGATGTTCAGTTTGATGATAGTGAAGATCATTAGACCCCCTTCTTCCCTTCTTTTTTTTTTTTTTTTTTTTTTTAATTCTGGATTTCATACCATGGTTTTTTGTAAACACTGATGTTGGGTCATCCTTTTTGGATATTAGCTGCTAGTTTTTTTGGCTAGCCATTTTTTACTTTTACTGGCTCCTTAGGTCGACCAAATTTAAATTTATTTCGGCCGACGTGCTTACTTTGCATTCGTATCTTTATATTAATTTTCATATATGCTCCATATCTTTTACCTTGTCATCAGATATACACTTCGCCAGAAATCCCACAATTTTCGGTTTCTATTACGACAGCCTTCTGAGTCGTAACAACTTTCTCGGGACTCAGTTAAAACGTTTTTCCATGAATAGCCTTAAATGTTTTCCGTTTCTTCCGCTAAGTCTCCATCTTTCTTCTATAAATACCCATTTTCCCTAAGCTTTACTTTTCATAATCTCTCTTTCTTTTGCTTAACTCCTTCATATGAGAATATGAGCTCCATTTTTCTCTTGACAACCCCTTTGTCTCCAGTGCCCCTATGGTGTACCACTGATGTTTCCTTTCCATGCGTGGTATGAAAATTCCCCGCTCATGTGGCACGAACTCAGCTAATCTTTTTGTCACCGTACTCATATGGAAGAGGATCTCTGACTGCTTTTCCGAATGAAGGTCTCGACGGTCATGCTATCAAGATGCTCTTCTATTTTGTGGTTGCATATGCGCTCGGACCTTGCGTAATGGAGGACTCACTGCCCTTAGTGATTCCTCCATTTTTCCTTTTTCCCACCACCTTGGCTGTTTGCCTCGGTTTTATCCTCCCCCATCTTAACTGAGATCTTAGGGAGGCTGTACCTGTGTTCGATTTCTACCTCTGGTATGTTGTACTATTCGTTTTAGCATTCCCAGTGGTTGAGGCTTGGTGGTAATGGGCAATCGGCATAACCATTTCTAATAATCGGTCATGCGACCGCTTTTGGTTCTGCCGATGTATCTTGGCGGCGTTATACAAGGTTGGATTGTTTGACATAATCCTCCAGGTCCTTTTCTTAGGACCTTTCTCTTGTATATGCCCGCATAGACTAGGATGTTTCCCTTGTATATTGTAACTTTAGACTACTTACGCCGTTTTCGGCCCAAGTAGCTCATCTTTGTAATGTTCGTCCTTGGAATAAAATGTTTACCTTTCTTGTTTAATCCCAAACTAAAGCATAATATTTCTTCATGTATCTTGCATTAACTGGATTCGTCATTTGCTCTCCATTTTCATCCACTAATATGTATGCTCCATTTGGCAATTTTGTCTGAACAATAAACGGGCCCTCCCAATTGGGGCTCCACTTTCCCATTCGGCCATCCTTCTGCTTGGGTGGCCATATAACTTTCCAAACTAAATCGCCAACTTCAAAACGTTTAACTCGGATTCTCTTATTGTACCAATCGGCCACAACATCTTTATTTTTCTGTAAATTCTTGAATGCTTCAACCCGATCGGAATTAACATCTAATAATTCATCCTTCATTGCTTGATCATATTATTCGGCTGAAGCTTGGTCTGCCTGGCTTGTCCTCAAAGTTGGCACTGTTATTTCGGCCGGCAGTACTGCATCCATCCCATAGGTCAGCCGAAATGGCGTAAACCCAGTGGCTGAAGTCTTGGCATTCCGATAGGCCCATAATGCTTCGAACAACTTTTCATGCCACTTCATTGGTTGGTCTTCAATCGTCTTTTTAGTAATTCCTATCAGCTTTTCGTTTGTGGCCTCTGGTTGCCCATTTCCTTGTGGATAATATGGGGATGAGTGGACAATCTTCATTCCATATTCGCCAGCAAAGGCCTTGACTTTGTCTCCAACAAACACGGTTCCTCTATCTGTTAAAATCGTCTGTAGAATTCCAAATCTAAAAATTAATTGTCTTTTAATAAATTCGATGACCTCTTCTTGAGAGATATTGACGTATGCTTGTGCTTCGGCCCATTTTGTAAAATAATATGTGGCCACTAAGACATCCTCATGTCTCTTTGAAGAAGAGGGATGAATTTTTCCAATAATATCCATAGCCCATCCTCGGAACGGCCATGGTTTAATCATAATATGTAACTCTTAGGCCGGTAACTTCTGAATCAGCCCATGCTTCTGGCAATCGCGACATCTTCTAGCATATCTTTCACAATCAGCTCCCATATTCGGCCAGTAGTATCCAACCGAATAATACTCCACTTTATTGATTTTCCAGCTCGATGCGTGCCACAAATTCCTTTGTGTACTTCGCCCATCACTCTCTTAGCGTATTCTTCTCCTACACACCGGAATAATATTCCATCAACAGCTCGCTTAAAGAGTAATCCTCCGATTATTATATAATCCATCACTTTCCACTTTTCGGCTGGGTTAACTTCGGCTGGATCTTCTAAGATTCGTGCTATTTCTTTAATCCATTCGACCTTCTCTATTTTGGCCAAACATATCTCAATATTACCCGCCTTCGGCATTATTTTATATCTTGCCGCATGTTGCGCTAATTCATTAGCCAATTCATTCTCTTTTCTCGGGATATACTATACATACACCTCATCAAATTCTTCTAATAAATCAATTACCTCTTCATACAATCCAATTAGCTGTGAGTTTTTAACAGAAAAATCCCCAAGTAATTGCTGAATAACCACCTGAGAACCTCCCTTGATTACTATGGCCTTGACCCTTCCTTTATCAACTGTCGTAATCCCGATATCAATGCATTATACTTCGCCTGATTGTTAGTGTAAGATATAGGCAATTGCACATAATATTTGTATACCTTGCCCTCCGGTATATGTAGTGTGAACCCTGCTCCAATACCTGAGGCTGCTTTAGATCCATCGAACATCATCGTCCACGGATGTAGGTATACTATTCCTACTTCGTCTCTTCATTTCGGCGGAACTTCCTCTTCGATACCGTCTGGTATCGGAGACATTGGATGGTCGGCCAGGAAGTCGGCTATAATTTTTCCTTTCATAGCCTTTAGTGTTGGTACCTTAAGTTCTACGCATTTAGTTTCATGGCCCATTTAGCTATTCTTTGGCTTCTGATCGGACCATTCATCATGATCTTAACTATAACAACTGAAGCCACCACCACTACTTGTCTCGGCTGAATATAATATTCCAGCTTTTGACAATCATGATATAGACTTGGGCACAATTTGTGAATCGGCGAATACCTGAGCTCTGCATCTTTAAGAATTCTGCTCAGATAGTAGATTGCTCAATCTCTACCTTCTTCGTCTTCTTGAGCAAATAATACTCCTATGGACTCTTCGGCCGTTGCTATATATAACTTTAACGGTCGGCCGAGGATTGGAGGAACCAACACAGGTGGACTGATTAAAGCTTGCTTTAATTGCTCAAAGGCTCTCTATTGGTCATCTCCCCTTTTGAATTCCTCTTCCTTCTTTAACCAAAGCAAATCGGTTAATAGCTTCACTTTCCCAGCTGCATTAGCTAAGAATCTCATCAGAAAACCGATCTGACCTAAGAATCTCTGCAGACTCTTCCAGTCATGAGGTGGTCTGGCTTCCTGGATAGCCTTGGTTTTGTTTGCATCTACCTTTATACCCTTGGTATGCACAAAAAACCCCAAGAAATTCCCTGCTTGTACTCCAAAAGCACACTTGGCTGGATTCATCTTGACTCCGTGTAACCTCATTCTTGCAAACACTATTCTTAAATCGGCCAAATGGCTCTCCACATCTTTGGATCGGACCATGTAATCATCAATGTAAACCTCCACGCAGTCTCCTATTAGGTCATGAAAGACATAATTCATTGCCCTTTGATATGTAGCCCCAACATTCTTAAAACCAAATGGCATAACCACCCATTCATAAATCCCAATGGCTCCAGGGCATCTGAATGCAGTCTTGTGTATATCTTGTTTGGCAATAAAGATTTGGTTATAACAAGAATAACCATCCATAAAAGATAACATTCACTGCTTTGCGGCCGAATCAATTAACAAATCAACAATGGGATCATATATTCATCTTTGGGAGTTGCTATATTGAGATTTCGGAAATCAATAGAAACCCTCAACTTCCCATTATTTTTTATTACAGGTACAATACTCGATAATCATTCTACATATTTAGCTGGCCTAACAAATCCGGCCGCTAACAATTTCTCTATTTCTTCATTAATCTTTGGGACGATTTCGGGCGCTGCCCTCCTGGTCAGTTGTTTATGCGGCCTGAAACCCTCCTTAATAGGTAACATGTGCTCTACAATCGACCTTTCTAAGCCAGGAATTTCTGTGTAATGCCAGGCAAAACAATCTTTGAACTCAATTAAGACCTCCTTAAATCTGCTGATCATGTGTTAATCCAGATTTGCACTGACTGGAATCTCTCTTGGATGCTCGTCTTTCCCAACATCGATCATTCTCAGAGGACCTTGTGCTTTGAAGTCCGGTGTCCGCTTTGGAATGGTGCCCATGAGTTCGCTCAATCTTGCCTTTTCATCCGCACGTTCGAGCTCGGCCGACTCGAACTCGGTTATCTCTTTGCTGCTTCATTCCATCATTTATCTTATTTCAAAATTGGTCGTGGGTCGGCCTGGTATCTCACTTCAAATCCAAAATCCGTCCAGTTACACTCAACAACCTCTGGGTATCGGTCCCCTACCACCACCATGAATGGTTGTATGGGTTACTCATATAACACCACATCAATTCGCCCGGCTGAGCTGACTGGCAATGGAGATTGATCTTCATCCACTTCTTCCACTATGCCATCGTTCTTCCAGAACCATATCTTTTGATGAAGGTTGATGGCGAACATCTTGCTGTATGGATCCAGCATCGGCCAAATAAAGCCGCATATGGAACCTCAGCATCTACTACGAAGAACATAGTCGGAATCGAGATCATTCCAACTGTCACGTCAACCAGTATACATCCTTCTGCCGCCGTCTGGGCTCCCACAAAACTCAACACCTTCATTCTAGTGGGTAGCAAAACCTCTCCAGTTCGGCCGATTTTGGCCAAAGTCGACAACAACATGATATTCACTGTCGCTCCTCCATCAATAAACATCCTTCTTAATGGCCTCCCATTTACCCAACCCTTAACATACAAAGGCCTCACATGTTGAGATATCTTTGTAGTAGAAGGTAAATGGTACTTGGATGAGTATCTGGGACGAAGGCCTCATATCCTTCTTCCAAAGTCTTCTCAACTTGGCTACCAACTTGGCGAAACAGAAGTCCACTACATGCTCTTCTTCGCCAAAGTATTCTCCTTCTTTTTGACAAAATACCACGGCTGGTTATGTATCGGACCAATACTCTTCATTATTTGCTGTGGTGATGCCTACCATGTTGGCACTTGATAATGGCCAGAAATATCCATTATTTTCAATCCATTTTCGTGTCTGAAACGGGGCATTTGATCGCATTCCGGTCTTATATTAAATAAGAAAGCAGTTGAATTGGATTGATTTATGCATAATTGAAAAAATAATAAGCTGGTATGAAAAATGCATAAATATGTAATTTTATTATACATTTATGTTAGAAAAATCCAAAAACATGAGAAAAAGAAAAGAAAAGAAAAAGGAATAAAAAAGATGGAAAAAGAAAATGAAATTCCACAAAAATACAAGTTTACAGGTATGACGCCAATCCAGACTTATGACGCCAATGTTCCGCGTCATTAGGAAGGTTTGCGTCATGAGCTGAAGAGCAAAGGACAACTGAAACAACCCTTTGACGTCAAACCAAAGGCATGACGCCAATGGATTGCGTCAAGGATGGAGTTCCAAGTCATTGAAGTCAACCCAGAAGGCTTGACGCAAACCAAACTTTGACGTCAAGTAAGCTTTGCACCTTTGACGTCAAAGGTTCCGCGTCATAGATCGAGTTCCACGTCGTAGGCTGCCAAGTTAGGGACATCCAAGCGTTTTCGAGCTGGAGTCCTATGACGCCGAACAACCCTTGACGTCAAGCACCTTCGCGTCATTACTGGGAGATCCGCGTTATGAGAGCTTCGACGTCAAGCACGTTTTAAGTCATGCAGGAAGCATGAGTTCCACGTCATCAATGCCCATGGGCCTAGGGTTTTGTGCCTATAAATAGGGCATGATCCCAAGGTGCTGGTGGTGACACACACATTAATTACTCCTGAAGGCAAGCTTTGGAGCTGATTCTCTTAGATAGTCTTAGTTATGTTTTATTTTTTTTGTATTATTTAATTTCTGTTCATAGCTTAGTTTAATTTTTGCCAGTTTCCTTTTTAATGTCAGCTTAGGATTAGTGTTAGTTAGCCAGTTTTACATTTATTTCCATTCGGAACCTTTGTTTTTCATTGTTTATGGTTTGAAACACCCATTAATGGTGTTATCAAACCCATTTATAAGAAAATGGGATTCAATCTTCTCTCATATCCCACAAAAATTAAATGGATATTCTAATCCATGGATTTTACTTTCTTTCTTTTTATTTTAACCATTTGGTCTTTATTTATTTTTTTTGATTAACTGACCCAAGTATGATTGATTATTTTATGGGTTTATGTTTAGAGGCATGAGTATAGGTTGTGGGTGTGAATTGTGCTTGCTGGTTTAGTTAGGTTGTTCTTTATTTGTTCATTTTCTAGTTTAAATGCGTGTTGGTTTTGTTCATTTTTAAGCACGATCGGACCATTAAGCTTAGAAATGCCTACAAACTGTATCTCCTGCATTTTCCTTCATTCTGGGTGCTTTCTGGAAAGGCTTTGATGCCAACCGCCCTATGACGCCAACCACGTTGAGGTCATAGGGCAGGTTTGACGTCAAAGCATTTCTGGCCCAAATATCATTACTACATTCTGGATTATGTTTGACGCCAACCACCCTTTGACGTCAACCAAGTTGAGGTCATGGGCAGGTTTGGCGTCATACATGTCGCCTTAAAAACTTTGCATACTGAAGGTGCTATGACGCCAACCACCCTTTGACTTCAACCAGGTTGAGGTCATAGGGTGTGTTTGGCGTCATAAGTGCTTTTCAGCCAAAAACTTGTTCCATGTTGTGTTTCCCGTCATGGCCCCACGGGTCATGACGCAATTCCCATGATCAATGACATGGAACCCCAAACTTTTGCATGTTATACTTATGCTCCTCATGACGCGGAACCCATGACGTGATCCTAGGATTACGTCATAATTTAGTGTTCCACGTCATGACCCTCCCTAATTTCACAGCAAAACTTCTAAGTCATGTATGACGCCAAACCTCTGTTTGACGCCAACCTTTGGCGTCATCGCTAAGGCTTTGCGTCATGAATGACCCCTTTCCAACCTGTTTGACGCCAACCCCATGACGCAATCCTAGGACCACGTCATGAGGTTGGTTGGCGTCAAATATCACCCATTTTCATCCAAAATCTTTATTCTATTATCTTTAACCCACCATTATGTTGCATCACTCACGTTTTAACCCCACGGGTTAAAATGTAATATTCCCAGTTGCAACATAAGGCGTTATGCTGCCAAAATTTTCACTCTCCATTTTCTCACTTAATTAATTGAAGCCTTGCATCACTAATTAAAGACCAAGATTAGCAATAATTAAGTTCAAAGATTATTTGGTGTAAGGAATTTTGTTCAATTCATCTTTAAAAGATTATTGTACAAAATTCATTTAATCTAAGCAGATAATCTGAACTATAATTATTAATTATGGAAAGAGAGATTATTTAGGTTAATGAATATTTATGGATCTAAATCCATAACCCTTGCATGAGAAACCAATGTCTCTCATTGTATGAAATGAGCAGTAAAAGATATCACAGAATAATGTTGGCGAACGGTCCCTTCACCGGGAAATGAAATAGCCCGCAGTCTGTATATTAATTACTGTTTGTTATTTTGCATGGTTTGGATAAAAATTGATGAGGTCAGGCGAACGGTCCTTTCACCGGGAAATGAAGTAGCCACTCAGCTAATTACTATCCAAATACAGTTTTATTTTCTTTATCTTAATTTTCAAATCCAAATTCTAATCTGTAATGTGAGTCAATTAATATCCGTCAATATTAGCTGATGAGTATTGCAGAGAGGAAACATGTAGGTTTTTATCTGAATTCGCAGACAGTAGAGGTCCAACTAGTAGCGACACTGCCATTATAGGGTTTCTGCTGTCTACATTCATCCCATCTGAGTAAGCGGGAAATTGGATAGCAGATGTTTGCAGTCCACCCGATTATTCTGCCATCAACTTTTGGCCTCACGGTTGCCTCATAGTTGTGTCTCATGTTCTGTCTAAACCCACCTTATATTTTGTGTTAATTTTATTTTACACTTCCTTATAAAATTATGCATGATAATATTATGTAACTATTGTGGTCAAACTATTTTGGGATCATTCCCTTGGACATAGGAGTCTTGATTTAAATAAGCTGTTTCATAATCAATTTCCAACAAAAATTCATTTATAAAATCCAGATCAAAGTAAGGGATAAATTCCACAGTTATGACTAATTCACATTCGACTGGGGGTTGATTTTGGGAAATTAGAAGCAGGTCAGCGATTAGGTCTCACCTAGACTGAAAGGATTTGTATTTTAATTGAGAGTCTAGTACCTGTTTAGGGAATCATTTTCAAACATCTATTATTTTTCCAAAATTGCTTTGTGTTGGAAATCTAGTATTAATTATTGCACCGAGATGGGGTCCACTTGAATTCAAATACAGTGTAATAAATAATTCTAGAGGAACACCACTTAGGCCTTGGTCATTTTTTAAGATGGGGTTGAGTTTCTTTCAACTGCTATCCTCTTCTGCCAGAGCCTATTTTTGAGTCTTGAGTGAGTGCATCCGGAACAAACTGTTTTATTAGTTTGTTTCATTAGTTTGTATCTCATAACCACCTGGGAGTAGGTAAACACTGCGAGCGGCTTACTGATGACCGGGAATTCTTGATCTGCATCCGGTCATTAAGACTGGGGGCTCTCATTTACTACAAGTATGATGCTTTTAAAACCTCCGAGTGATGGGATTTTAAATGCTTTCTTTACCGCTTTCTTTTAAATGCTTTTATAGAGGTCACTCAGATGTATTGAGAGAACTTCTAATTGCTACTAGGAATGGGAGTTATGGAATAGTTCAGGGCTTGATTTAAATCTTTGGGTGTGACCGGGGGAATGATGGGAGTACTTGGCATTTCAACTAATGATTTGTCAGGTGTTGCTTGTCCACCACATATGACTATCATACTCCTGCAAGGCATTGCAAAGGGAGTTATGAGTTTGTGGTATCTTAGAATTTGTTGTCTTAAGAGCATGTAAACCTCTACTGTAAGTAGCTATCTGTTAAAGGGAACATAGTATAGGAGCATGAGAGTTAGCTAACTGAACGGATTATCCCAAATAAAGATCTGTGTAACAAAATGGAAGTTTAATTGTGTTTCATCTGAATCTTGCCCAAATTTTTATTATTTTCTTCCTGTTCCTTCTGTCTCATTTTTAAATTTGCTTTCTTAGAATAATTTTAACTGTTTTCTTAGATTTAATTTAATTGCTTCTTTAGAATAAATTTAATTCGCTTTCTAGAACAATTGTACCTGCTTTATTCTACTGCTTTCATAGTTTAGATTAGATTCAGTCATGTAGTTGTTAGTCCAACTCCAAAACTGATTAGAGCAATACGAGTGAAAAATCTAGTAAAACGGTGTGGGACCTGCTTCTATCGCACATCCTCCCGTGAACGATCCGGTCTTACTAAAAATTACTGCAATTTTTGACACCGTGCGCTTTCGGGCCACAGTTTCCTACATGAGTATATAAAAACGTGACAACCTATAAACATATCCCTAATCCCAATTCCATCTTCATAATTGGTTTCATTAAATAAAATTAAACCGGGATTATATTCTTTTCAGAAAATACTCATATAGTGGGAAATTGTCAAAAAGTTTCAGCACTAGATCCGAAGTCGAACTTGAATTGCCCAATTGAAAGAGTCTCATTATTCGGGACAATGGATGTTTTAGGTTTCCATTCCCTTGTTCGGACTAGTCTAGGCTTCCATTCTTCTTCTATCTCTCCCAGATCATCGTCGGCCCGGAGCTCTTTCTGTTTCGGCTGAATTCTGTTTTATGTTTCAGCCGATCTTCATTGTTCTTCGGCTTATACGTTCTCTGCTTCATGCTTTCGGCTGACTTGAGACGAGCCGAAAACATCTTGCTTAATATTCTTCCCTCAGAAAAAGAATCATCATTTGGGAAGTCTTCTTCTATGTGCATTATTTCGTACTCTTCTTCCTGTGCCGCGACCGCTTTCAACCGTTGCATTCTCCTTCTGAAAGTGCGATATGATCCCTTCCCTTTTGAGGTAATCATATCATTTGCCCTCCAAGATGGAGTTTCAAATCGGTTCTGGCCGAAATGCCCTCGCTTTGGAGAGTTTTGCACCCATTGACCACCCTGAGTATTAGCAGGTGGTCTCCTGAACCATTTCATTGCCGGAGATACAGCTTCATCAGGAACTGTAATATGTATTACAGTTTTCCCATTCTTTTTATCAGCTGTTAGCTTGATCTCCGAGTCCCAACCATTAGTGATTATTTTCAAAGTCAGTTTTTCTCTTCCTTCTTTAAAGTCCGACTTTTTTTCTCCTTCCGACTGTTTAATCCATTCCTTGACCTCATAATCACCCAGTCGGTCGAAAACATCTGATACCTTCTCTTTCCCCTTCTGGGGTGAACCCAATCGTCTCCACACTCCTGCCTTCTTCTGACCCGATGGCTGTTCTCCCAGCCGATCGCGTACAGACCCCTTGCTGGTTGATGACTGATCCCCTAGTCGATTATGAGCAGACTTCTTATGATCAGGATGTACCATCACCATATTAGCAACTGGGAATGGGTTCTTATCAATGACCATCAATCTATCTGGGAATTTCAGCTTCCCATTATCAATATGCTTCTAGACCATCTTCCTAAAATGTCCGCAGACTGCAGTGGTATGGGTGGCAGATGTATGAAATTTACACCACCCAGCCTCCATCTGTTGCTTTGTCGGCTGTGGATGATTTTTCTTGAACTCAAAGAGTCCATTCTTTAAACAATAATCAAAGATTTTGTCCATCCGAGAAAGATCAAAAGTATAAAATCTTTGAGATTCATCTCTAACTTCACCCTCTTTTTCCTTTCCTCTCACTGGCCTGAGGGCTGCACAAGTCATAGGCTTCTCTATTACTAACTCGGCTCTTGTTACTTTTGCTAAGGCAGACACATCATCCATATCAAACTCTTCGCCAACCTCACACCTATCCAGAGACTTTGCAAAGGATGCAGCGGATTGGATGGCCTGAGATCTCCCGCCTTGACTTCGGCTTGACTTAAAAGCCGCTTGTTCTGCCAGGTAAGTTTCCATCCTTATTGCTTCGGCCGTTAATTCGGCCACCGTCTTTGGTCTTGTTACCATTAATCTATCCTTGATAGCAAACTTGAGATTTTGCTTCAAAATCTGAATATATTCATGCTCTGGCAACATCGTCTTCATTTGAGCTTTGAAGGCATAGAACCTCTCCAAAAACTCATTAACCATTTCTCCTGCTTTCTGCTTGGTAGAGGTTAGGTCCACAACTGATACCTCAGGGCTAGTATTATAGAATCGGTCATGAAATAACCGCTCCATTTCTGCCCAGGTATTAATTGATCCTGGTGGTAAATTAATATACCATTCTAACGCTGGACCAGTAAGCGACAAACTAAACAAAATCAACTTGTGGAAATCGTTCTGTGCTATTCTGGTGCACTGAGCTGTGAACCGGCCGATATGTTCAATCGTCGATTGGCCGACTTCTCCTAAAAACGTATTGAAATCAGGAACCTTGATCCCTCTAGGCAACGGATATTGCTCTTCTATGTAATCAGGATAAGGTTTCCTATACATCGGTCGATTTTCCTGACAGATTAGATTTCCGAATTGAGTACGAATGATCTCTGCTATAAGCTCTATCAACCGATTGCGGTTGATTCTGCTGCAATGGTGGATACTGTTGTTGTACCACTGGAGCAGTTGGTTGCGCTACTGGCTGAGGTGGCTGATACTGTTGCTGCTCATACCTAGGTTGAGGCGGGACATAAGGTCGTGGTCCCTGCCCTCCTAGCGGCCGATAGGCCTGCTGTTGATAATTACCATGAGGATTTTGAGGAGCAGGCGGTTGATTTGGAACCATCGGAGGTGGATTCTGCACCACCTGTGCGTTCTGAACTCCACACGGATACATATTCCGGGCGAGTTTAGCTCTGAACATTGCTGGCATTGCTGCCGGTATATTTCCTTCAATCTGACGCATTGAGTTCGTAACCGCCGCTTCAACCATGAATTGAACATGATTGCGAAACCGCGAGGTTAGATCATCATGCGAAAATTCCTGAGATTTAAAATCCCAGGTCCTGCAAATCCTGGAAGAAAATCGCCTGGATTTGCTGTATTGTCTTCATGAATTTGCGGCAAATCGGTTCTCACCGCCGTGTTAACCGCCAGAGTTGCATGTGGATCAACTGTCATTGTGAATGTGTGTCCAACAGGGCGTGCCACTGTTTCGCTACCGGTGAGCCAAGGACCTTTTTTTCCTCAAGGAATGCTATCAGAAATGGATCAAACCAATTACGGGTCCGGAAAAATTAAGAACGCGCCCAAACTTGACGGAATTTCAATATATTTCAATGGCAAAGCTGGATACAATGGAAAATCTACCGGTTGCTAAGAAACAACAGCTGATTATCCGGAAAAGAACTACCAAACTACCGGTTGTTAAGAAACAACGGTGGATTTGGAGAAAGTAACCGCTACAACTAGGCTAGAATCTAGGAAAGCTAGTAAAGGAAAGGAGTAAAGAAAGCAGTAAAAGATACAATGAAGTAAATTGACATAAAGGAAATTTGGGGTGGATTGGTCTCTTTTGATTCTGTGCTCGACATCCCCTATTTATAGCCGGAGCTCAATAACCCTCCCCGGCTGCCCTTTGAGCCGATTGAAATTCCTTTCCTTTCAGCTGCCTTTTCTTTCACCAATCTTCGGCCGGCTCCTTCACCCCCGAAGCTTAGGCTTGTTTGGACTTTCCCTCATGTTTTTCACTCTTCTTCTTCCTAGCCTAATGGTCTGGCCCAATTGCCTAGCCCAATCTTAGCCCATTCAGCTTTATGGCTACAACAGTTGTAATAAAATATAGTGTGTTGACTTGTAATAAAATAATTTTTTGCATTCATAAAATTAAAATTCAATACATTACTTAATATTTTGCGTATACTGGGTATTTCAAGTCACATTGGACTCATTAATCACTCGGTGATTTAATGAGCATTGAAGAGTTGCCTCTACCAAAGCAGAATTCTGCATACAAGGCTCGAACAGAAGAACTTTGCTTAAGCTACCAGAGCCACATGCCAAATGAGTGGCCAACTGCGTTTGCTCATTCAATACATTACTTAATTAGTTAGTCATACTAATTACCACTCAAACTAATTGTAGTATTTGATAAATATAAAATATATATTTTTTCAAAATAATATTTTCTATAAGAGTCCGAACACGCAGTGCCATGGCAGGTACTGACAATAATCTTTTATGCCAGCCGCCAAAATTCCTCAACTTTTGTACCCGAAAAGGCATAAACACCCCTGGTTCGTGGTGTGGTTCGTCTACGAACCGGGTTAATAACCACGAACCATGGGATTAATTAGTAAAGGTGATTAAGGAAGCATGGTTCGTCGTCAAAGTTGTGGACCGGAGACGAACCGCTGCCATTGACGACGAACCATGGCCCCACGTGGCAATGTGGGTTCGTCTTTAGTCGACCATTACGCACGACGACCCACCCACAGACCACGCACCATGCCCTATTATTATTACTCATTAATTTTTATTATAAAATCAATTTAATCCAATCATATTTATTATTATTATTTTAATTAATACTCTTAAAATGACAATATTTATTGTATTATAATTAATGAAGTATTATGGAAATATAATTATTTTAATTTTCCGTCTACAAATATTATAAAATCTATTATAACAAAATAATAATTATAAGTTTTATGTATTATTAATATTATATTGTTATTATTAATATTATTATTATTATCATTATTATTAATATTCTTTTACTATTGTTTGTATAATAATTATTATAATGTATTTATAGTTTTAATACTCCTAAATATTAAAATCTATTTATACTTTCTCCGTTCCTTTTTATTTGACATGGTAGGAGTTTTGTTACTGTGCATTGAGTAACTTTGATAGGACTTCATGTATACAGTTATATAGATGAAGAAATAGTCAAACCTTTTTAATAGTAATAAAATATTAATAATAATGATAATATTTATTCCATTGCAGTGCACCCACGCCGACGAGTCGAACACCATCACCATGGGTGCCTACTCTTACGTCTCGGAGCTCTGGAAGAAGAAGCAATCCGATGTCATGCGCTTCATACTTGGGGTTCGTTGTTGGGAGTATCGTCAGCTTCCCGCCGGCGTCCGCGTCACCCACCCTACTCGCCCCGACAAGGCAAGACGCCTCGGCTACAAGGCAAAACAGGGGTATGTGGTTTACCGTGTCCGTGTTAGACGTGGTGGAAGGAAGAGGCCAGTTCCAAAGGGGATTGTACATGGGAGGCCCACCAACCAGGGTGTTACTCAGCTGGGATTCCTGCGCAGCAAGAGTTCCGTGGTGGAGGAACGTGGTGGCAGGAAACGTGGGGGCATTAGGGTTCGTTGTTGGGAGTATCGTCAGCTTCCCGCCGGCTTCGCGTCACCCACCCTACTCGCCCCGATAAGGCAGGACGCTTCGGCTACAAGGCAAAACAGGGGTATGTGGTTTACCGTGTCCGTGTTAGACGTGGTGGAAGGAAGAGGCCAGTTCCAAAGGGGATTGTAAATGGGAGGCCCACCAACCAGGGTGTTACTCAGCTGGAACTCCTGCGCAGCAAGAGTTCCGTGGTGGAGGAACGTGGTGGCAGGAAGCGTGGGGGCATTAGGGTTCGTTGTTGGGAGTACCGTCAGCTTCCCGCCGGCTTCCGCGTCACCCACCCTACTCGCCCCGATAAGGCAGGACGCTTCGGCTACAAGGCAAAACAGGGGTATGTGGTTTACCGTGTCCGTGTTAGACGTGGTGGAAGGAAGAGGCCAGTTCCAAAGGGGATTGTACATGGGAGGCCCACCAACCAGGGTGTTACTCAGCTGGGATTCCTGCGCAGCAAGAGTTCCGTGGTGGAGGAACGTGGTGGCAGGAAACGTGGGGGCATTAGGGTTCGTTGTTGGGAGTACCGTCAGCTTCCCGCCGGCTTCCGCGGCACCCACCCTACTCGCCCCGATAAGGCAGGACGCTTCGGCTACAAGGCAAAACAGGGGTATGTGGTTTACCGTGTCCGTGTTAGACGTGGTGGAAGGAAGAGGCCAGTTCCAAAGGGGATTGTAAATAGGAGGCCCACCAACCAGGGTGTTACTCAGCTGGAATTCCTGCGCAGCAAGAGTTCCGTGGTGGAGGAACGTGGTGGCAGGAAGCGTGGGGGCATTAGGGTTCGTTGTTGGGAGTACCGTCAGCTTCCCGCCGGCTTCCGCGTCACCCACCCTACTCGCCCCGATAAGGCAGGACGCTTCGGCTACAAGGCAAAACAGGGGTACGTGGTTTACCGTGTCCGTGTTAGACGTGGTGGAAGGAAGAGGCCAGTTCCAAAGGGGATTGTACATGGGAGGCCCACCAACCAGGGTGTTACTCAGCTGGAATTCCTGCGCAGCAAGAGTTCCGTGGTGGAGGAACGTGGTGGCAGGAAACGTGGGGGCATTAGGGTTCGTTGTTGGGAGTACCGTCAGCTTCCCGCCGGCGTCCGCGGCACCCACCCTACTCGCCCCGATAAGGCAAGACGTCTCGGCTACAAGGCAAAACAGGGGTATGTGGTTTACCGTGTCCGTGTTAGACGTGGTGGAAGGAGGAGGCCAATTCCAAAGGAGATTGTACATGGTAAGCAAAAATTATTATTATTATGAATAAATAATAGCAAAAATTTATACATTATTATTATTAATTTAATAATAGCAAAAATTATTTTGACTATATTTATTACTTTCTCTTTTGTTATAATAATAAATATTTTTGATTAATAATTTTCTCTAATAATATTGTAACAAACATAAAATAATTGTAACTATGAAAGGATTATATTATCATTAATAATTGTCTACTGAAAGGCGTCGTGTATGCCCAAATTTCAACTTGCCGCCACCCCATCCACCATCCCCTCCAGCTCTTTGAATCTGCAAGGCCATACTCAATGTCCCGAGAGGAGTAATATTTGGAATGTCATAGTCATCACATTCTTCATGATGCAGTTATTGTGCTTCCAATGACGGTCCTTACCAATGCCGCCCATGCCAAATGTTGTATTTTCCAATACCTTCCAATTTCTGATTCGGACAAAATTGATAGGCCATACTAAATGTTCCCGAAAGGAGTAATTTTTTTAATGTCACGACCGCAACAGTAACGTTGATGTTGTGACCGTGCTTACCGTTGATGCATGCCCAGTGTTTCACAACATCAACATTCACCATGATGTGGCGCTTGTGATTCCGAATGTGGCACTCTTACCTATACCTCCCATTCCACTGAAATGGAACTGCCGACTTACAACACTAACCTGCAGTTAAGCATCCAGAATATATAAATCATTAGAATGAATAATAATAATAATAATAATAATAATAATAATAATAATAATAATAATAATAATAATAATAAATAATAATAATAATAATAATAATAATAATAAACCATTAGATTTGTTATGTGAAAAACTGTAAAATTACCTCTAGTGAATCATTGTTGGGAATTCATCCTAGTAGCTCAATTTAACTCCCTTCGTTGATTACTCTCTGCAGCCTTCTGCACCATATGCAACCAAAATAAATGGTGCTATCTACGGTGCTGGTGGCTATGATGGGGACTGCAGAATTTTATCCTCTCGGAAAGCCGATTGTTCAAGCTCTGTGATGTAAGATTTGAGCTTGATGCACGCCCCGTGTTTAACCTGTCGCAACACGACCGTTGTGGGACAGGCTATACTCTTGCTACACGAAAGGAGTAATATTTGGAATGTCACGATCACTACATTCATCCTGATGTAGTGATTGTGCTTCCAATTAGGGTCATTACCAATGCCGCCCATTCCAAATACGTTCAAATGTTGTATCTCCAGCCACTGAAGTTGAACACCAAAACCCTGAATTGGAGGAGTCTTCTCAAATTGAAAGAGATTTGGAATTGCATAGATGCATGGACATAGGGTCCTCCATCTACCTATCCCCAACAGTTAAATTGAGGGGTAATACCACACACCAAGGCTTGCCCCTCTGAATGTTCTACGGTCCTAGTGCACCCGCTCCCATTTTGACCGGTAAGCAATGGGAGGTGGATCGAACCGTCGTCATTACCAATGCCGCCCAGGCCAATGTTGTTGTTACAAACGTGGCGACCATGTCCAAATGTTGTATTTGGGCAATACCTACAAGTAATCATTACAAAATAATATTAATAACGGCGATCAATACATTTTTGTAAAGTTAATGCTAATAATATGAATAGTAATAATGAAATTAATACGACTAATACCACTCTGGCCGCCTGAGTTTATATTGTGATCAATCCGCTGCTATCCTTTTCCCATGGCATCTCGCGATTTGGCCACTGAACCGCCCAATTTCCTTTGGAATGTCGTGTATGCCCAATTTTCAACTTGCCGCCTCCCCATCCACTATCTTCGGCAGCTCTTTGTATTCGTAGGTCATTCTCAACATTCCGAAAGGAGTAATATCCGGAATGTGACGACCGCAGCATTCACCCTGATGCGACGCTTGTGATTCCGAACGTGGCACTCTTACCTATACCTCCCATTCCCCTGAAGTGGAACTACGAAATGTCGACGTCCCATGTGGCAAAATTTACCCAATCTCCGAAATGACCTACAGTTATCATAGAAAACATTGTGCACAATATGATATTAGTACGCGGCCAAACAATAATAATAATAATAACAGTTAAGAAGACGCGCGCTAATTTTCTTTATCCAAAGGACATACTTATTTCTAGGTGGACACCACGCTAATGCTTGCCCCTCCGAGTGTGGTCATTCTGGACCTTCCACGGGGATAATGCCGACTTTAATTTTTCCTTCATGTCACTCCGATTATACTCTTACCTATACCTCCCATACCAACTGAAATCGATGTACGAACTTGCAACAGTAACCTGTAGTTGAACATACAAAATATCTAAGCTAATAGGCTTACTAATAATCGTAAAAACTGTGAACGAATATATAAGACAATAACGATAATAATAATAATAATGATTTGGAATGGTAATTACTGTTGTACCAATTGCATTTCTTCTCCCTATGTTCAACCTCTCTCAACCTCCCTACACAAAAGGAGTAAAATTTGGAATGTCGACTCATAGTGTTTCTTCTCCCGATGCCCCTTTATTATGTCGGGCCGTAATGTTTCTTCTCCCTATGCTCAACCTCTCTCAGCCGACTGCTCTCTTTCCTCCATCTCCCTATTCCCAACGGTTTCACGTGTTTCTACGTTTCCCCGTACACGCGTTGCCAAATCTATCTCTACAATAATTTTCTGAACGGACATTACCAATGCCGCCCAATCCAAGTGTGACGCGTGTGAGTCGAAGTGTAGCCATTACCAATGCCGCCCAGGCCAAAGTTGTCTTTTCGAATGCCGCTCATGTCCAATTGTTGTATTTGGACAATACCTACAGGTAAACATTACAAAATATTATTAATAATGGCGATCTAAAAAATTTAATTAATATTAATGCTAATAATATGAATAGTAATAATACGAAATCAGTCACAATAAATTATTGATAATATTATTATCAATATTATCAATAATTATCAATAATTATTAAAAAAAATTAACCATTATTATCAGTAATGGTAACTTATTACCATTATTGATAATGGTAAATTAATACTCATAATTTACCATTATTAATAAAAAAAATGATAAAAAATTACCCAACATTTTTATAATTAATAAAATAATTAGAATTAATAATTAATATATAATATTATTATCATTTTCAGAACTATTTAATAATTAATAATATGAAAAATTTGAGGCGGGTGCAAAACTATAGGGTTAAGGGTTTAGGGTTAGGGTTTAATTTTTAGGGTTTAGGGCTTAGGGTTTAGGGTTTAGGGTTTACGGTTTAATTTTTAGGGTTTAGGGTTTAGGGTTTAGGGTTTAGGGTTTAAGGATAAGGGCGGAAATACCACTTTTTCAAAAAAATTGGGGAGGGGCGCGAAAATTGAGGGTGGGCCGTGTACGACCCATGCGGTTCGTGCACGACCCACGGGTTCGTACACGAACCGCCTGGGCCGTACACGGCCCACCGGTTCGTATACCCGGGTTCGCGACTCATAAGTTCGCGAACCCACCTTTTTCCCCCACTTTCTCTTTTCTTTTCTTCTCTTCTCCACTTTCCCTTCGGCGGTTACTCCGGCGATTATCCGGCGATTTCTCTTGCAAAATGGACGACACCATTCCGGCGGATCTCTCGTGGGCATTGGGAGAGACGGAGGCGGGCAATGATGCGCGTGGGAGCCAGGCGGGCGGAGAGGGCGGCGGCGCCGGCACGAGCGGCGGCAACGTGGGCGGGACCGGGCCATCTTCGGCCGCCGCGCCGCCGGCCAGGGAAGCGGCGGTGCTTCTGCCACCCTCCGGCAATGATCCCCGACGGGTTAGGCTTATTAGTATTTTTTAATTTTTTAATTTTTTGTTATACCATTACTTAATTATTTAATTGTGTGAATTTTGGTGAATTATTATTTTTATGTTTAATTGTGTTGATATTGTTGGATTAGCTTTTCATGTATGTTCACGAGCTTCTGATTAATTGATCATTGTTAGTTTAGGGTTTAGGGTTTAGAGTTTTAATTATTTAATTGTGTGAATTTTGTTGAATTATTATTTTTATGTTTGATTATGTTGATATTGTTGGATTAGCTATTCATTATTGTTCACAATATTTTGATTAATTGATCATTGTTAGTTTAGGGTTTAGGGTGTTTGATGATTATATTGTGGTATTTTTTGTTAGTTTAATTGATCATTGATAGTTTAGAACTGAATTAATTGGCCGCGATCCTAAATATGGTCGAAAATCAACGGTTCGTTTGATTATTAATCTACTTAATTGTAAATAGTCATTATGTAACGAATTTTATAATAAAACTAGGTTTTTCACCCGTGCTCCGCGCACGGGTATTAATTTTTTTAATTTAATACAAACTAATATACTCGATTATTTTAAATATTCAATTAAATATTATATGTATAATTAAATATATTAATTATATAAATAGAAATACTCAATTTATTAATTACCACCCCTACTATTATTTTAATATTATTTTATTAAAATAGAAAACTTATTTTTATTATTTTAATATTCAATTTCTTATTTTTATTAAAATATAAATTGAAAATTTTGATGCATATTAATATTATAATATTATTAAAATAAAATGTTTAATTATTTAAGTATATTTGAAAATGTTTGATTAAATTAATAAAATGTTTGATAAATTAACACTACTATAATAATAATAATAATAAAATGGTTGATTGGTGAATTGAGTGTTTAACGGGAGGATCAATCCTTTTTATAAATTATAGGGAGATTGGTGGTACGTGAGACAGGGTTGCCAGGGGTCTTCCCCTCACTTGGGCACCTACACGCGTCAGAGGACGCTTGTGCCGGAGATTGAGAGCGTACTTAGAGAGGCCGATCCTGACGGTTTGGAGGAGCTCCGCCGATCATGCTTCGGCCATTTGTTCCGACCGAGGTGGCATCGTGGCACCATTTCAGGGCTTGCCCTGAACGAGCTTTTGGCTCGGGAGGTAGTATTTCACCCCGTCCCGAAGGAGACGAAGGTGGTGGATTGGCATATGGGGAGCGACGATGAGGTTTGGTTTAGGGTTGGCGGCCGATTCATACGGTACGGGAGAGAGCAGCACGCGATTATGACAGGGCTCCGATTCACTGCGACTACAGATTTTCAGCTTTTTAGTCGGGACCCTTTACCGCCCGATAGTGCTGGGGCTAGGTACGCTCGGGTTTTTAGGGAGCATACGACAAATTGGTGCCGGGATCAGTTTGCCACTGGGGGGGCGTTCAGGGATAGGCCCGGCGATGCCCTGAAGCTCGCGAGGGTGATAGTGGCCTTCCACATGATAATAGGGCACGATCCACAGGCGCGCACTCCTGATCCATGGATGTGGCGACTCGTGGAGGACACAGCGGCGTGGGAGGCCTTTCCGTGGGGACTCCTGTCATGGCAGGTTACGCGCGCGGGCATCAGACAGTACCCGAGGGCGAGGCTCGGGCACCGTGGCTCAGCGCATTTTTACGGTTGCAGCTACGCTCTTTGGGTAAGCTAACAACTCTTGCAAATGTTGTATATTTTTGTGTAGCCTTGATCACACTGTTATTGTGTTGATGTATTTAAATTTATGGCGTGTCAGGTGTGGGCGGTTGAGTCGATACCACAGCTGCATACGTGGACGCGGGTTAAGTTCATATCTGACCCGGAGGCACAGCGACCACGGATGACGAGGTGGGAGTTCGACGCAAAATGGTCGCAGCAGTCATGGGGCCAGGCGTTCGATTACGAGGTTAGTATGAGTAACTGTGTTTACCTTCCCTTCATTTTTTTATTCTTTATTCATTCCATGCGCGAGATTACGAATTATAATTTTTTATTAATTCACTGCAGGATGTTCACATTGTTGAGATTCTGCCGGCGACCGATGTGGAGAGGCGCGAGCCTTATATGGCCGATGTGGATGCCCCTATCCCGCCGGGGTTAGTATGGATCCCGTTCCTCCAGCGCAAGCGTGCAGCAGCTGGGGGCAGTGGCGGCAGGAGGGTTCGGCGGAAGAAGGGTGGTGACCGGAGGCGACGTGGACGGGGCCGCGAGACATCGCCATCAGATGGGTCGGGCAGCAGTGGCTCCGACTCAGACGGGGGTCCCGAGCAGCAGGGGGGACACGGCAGTGAGCCGCAGGGGGGTATACATTCACCCCGTCCACATGAGGGTGTTGATGCCGAGCCTCCACCACACGCCGCGAGTGTACCTCTTCAGCCTCCCGGTCGGGATGACCAGACATTATTGGCCGCGATCGCTGATATGGTCGCTCAGACAGAGCGGCGCTTGTTGGATGAGCAGGCTCGGCGGCAGGCAGAGTATGAGGGGCGGTTGCTTACCCTTTTGCAGCAGGCCGTGGCGTCCATCCGTCAGGAGCAGCAGCGGTCGGTGAAGGAAATGCGCGGAGAGGTACAGCGGTCGGTGAACGCATTCATGGAGAAGTACATGCGTTTTCGCGGCACAGCTGCCCCATCTTCGACAGTCCCGCCTGTCAGTGCGCCTACCGAGGGACTTCAGCCCTCGGATGAGAGGGTGGGTGCGGAGGGCCAGCCGGCTGGACCCGCTGCCGCAGGAGCAGCGACCGATGCTGACATGCAGCGCAGAGTTGCAGAGGTGGCAGCGGTCCGGCCTACCGTCGAGCGTGTGTCGTCTGAGTCGCGGGATGTGAGCGATTCACCGTTACGTCACGAGGCTGAGCCACACACGCCGCATACCAGTGGCGGTCCAGCTCACACGCCGATTTCACAGTCTGGTATGTCTTTGATTCTGTATTGTAATTTTTGCACAGTCCTTTATTATTACTATGTTTCTCGTTCACAATTTTATTTTTCTAACTGCGCTTACATACATTTTGATGCGCTGAACCGATGCAGGCGCTCCTTCAGCCAGTTCGCCGACACGGAGTGTCGAGCCAGTTCCCACTTGTGCCCCACAGCCAGGTATTAGTATGAATTTTTGGTTGCAATATTTTGTCCGGTTGTTGCAAATGATATATTTTGCACCTCGTTTACTAATCCGTCGCATTACTCTTACCTGCATTTCGACCGCTAAAACTATGCAGGTATGCCTTCGCACAGTTCACCTAGAGGGGGTGGAACGGCAGGACCGAGTACGCATGTGCAGCCTGATGACACAGGTACGTGAACTAATCTATTTATCACCAAAATGAATTGTTTTTAATTAGTTGTCGTTATAGTGGCTTATAAGTAGTTGACTTGTTTTACCTCTTTTGCAGCAACACCTGTGCCTACCACTGGACCCCGGCTGTACCCACTCGGTCCCGACAGCATTGTGACCATACGCACCCCTGGTTCTGTGGACTCTGTCCAGTTCCGTAAGGGACGCCGCGGGCGCTTATCCCATAGATTGCTGAGCCCTTACCTACCCCTGGAGCGTAGGCGCGGTAATGCGGATCAGGCGGCATTTATCGCATACCGTGAAGCCAAGGAAGCTGCCCCGTAAGTGTTTATGACAAAATTATTTACATTCATTCACCGCAATTACGTGTCTAATAGCTGCCCTTTTGTATAGTGTGAACGTCGGTTGGTGGCATCTAGTAGGGCCCTCCTTTTTTGAGACATGGTGTGACATCTTAAAATTCCTCGAGTCCGATGTAAGTCAATCTACATTTTTCATTTAGCTACATAAAAGTGACACCATGCTCGAAAACACATATTGACATTCCTGTTTCAGCACATCGATGCGTATCTCGGCATTCTCCAGTTTTCACCCGGCTGGCTGGGAGTACCGCCCCTTAGGGATTACAAGTACGCCATCATGGACGTCGACTTTCTGGTTCGTCTAGCTATGCCCATCTAGTAAGAATAATCTTTTGTATTGTTGCAAATTGATTATATAAGTTCATATTTCAATTTATTCCAATAGGACACACTGATACGCGAGTGTTGGGATGGCCTTCGGTCCCGGATGACCGACTCGCATACTGCATTCTTCAAGTTGTACGTTACGGGGGCAGCTCCTAGTTGGGGGTCCACGGCAGACTGGTCAGAGTTAGATGAGGTTTGTGGAAATTACATTTTAATTGCATAATTTTAATAATTAGATTACCGACACTCTAATGATCCTGTTTTTTGCTACGTACAGATTATCTGCCCATACAACCCAGGGGGTCACTGGGCTATCGTACGGCTGCGACTCCAGGCGCAGACGATTGTTCTACACGATAGCCTCGTCCCAGATGTAGATTTGAAACCAGATGTGGCCAGGGACCGAGCGCAGAAGATGTGGGTGTTGCGGAAGTTATTGCCGGAGATGCTGTCTCGCACTGGCTACTATGATCGTCGTAGCGGCGCTGTTTGCTCCCCCACCTGGGATTTCAAGTTCGCTCGCAAGGAGGCAGTCATCGAGCAGACCGACAGCGTCTCGTGCGGCCCGATTGCACTGTTCACTGCAGCCTGTATCGTCCGTGGCCGTTTCCCGGGTGATTATCCAGATGCTTGGGCCATGCGACAGAGCCAGGCTTTCGATGTGTGGCGCTTCAGTGCAGACCCGGACCAGGGCCCCACACGCACTGCGGCTCTCGCACCCCCAGCCCGGGGTTTGTTTGATATTGTATCGGAGACTTAGGTGTTTTTTTGATATTTTGTGCACTTTTCACGCATTATTATTTGGAGATATTTTGTGAGGATGTACAGTTCACGTTTCAAGTATTTTATGCACCACATATATTATTGTTACCCAATTCACGTATTATCGAATATTATCGAATCGAATCGAATTATTCTATAAGGTAATTTAATTATTAAACTTAAATATTTAATTTGATTTATAGATCAAATTTAATATTTTGATATTATATATAAATATAGTTATATTAACTAGTAAATATAGTCACTAAAATTAAAATTTTAAATTATTTAACTATATAAATTTATATATTTATATATAATTTTAATATAAAATCGAATATCGAATCGAATCAAATATTAATCGAAACATAAAATTCCGAATAATTTCGAATCGAATCAAATCGAACCAAAAATATTTGATTCCTTTACAACCCTAACTAGTAATACGGAGCTGGGCTGTTTAAGTCTGGGAAAATTAAACAATTCGCTTCATCGTGTCCCGCGCCACCACATGATGTACATAAGTGTGGAATGGTTGGTCGGTACTCGGATGGACCGGCGACATCGGCGCTCGGGCCAGGACACCTCTTCCAATTATGGCCCACCGCCCCACACACACTGCAGGTTTGCCGCCTTCTGTAATTCCTAGCTCCTTCTGCCCCCGATGGAATCCGACTTTGTTTCGGTCGACCAGCCTGCCTCGGGCAATCTGGCGTCTTGCACGTTGCGTTGGCAATCGCGGTGGGGACTACCCAGTCGGTCGGGTGGTCCATAGGATACACTCGCGCTTTCCATGACTGGACGAGGACCACACGCTTGTAGTGTGGTGACACATATGCAGTCTGCTCGTGGTTCACAGCCCTGCGCAGAAAGGTTGGAGCGTTAATTAAACATTATGTCCGTGCCACTTAACCAGTATAAAACCGACTTCTAGTTCAGGCCCGTCGATACCTAATCGCTGCCGATGCATGGGGACACGGTATCAAATGCTGCTGAAACCTCTGGCACGTGCATGTCTTCGAGCCAAGGTTTACTGTGTACTCCTTGCCGTTCTGCTTGACGTTGAACTCATCGGACTTCCTTGTGTCCTTCACTAACAGGGTATGTCCTTCGTCTTTCGCCTTCATCAGCTCCGCATGTGCCCAGTCAGTCAACACAGTAGTGCCGCTCAACGCGTCGTTGTGCCGCTCCGTAAACCAATCAGCAATAGTTGCACGAATGACGTCCAGCATTGAGCACACAGGCAACCTTCGCGCCCACTTCAATACGTGGTTCATGCTCTCTACGGGATTCGTCGTCATCATGTCATAACGACGAACAGGACACTTCACACGCGCAAACTTGTCCTCCCCTACTTTCTCCACTAGATGCGTATATGCGGAAGGACACTGTTGCTTCAACGCATCCATGTGACGATTATAATCTGAATTCTTGTATGCATAGGCAGCCGATGTGAACAGATCCTTCACTCTCTTCCCATACCGACCTAGATTGGACTTTATGTGGAACGTACAGAGGACGTGGCGTGCATGTGGTAACACTTGCTCAATCGCAGTTCCAATGCACTTCGCCCCGTCGGACACAATCAACACATCTTTCTGCAGGTGTAGTGCCCGATGTAATTGCAATAGAAACCACCGCCACGTCTCAATTGACTCTGTCGGCCCAACAGCGAATGCAAGCGGGAATAACTGATTGTTTCCGTCTTTCGTTACCGCCACGAAGAGGACACCCTTGTACTTGCCCTTTAAATGTGTCCCGTCGATTGCCATGAAAGGGCGCATCAGTGGCCACCCAGCAATCGAGGCACCCAGTGCAAAGAATGCAAGCCCGAATTTCCCCTCCATGTCCACCGCGTAATCCGTCACCGTATTCGCATTTGTCTCCTTCAGCATGTGTAGGTACGAAGGGATCATCTTGAAAGAACTGTCGTGATCCCCAAAAATTGAGACAATTGCATGGTCCCTAATCTTCCGGGCCATTCCGATCGAGACGTTGACACCTTCTTTACGCAGCTTACTCTGAATCATTAAAGGCTCTAACGTCTTCTCCTCGACAACAATATCTGCGGCATAATAGCTGCCCAAATGTCTCGATGGGAGTGTCGTCGGATTAGGCCTGTCCGGGTCTGCACTGCACGTATGCGGGACCAGTCTGTACACCGTCCAAAGCGATGCCGTTCCCCTTGCTCGCATCTGAAATTCGCAACCATCAACCCTACACCTCACGAAATACCTCGACTTATCCGACTTCCACGTATCAAAACCACACCTAGCATCCACAAGATATTTTGTCAGCTTTTCTTGTAATTTCGCCTTCGTTGGGAAGATTGAGCCGACTGCGAATGATGTGTCCACAGTCTCGTCCACGTGTTCATCCACCAATCGTTCCGGTAAGTCGAAGTGTGGCCGCGGAAGGTTCCACTTCCCATAACTCATCTCTGGGACAACGTATGCTTCTTCAGTCCTCGGCCAGACCGGATTATGCCCTGCTTGCAGCCCGGGCCGCCCCTCTTTCTGGACCCGTTCCTTATTCCGCTCTAGGTCTCTGAGGATATTGTAATACTCTTCCACACCACCGTAACGCAAGGGTGGGTCTGGATCCTCTTCAGCCTCCGATCCCGAGCTATTCTCCTCATCACGTGCTGTATTTCCAGCATCCTCCGCATGGCCATGCTCTACGGCATCTCCGCCGAGATTCACCGCCGTCTCCGGCACCTCATCGTATTGTAAATGCCTCCCTCCTTCACCGATAACACTGCTCGGATATCCAGCAAAATTGCCGATAACGCTTCTTTCGTATACATTTTCACCAACCGCTCCGTACCCGTGGCTGTTCTCGACTACATTTGCATGCCCAAACATATTCATTGTCGGGGTCGTGCCAAATATGCTCTCCATCACACTTCCCGACCCTAAATTGGCGATTGGGAAATTTCGTTCGGCGTCGTAATTTGTTGAGTGTTGTGTATCTTGTATCCCTTTTATTAAAAACAATTTCACAAACACATGTAAACCTTATAAAATTACGGCTGCATAATATGTAGATGACGTATTTCAACCACACTACAGTGTATCCGTTAAAAAATAATTACAAGCAGTGTAAAAATAAAACTTACGGTTCAGACCCCGCTCTTCCTCGTCGTGTGAATGCCACTCGCCCTGGTACCATGTGCTGCCGCTTAGCCGCTCAAACCAAGACATTGTTCTGAATAGTGGATCAATCACCCATAAGTAACAACATAACAATTTTACCGATTTATTACAACAATATGTTTAATAGTAATAACAATAATTTTAATTATTATAAACTACAATATGTTAATATTTTTTTCAATAATAATAGCAATAATAACAATAGTAATAATAATGATAACACCAATAACACTATTATTAGTAGCAACACTATTCTTATTAATAACAGTAATTATTAATCTCCATTATACCACCAATAATTTCTGGAAAGGACTGTGCAAGAACCAACAGATTCGTGGGCAATAAGCTGGACGAATCGCACATTAAAGATTGACCTGTGGTTCGTGGTCTAAGGGTTGGTGGTGGTGCACACATCGACCACGAACCACCACGAACCACATACCCTAACACGGCCCTGTGGTTCGTGGTAGCTTACCACGGCCCCGTGGTTCGTGGTACTGGTTCGTGGTCGGAAATGGACCACGAACCCCAGTGTGGGCCGTGGTTGCAAATGGACCACGACCCTGTGGTTGCAACCACGAACCGCAAGGTTTTTTTTTCAACGGCCCACAAATTATAATTATGATAATTAATACTACTACTACTACTAATAATAATAATAATATATAACTGACAAATGTAACATATACTTAAGTTATTAGTAATACTCTAAGTATTAATAATACCAACAACAACAATATTTATTTTTCTAAAATAAGTAATAATAATAGAAATCATTAATTTAAAATTAAGCAAAAATAATAGTAACCATGAATCTAAAATAAATAATACCAACAACAGTAATATTTATTAACATAAATTCTGAAATAATAATAAAAGAGCAAAATAATTAAAAATCTGTGACGTAAATGTTTTTAAAAAAAAAGAAAGGATATCATACGCAACCATGAATTTAATTCAAAAAATCACTTTTCTTTATTTACTAAATATAATATGAAGACTATAAAAGGGAATTTAATTAAATTACTAAATACCATTGCTAAAGAAACCATAGATCTACAATTTAGGCTTAACAAAACCAACATCTCTCATTACACACATTAAATAACTTAGATCCGAAACGAAAACTAACAATTTATTTAGTCAACCATTTCAAAACAACAATTTAAAGATAAATCTCTTACGGAGACGTCGTGCCCTGGAGCCTTAATTCTTCAATACTTTGTCTCACTGGATGCTCCCAAGATGCGCAAGATAAATCTTCTTTCCCTTATAAATTTCTCTTGTTAAAAATGAATGTTGGACAGTGCAAATGAAAGAGAAGAGTATAAGCTCTATATCCAAATTTATTGGTTTCATCCATGGTGGGTGGTCAGGAATAAATTATGTCCACCATGCCTGGGTCGGGATAATAATACAAGGTTCGTATAAGAACCACTTCAATGACCGAACCACTTTCCCGTTTCCCAATGTCTGATGGGGAATAAATCCAGCCCCACATCTGGGCAATGGTTCGTGCAAGAACCACATGGACCGTGGTCAATCTAAAAAATCACGAATCCATAGCCACGTGGACCCGTGGTTCGTCTTCAACACAAAGGGACCGTGGACGGTCCATGCCGCTGAAGACGAACCAGTCATCCTTAATCACCCTTATTAATTAATCTAATGGTTCGTGGTTATTAACATGGTTCGTACACGAACCACACCACGAACCAGGGGTTTTTATGCCTTTTCGGGTACAAAAGTTGAGGAATTTTGGCGGCTGGCAAAAAAGAGTATTGTCAGGACCTGCCATGGCACTGTCCATAATTTCTTCTTTTCTATAATATCTTCCTCATTATAAATGCAGAAAAGACAAAAGAAAAAGGTCTACAGGATGGAAAGCTGTAATGAGTATTGATGAACACTTAGTATTCAAGAATAAATGATTGCTCCCATCATTTGTATAATTTATTTCTTTATTGTATTCAACTTGCAAGTAGTTTATAAATAAAAATGTAATAATTCTATTTTAATATTAAATAAATTAATTTAATTATAAACAAGCACTGAATAAGTATAAATAGATATAAATAAGGAACAATAAATCACATATACTGCTATGTAACAACTCATGTTCGGTGCATGCGGAAATGGACTTTTAAGGCAAACATATTTAACTTTAAAGTTTTAACAGGATGAAAATAAACTCTTTTCAGAACACTTCGATCTCATTATTCACATATATATTAGAAATCTTCTCAGAGGGTCACCTATCATAAAACTATTCCAAAGCAATCATGCATCGTTTTGGAATTATTATATGATGGCTAAGAGATATGTACATTATTTATATGAATAATTTGTTTGATTCCTTTTCAGTCATTCTCCAAATTATTACACTTCATCAAAAAATATACTTCTATTATATGTATATAAATGATAGTAGGTAGTACAAGTATGAATCATCTACATATTTTTGGTAAAAGATCAACGAACCCGAATTTGAATTTTCATTTACCAATGGATTTTGTCCCATGGTTATTGGTGCTGAACTTGGTAAAGAGAACTACGGTTTGATCACACAACAAAAATTGGGAGATGATGAAACCACATCTTACCCGGGCCATATTAGTCGATCTAATGTACGCCACACCACAACCAAAGTGTTATAGTTGATTTTTGACAATGATTTGGTTTAACTTTATGGGAAAAAAAAATCGTCAAGTTGAATCTTGTTAGTTTCGTCCAATAACATAATTTTAGAATGTATACCTTTTTACTTTTACACATTTTAAAGTATTAACTGTTAAACAACGGGTATTAATTCCTTGCCCAAAAAAGTTTAATACTTTGTCACTTTAGTTGGGACAGAGGGAGTATATATATTAAATTTTGGTTTAAATTTTTTAATGAAATTTCAGTTTTTCATTCGATTTTTTTTTTTATTTTTAGTTCGGTTTCATTTGGTTTAATTTTTAGTAACTTTTGGTTATTCAGTTTGGTTTGGTTTTGATTAAAATCGAACAAAACCAACGAATGCTCACCCATAAATAAGAATAATCCGCAAAAGTATTGCTTACATCAATTCTAGAGCCAGCTATTACATTACATTACATGTATATATCACTAAAAGAATTTTCTATTCTAGCAACCGAAGATTTTTGGTAAAATTTGGTCACTAAAGAAGTTATGACCGAATTTGCAACCGAAATTTGTTAGCTACCACAATTTTACATGTATATATATATATATGCTCTTATTAGTCTTGTTGTATCCCCCTAATACTCACAATTCTTTAATTTACGGGGTGTATTCAATCAAGAGTTCTGTAGGATTTTTTTGGACTTTTAAAGTTGGGGTGTATTCAATTTAGATTTTAAAAAGTCTTTTAAAAATCCAGGTGTATTCAATACAGATTTGAAAAAGTCTTTAAAAATTTATGTGTATTCAATACTGATTTTGACTTACTAAAGATTTGTGTCGAGGAAAAAACCTAGATGGCTTTGGTTCCCGCTGCTCCCCCAACGGCCGTCTCGACTCGCCCTTCCCCGGAACCACCAGACCGCCGACCTCTTCCGGCTAGCCCTCAGCGCTTATTCCGGGACGCAACCTGCCAGGATCCCGATGGCGACGTCTCCCTGGAACCGCTGGATACACCCTTTACTGAGTTGGTGGATACGGATTGGTTGGATGGCAATCCTCTTCTTCCAACGGTTGATTTCCATGCCGCAGCAATGGAACAGTTGTGCGCCCCATTCAAGGATGCCCTGGTTGTTAAAGTTTTAGGTCGGAGGGTGGGTTATGCCTTGTTAAAGGAACGACTTTTAGGGATATGGAAGCCGAAGGGTGAGGTTGCAGTTACGGACACGGCGAAGGGTCATCTGATTGTCAAGTTTAGTCTCCCGGAGGATAAAAGGAGGTGCTTTATGACGGACCATGGTCGATATTTGATCACCATGTCGCGGTCACGCCATGGTCAAGGGAATTCATGAAACCCTCGGTGCTTATTACTAAGTCGACGGTATGGGCGCGTATTTTGGACTTGGATCCCGTGTATTACAATGAAAATTCGTTATCTATCATTGCTAACATGATCGGAAAGCTTGCGAAGCTGGATACTAAAACTAAGGGAATTAACAGAGGGCAATTCGCTAGGGTTTGTGTGGAAGTCGACCTTATGAAACTTCTGGTTGGCAAAATCCGTGTTGATGGAGAATGGCACCTGATTTCCTACGAGGGAATACATCACATATGCGTCACTTGTGGGATGTATCGACATGGCGTTGGTCCTTGCGATCATGCAGGCACGACGCATGCTGCTACAGGAGGTGACAGGGAGGCGACAAGCCCATGCACGGAGCATGCGAATGATGGGCAGGCAAATAATGATACCTCTAATATTGTCACCACTTCGGGGGTCTCCGTCAAGGCGGCGACGAGTGAGAAGCCGGAGGATATGGTGACGGATATCCCCACTGCCACGCATGGGGATTGGATTATGGTGGTGAGACGGCCTCGGCCCTTCAAACACAAAGAGAAGCACGTTCCCAGTTCATCGGATAAGGTCATTGGGGATCCGAATCAGCCTAATTCTCGCTCTTCTCAGGTGTCTCGGCCCATACAGGGGGCTCAGCAAGTGACCCCTTCGTTGGCTCCGCAACCCGTACCCTCTACTCCCCGCGAGCGTGGAAGCCACAGACGGAATGATTCCCACGCTGCTCCCCAGGATCGTGGGAAGGGTGTGGTGACTGAACCTCCTGGTCCAGACATAGATTATGAAAAGCGGCCGCTTGTGAAACGGCCTCGTCCAGCTCAACCTGCCAATGTTCCGGATATCATGCCTACTAGCAATGCATTCCTCGCTTTGGAATGGTCATCGCAGAATATGGATGTTGAAGAGGGCGGTGTCCAGCCGCGTTGCGAACCTCCCAAAGGTTCTTAATGATAGTGTTCAATGAGTTTTCAATCCTCTCATGGAATGTGCGTGGCGCCATGGGATGGAACTCTCAACGCCACATTGTGGATGTGCTCCGGGACTTGAAGCCATCCCTGTTTTTCCTTATGGAACCGCAAGGCCCCTTTGATAGGCTACGGGTTCCCCTTTACCATATTGGTTACTATGCAGTGCATATCAATGAGAGTGTTGGCCGCGCTGGCGGATTGTGGGTCCTTGCTCGGCTAGGTTTGTCGTATTCCTATAACATAATCAACATCCATCCTCGCATGATTACTCTCTCGGTCGGCCAGGGCCCGTATATGTGGCACTTGACGGCCATCTATGCTAATCCTGCCCGAGGGGCTCGAGTGGTGGACTGGGACAACTTGCGATCAGTTGCTAGTATGATACAGGGCCCCTGGCTTTCCATCGGTGACTGGAATGATATTGAATATTTGTCTGAGGCTATCGGTATGACTCCATCGGCCTCCCAGTGCGAAGAATTTCGGAGCCTGCTTCATGAGTGTGGCCTTTCTACGGTGCACACGGTGGGGGATTTGTATACATGGCAGAGGAACAACTCGGGGGGGTGTGTGGTTAGAAAGAGGCTTGATCGAGCTGCGGCTAATTATCAGTGGTTGGCGGCCTTCCCTAACGGTCAAGTTGAAGTGCAAAACCGTCGGTGCTCGGATCACAATGGTATCTTATTACGATGTGCTCCCCATCTATCTTCGTGTGGGTCTCGTCCATTCCGGGGGGAATTCGCTTGGACAACCCATCCTCACTATGAGGCAATTATTGATGCTGCTTGGAATGGACACTCTCATTTCCTGCCTGAGCAATTGGATCAAGGCCGCCATTCTTCAGAGTTTTTTAATAAACATACATTCGGCAATATTGTTAAGAGGAAAAAACGTCTCTTGAGTCGTCTTGCTGGAGTGCGGAGATGTCTGCAACGAGTAGACTCGGCTCAATGGTGTCTGTTGGAAAATCAATTATCCAAGGAACTCGACGAAGTCCTTAAGCAAGAGGAGATTTTGTGGTATCAAAAATCTCGGGAAAAATGCATTCGTATGGGGGATCGGAACACGAGTTATTTTCATGCAACGACTCGCATTAGACGGCAACGTAACCGAATTCAGGGATTGGATATTGATGGTGTGTGGGTCACTGACGCTGCCACCATTAAAAATCATGCATTGGCTCACTTTCATTGGATGTATTCACAGGCCCCTATATCTACGCCTCCAGGCCCGGCGTTGGCTGCCTTGCCGGCTATCCCAGGGGCTGCTCACCTGTATGGAGATGTGAGCATAGAGGAAGTTGAGCGAGTGGTTAAGGAGCTGCGTGGCTTTTTTGCACCAGGGCCTGATGGATTTCCAACAATATTCTATAAGACTTATTGGCACATCCTTAAAAGCTCGGTGCTTTCGTTCATCCAGAATGCGTTTAGGGAAGGGGCATTCGATACCAATATTGCAGCCACCCTAATTTGCCTCATTCCTAAAGTGGAGGTGCCTAGAGAAATACGACAATTTCGTCCTATAAGTCTCTGTAATGTGAGCTATAAGATCTTGACGAAGATTATAGTCAACCGGCTTCGCCCTGTGCTTCGCTCCTATATCGGCCCCTTTCAGTCGGCTTTCCTCCCGGGCCGTGGGACTGCTTGCAATGCGATCATTTTACAAGAAGTGGTCATGACCTTTAGTAACACTCTTCGCCGCTCTAAGGACTTTCTGTTGAAAGTTGACCTCGAAAAGGCATATGATAACATTTCTTGGGACTTCCTAGAGACAGTGTCTCAAGAAATGCAGCTGCCGGCTCTCTTGGTGAAAATTATTATGTTCTGTGTGCGATCGCCTACATACTCGCTCTTATGGAATGGATCGGCTTTGGCTCCCTTTACCCCGGCAAAGGGACTTCGTCAAGGAGATCCTCTTTCCCCATACTTATTCATCATAGTCATGGAGAAATTATCGCGATCGATCCTAGCCAAGGTTGCAGCGGGTACATGGTTGCCTGTGATACTTAGCCGTGGTGCCGAGCCTCTCTCCCATCTCATGTTGAAGGACGACTTGCTATTATTCTCGAGAGCGACCTTGGAGAGTGCCCAGTGTATGGATGAGGTGCTCTCATGTTTTGCGGTGCAAGCTGGATTGAAGATTAATAGTCTAAAATCCGTGGCTTTTGCTTCGTATGTTGTTCCTCATGCGCTATCTCATGATATTTCGGCCACCTTGAATATCCAGTTTACAACGGATCTTGGCCGTTATCTAGGTTTCCATTCATCCATGGTGTGGTGCGCAAGGATCATTTTGACTTCCTGATTGAGTGTATGGAATCTCGTATGGGTTCTTGGAAGCGGGTTCTTCTCAACAAGGCGGGTCGGTTGACACTTGCACGATCCGTTCTAGCGGCTATTCCCTCATATATCATGCAACTCTTCTGGCTTCCGGCGTCCATATGTGAAAGAATTGATCGTGTCATTCGATCGTTTATTTGGAAGGATGCTCACGGGCATGGTCTTCACCTTGTGAGTTGGGCCAAGCTCGCTCTCCCGAAGGCTATGGGAGGGGTGGGCATTCGGACTTGTCGCTCCATGAATGTGTCTCTTCTGGGGAAACTGTTGTCGGACTTCTTGAAACAAGACTCTAAACCAGCGGTTAAGCTATTGTTGGCAAAATATGGCAGTGGGCGAAGTGCATTGAGGTCACGGCCTGGAGCATCTCCGACATTCCGAGCATTGAGTCGAGTGGAACCGCTGCTAGGGGGAGGGTTCCAGGTTCGACTCGGTTCGGGGGAGTGTAGTCTTTGGCATGCTGCATGGTTGAAAGGAGGCCCTATAGGGCCGCGCATCCCCTATATTTACATATCGGAGATCGATCTCAGGGTGAAAGACATCTTTGTGGACGATAATTGGCATTGGGATCACTTGGTTAGTCTAGTTTCGGAAGATATTAAAAAGGAAGCATGGGAGCTCGGCCCATTCACACCCCATTCTCTTGCTACTGATGATACTATCTGGATGGGTTCTTCTTCCGGGGTGTACACTGCAAGGAGTGGATATGAGTGGCTGCTTCAAGTTAATGGTCATAGTCGGGACAATGATCGATCTTGGGTTTGGAGTGTTGGGGCTCCTGAGAAGATACGCTTTATGCTATGGCTCGCGGTCCAAAACTCCTTGCCAACTAACTTGACGTGGTTCTCTCGGCATTTGGCGGCGTCCTCGATCTGCCAAATTTGTGGAAGTTCACCGGAGTCCATATACCACCTATTTTTTGCTTGTGCATGGGCAGCTGCTGCTTGGTCGTTGCTTGGATTCTCATTGCATCTTGATGAGCAGGACTTCCAAGTTAATGCAGGTTCTTCCCTCAAGGCTGTGTCACGGACTTGGAGAGGAGGTCACTGGGCGCTAATGTGGGGAATTTGGCGTGGCCGCAACGCGGCCTGCTTCCGAGGGGAGACCCCGTGCGTGACTGAGGTGGTGTGGCAGGCCCGTCGGTTTGGTGAAGGCATTGATCGGGTTTTCTTGGCAAAACCGAAAGGGAGGGTTCCAAGGTTTGTGAGTTGGCACCCTCAAAATTATGGCACTATTGTTTTGCATGTTGATGGGAGCTCCCTGGGTAATCCGGGGAATGCTGGGTTTGGTGGTGTGTTGAGGCATGGAGATGGGCAGTGGATCGAGGGTTTCTCCGGTTCTATAGGGGTGTCTTCGATCTTGGATGCGGAACTGCATGAAATTTGGAGAGACCTGCTACGGCTTCAAGAAATGAATGTTGAACAAGCATGCTGTTACTCAGATTCTCTTGAAGCTGTTCGAATTATTCAAGAAGGAGTCGTTTCTCATCATCGATTGTTTCCCTTGATTCAGAGCATTGTTGATATTCTGGGCCAGAAACCCGGGCTTCGTTGGTTTCACCTTTTTCGCGAAGGAAATTTTGTTGCAGATTGCCTTGCGAAACGGGGTGCGAGTTCGATTGAGTTTTACACCACTTGGGCTTTTCCGCCGGATGAGGTCAAGCAACTTCTGGAGAATGATAGGATAGGAGTTTGCCTTCCGAGGCACTGATACTCGACATGAGTGGCTTTCTTAGGAGCTTGGTTGTTTGCTTTTTCCTTTTCTTTTGTTTTTTCTCTTAGCCGACGTTTGTCAACGTCTCTGTTCACCCAAAAAAAATACTGATTTTATTTTTTTAAAATTTTTTTTGATGTATTCAGCAGTCCATGGATTTTAAATCTTTATATATTTTAATGGATTCTTTTAAAAAATATAACTAAACAAAACGTCTGTAAACAATTCAAAATTTCTAAAAGTCAGCCAAACTCTACATGGAGTCTACACAAAATCAATCAACTCCACATGAGTTTATGGACTCTCTAACTTTTTAGAATTCATAAAACTCTGGATTGAATATATCCTTAGTAATGGCAATATTTGTTTATTGTTCAAAATTTTCTTGGTTATTAGTTTGGATCTTCCTTTTTTTGATGAAATCTTTACATGTCACCAGTGTAATTATTTCCCGTCCTTTCTTTAACATTTTATGACTTGTATGGTAGATGACCTGAAACATATAGTAGTATATTTGGAAGTTCCAAATGGCCAAGTTTAATATAACTATCAATCAATTATCATATAGTATTACCTATAGAACATTTATTACCACCCTTTTATGAGCATACAATACAATAGGGCATCATCGTTCTCAACAATTCAAAACCTACTTTCAGCTCCGAATCCGATCCAGCCGTGCAATTTAAACAGGTGCATTAAGTCCGGACCTATATATATACTGTTCTTGCATTCTTATTCCTACTCGAACAAACCAAGGATACGAGCTTCAAAATTTCAGGATGACTGCTGTTAAACAAGGCACTATTTATCTGGTAAAATAGTAAACAGACAAGACTTGTAAGATGCACAGAAGTGGTTTAGTTGGGTGGCAATAAAGCACATAACTTCTGTAAGAATGGAAGAACCATAAATGCATTGTGTCATGTGCACATACAGTTTCATTTTTATTTTTCCTCCTTTTAACTTTCCTGGCTCATCCGATTCAACCCCCACTTAATGATTATTGCAGGTGTGAACAAATAAGGAACAGCAGACATAGCTGGCCACAGCCTACTCTTATAAAATTTCATTATGAAAGTATATAGAAGTATATAGTAGTATATGAATGACACATGAATTCATGTAGTACCAAAAGCCAAATCCTTGCCAACACATATTTTTAGAAATCGAGAGGGCAAGTTATGTACAGAGTGGAATGAAAACGAAGGGAGAAAAGCAAGTAAGTGGTGGGTATTAATGATGTAATGTGGTTAATTAGGACAGGCATCTCTTTCATTCATGTAAAACACTTTCTAGACATCCATCTCTTGGCTCGAAGAAAGGGTTTGGTTTGGTAGCTGAATCCGCTCTTGCTAAAGTATGTTGAATGAGTGCGTTGTATGTGCTGTGATGAAGGATTACTTTGTATGTGCTGATTGTTTGCTTTTTATACAGCCGAGACACTATTAAATACCCAACACACAGAACACCCAGCGTACACTTCATCGTGTCAGCACGACAGCACCTGCTGAATAGCACCCTGCGTATTGAAACCCTCCAAGAAAAACCAAAGATGACAACTTGGCAAGCTAAGCCAAGTAGTTATTTAATGAGAACCAAACAAGCAAGGAACAGGTACTTGTACCTGGTCCTCACCCCCTCCCCCATCGCCCACCCAACTCTTACTTTCTTCTCCTTTTTCACCCCCATTTCATTAACGGCGTAACTTAGGCCAAAATCAATGCTGCATTTAATTGTGAATAGAGACACTACAGCAACTTGATGCTGATGAATGTGTGTCCTCAATCTCTTTCAAGTTTTACTTGATTAAACACTACTGTGTAATATAGATTGATTTATTAATAACTAGACATGCTTGCTTAACAGCTGCAGAAGCAGAAAAAGGAAAAACAAAAGGAACAAACAAAAACTAATGCTAATGTAGTATATCATATACTATTAATGAACTGTTTTTGAGTAATCAATTTTTCTGATAGTGACATGCATGGGTTTACATAGACTTTAAATCCCTTGTCATGTTCCCAATTTTTCCATAAGTTCCCATCAAACCACTCATTTGCCAATAAACACCAAAACATTAACATTAACTTAGCATCCAATTTGGAAGTTAAGAGGATAGATAGATAGATAGATAGATATATAATAATATTAAAAACCCTAAATGAAGAAGAATCAAGATATGGTAGCCAATAGAAACAACACTCATCTACAAGCATCAGCAGTGGGGGACCTTATCTCCCTTCATGCATCAAAGAGCTGAAGGTTGGGTTCATCTCCAACACTTAAATATGGATGTTTGACCACTCCATTTATGGCCCCACAAACCCTATTCCTCCCCCCCCTTATACAAGAGAAAAATCTTTCTCTTCCTACTCAAAAATTCACCATTTACACCAATCACTACTTCAAATCCTCCAAACCTTTCTTGAACAAACAAGGAAAATCCTAGGGCTAGCTAACCTTTGTACTTCCCATGGACAAGAGTGAGAGAGAAACCCGCGACTTCATGAGCGTCGAATCTTTCTCCCAGCTGCCTTTTATCCGACCCGCGCCACAGGTTAAGGACAAGACCGCTGCTGCTGCAATTAGGCTCTTTGGCAAGGAATTTGGGGGTAAAAACACCACCACAGATGACCAGTACTCGGATCAGTCCGGGGATGCTCGAGATGGAGAGGAAAACAAAGGTACGAGCAGCGATAATATTGAGATGAGCAGCAGGAAATTTGAGTGCCATTACTGCTGCAGGAACTTCCCCACTTCTCAAGCACTCGGCGGCCACCAGAACGCCCACAAAAGGGAGCGCCAACACGCGAAGCGCGCGCATTTGCAGTCGGCAATGATGCATGGCAGCTTGTCGGATGCACATGTCTACAGCCTAATAAATTACGGCCATCTTGGATCGTCAACGCCGCCGTCTCTCCCCGCGGCTTATCATTCTTGGAACAACAGTAGCGGCGGCGGCAGCAGCCCTTACAGCGGTAGCACCAACAGGCTGTATGGAACCCACGGCTCGTACAATGTTCATCATCATCATCATCATCCACAGCCTATAAATGGGAGTCCATTGGCCTTGTGGCGAATCCCAGCTCCGCATTCTTCTTCGACATTTACTCGTGGCCAGGTTTCAGTACCAATGCATCAGCAGATTCCAATTTCCAATTCCAAAGACGGTTACTTGAAGCCATTTTCAGGGAGAAGCAGTGGCGCTGTTGTGAGTTCTCAGGGCCGGTTCGGTTATGAATCGAATCCAAAGAGCATCCAAGATCACGTGAGTTTGGATTTACACCTTTAGTTTACATGTCATCCTCATAACAATTCCTTTCCAGGGACAAAGGTCTGTCTGTCATAAATTTTCTCTCTCGAGCCTGGCCACACTAGTGTCTTTTTGTTCATTCAGGATCAAAAGAAGGAAAGGGAAACAGTGTAAAAGGAAACTGGGTTGAACCTTATTTCCAATTTGGCCCTTGTCATCAGTTGTATTCTGATCTCATCATATCTACAACCAATTTATTCCATCAAGCTTATTTATTTATTTCTTTATTTTTCTCTCTTTTCAAATGTTGCCTTTTCTGCTATATTATATACATGGCCTGTGAGTTCATAACACATGCTTAAATTTCTCAGAATAGCTCGAGTTTTAGGCTTACACACAGGCACAGACACTCTCATTTTCTTTAGCAAGGTCTGCAATTCTTCTGAATATTTCTACAACACCTTGGAAAGAAGTGTAAAGTTTTTTTTTTTTGGGCTGACTGTTGAAGGAGAAGAAGTAGGGCGTGGGAATGAACAAGAAAATTGGGAATCATAATCAGCCCAAGCTAAGGCAGTTGTGAGTAATTAAGAACATATAAGTTCTTAGGATCAATAATGTATCAATAACAACAACAATATAATAGCAATAAATATAAACATTCCTCGATCGCATCTATCTCCAAGAGTGTCATCATCAACTTTAATGGAGAGAAGAGATTTTTGTTACTGAGGACATGGACTCGTAGCTGTCTTAACTTTAAATGATGTTAAAAGGCAAATCTAGATGAAGATTTGGAGAGGAACATCTCGCCACATGTCCCGCCTCAATCAGGGAAAGGTGGCATTCTTGAGTCCACTTGGTTGGTGCACTCAACTCTTGAAGTATATCTCATGTATGTTAACTAGTTAGTGTACTATGGAGGAGTATGGACCCCTATCTGTTCAAAAGCTCTCTCATTTCTCAACCCCCATTACATTATTGTTTGACAGATAACATGTTTGAAATGTTGCCGTTGGAAATTAAATACTTTTCCTCCTATTCATACAGTAAAATCTAGAAAACAAGCCAAGGGTTTTATTTTGTGGGCAACACGACAAGTTGTCCAGCTTCAATTAATGCATCAACTAATAATGCATAGAAGTATAATGAGTGGGAGAGCTCAGAGGTGACACTCGAGAAACAGGCACCAATAATTGGAATATTGGATGGATTGCTAGGTAAAGAAAATTCCCTCAAATATATATGTGGATTCCAAATGGTGGCAATATATATACCAGGTAGGAATAATATAAGGATCGTCTGCTATTTCAGGAAATTCAGAAGCAATTCTTTGCATCAAAGAATGAGCATCCATGATTGAAAGAATGGCAAATACAAGGATAGAATAGTAGTGATATGATTGTGTAATGTGTGATATGTCCACCAGTGGAAGCCAGACAAGTCGTACTTATAATGACTGGATGCAGTTCTTCCACTGAATAAATGCAGCATGTGATGAAATGCAGCTAGCCTAATCAACATATGGCATTGATTTTGACATTAAAAAAAAAAGAAAAGAAAAAAAATATACTACTACTAGCATGCACATAGGGCACAGCATTGGAATGGAGTGTATATATATAAGTATATATTCTCTGTCAAAACAAAAATCTCTAGGTAAATGGGTTTTTTTCCACTTAAATGGGTAGAAATAATTAATACTAGAATTACTAGTCTTGGCAATTTTTTTTGACCACTTGCCCTTAAAGAACACCACCAATCACTAGTCATTTATGTATAAACAGGAGCTGACATTTGAGGGAATAGCTAGGTCAATAATGTAGAAATCAATTCATTGGGTATGTTACTAAAAATCTACTGTTGTTATATATGGGTTCCCAGGAGTATTACCCTATTATTATTATTAATTACTGGCGTGGTGATATTGTAATGCAGGGAGGCAGCAGGCAGGCCAACTATCTGAAGGCCCACCAATTAATAGAGTGGTGGGGACAGAGAATAGCTACACAAACAAATGTAGGAGAAAAGTCGAAAAATAGAGGGAGTGGGGGCAGAGAACAAAGACATATGAAGAGCAGCTTCATTATGCAACTGAGTGAGGAGGAGGAGGAGGACCACAGATGCCTCAATGACACTACAAAGGAATTTAAGTTACATCGGCCCACATCCCGATAAAGCTTCTGCATTTGAGGTTGACACTTTGAACACTGCTTTCATGCTATATATTGTGCGCGCTTCCGGTTGGGACCAGGGATTACAATGGATCTGGTTTGGGTCCGCCAAGATTCAAGATCCAATTCGAGGCCTGGGTTCGGTTATGTTCCGAAGCAGATCCGAATCCATTGCCGACAAACATGTCCATTTTTATAAAAATTTAAGAGTCAGCCCAAGATCGGGTCTGGTTCTGTTCTCGATTCTGACCTGAACTCATTGATTCGATTTTTTTTTAAAACAGAATTATATAAGATAAAAATAATCAAGTGAGATCTTGTTGGATTTCTCTACTCGGATAGATTTAGAATATCAAATTTCTATAATTTTTACTTTATACAATTTGAGATATTAACGTTAAAAATATGTCTTGGATTGCATGAAATAATTAAGGGTCTGTTTTGAAGGCAGCTTCTAGAAGTTTTTGGGATTTAAAATATCAAAACAATAGTCACGTTTTTTACAATTAGCTTTTAAAAGGTTTAGTTGTGAATTGCAGCTCCTAAAATCTCTATAATCAGAAACTATCCTGAATAGCTTTTGGGAGCTTTCAAAAGCTACTTTCCAATTTAATTAATTTTTCTCTTCAAATTACAATTGATGACAACTACAGCTACTTCTGCCGAACACTTATGTAAAAACTAATAACTACAGCTCCCAACAGCTACAACTTCCTACAGTTGCAGCTCACAACACCTTACAGCTGCAGCTTGCAGTTACAACACCCTACAGCTGCAACTCGCAGCTACAGCCTGCAGCTACAGTTCTACGTGTAGAACAAACCCTAAATGTAACACATAAAAAAACGAGGTAGTATACCCCTCATGGCTGTGAATTGGAGCTGTTACAACTAGTTCTACTTGAGGTAGCTTCAATTTGCAGAGTTTCAAATCATAGCTATAGCCTTCAGAAACTAAAATACAGAACGATTTTACTGTATTATTTTGGTATAAAATCTAAAGCTCCCCAAAGATTCCAAAAACTCACAAAAATTGTGTGCAGATACTCATCATAAATTACACTTTTGATTTAGTAGTTTCTTTTCACTCCAACATTTATTCTCATATTTTCAAACTTTCATTTTGATCCCATAGAATATCGATTTTTTTTCCATTCTTAATACTTCCATATTCAAGTTTGTGAGTGGCCTTGTCACGTGATACGTAATTATATATCCACCAAAATTTAACCTGCCACATGCATATGCTTTTAGCTTGAATATTGGAGAGAAATAAAAATTAAATTTTAAAAAAAAAGTGAAAAAAAACACGATATTTGACGAGACTATAAGTGGAACTTTTGAAAACATGAAACTAAATATTGGAGTAAAAATAAACCATAAACCAAAAAATATGAAGGTTCTACTCAATTTATTAAAACAAGAAACCTAAAAAATTACTACTCTATAATAATACTACATGTAGCCACGCATGTTCCCTGCAAAATTATAATAACCCTGAGACCTCGGTTCTTGTACTGGCTAAATGATATCCACGCTATGAAAAATGATATTAACTCCATGAAAAATGATGTTGCTTATTTTATAATATTTATCCTTTTTTCATGTGCACGCATCATTTCACACAGTCATCATTTTTCATTGCTCTGACATCATTTTTCTATGCGTATCCATCATTCCATTATTCCCAGAATATGCTGTGACAGCACACAAGCCACACCCCTGAGACCCTATTTGGTATACAGCTTATTGGCTAACATTTAGTTTTTTGAGGGTGTTCCGGTTGGTTTAACGGATAAAGCAACTAATAATTTGGAGTTTTTTGGTAAACCAAAAAATAAAATTAGTTGATTATGCTAAATAAGCTAATTTTGAATCTGCATTTGAAAGAACTGGGTAATTTTTACCAAATACTTACTTTCTAATAAATATATCATCAAAACATTTGGTCAAACCATGCATCTCATAAAATCAAACTAATCGAATAAGCCAAATGTAATCAGCTAACAATCAATGAGCAAACATGACCACCCACACCCCTTTTCCTTGTAGTGGCATATAATTATGATAACAGTACTAAATGAACTCCACAAACACCCCCTAGCTATAAGCCATATATACTACTATATGGCCCTTGTAGACTTGTAGTACAGTAAATGAAGGTGTGCATGTGGGCATGAGAGTTGTTCTCATCTGTTTTTGGCCATTATGAGATGAGCACCACCAGTTCTGCTTCTTCTGGTACCACCGGCGGCACCATCTATATATCTAGATTCTAGATACATACATAGTGTTCAAGTGGTCCAATTAAGACATGGTTTTGGCACATGAAATTAGTGAATGTGATTTGCCATGACGACTACTTCAGGGTTGGATTAGGTGAAAGGCATTTACTAACCAAATTCAACTCCTCCCGACATATGTTCATTCACACATCCCCATCAGATAGACATGTTTGTGTACGCCTGAAAGCTAGACTTCTTCCAATCTCTTACACATGCATACATACATATATGTATATAATAATCCAGGCCACTTAATTGAATCCAGCTGCTACAACCATATATATATATGCTTCATTTATTAATAACATGGTGTTTGGTTCATGACTTGATGATGAAATTGGTATGGTGGGAGATAGAAAAAGTAGAGGTAAAATTAAAGAACCCAAAAGTCTAGGTGTTTGGTAAAAGAATTTAATGGATGAACATGAACTACATAGGAAACTTGCAAAGGAGCATAATGGCAAGAAACAACATTGTTAAAGGAATTCAATTCCTGCTTTCTTCCCTCAATTTATTTTCCCATAAAATTTATTTATATACGAGGAATGGAAATATCTCATTTTATTAATTTTTCGAACCTATATTTCAATCTTAATTATCTCTTCCTTTGCACTTCTCTCTTTTCGACCAAACATCTAGTATTTCTTTTATCCAGTTCATATTTTATTTTCCTCTCCTCGTATAAATCCATAAATGCAGCATTAATATAAAATATTGTGAGAAAATGCAAAAAAGCTACCTGCAATATCCTACTTTTTATAATAATTTTCTGCATAAATTTTTGAACCAGAATTAGGTCAACAATTTAAAAGAGGAGAAAAATGGACAGAGCCAGATATAAAATAGGTAAAAATGTATTAATATCTGGACCGGGCCTGAGTTAGCCACAATTTTGAAAACCACGGCCCCACCCGACCGGTCTTTTTAAATTAAAAAATTAAAATAAATAAAACTTTGGAATGAGCATGTCATTTCTGGCATTCTGGTAAGAACCTTAGAAATAGTTTAACACCACATGTAATGTACGGTACAAAAACCAGATGATGAGATTGGTGGTCATGGGCTCAAATTGAAACTGACTTTTGTGTTTCATAGAAAACTCAAATCGGATTTCGGAAGTCCTAGATTTAAAATTTAAAATTTTTTAGTGTATCAAAAGAGATTTTTAACCTTTAGGATCTGATTTAACTGTGATATAATCTGGTATGCTCTTATCTTGTCTCTTTGATTTGGTTCGATCATTATTACTCAAACTAACTAGCATTGATTATTGCTCCATAAAGTTTTGAGTTTTAAACTTACCTTTTTCGGTTTTCTTTTTTCAATTATTGCATGACGACTCAAAAAGCATACAAATTATAAAAGAGAAATAAAGAGGAAGGACTTGGCCAAAACCCTCTTCCCGAGTTTTTAACTTGTTGCATTGTTTCAATATTTTGTCATGTTTATTTAAATAAAAATTTTATTTGTATGTGTACTTAATTGTACCTGCATAACAACAATAGATAGTACTGTAATAATTTAGATAAATTAATTAATAATTATCATATATAAAATTATACATAAATAATTTTGTATTTGGACTGCTCTAATTGGCACATAATTTTCATTAGAACATCTTATTGAAAACACTTAAAACAATAAAATTAATATTTAAAAAACGTGTCAGTTCCCACTAACAATATCATAATCCCAATAATCTTACATAAAGATTAGTAGTAGTTACTAATAATATATCCATACACAGCCCGGGGGTTTTTGAAACAATGATGTATATGCAACTGATATTCATTTCATATAAACAGTTCAAATATAGCATAGACTCAGCACAGACAGAACACTTCATTCACTACCAGCTCTCTTACACAAAATACCACATAGGCACATAATATAATGTGGACGGCTATCAACTAAAAAAAGACATGCACAAAAGCAGCAGAAAACTCATTTAAAAATCATTCCAGAAATTGTTTTTGAGCCAACTTTATACATCTTGTAGTGACTTCATCTGCATATCACAATCGAACACTGATGATTGTTACGAGAACGAAAAGCTATTTTCGGAAAACAGTAAGTAACAGAACCAATTGCCAAGATTTTTAATCCTAACAGTCTTTCGGCACCAATTAGACATGTGAAACAAGGGGCAAGAGAAAAATAATATACTCCATAATTTTGTGTCACCTGTAGCTATTGAAGCTCCTTATGCTGAATTCTGGTGGCGTGATTTTCTTCAATCCGTCTAGTGAGCAATGAAATTCCATAATGGGATGCACTTGAGGCACCGTAATAGGATGTCACCGTTAATTGTGTGAATATTGGAAGGGCATAACCTGTAAATATATATAAAGAAAAAATGCTAATCCGATCAATGATTAAAGAAAGGCCAAAAGGGGATTCATACCTTATAGCAAAATTTCAAGCATTCATGATAATAAATGCAAGTGTAAAGAACATGCATTTGCAGGAGACTCAAGTCTACCTAATATAACAAATGGGAGCTAATGGACTTCTAGAAAGATGAAGGCGGGATATCATGAATGATGAATCCATAATAAAATTGTATGGCGGAAGAACACCAAATGACTTTATACAGACTTTATAGAAGAAAAAAGAAGTCAAAGGATAGACACTTTGATCAGGTAAAAAAAAAGATTCAGAACATTCCCATTAGTGCCTGTATTGAACCTGCGGATCATCTAGGTAATAACTAAATGGTGAGGAAGGTATAACGATAATGGTTGGCTGATAGCCAGTATAATATTCTCCTTTTAAAGTGGGTTGAACAATATAAAATTCGAAAAATTCCTCTGCAACCTGGACTCTTCTTCAAGCCTGCAACGGTGTTGATATGACACTGCACGGGTGCAGGATCCGTCTCAGATGTCACTGTGGCCAGAATCCGTTGACCATAAAGCAGCCAGCAATGAATAAAGCTATAACAGCTGATCAACCATAATAGTTGAAAAAAGAATTTTGCATTGCAACATTGCAAAAGTCGAACAGACAGCCAACTACATTTATCTTGTGTGGACAAAGCAGAGTAGCCAACTATTTTGCTTGCATATACTGTGCAAGTCTGCGTAAGTATTTTGTTTTGGATAAATCCAAAAGCAATACACAAATCACTGCATACATTAGCAATGATTGTGTTTTAAATTAATGCAGTAGTTCCAATTATGCGCTACTACCTATTTGCAATATATAAGATCATCCTTTCTGATCAATGCTTTCAGCAACAAATCAAACCATATCCATAAGCACAAACTCCATATCTCATTTATTATTGATCTCAAATAAATAGCAGGAGTTTGAGCTGTTTGGCATCTTATTAGCTGTTATAAACTTTTTTTTTAACCAAAAACACCATTCTAATTCTTAAGTTTTGTATTTTCGGGCTATGTCCCCATACCCATGTCAGAACTTTTCTTCTTTTTTTTTTTAGCGTTGGCTTTAGATTTATAAAAGTTTGATACACGTATATGCAATTGTATCACAGTCCACTTACCATAGATTTTTTTTTTTTCTTTTTTCTTTTTTCATGCCACTCGAAAAGTGAAGACTGTCTACTCTCTAGGATATTAAAGATCAAAAAACATGTTATCTCATACCTCCAAAGGTAGCACTAGCAGCAGAATACACCAGCATTGCAGGAACCTGCATAATCATAAAAGGGGGACGAGACCAGATATAAGCAAGAAAGAAAATATTTAGATTGAAACATAAAAGTTACATATATGGCAAGAATTTTGAAAGATAGATTGAAAACTAAACAAACTTTAGTCCATACCCCTATAACAAAAGGAAGCCACTTTGGCCCGTTAACACTCTTTTGGATATAAGGAATTACTGAACACATGTAAACAACATTAAGGGTGAGACGGGTTAGTGAGAAAGTGAAAAATGAAAAACGAGAGCAAGGTGTTCGTTATACCTGTGTTGAAACAATGAACTGCACTAAGCAACCCACCAATTCCAGATCCAGCCTATTCAAAACATTAAAACAACAACAGTCTGAAAATCCAGATTTCTTATTTTCCCATTAAAAAAAAAAAGTAACAGTGTCATTCCGCTAATTGAAACAATTAGACAATGGGAGAGTGGAACATATACAGTATATTTTAGTTTCATTTGTGACTAAAAGTGGGCCTTTTGTGTAAGAATCACAAGATTCCCATGTATTGCATACTGAATTCCTGATGCATAAGAAATTGAAAACTTCCGGCATATATACCTCTCCAGAAATAGAAAGCATTCAAATTTGTTTCTTTGTTAGGAATGGAAACAAACTATAATGACAGGAACCAGGTTCGCATGTCAGGTTTAAGGCCATGTTGAAAAGGGAGCCTGTTCCCATTATTGATTAAATCTTTCATATAGTTTTTTTCAAAAGATTTGGGTTTTAGAATACAAAGATGATGCTTGCTTTGTTCAACTTAGTAACAGTACCACAATTTGGCAAAGCGATTAGTCTCTCTGAAAAAACTAGTGAAAGAATACCCACATATTTTAGACGAGTCCCTCGGAATAAAGCAAAACCTAACGAAACTCAAACACGAAGGAACACGGAAACAAGAAATCACAACAGCCTTAAACGAGGACAACACTCTACAAAAAGCTAAAGGCCGTAATATTCAACCTATTTAGGAAAGCCAAGGCAAGCAACCATTGCACTCCAAACGAAAAATTAATGATCAGATTACATACCACAGAAGTGGCATCATGTAGAACTGGGGTTATTTTCCATTCCGAATTAGCCTGTTTCACAAACTTAAACACAGTAACATCAAATTCCAAGGACCATTCACATAGATTTATATAATTCAAACAAAAAAACGCACTTCCGTGGCGTCTAACAGAGAAAGACAACGAGGGCAACGGGCTGACCCAAGGCCTGGCTTGATCGTGGGATCGTGATGCAGATTCCCGCTCCGAAGCTTCTCTTCATACACTTCTCGAGTCCCCATGTTCACCAATTCGCGAATTTCTTCCCCCGCTTTCATTCCCTTGACTATAACCTAAACATAAATCATTGGGCCGGAATTTTACAAAGGGCTTATAAATTGGGCCACAGAAAGGCCCAAATCTCTAAAGCCCATTAAGTTGTCAGTCTCCTTCGGCCCATTCCCTCGAAAACCTAATTCCCTATCATATATATACGTCTGGCGTCTCAACACACACCACAGAACCCTAATTTTCTGTTCAGAGGAGGCAGCTGAAAGAAGAAGAACAAGATGCCGGCAGGGCACGGAGTAAGGGCGCGCACGAGGGATCTGTTCGCTCGTCCCTTCAGGAAGAAGGGGCCGACTCATCTTTCGACATATCTTCGTGTCTTCAAGGTCGGAGACTATGTTGATATCAAGGTGAATGGGTCTATCCACAAAGGCATGCCCCATAAGTTTTACCATGGACGCACTGGTAGGGTTTGGAACGTCACCAAGCGCGCTGTCGGCGTTGAAATGAACAAACAGGTACAAAGCGTCCCGTCGGCGTCTGCTATTTTGCGTTTCTGCTTCGCTGTTTTCTCAACTGCATTTTTATTTTCTCGTGCTTGATTGTTTTTGTATGAGTTAGTATAGTCAGAACATATTTTATGGGAATATGAAAGCAATTTGAACTGAACTTCACAAATGTTTTGCTAGCGCTTTATGAATCATTCTGATTTCAAGTGAACTGTGGACCGGCTATTACTTTTGAAATGTTTTCAACAATCTCGTGTCTTGATGTCTAGCTGAAAAGTTTGTATCTTTTTCCTTTGGCTTTTTGTTTTCTAGATGTAGAGGTTCGTGGCTAACACAAATTTTTAGATTGTGTTGGAACTGATCGTGGCCTAATTTAGTTGAAGTGTGCTTGTAGAAATGACTGGGAGGCGTCGTTTTGCACAGTTTGAATAGGTTGTGCATATATGGCAATTGGATTTTGATTCCCAGCTGTGATGGCATGACACTCTCTATTGTTTATTTGTCAACGAATTAAGCGATCAGTATAAACCTGTTTGACGTGGTAGCCTAATTCTTAAAATGTAATTAGGATTTGAGATTTTGGTCTTACATTTAGCTTTAAACTGTTGCCTTGTCTCACATCTGGAATCTGCCAAATATCATTCCTAGGATTGATCTGTTCTATATGTATTAACAAGAATTGAGAATTTCTATTTTTCTTCAGTGTTAATGATGCACTTAATCACCATATGTTCTCTTTACGTTTAACATTATTTGTATGAAACACTTCAAGTGTCCTGGCACACTAGGAATTTGGTAATGGTTGACTTATCCAGTTTAATTGAATTTGCTTTTCCATTTGATTCTTGGTTGAGCTGAAGCATTTTTTCCAATATCTTTATAATTAATGCAGGTAGGGAACAGAATCATAAGGAAGAGGATTCATGTTCGTATAGAACATGTGCAGCCATCAAGATGCCATGAGGAAATCCGTGAAAGAATTAAAAAGAATGATATCCTGAAAGCTGAGGCCAAGGCACAAGGTAAAATTATCAGCACCAAGAGGCAGCCTGAAGGACCGAAGCCTGGGTTCTTGGTTGAAGGGGCATCTATAGAAACTGTTACCCCCATACCATATGATGTGGTCAATGATCTTAAGGGAGGTTACTAGGTTTTTGGTACCAAGCTTGCTACTTGGATCTTTTTGTGGTTTAAACTTTTCAATATTGTTGCACTGGACATGTTTTCTTATCTTTGTTTTCTTATCTGATCAAACAATTTGCAGTTATGATTTAATATCAATTTTCAGCAGAATGATACATGTACTCGTCTTTGTAGTTATCATGATTTAGCATTTTGGATCTTTTATTGTTGAGGGCTTGTAGCAAGTCATATTCTCTTGAACTGAGTAGTCTGATTGCGTGCAATTTGGAACTTTTGGTATAATCTGTTCTAGGTATGATCGGTACACCGAGTTTCCGGTGAAATTGTCCGGCCCTAGGTAGAACTACTCAGACAGTCCGATATAAAGCTCCTCTTTTATCTCGTGGGTACAGGAAAATGTATTGGATGGATTTACTATTTTAGAATGTCCCAATAAATTTTTTGAAGCTATAATTTTCGAGTAAGCGTTATGGTGGTTATTCTTGTGTTTCTGAGCATGTTTTTAGGCGGCCATTCAGCCAACCCAAGGCACACATACGACAAGTAAGTGTCTACATAAAATTAAGATGGAGGAAATATGTGCTAAGTAGAGAAAAGAGGTGGGAAATGTTAATGGAACACTGATAAGTGAAGGAACTAGAAGATGTTTTCATTGGAGCAATAAGATAAGTGTATACAGAAGCTTCTTTAGATGCATTAAAACACCACAACAGAAACTTGACACAACAGTGAAATACATGCAAACTAGTTATCCATCTAATACTTGGAAAAGTATAAGGTGGGCGGGTTTGCTTCTTCATCCTTTTTTTACACCAAGTTCTTGACAAGCAGGCTCATCTTTAATGCAATATAAGATTGCTGTCTGCTGAAGTAAACATCTGTGAATGCCATATATTCCATACTCGTTACATACATACAGTCAGTGCTGTACTCTAGGTATTTGCCTCGGAGGCTGCCGGTTTAGCGCTCAAAAGTGGCTGCAAAGCTTTCACCACAATCGTCATGTTTGGCCGGAAGTCTGCTTCATATTGCACGCAGAGTGCCGCTACAGCAGCCATCTGTAAACAAGAGAAAAGTAGTTTCAACTTTAAATGTATCATGTATGCAAGCCAGGGAATGTAGAGAAGAAAAAAATAGAAAAAAAATACTACTAATCAAAATAAAGTTTGATTTGGACCTTAGCAACAGCCTTAGGAGGATAATCTTCATTCAGTTTGGGATCCACACATTGTTTCACTTTATCTTCACTCAATCTTGGTGTTGCCTGGAATAAATTTGACATGCAGGCTGATGTCACCTCAGGGACAGGCTCCAAGCCAATTTTTAAACCCAAACCAAACTGAACTGAACTTACCCAAGTGACCAGGCTCTGTTGTCCTTTGGGCATGGTATGGTCTACTGGCTTTCTACCTGTCAGGAGCTCTAAAAGAACCACACCAAAGCTGTACACGTCGCTCTTCTGAGTTATCTGCCCCGTCATGGCGTACCTAAAGAATCACATCACATTCATGTTTACTCTTACAATGCCCACTATCAGCAGCAAATTTTGACACTAGCTACATGATGTCTACTAAGAACTCACTCTGGGGCATGGTAGCCGAATGTTCCAAGGACTCTGGTCGAGTGCAGCCGCGCTGCAGTATCAGAAGACTGGTTTGTCAAACTAAAATCAGCAATTTTGGTGGCAAAATCATCAAACAACAACACATTGCTGGATCTGATGTCGCGATGGCAGATCGATGGCTGGCACTTCTCGTGTAGAAATTCAAGGCCCTTCGCTGCACCATGTGCAACCTTCACTCGCTGAATCCAGGTTAGAGTTGGACCAGGTTCGGCTCCTTGCACTCCTTTCCTACCTACCAAATCATCGAACACATCATAACTTAATCATGCCAAAAAAAAAAAAAAAAAAAAAAAAAAAAACACTACATAAAAGATGAAGAACAATACCACAAATCAATCCAAAAAATAAAATCTTGAGGCATACCATGTAAGACATCATGTAAAGATCCCATTGTGGCATACTCATACACCAAAATTCTATTGTTTGCTTCCAAACAATACCCAAGCAACTCCACAAAGTTGTCGCTCTTAAGCCTTGAAACCATGGATAACTGCAAAAAACATATGTTTTTTAAATTAATGAAAGCAAACTATCTAATTTGCAGATGAAAAGTTAACCACAGCCACCCCTCCAAAAAAATATCAATCTGAAATGATTCATAACCTGTCCTGTAAAATCAGGGTCCGGCTCGGATGAACTCGAATCCAGTTTCTTGACTGCTGCTGGCCTCCCGTCTTTAAGCTTTGCATAAAAAACCCGACCGTAGGAGCCCTCTCCTATCAGAGCCTTTGGTCCAAAATTATCGGTCAATCGGTTAAGCTCGTCTAATGACATTGCCGGTATCTCAATAGGCAGAGATTTCTGGGGAGGACCATTTCTTGCAGCACTCCTCGGCTCCCCTCTTTCACTTCCTATCAATTCAAATTTAAATTATACAAACATCGAAATATCAAAGGAATGCTATTACATATCAAAAAATAAGTGCATTTTCACATTATGTAAATTGCAATGTATGAATGAATACCTCCACCAGCGTACGGATTGCCAGCCTTTGGGGCGGCGGTCTGATTGCTGGGCGGAGGAACATCTGCGTCCTCATCTCCACCTCCACAGCAAGACATCCTTACACAATACGAGAAAGAAATCAGAGGCCCTAATTTGCACGATCAATCAATTATTATACCTCGTAAAGTCGCCAATTCCTACAGCAATCAATCCATGTAAGAAACATGTGCTTAAATATGAACGAAGAGCATTCAATAATTTCGTAGGATGAATGACGATATTCGATTCAAATCTAATAGATTAATCATACATGAAATGCAAAAGGATGACAAGAAAATGAACCTGGGCGTAAGGAGAGGAACTGCTGTTTTCTTGGGACAATTACATTTTTTTTCGTTTTGTTTCGCGGGAAGGTCGGGAACATTGTGCTGCATTCAACCAATCTACGTGCTTGCCTTAATCTTACACGTCTATGTTCGGCAATGGGAATCATTTCACGGTCATGATCATGCCCACTGCACGCTCCTCCCACTTCCAAGATTCTATCTTTAGTCGTCATTTTTTTCGCTTTTCCGTTGGAGAACAATAGCCAACCTCTACTTGAGTTTTCAATTTCGCATGTTTACATGAATGTATTTAAAATAGCATAAGGTATAGTTATTATTTTAACTAGTATTACTCCCCCAATGGGCGGTAATATGAAAAACGTGAATAAAAAAAATTGAATTTACCAAATAAAATTGTTCAACTTTATTATGTTATGTCAATTGCATTCTCCAAGCTCTTTAAACTATTTTCATCATTACATGAATACATGTATATATTGTACAACAACCGAGCAATAGACAATATGTCACTACCAATAATTCATATATTAGTACAATTTAGTACTTTGAAAAATATTATACTATAAACAATAGTCTAAAAGTTGAAAAAATGAAACATGAAAGATAAAAGACTTTATACTCACGACTATAGTGCAATACAAATGCAAACAAAGTAAATGAAATCACGGTTGCACACGGTAATTGATTATTAATATTAATTCACCCTTAGGCCTTGAGAAATTGGAAATTTCACAGCGATGTAGATATTTCAAAATTAAATTAAAAAAATATAAGAAAATACTCTTGTGAATTAAAATTTAGAAATAATTATGCAAAAGTATTATTGAATGCACCATCATCACGTTCATAATGATGTGATTTTGTGGGATGCATAAGCATAGTTTGATTAACTTATGCAATTTATATAATTTAATTAATCCATCTAATACAAATATTTTTTTTATCCATTAATGAATACAATATCAATCCATAAAGTATTAATTAAAATTTGTTATTATATTAAATATAATTATATTCCAATTCGTAAAGTAATTTTTAAGAATAATAACAAATATTAAAATTATATTTAAATAATAAATATACTATCAACCCATAAAGTTTTTGCTACATATTTGGGAGTAGTATTTTATATTCATAACAATTAATGAAATTAAATTATCTAATGTAAATTTCCCCTCATTTAGTTCTCCTATATTTTGAAAGTGCATCATGCTTTTATATACGTCCTTCATTTTTTTGATAGTGAAAAATAATTGACTTTTGTTATTATTTATTATCCAACTTTGACTCATGTCTATACAACACCTATAAAAGAAAAAACATAGTGAAGTAGGATCTCGTTAGATTTGTCACATTATGTAGATTTAAAGTATCAAACTTATCGAATTTTTACTTATATACATTTTGGGATATAAAGCATTCAAATGTAAATTGGATTGCGTGCAGAAAGTAAATATTGAAGATATAGGTAGGTTACTGTTCATAAGGGTAGGTTACTGTTCATAAAGGATATTGCTTTTATATACTTACTCCGTTTCCGTGAAAGTGCAACATTCACCCAATGCACGCAGTCCAATGCATGTTTTAAACCATTAATAATAAGTTCGGTATAAGTAAAAAATTTAAAAGTTTGATATTTAAAAACTACATGACGAGACGAATCCAACAAGATCTCACTTGACTATGTTTTTCCTTGTATAACTATGATAAAAATTTAAGTCAAAGTTAAACAATGAATAGTAACAAAAACTGAAATGGTGCAATATCAAAAGAACGGAGGAAGTATTATATAGATATAGATAACATAAAAGGAGTATTTAATGGTTTAAGGCATTGCTTTCTACTCCCTCCATCCCACTAAATGTGTCCCAAAACTTTTGAGTACGACATTTTATGTGGGAATGATTGATAGTTAATGTAGGGGTATATTAGTGTTTAAAGTTGGGGTAAATTAGAAATTGATGTGATGTGATTGTAAAGAATTTCAATTTTAAATTGATTTATTTATGTGTGATGTAATAGTTGTGTGTTTGAAATTTTAATATATTTATTTATTGATGTGATGTGATAAGAGTAGGTTTAGTAATTAAACTATTTAATTATTTCATAAAAAAGGAAATGTGATAATTGTAATAGGACGGACCAAAAAGGAAAGTGACACAGAATTAATGGGATATAGGGAGTATATATATATATTATATATATATATATATATGCATGGTCGAAATGAAGACAATTACCGAAGTAATAATGATGAGTCTTCCAGCACCAGAAGGGCCTCCAACCACTGAAACTATTAGACTTGGTATTATTGCAGTATACCTTGTCATTAAATTCCTCATCCATGTCTTCATCCTCATATTCAGAAATCCCTATATCTCTAATATATGAGTTGAGAATGAATAGTACTATTCACATCAACCGTTATTATTCCCCTGGTTTTCCAATTTTGCCCTTCTCCATTTTTCTTCGTTTCCTGCTCGTAGATTTTTTCCGTTTCCCCTTCTCTTCGTTTCCAGGTCGTGCTTGAGTTGCAGGAATCGTGTTCAATCCCCTTGCCCTAATCGGTCTGTAGCCAGCGCTCCCCCCCCACCCCCCGTCCGTCTTCAGTATCCGTGAGCGCCCTTGCTGCCCCTCGCCCGTCCATCGCGTATGACGATCGTCGCTGTCCCTCGTCACTGCAGCAGCTCTCGTCCCTACCCGTCGTCTCCACAGGAGGCCGTTAGGTAAGACTTTTTTAAAATTTTAGGGTTATTTGTTGAGGGGTTCAGAATTGGGGATGAAATTTTGTGATTCATTCGTCTTCTTGCACTGTAATTTGGAGGGACGATCGCCGCCACCGCATGTTCCGTTCGCCGGTCCTAGCGTCCTGCACGTTCGGCTTCATTATACGCCGTCGCCGCTGCCCCTATCTTCGCGGTCGTCGTCTTTTCCGTGCAGAAATTCGAATGTAAGGCTTGAAATCTTTATACAGTTTCTGCGCAATGTCTCAATATTTTTGTTTTGGCTGGGTTACTTTGCACATCCCGTTGGTTCGTATTTTTGCTCAAAGACTTTAGAAATTGAACGCCTTCTGTGGTCACCTGTAGGTTAATAGCTTCTATATTTCAAATTAATCAAATGGTTTTCCGGAAAATATGTTTCAGATTGATCCAATCGTAGACAATGGGTTTATAGCTTCTGTGCTTTAAGCTAGGCAACTGGTGTATTACTTTCAGTAATTGAATTTGTGTTTATATGAACTTATTCCATCTTGGGGGATCCATCTCATTTCAATCGGTATTAATGTTTGGGACACTTACCTTAATAGAGCTCCGTTGGAGTATTTACTACTGCTTTTAATGAACCATTGTACTTCTTTGTCAGGTCCACATTTACTGCATTATAATTTCTGGGAAAATCACAGATGAGCCTTAAAAGTATACGAAGAAGCCAGCAGGCTGAGGATGCAGCCCTTTCTAAATCTTCTGGTCGCCGGGCCCGCAGTGCTCGCTGCGTTGCTCAGGGTGGTCATGGAGAACCAGGAACCCATTGTAACGAACAACCTACTGTCCAACATCACCGCACATCTAGCTAGGCGCGGGTGTCGCCGTGCTCAAGAAGAAGCATTCTCAATCATCCATGCTCTGATTCTAAATTCAATGACTCTACCTATTCGCTCCATAATTCACCCCCTATTCTATAACATTTTTGCCATTTGTGTTTTTTTATTTGTAATGGTCGGTCTTTAAATGTCTTTGGTAACAGGATGCACCTCCGCTGTAATCCAATTTTGTTGATCGAGTGCCAGTGCTCGTGAGGCTCGAGCTGCATCACATCAGCGTTTTCATGAACTAGGAAAGCAAGAAAAAGTAGGATCCACTGGGCGGCAGCAACGCATTCGTGCTCGTTGTTCTGGACAGCAAGGAACCCAGGTACGCAGAAACAACCTTAATGATTCCCCTTGGACAACTACCGCACCCACCATTTGCACTCATTGTGGTGCATTAATTTTTGCGGGCGAGTCCAAAGGACTTTGCTGTGCATTTGGGACTTTTTATCCCGGACCATTGGTCACGCATCCCATTCTTCAAGACCTTTTCCTGCACAGACATTCACTATCTGGTCATTTCCTCACATATATCCGTACATACAACAATTCATTCTCTCTGAACTTTGGGAGTGCAATATGATGCTGCCTTGCAACTTAATGAACAAAACATGTAAGTATTCCGTCTGAATGGAACGATGCACCACTTCATTAATTCATTATTCCCAACTGCAGACAAACCAAAAAATCTCCAGCTTTATTTTCATGATCGTGGAATTGAACTTGAAAAATGAATATATGACAAACCAAACCTAAACAAAGATCTTTTTCGTTTGCTAATAAATATTACAGCATCAAATCCCTATGCAAGATTTTTTAGACAAGTTCATCATATCCCATATCTGAATGAATATAATTTTTTTCTTGAAAACATCTAACCAATTGGATCAATGTGTATATAACCTTCCAACTATCGATGATATTTCTGTTATATGGCAAGATGGACAATCAAGCGACGTCGACTTAGTTCGAGATATACGAGTTTATCCATTTGATGGAATACCCAAGAAAGTATCGTATTACTCTTTTGTATATGATCCGGTTCAATACCCTTTAATCCATGCATATGGATAGCCAGGCTGGCAACGAGGCATGCTTAAGAAAAAACTTAATGTGCCTACTGATGCTCCTATACACACCGCTGAATTTTCTTTTTGCCAGCATCAATGAACTATGTCCTGAAAGAGGACAATAATGTATGTTCTTTTAAGCCCTTGCTTTTTTCTTCGTTTTTTTTCCTTGTCCATTTACATTTTTTTTAATGCCTTCTTTTCTTCTTTCCCTCTAGCACAACTAGCAAAGAAAAGGCAGATGGATAAAAGCCATGTCTCAACTCGTGAGTACTATTCATACCGGCTTTAGATTCGTCCACCTTGCTCAGCCATCATACTGAACACGGGCCGTTTATTTCAGTAATATGTTGTTGACCAATATATTAAAATTGAAACTCAATGCTTGGACTTCTATAGATCTGAACAAAATCTAAAAAAACAACGAATTGAAACCATGAAAGGAACTCAAGATGTTTTTAAGGATTTGATGACCTAAATCAAATTGGAAACCAATTGTCCTGCCTTTTTCCTCTATCGGTGGCCCTCACGATATGCACCGACGTTATATGGATGCCATGGCTCTTGTTCAAAAATTCGGAAAACCTGACTTATTTATTACAATGACATGTAATCCGCAATGGGTTGAAATTACACAACATCTTTCTCAAAATGAGAGTTGCACTAACCGCCCTGACTTAACTGCGCGAATCTTTCGTGTAAAACTTGAAGAGCTCCAACATGAACTTTTCAAAGAACATCTATTAGGCCATGTTTGTGCCTACTTATACGTGGTTGAGTTCCAAAAAAGAGGCTTGCCTCATGTGCATATGTTATTAATTATGTTTCCTGGAGACAAAATGGATGATCCTTCACAATACGATAATTTCATCTCTGCTGAACTTCCTGATCCTGCTACAGAAAAGTACTTGCATGCTCTGGTTACAAAACTGTTAACCGTAAAAATTGCAAAAGGAAGAAAGAATAAGAACTTAATTGAATTAACTGAAAAGATTACAAAATAGAACTGAAATGAAATTACAGTGTTGGAATTAAAGAAAGTTGTAAAGGAATTGAAGACAGAAAGCAGTAGATGAAATGAAATTGCATAAAGCAGTAAATGGAACGGTAATGCGGAATGAAAGTACTATAGAAAGTAAAATAAAAATAAAGTGCGACTTCTTTGAGGAGAATTGGAGCTCTCTTTCTGTTAGAGGCCACTGCTAGTATTTATAAATCGTCTTCAGTACTAAGCTGCACAATGTCCCTTGACGCCACAATCCGGGAGGCTTCAACCACTACTAGTCTGAGGAACCGCCCGTATCTTTTTTTGCTCGATAATTCCTATGAGCTGGCAATTAAGTAAAATATAGGGCCGAATGCGGATTGGACACAAATATGTGCTGGGTTAACAGATGACCCCCTCGCACAATTTTTCTGATTTGGATTTTTAAGACAAATATGCGCGGTTAAAATAGGTCTGGCTCGTCTGTTGTTGTTGTTGTTTTTTACTTCCTTTGTCTCAATTATTTTGTTACACTTACTATTTTGAGTTGTATCACACTAATTGTTACATTACCTAAAGTAGTAAGTATTATAAATTTAAAATTCTTCTTTATTCTAACTAGTTTACTAATTATTTTTACTAATGGTATCATTAAAAAAAATAACAATAAAAAAAGAGTTGTATACAAAAAAGGAAAATTAAAAACAAAAATTGTTCCAAATCCCTAATCTATCAACAGATCCACCCGATTCAAAATCGTCTTCATCTTGTTCATTCAAAAAACCCTTCTAATCTTCCGTCAGCCTCCGTCTACAATCTTCAAATTCGCCTCAGATCTACGAACGCCACCATCCGCCTTCGTCTTCAACCTTCAAATTTGACTCATCCGCCCAACCCATCATTCACACTTTTCTGGTATGTTGCCACCACTCTCGCCTCGTCTTCAACCTTCAGATCTTCTATCTTTGCCCATTCCATTAGGTCTTGCATTCGTCCAACCCCTTCTGCTTCAATACTGAAATCTTATGCCTCCGGCTATCGTTCGATCCGGGATGTGGCGTCTTCACCTATCGCCTTCGCTCCGGGATGTGCTATGTCGCCTCCGCCTATCGCCTTTGCTCCGGGATTTGTCGCATCGCCTCTATTTGTTTTCTTCGCTTCGCAGTATGCCGTGATTCTTCCTCCTTTTATTTATACACAGGTTCTACTGCTTACTTGCTTCTGCAGTATCTAAATCCAGTATAGATTTCAATTGTTCAAATAGTATGGGGTTTAATGTTAGAGCGATTTGGTATTGGGCACTGGGCAGGTCTAAACAGCCCTTAGCCATTAAAAATTCTCAAACAAATTGAGCCGGCGTGTCCATTTCATGTTCATAAAAATGTGACATTAGGTAATTTTCACTAAACTCACCTAGAAAATTAATGGACTTATCTACTACCTCTCATTCATTGATCATGTTAAGTATCTCTTGCATCATGTAATCTATGGAAGGACTATAAATGCCAGGAGAAGAACATTTTATCACTTTTCATATAGGACGCTCAAACAGTTTTCCTTTAGTAAATTATCACGAATGGTAGGTTTGCGCTTTTTTAGTATTTTCCCAGAATAAGTACTTCGTGTAAACCTTGATAGTTATAATGGGATAGGATATGTCTGATTCATATGTAGAAGTAAGTTTTTTATGAAGTTGTTTGCTGAGTAACATCAATTTTAGGCTTTTAGCTATAACTCTAGGCTAATTGCAGATATTGAAATGGCTAGCAACCAAACTACAAGAATTGATAATGAAATGCCTCCACTAGTGTTGCAATGCACCTTCTTGCAAAGACATTCATCACCAGCGGAATCACCTGTATAGAAGCCACCGTCATCAGAATTGCCCAGTGGTATGTCTTTTAGATACTTGCCATGTACTCCATTGAATTTTGTAATCATTTATTTATCTTCTGAAGCCTCTTTGGTTTGTTATTTCGGCATAAATTTAGTAATTTAGTTCTTTCATGTATCTACTAATTCTAGGGAATTCATCTTTCTTTTTTTTATCCTTCTCCACAATATGATAGTGTTAATCATCTAGTTTGGATTTACACAGCAAAATTGTGTTTAGAGAATGATTGTAATGGAATAAGGTTATGTATAATGAGAGTGTGCAACAAGTTTGAGTATTATTCAACAAGAATCATATGCCTATATTTGATATCGGCCAAGAGTAAGTGAAAGACATACGAGTAATTGTCTATTCTCCTAATAGACACAGGGAAAAAAGAGGACGACAGAAAAGTTGTGGACAATAGGCCTCCAATAGTGCTGAAACCTTCATCTCCTCTATAGCAGCTTCCACCCACACCATACACAGCTACACAAGCTGTGGCAAAAACATGTTCGGGTGGGTCTGCCCTCATTTCCAGGTGTGGAATATTTTTTTTATTGCAGCTACAAATTGCTTCTTCAGTGACTGTATCCTTAAGTGTTTACAAGTAGTGACATTGTCTTGATGCAGACAAAGCCCACATTGTTTCTGGTACTTGCCGTAAATTTTGTGTTTACCCTCGAGGAACAAAATGGATACATGAACATGATGCTAAGAAGCGAATTTCCTCTTAGAAGGTTGGTCAGAACTTATCTTCAAAATTTGTTCTCTTTTAATCAAAGTCTTGAGATGAATTATACAAAAAAGGAGTATATATTAGAAACATTTTTTGTTTCCTGGTTTCTAAGCCCGTTATTAATGTTTTGAACAATTCTTGCTCATGCAGCTCATGAAGTTGGGCAAGTCAATTGTGGAGGATGCACTGTGTTACTCATGTAAACAGACGGAGCACTAGCAGTTCACTGCTCCTCTTGCTGCAACGTGACTCAAGTCGGAGTATGTATCTCATCCCCCTGTGTGTGCATATTATTAATTTTACCAACTGTTCAGGTTAGTTCTGGCCAGCTAAACTTGTTGCTAGATTTATTCATGAAATTCAGAAACATTTGATTAAATGTTAATTGCATAATGTGTTTACAAGACACATCTAATATATTCGAATCTCATCACCCCTCTACTGTGCTTTAATCTATTCCTGGACCTTATAAAACATTTCCAGACACCATTTCTGAAAAATCTACTACCAATTTGCTTATGTTATGAGTTATGGATTTATGAGAACTTACAGTGAGCAGGCACACAAAAGAAGACCTCCCATATATCTTCAGATCCATAATACACTTCTTGCATTATATATTTCCAAAATATCACTAGCTAATCTTTACAAAATTCCCTTCATTTCACACTTAGCATAACAAAAACAATAACAAAGGGTGAAATTGCTATTTGCTTTTGCTAAGCATACAAAAGATCTTTTTCTACATCCATTGCATAGTTGTATCACTTCAAAAAGCTACCTCATTGCACCATAGGATTATCTGCATCATTGAAGTCCATATGTTGCTCATTCAAGAATTGTGCTACTGAATTTATATCTTCTTTCTCAACCTCTATGTTGCTTGGCAATATGCCTAACCTGTCCAAATGTCTTTTGCCAATATGTGGGCTCTTATAGTCATTGTGGCCCTTGCACTTCAGGATTTCTTTCATAACGGATTGCAATTGAAGCCATGTATAGTTAAGCACCTTTGGGTCAAATTCTTTGTATGCCACATCCACAACCTCCACCAATTCCTCAATATTTTTTGGAAATTCTTGATGCTGAATAGACTGAATTGCCCTAAAAAAACCAAGGTCAAGTATATTTAAGTCAGGGGATTGAGGGGGTTGGCACACAATTCTAATATCAAAACCATCCATTTTTGCAGCTTCATTGAACACCTGGTCATTAGGTAAAATGTGTGGCTTTGCATTATCTTGTTGTATGAAAATTTGCCTTGCTGCATTGGTTGGCCACTTAGCCCTGATTGATGGAAGCACATTGGTGATCATTTTTTGCCTTATAACTTCTCTTGTGATGCTTTGAATTACTTTTACCACAGGTGTACCTCTGCTTCTGTTGCGGCTGTTTCTCTGTGCTAAAACAATTTCTGTGAAGGGAAATATTCCTATCTTTCCATCCCAAATAACATCACCTGATTCACTTAGAATTGGTCTTGCAACTGCTGCTAGGAACATAACCTTGGGAATGAATTTCTTACTCTTTGTAGATCTATACGGCTCATCCTCATTTGGCAAAAGATAGAATTTCATTGTTTCTTTTTTCATATAAAACCACTTTTCATCCACATGCACATAGTTGTAGAATCCATCAAAAGTTGCATTTGTAGTCAATGTCCTAGGAACAATGTGCTGCATAATCCATTTAAGTCTTTGTATCTTTTGAGATTCAGTTAACTTTGGCTTCACTGAGCTAGAATGGGATCTGATTTCTCCTCATTGAAGCATTCTATGCACAAGGCTGTGGCTTATATTCAAATAACTTGCAAATGCCCTAATTGTTGTTCTATGCTTTAGTGGGACAGCTTGCAAAACATCCTTAGCAATAACTTTTTTGGTTTTTCCTCTTTTTCCCTTTAGCTTACTGTCTACATTAACTACTACATCCCTCTCCTTTTGCTTCTTTGCATCATTCCACAACCTTGAAATTGTTGCTCTACAAACACCATATTTTCTTGCAGTTTCATTGATAATGCCTCTACGTAGTTTACCATCACCATTTACTGCAAAACATAACTTCTGAAAAATAGCTCTTCTTTGCATGTTTGTCAAGTTTTTATGTGTACCAGGAGAAGCAGCAGCAGCAGCAGTTGAAGTAGATCCAGCAGCAGCAGCAGCAGTTGAAGCAGATCCAAATGCAACAATTGAAGCAGTAGAAGATGAAAATTCAGCACCAACAAAAATGGAACTATCTGATGCACCAGCAGATTCTTGCTCCCAATAATCTTGAAGTTCCAATAATTCATCAAGATCAATGTCTTCATCAGCAACAACAGTTGAAGAAGTAGAAGATGAAAATTCAGCACCAAGAGAAATGTAACTAACTGATGCAGCAGCAGACTCTTGATCCCAATAATCTTGAAGTTCCAATAATTCATCCATATCAATGTCTTAATCATTGCAATCAACCATGGGAGTTGAACCATGGAAGAAATCTGGAAATTTGAAAATGAGCTCTCTTTTCCTCTTCATCCCCCCTTCCTTTGTTTTTTGATTGATCTTGGAAGAATATGGTTTCATTGATTGATTGCAATGAATGAATTCAAATTTATCTTTGTACAAATTTAATGGTGGGAAATTTAAAAATTTTTTATGTGTCCTTTTAGAGGGATATTTAGCATTTTTAAATATTTTGCTTTTGATTTGATGTGAAACAAAATTAATTACTCTCTCTCATGGATTATGCTCACATGGGTTGTAATTAAATGTCTTGTCTTAAACTCTGTGCCAAATGCCCATGTAACAAAATAATTGAGACAGAGGAAGTATTTTTTTTTCTTCTTGGCCGCCACTTTAGCCTTGGCAGCCGCCATTGGTCTTCTCTCCACCATTGTTGGTATTTCTCTCTGTCGCCCAACTTCGACAGCCACATTGACATTCCTGTGTTAGTTCCTCTCATACATATTTATTTATCTAATAAATAGAATATCTACAACTTTGTATTTTTCCCCATGTGAACTCTTCCACAACATATCTTTTATGTTGTGTCTTTCTGCTTTACCATGTGATGGTAATAACTTGTTTTCCTTTTTCTTTATTTCCTGTGTGGTAGGGAAAAAGAGCTTTAATAATTAATTTGGGCTTATCATCTTTTCTAACAGGATTGTTTGCTTGAGCAGTAGGAATGTAAGATAGCTGATAGGTCTCAATGGATGCGGCAATTAAATCGATCGAGTTATTCTTTCTGCAGCCCGAGTATCTCACTCCAGCCGCCATCTCCATCTTGCCGGACGCCCGAGTCTCTGCTGCCACCACCTAACAGCCACCCGGAGCATACCGTGACATGCCGCCATCTGCTAGGTTGCCGCCCGGTGTCTCTTCGTCTGCTGCCCCAGTTGCCGCCCGGAGTTCCTCAGCCTGTTGCCAGTGCTGTTTGGTCTCTCACCGCACTGTTGCTCTGCCGCCGTGAATCTGTATCAGCCGCCGTGTCACAGTGCCAGCCTCCATCGTGCTCAGCCGCAACTCAACGTGCCCAGCCGCCGCCTGCAACGCGTTGGCCGCCATGCTCAATTCCTCCAGCCGCCGTTGATCGTGTCTATGCCGCGCTGATCTGTCACCACTCCATCTCTGGCCACCACCTTGGTTTCTCCGGCCGCCCGGACCTATCTCAGCTGCCACTACATCTGCTTGTCGGTGAAGGCTCTAGTCTCAGGAAAAGACGATGATCGGAGAAGTGGTGGAGGTGGCGACGGGAGCTGCTGGGCGGAGAAGATGAGCATGTAACCGGAGGGAGCTTGATGACGAGGGTGATGGTGAGGGGCTTGCTGAGTTGATGAAGACGAAAGGGATGAAGGTGCCCAGCGAGAGTGAATGGGGACGGATGTGCTCAGCTTCTGTGTCAAGGAATTTTTGGAGAAGAACCAAATGTGTGGGACCCGCAACACCTTTTTTGTTTTCATTTATTTATTTATTTTGTTATTATTATTATTATTATTATTATTATTATTAAATACCCGGCCTCCAAGGCCGCCGTCGATGGCCTTCTAGGGCCACTATCCTGGGATTTGCCACCACCTTTGGTTCGTCCTCCTCTTTATCGCGCTTCACTTCCTTGAAATGGGCCCCAGAGTGGTTGGTTACCACAATTTTATGTACAAATTTTTGTTACCACATTTCTCATGCTCCAATTACCACACTATTAGGACTTGATTATCAGAAAATGCAGTTGAATGGTCAAACTCTATCATTTATTGTATTCATTATGGGGGATAGTCCTGAGAAATTTGAGACGGCCATGTAAATTGTCCCCCTTGACCATCCCTTCTTGTTTGACTTCTTTAAAAAAAAATTGTTACCACATCCCTCTTTCTTATATTACGACATTGTCCGCTTATATATTACCATACATTTAGCTAAAATGTTACCATACTTATCATTTATAGGTTACCACGTTTCAAATAGATAAGTCACCACAATTCTTTGGGATTCGCTTACCACAAAATGAAATAAAGGTTTACCACCCTGTGAAAGTGTATGTTACCACAAATTTTCACTTTCAATACATACTTTATTTACCACATTTCAATTTTCATGGTTACCACACTTCTTAATAGAATGTTACTACATTACATCTTAGTGGATTACCATATATATTCGTATTTAGTTACCACACGCCGTTTGTCGTGTTTTTCAAACATACCGCAACCGTGTTTCCTCATTTAGTGCCACCAATATCCATTACATCATTTTCCGATTGTATCGATCAATTGATTCTATAAACCACGATGACTCAATCATTGTATCATACTTCATCACTCAAAGTAAGTTCGATAAAACTAAACAACTTATAGTATGCACATGACTATAACTAGTTAATATGCAATCTTTATGTTACGTCGCAAGGTTAATTAGTTCATTACACGTTACAATGTTTATTGGTTCAATCGAAACCAATGAATGTGTACAATAAGTACAAGTATGCAAAATAACTCGATATTCAACCTATATTTTACATTTATTCGTTTCGCAACGTTAATTGGTTCGTGATAAATCAATATGAAACCTCTATTCGCTTCACAGCATTAATGATTTATCACATCAATATGAGTGCGCAGAAAAAACTACAAGTATGCACAATAATCCAAGTATCACGACACATACGGTTATATCGTCACATTACCACATTGTTTCTTCATACATTACAACCACTTGTAAAGATTTGTTACCACAATGTCATTTCTATCGTTACCGTATTAACATATTTTTTATTACAACATTACCATAATGTAGTAAAACAATGGTTAACATAAGGGGGTTTTAAACTTTCAAGGAGGGGGTTTTGACTCTAATAAAAGTTTGGGGAAAATAGGGCCCAGACCCTTTTGATAATTCGTGCTTGATAATTCAACTTGCGAGCTCAACATAAGCACATGCAGCGCCGCCGCCGAGGACGATGTTTCCGGCTTTGTTGGAGTGTTGAAGCACGGGACTCCAGGTCCTGGACGGTTCCCCGTCGGAAGGGAACATCGGCGTCCGGGCATCTTAGATAGTATTGCTATTGATGGTCTTGGTGTTATTTTGCCGACACCACCACTCGTCTGGTTGTGTTCTTGCCATAGCAAGTTGCTTCCGCTTGTCATCCAGTCGCCAGTGGCATAAAGACAGTGTCTGTGTGTTTTCTGGCCTTCTGTTGGTTTGATTTTGCAATTGAGAATTTGAGATGGTATATGAAGTATAGGAAATTTGGCACATGGCATATCATCCTCTCTGTGCTGCTCATTATAGTTCTGTATTTGAGCATTTAGATTGTGTATCTGTGTTTGTAGTTCTGTATTTGCATTATCATGTCATAATCCTCTGTAAACTGTCTTAGCAAACTTATAGTTTTATACTTGCTAAAGTTTAAATTGGTTTTATATTTAAGCATAAAATATTTTTTATGCCGATTGAGACGCATTTTTTGAAAATAATTCCTTCTCTCAGTTAGGGCGTCTGGATTTGATATTTTAAGCATCATTATAACTGATAGGAATGCCTGAAATCGTTTCATATGGTTGTTATTTTCTATACCCTCTCTTTTACTTTGCATTTGGTTCCTCCTGACTCGATACTTTTTTAGGGGGAAACCAAAATTTCGTAAGCCCTCGCCTAAAGCTATAATATTCATTGGACTCTCACTCCAGCAAAATATAAAGCTATAATATTCATTGGACTCACTCCAGCAAAATAACCGAATTCTGACCCAAACAATCATTACTTAGATTTCCCCTTCTTAGATTTCTCCTGACTCGATACTTACACTTTGTAGGAATTTCATATTCAAAATTTTGAACTGCTTGGCGAACATATCATATTTCTCGTAGTGAGAGTTCATGTTATATAATGGTAAGAATTGTTTAAGAAAGTAGGTAAAGTATTATTCTAAATCTTAGTAATTGTTATTAGTATTAGTTGGTAAGAACTATATGTAAAATGTGGTAAATCGTCCAAAACGGTCAAGTGGACGGTTTTCTTTGCCGTGCTTCGACCGTCCAGGAGTCACTTGTCAAGCCAGAGGTGAACTGACGGGTAAGTGGACGGTCTGGAAACCATCCGGTGGCCGTCCTGAAGGCACTGGTTGCAACAGAAAATTTCGGACGGCAAGGGTCGGTCCCAAAAACACCATCCGAACGCACCAGGACCGTCCAATAAACTTGGTAAAGCACATACCCACAGCGTGGTAAACCATATTCAAGGAACTTGGTAAAACCTTATGGTATATATGGTAAACCATATTGGTATAGTGTGCTAAACATATCAAGAACTTTGGTAAATATCATATTGTATATGTGGTAAAGCACATAGGAATAAGTGGTAAACCACACACCAATAGCCTGGCAACACAATAAGGTATTTGTGGTAAATTATATTGCTTGGACGTGGTAAATCGTCCTACTGTTTATATGTTGTAAGCCTCGTATGCGTAATGTGGTAAAACTTATAAGCATCGAAAATGGTATGTGGTAGGTCAAAAATAACAGAGCAATGCAGTGGCTCGAGCACGGTTAGAGGATGGTAAAAAATAGTCGTCCAACAAACCATTGAGTATCAAATTGGTGTTGACTGGACGGTCCTGGAAACAATAGAACGGTCCAATGACCGTCTGAATCACCGTTGTTTACATTACTTACTATTGTATATCAATATTGTTACCACATGACTATGTTTCTACTTACCATATTGAGTTATAATTCTTTACCATCTATATAGTTACACATTTACGATGTTGAAGTATAATTCTTTACCATATACTACCTCCGTCTTGTAATGTTTCTTACATTTGTTAATATGCTACTATTCACACACAGACTTTTACTTAAAGTTTTATCATAGTTATACAAGTTAAAATATAGCCAAGTAAGATATTTTTAGATTCATCTTGTCGTGTAGTTTTTAAATATGTAACTTTTAGAATTTTTTCTTATATCGAACTTGAGATATTAATGATTTAAAATGTGCATTGAACAGCGTGATGGGTGGGTCCGTCAAAAACAATATGAGACAGAGGAAGTATATGACTACACATTACCACAGTAAAGGAAATATTATACCACGTATTTGGGCTAGTGGACAGCTCGTGGACACTTCCAAATCACCGTCCAGTTCATCGTCCTCCAATCCTATATCACTGCGATTAAATGTTTACCAAATGCATCCTTTATACGTTACCACGTTTGATTAGAAATCTTTACCATCGTTACTTGTACGCAGTTATTACATTCATGAAGTTTTAGTTACCACATTTCAGAATATTCACTTTTGCATTATGGTATAGTGATATCAATAAAACCACGAGCAACAACTTAAACAATAGCTTACCACGAGGGAATAAAGCTTGGAACAACTATAAAAGTTACAAAAGTTGAATCTCGTCTGGTGAATTTAGTGAAACATATAACAGATTTGGAAATATGAACGAGTTCGAAGTATCCTAAACCCTGTGTCAACCAATAAACACTTATCCATTTGTATGTTTAAAATGAGAAGTAATCACAATCTTGATCCTAACATACATTAAATATGAATCTCGTAATCCAAATGTGATGCCAGAATTTACCACACTCCACACTCGTTGTGATGAATGGATGATACATTCTTATTTAGAATTTGTATTTAGAATTTGAATATCAGTATGGAATCGATGTATATTTCACATATTGTGGTAACCTTATGATGTATACTGTGATAAACATTAGCCTATAATGTGGTAACTCATCAGCATTTGGGTTGGTAAATTTCGGTATATGGTCTTTACCAAGTTTTTGGTATGTGGTTTACCACGCTATACCAATATGGTTTACCACAGATACCATATGGTATTTACCAAGTTCATAGTGTGTGGTTTATCACACAAATCATTTGGTCTTTACCAAGTTATTAGTATGTGGATTACCATTGTATTGGTATGTGCTTTACCACTTGTACTATATGGTGTTTACCAAGTTCTTGGTATGTGGTTTACCACGCTATACCAATATGGTTTACCACAGATGCATATGGTCTTTACCAAGTTCTTGGTATATGGTTCACCACCCTATACCAATATGGTTACCATAGATATAATATGGTATTTACCAAGTTCTTGGTATGTGGTTTACCACGCTATTGGTATATGCTTTACCATATAAATCATTTGGTCCTTACCAAATTATTGTTATGTGGATTACCATTGTATTGGTATGTGCTTGCCCACATATATCATATGGTATTTAGCAAGTTCTTGGTATGTGGTTTACCACGCTACACCAATATATTTTACCACATATATCATATGGTCTTTATTAAGTTCTTGGAGAAGCTAAAAATGAAGTTCTTTTGGAATGAGAAAGAGGGGGAAAGGAGAATGCATTTGGTTAGTTGGGATTTAATCTGTAATCATAAGGAGGAGGGGGGATTGCATATTTGGGATTTCGGCAGGCTAAACTCGGCTCTTCTTTTGAAATGGAAGTGGCGGTTTGGTAAAGAGAAGGCGTTGTGGCTAGATGTGATAGATGCAAAATATTGTGAGGGGCACACGCCCCTTCTACCGGATCCAAAGTTTGGGAGGTCACTATAGGGTTGGATATGTGGAGCTTGGGGTAATCAGAATTTGGAGTCAGAAGGGACATGTTTTCATGTTCAAGTTGGCAATGGACAAAGGACTCGTTTTCAGCAAGATATATGGGTGGAAAATGGCAGGCCATTGTGTGAATTATTTCCTAGAATATTTGCCTTAGCCGAAAGTAAAGTAGGTAAAATCTGTGATTTTGGGTTTTGGGATGGCTTTGAATGGAAGTGGCGGATCCAGCTTAGAAGGCCAATACTTCCTCTGTTCTATTTTAAATGCACCATTCCTACATTTCACGTCGTCCAAGACACATTTTTAAACGTTAATAACTCAAATTGTACATAAATAAAAATTATAAAAATTTGATATAGTAAAACTACGTGATTAGACAAATCTAACAAGATCTCACTTGACTATGTTTTTTCTTATATAAATATGTTAAAAAAATTAATCAAAATTACTCAATCAATAGTGACTACTATGCAAATGGATCACTTATTTGAGAACGGAGGTAGTATTCGACTGGGAGATTGAAGTTTGGAATGGGCTAAATAATGTGGTCAAAAGGCAGGCGATGAACTGGTTGATTGAGGATAGAGTTATTTGGAGGAAAGATGGAAATGGCCAGTACTCAATTAAATCATGCTGGGTTAGAAGGGATGATGGAAGTGGGGAGGACAGGCGGTGGGTTTGGTGTCATCTTTGGAAGGTTAAATGTCCAATGAAAGTGAAGTTATTGCCTTATTGGTGTGGAAAGTTTTGCACTATGCTCTGCCGGTAAGAGAGGCTTTGATTATTCGCAATTGCATCTAGGCTGACAATGCGCACTGCGGCTGACAATGCGCACTGCCCCTGTTGCGGATTAGCAATAGAAACTATTGATCATCTATTATGTCATTGCGACAATGCCAATTCATTGTGGTATCAAGGGGTGGCGTGGTTTGGAGTGAATTGGGTGATGCCGGGAAAGGTTGATGGTCTGGTTCAGTGGTGGCTTGGTACTGATTTAAATAAGGGGTATAAAGATGCTTGGATCCTGACTGGAAAGGCAATTTTTTGGACCTTATGGAAATTAAGGAATGGAGTGGTTTTTAATGGTACACCGGTGGATATTAACATGGCTAAGGAAGAAATAAGGTGGCTAGTTGGGATATGGAGAAAGTCGGAAGCTGAAAATTTTGATAGCAGCTTGGGACGGATGGAGGAGAACTTTCCAGTGGTATTATTTCAGCAAAACAGACTCAGATTTAGGGCAGGACGACTTGGCTTAGTATGTGCTTTACCACTGGTACTATATGGTGTTTACCAAGTTCTTGATATGTGGTTTACCACGCTATACCAATATGGTTTACCACAGATGCATATGGTTTTTACCAAGTTCTTGGTATATGGTTCACCACGCTATACCAATATGGTTACCATAGATACAATATGGTATTTACTAAGTTCTTGGTATGTGGTTTACCACGCTATTGGTATATGCTTTACCATATAAATCATTTGGTCCTTACCAAATTATTGGTATGTGGATTACCATGTATTAGTATGTGCTTGACCACATATATCATATGGTATTTACCAAGTTCTTGATATGTGGTTTACCACGCTACACCAATATATTTTACCACATACTCCCTCCGTTTTTTTTTAACCTCTCCACTTCTTCACTGCACGCAATCCAATGTACGTTTTTAATTATTAATAACTCAAATTATATACAAGTAAAAATTATAAAAAATTGATATTATAAATCTACGCGATTAGAGGAATCCAACAAGATCTCAATTGACTATGTTTTGTCATACACAACTATACTAAAAAGTTGAATCAAAGTTACTTAATGAATAGTATCAACTATTCAAAGGGTAAAGATATTAAAAAACGGAGGGAGTATATCATATGGTCTTTATTAAGTTCTTGGAGAAGCTAAAAATGAAGTTCTTTTGGAATGAGAAAGAGGGGGAAAGGAGAATGCATTTGGTTAGTTGGGATTTAATCTGTAATCATAAGGAGGAGGGGGGATTGCATATCTGGGATTTTGGCAGGCTAAACTCGGCTCTTCTTTTGAAATGGAAGTGGCGGTTTGGTAAAGAGAAGGCGTTGTGGCGAGAAGTGATAGATGCAAAATATTGTGAGGGGCACATGCCTCTTCTACCGTATCCAAAGTTTGGGAGGTCACTATGGGGTTGGATATGTGGAGCTTGGGATAATCAGAATTTGGAGTCGGAAGGGACATGTTTTCATGTTCAAGTTGGCAATGGACAAAGGACTCGTTTTTAGCAAGATATATGGGTGGAAAATGGCAGGCCATTGTGTGAATTATTTCCTAGAATATTTGCCTTAGCCGAAAGTAAAGTAGGGAAAATCTGTGATTTTGGGTTTTGGGATGGCTTTGAATGGAAGTGGCGGATCCAGCTTAGAAAGAATGATTTTGGATCCGGTAGAAGGGGAGTGTGCCTTGCAGAATGGAAGTAGGGAAAATCTGTGATTTTGTGATTTTGGGTTTTGGGATGGCTGTGAATTCGACTAGGAGATTGAAGTTTGGAATGGGCTAAATAATGTGGTCAAAAGGCAGGCAATGAACTGGTTGATTGAGGATAGAGTTATTTGGAGGAAAGATTGAAATGGCCAGTACTCAATTAAATCATGCTGGGTTAGAAGGGATGATGGAAGTGGGGAGGACAGGCGGTGGGTTTGGTGTCATCTTTGGAAGGTTAAATGTCCAATGAAAGTGAAGTTATTGGTGTGGAAAGTTTTGCACTATGCTCTGCCGATAAGAGAGGCTTTGATTATTCGCAATTGCATCCAGGCTGACAATGCACACTGCGGCTGACATTGCGCACTGCCCCTGTTGCGGATTAGCAATAGAAACTATTGATCATCTATTATATCATTGCGACAATGCCAATTCATTGTGGTATCAAGTGGTGGCGTGGTTCGGAGTGAATTGGGTAATGCCGGGAAAGGTTGATGGTCCGGTTCAGTGGTGGCTTGGTACTGATTTAAATAAGGGGTATAAGGATGCTTGGATCCTGACTGGAATGGCAATTTTTTGGACCTTATGGAAAAATTAAGGAATGGAGTGGTTTTTAATGGTACACCGGTGGATATTAACATGGCTAAGGAAGAAATAAGGTGGCGAGTAGGGATATGGAGAAAGTCGGAAGCTAAAAATTTTGATAGCAGCTTGGAATGGATGGAGGAGAACTTTCCAGTGGTATTATTTCAGCAAAACAGACTCAGATGTAGGGCAGGACGACTTGGCTTAACTTGGGAACGTCCTTCGAATGGGTGGTGGAAGATTAACACAGATGGATCTTTCAATGGGCAATCCGGGACCGGCAAGCATTGGTGGTGTGATTAGAGACGACGAAGGGAGGGTGATATTTGTACTATCGAACTTTATTGGGCATACGGACTCTACAGTGGCTGAATTCACAGCTGTTCACAGGGTGTGCAAGGCAATCGTCCGAGACCAGGGCTTCCCCTCTTCAAAGAATGATTTTTGAGTGCGATTCAATTAATGTTGTGAGGTGGATGAAAAACCCGAGTTAGGTCCCATGGAGATTACATAACCTGCTAGCGCCTATTTTGGTGATTTTGAAATTTGCAGGTGAAGTTCGAATTCAACACATACTACGAGAACGGAACTCATTAGCAGACGAATGGGCGAAGAAAGGTGCCATGTGTTGGAAAAAGGGGGTTTTGAGCTCCTTTTTGCGTAATGACGATATTTAATTTGGTTAATTAAATAGCGTATACGAATTCTACATTTCGCGTAGATTGTCGTAATGTATCTATTTTCTCAAAACCATTGTCGGGTGAGTGAGAAATAAGAGGTCGAAGTGGGTCATTGAGTGCGGCTAGCATTTGTTTGAATGGTTGTTAAAGAGTGGTTAAAGGTGGCGCGTCCCACATTGCTTAAACAGTTGGAGTTGAATTAGTTTATATTGTTCTGCGTGTTAGAATCAATTAAACTAATGCAGGTTGGTCAAGTGCGGGGGAAGCACACACGCGCGCGCCCGTCCCGTCCCGTCCCGTCCTGAGCTGCGTCGCGCCGCGCCGTCGCCGTCGCCGTCGCCCGTGGACGTGGACGTGGACTTGGACTTGGACTTGGATCTTGGTAATTGGGCTTTGGGTGGGCTTTGGGCCTGTCTAATTTTTTAGACAAAGTTTATTTGTCGGGCCCATGCCAAGTTGAAGCCCACTTTGATTTCAACAGTTGTTGAAAACCATTTCAGCTGAAACAACTGTTGAAAACCATTTGAATTCCAGTTGAAACCGCCCCATCAATACTCGTCGGCGGTTTCGTCTCGTCCAACGCCTATAAATGGCAGCTCAGGCTTAGGGGTCATACACATCTTCTCTGCATCTTTTCTGCATACACATACATTCTCCCGACTCCCTCAGCTCTCTGCTCTGTTCGCCGGTCGTCGACGTTTGCGGTGCTGCTATGTCGAGACGTTCGTCGTTTTACCTTTGGGGACGCTCTGCCGTCCGGAGCACTACCGGGGCATAAACGTCTTGCGGGAAGAGTACAATCTCGACTCGACGTTCCTACCGTTCATTTTCTTACAAGCGCAAGACGTTTATAATGGACGGTTCCACTGCTGCCGCCACCGCCTCCACTGACGTTTCATCCGCCGCTGCCGCCACCGCTGCCGCTGCCACCGCTTCCGCCGCCTCCGTATCCATGCCTGGCTCTGTCCAGGCGTCCGCTGTCGTTACCCCAACCACAGCGGTGCCGTCAATGCTGATCACACCTACCGTCGTTCCTCCACCCGCAACGTTGAATCCGATGCCGCTGCCGACGGCAGACCCAAACGGCTCTATCGATCAATATTTGCTTGATCCAGCGACGGCCTTTCTGCCCCCGTCGCCGACGCCTAACCCTGGCGGGTATGTTTTGCCCAATTCTGGGCAGTTTATTTCTGGACACTCGTTTGGAACCGTTTCGTTCCAGCCCAACGCTTCGGTTGGGGCGTCTTTCCCTTTTTCTGGACAAACGGTCGGGGTTACACCCGCAGGACTTAATAATAATATGAACACCGGTTTGCAACCGGGCGGTGGGCCGCTGAACACTAGTTTGCCAACTTATGTTCAGTCGGAGCCGGCCTTCGTGCCGGGCGTTGGGCCGTCAACGGGTTCCGTCCCTATGGCGTTGCCAAGGTCATTTGGAGTGGCCGAGAAGCCGTCAAAATTTGACGGGCGTGATTTCAAGACGTGGCAGCAGAAGATGTTGTTCTATCTGACCACTATTGGTTTGGCCGGGTTTCTAAGGAGCAGTCGGCCGTCCCTGTCTGAGATGGAGACCGATCCTTGAGCTCTTCGCCAAAGAACAATGGGTTCATGGTGATTTCATGTGTAAGAACTTCATTCTGAGTGCTCTCACGGATTCTTTGTACGTTGTGTACTCTTCTGTAAAAGGTGCAAAGGAATTGCGGATTCAGTTGGAACGGAAGTACAAAACGAAGGATGCTGGTACTAAAAAGCATGCCGTTTCCAAATATCTGGGTTTTCAGATGGTTGACGGGCGTTCAGTGGTTGAACAAGTTCAAGAATTTCAATTACTGATACATGGCGTTCACGCTGAGGGAATGCAATTGCCCGATGCGTTTAACGCTGAGGTTGTGATCGAGAAGTTGCCTCCTTCGTGGAAAGACTTCAAGAACTACTTGATGCACAAGCAAAAGGAAATGTCCCTTGAAGATCTCGTTACACGGATCAGAATCGAGGAGGATAACCGCAAGGCCGTGTTAAGGAGCCATTCTGTGGAGGCTAAGGCCAACTTGACTGAAACAACCGGCAAACGCAAGCAGCCGACCACTGCGGGTAAAGGCAAAGCGGTTGTCGATGGCCAAAAGAGGAAGAAGTTCTCTGGGAATTGCTACAACTGTGGCAAGGTTGGGCACTTTGCACATCAGTGCCCGAAGCCGAAGAAGAAGAAGCCTGCTGCTAACGTGGTACAGGCTGAACCTGACGGTTGGGAAGACAACCTTTGTGCAGTGGTGTCTGAAGCTTTGCATGTTGATAATGCTAAAGGTTGGTTGTTGATACCGGGGCTTCGTGTCATGTGGCTGCCAACAGGGAGCTTTTTACTTCATACCGGACTGTTGAAGGCAGAAAGCTGCACATGGGAAACCAAGCATCATCTGATGTGGTTGGCATTGGGAATGTGGTACTGAGGCTGACTAGTGGCAAAAACTTGACTCTGAAGGATGTGATGCATGTCCCTGATATCCGAAAGAATTTGGTTTCTGGTTCGCTGCTAGTTAGTAGTGGTTTTAAACTTGTTTTTAAGTCTGATAAGTTTATCATGTCTAAGTTTGGAAAATTCCTTGGTAGAGGCTATCTCACCAATGGTCTTTTCAAGTTTAATGTACTGGCTAAACGCCAAGGTGTTGAGCAAGCTTCTTCCGGTAATAAAATTGAAGGTTCTTCTTACTTGCTTGAGTGTTTTAATTTATGGCATTGTAGACTTGGACATGCAAATAAAAATGTTATAAAGAGATTGGTAAATTTAAATTTACTTAAAGAAATGGAATTCAACGATAAAAACAAATGTGAAATTTGTGTTGAAGCGAAAATGACAAAACTTTCATTTCCAAGTGTTGAAAGAAATACTAAACCCCTGGATTTAATTCATACTGATGTATGTGATTTTAGATCTTTGCAAACTCGGGGTGGCAAAAAGTATTTTATTACTTTTATTGATGATAACACTCGTTATTGCTATTTTTATCTGTTGAGAAGCAAAGATGAAGCTATTGAAGCTTTTAAAAACTTCAAGCTTGAGGCTGAAACTCAATTGAATAACCGTATTAAGGCTATTCGGAGTGATCGAGGAGGAGAATACGTTGCTCCGTTTGCTGAATTGTGTGCCGAGTCCGGAATAATTCATCAAACTACAGCTCCATATTCACCGCAGTCCAATGGTGTTGCGGAACGTAAGAACCGTACGCTAAAGGATATGATGAATGCCTTGTTGATCAGTTAAGGGTTACCCCAGAACTTGTGGGGGGAAGCTGTTTTAACAGCTAATTATATTTTAAATAAAATACCTCACAAAGGTAAGGAAGTAACGCCTTACGATTTATGGAAAGGTAGAAAACCTTCTTTCAAATACCTCAAAGTGTGGGGGTGCTTGGCTAAAGTTGAGGTGCCACCTCCTAAACAAGTTACAATCGGCCCCAAAACAGTTGATTGTATCTTTATAGGGTATGCCCTTAACAGTAGCGCGTATCGTTTCCTGGTACATAAGTCAGAAGTATCTGGTATAAGTGAAGGAACGATGTTTGAATCAAGGAACGCCGTGTTTTTTGAGGACATATATCCTTACAAGGATAAAGTGGAATGTTCAAATAAAAGAACGTTTGATGAAGCTACGAGCTCTGATCAGCCGAAACAAACTGACAAGGGAAGTATTTCTCCTGAACCAGTTGAACTTCGTCGTAGCCATAGGACCAAAGTGGCTAAAACTTTTTGTCCAGATTTCGTCACTTTTATGTTAGATAACGAGCCAAGAACTGTGAGTGAAGCTCTGGCTCGACCAGATGCTGCATTATGGCAAGAAGCCATAAACAGTGAGTTAGATTCCATTATGCAGAATCGCACTTGGGTGCTTGCTGATCTACTGAAAGGTTGTAAACCCTTAGGATGTCGTTGGGTCCTTAAAAGAAAGTATAAAGTCGATGGATCGATCGATAAATTCAAGGCTCGCCTTGTAGTTCAGGGCTTTAGACAGAAGGAATGAGATAATTATTTTGATACTTATTCTCCGGTATCCAGAATCACCTCCATTCGAGTGTTTCTCTCGATTGCTGCACTTTACAATCTTGAGATACATCAAATGGATGTTAAGACTGCGTTCTTAAATGGTGATCTAGATGAAGAGATTTATATGAATCAACCAGAAGGCTTTGTTGTTCAAGGACAAGAGCATAAAGTCTGCAAACTGGTTAAATCTCTGTATGGTCTGAAGCAAGCGCCTAAGCAGTGGCACTTGAAGTTTGATAATGTGATGTCAAAAGGGTTCAAGTATAATGAATGTGATAAATGCGTTTACTACAAGGGAACAACAGACAAATTTGTTATAGTTTGCTTGTATGTAGATGACATGTTGATCATGGGCAGTGACTTGAATATGATTAATCAGACCAAGAACATGTTAAAAAGGAATTTTGACATGAAAGACATGGGTGTAGCCGATGTCATATTAGGGATAAAAATCATAAGGCATCCCGAAGGGATCGTTCTTTCTCAGTGTCACTACATTGAGAAAGTGTTGAGGAAATTCAACGCTTATGATAGTCGTCCGGCAAAGACGCCTATGGATCCCAGTGATAAGTTGAGAGTGAACAGAGGTGAACCTGTTGCTCAAGAAGAGTATGCAAGAATCATTGGTAGTCTAATGTACTTGACTAATTGTACTCGCCCGGATCTTGCATATTCAGTTAATAAACTGAGTAGATATACTAGCAATCCAAGTCGTGATCATTTGAAGGCTATTATGAGAGTCTTGAGATATCTGAAATATACTCAAGAGTTGGGGTTACATTACACGAGATATCCTCCTGTTCTTGAAGGGTACTCTGATGCCGATTGGATATCAGAGAAAAGTGATTCATTATCCACAAGTGGTTATGTATTCATGATTGCGGGAGGGGTTGTGTCTTGGAAGTCACAAAAACAAACGTGTATAGCCCGATCCACCATGGAATCTGAATTCATAGCTTTAGATAAAGCTGGTGAAGAAGCCGAATGGCTTCGAAATTTCCTCGAGGAAATTCCATGTTGGAAGAAACCTGTGCCAACAGTAATGATACACTGTGATAGTCAAGCAGCTATTGGCAGGGCACAAAATGAGATGTATAATGGTAAGTCGAGACATATCCGTCGTCGACATCATACCGTTAAGCAATTGATTTCTAGTGGGGTGATTTCTCTAACTTATGTGAAGTCTGGAGATAACCTAGCGGATCCGTTAACAAAAGCTGTCAACAGAGATCAATTTTGCAAATTGCGAGAGGGAATGGGGTTAAAACCCACAAGTAAGAATGATTACATTGGTAACCCAACCATGATGCGTGGAGATCCCAAAAACTTGGTTCAAAGGGACAACTAAGATGTATGATTTCAAATGTGAAAACACTTTTGAAGAATAATCTTCATCCTTTCCCTCAGAAGCAATGATGAAGTGTTTGATGCATGTCTGTGGTAGAGGTTGAGTTTAATGACTCTTAATGATTCTGGAACTGTGTGTTCATATAAGTATGACAGGATACTTGTTCGAATCACCTATATAAGTAGAAGTGTGGCCGCTTCAGTAGAGACTTATGAATCCAAATGGGGTTTCCATGGCCTGGAATGGAACCAAACGTGAGAACGGGCAAAGAGCCTGAAAAGTTACTGATTCTTTATTATTGGTCTAGTATACGATGTGGGGGATAGTTCAAAAGTAAAATCACTACTCCGCCTGTATACTCGATAATATTGATATGGTTTAAGTTCAAAGCCAAAAACTACTTAGACCCGTGCAGTAACCTTTCGTTAAAGAAGGAGTCGGGGCATTTGCATTTGCATTGCATTCACTACTGTTGTTATTTCCACTCATGTGGGGGATTGTTGGAAAGAGGGGGTTTGAGCTCCTTTTTGCGTAATGACGATATTTAATTTGGTTAATTAAATAACGTATACGAATTCTACATTTCGCGTAGATTGTCGTAGTGTATCTATTTTCTCAAAACCATTGTCGGGTGAGTGAGAAATAAGTGGTCGAAGTGGGTCATTGAGTGCGGCTAGCGTTTGTTTGAATGGTTGTTAAAGAGTGGTTAAAGGTGGCGCGTCCCACATTGCTTAAACAGTGGGAGTTGAATTAGTTTATATTGTTCTGCGTGTTAGAAGCAATTAAACTAATGTAGGTTGGTCAAGTGCGGGGGAAGCCCACACGCGCGCGCCCGTCCCGAGCCGAGCCGCGCCGCGCCGTCGCCGTCGCCGTCGCCGTCGCCCGTGGACGTGGACTTGGACTTGGATCTTGGTAATTGGGCTTTGGGTGGGCTTTGGGCCTGTCTAATTTTTTAGACAAAGTTTATTTGTCGGGCCCATGCCAAGTTGAAGCCCACTTTGATTTCAAGAGTTGTTGAAAACCATTTCAGCTGAAACAACTGTTGAAAACCATTTGAATTCCAGTTGAAACCGCCCCATCAATACTCGTCGGCGGTTTCGTCCCGTCCAACGCCTATAAATGGCAGCGTCAGGCTTAGGGGTCATACACATCTTCTCTACATCTTTTCTGCATACACATACATTCTCCCGACTCCCTCAGCTCTCTGCTCTGTTCGCCGGTCGTCGACGTTTGCGGTGCTGCTACGTCGAGACGTTCGTCATTTTATCTTTGGGGACGTTCTGCCGTTGCCGGAGCACTACCGGGGCATAAACGTCTTGCGGGAAGAGTACAATCTCGACTCGACGTTCCTACCGTTCATTTTCTTACACCATGGGGGAAACTCAGGTGGAGGAATGGTATTAAAATTCATGTGGCTGATTCTCTTCAACTTTTACTGTAGCTGCGTGTGGAATGGAGGTAGCAGCTTGGGCATCTGCTTTGCGGTGCTACTGGAGCTTATTTGATTTTGTTTGTATTTATGTGCTTGGTAGAATAGATTGATGTGGTTTATGTGGTTGTAGTTTGATTACTCTTGGCTGTCCGGGACTTGGCGCATACATCATGTAGTGCCGCTTGGTTGGTTTTGGATTCAATAAAAATCTCATTCTCCTCAAAAAAAGAAAAGAAAAAATTAAAATAGGCTACTAGAAAGAGTTTTTTTTCCACTTTTAGGCCATCGTATTACGCATGCATATCACACGGTCTACACTTAGCATTTTTCCGTACATTTGGCCTAAATTTTGGGCCCGAAATTCTTTTGGTGGCCATTTTTCCTAATTCAAAATATTGTGGTGCAAAAGCAGAAGGGATTCCTTTTGGTAGCCTATTTTGTTTATTATCTCTTATTTGATATTAAAGTATATGATATTCTATCATTATTGCTTTGAGTTAATTATTGTGATATTCTTAACATAGTGTTTTGAGTTGAATATTATAGAATGGATTTGGACAGTAAATTAAAAACAATAGTTTTAATTTATAGTAATAATGATGATGATACTATCTATTTCTCTATATCTTAAAAATGCAGTATTGAAATACGTTTACGATAAATTGATTTAAAAAGAAAGTAGATACTCCCTCCGTTTTCAAAAAGTTGTAACATTCCTGCATTTCACGCAATCCAATACACGTTTTTAACGCTTAATATCTCACACTGTGTAAAAAGTAAAAATTCTAAAAATTTGATATTCTAAAACTACGCGATTAGACGAATCCAACAAGATCTAACTTGACTATGTTTTATCTTATATATCTGTATTAAAAAAATTGAATCAAAGTTACTCAATAAATAGTAACTACTATGTAAATTTTTCAATTATATACAAACGGAGGGAGTATGATTTTGTGTTTTACTTGGTTTACCCAAAATTAATACACAAACTTGCTTCTTTTAATTTATTCTTCCATAATAATGAATTTATTTCTCGAAACTTTTTAAGTAATAGGGGATGGAAACTTACTTAAGGCTTCCAACTTCTAACTTTCACTTGCACTTCTTTATTTACGTTTCATCAAGCGTCAATTATTCAAAAAAAATAAAAATAAATATAAAAATAAACTTTTTAAATTTATACTGGAAAACACTCCACAATTTTAAATTTAACTCCACCCCCAGTTCCCCAATAGGTCAATGGTGCCGCCAACACCGCGTGGGGGTAGTTGCTGCCGCCTTAGGCCCATGTCGTCGAGGCTGGATCGGAGTTGAGTTTTAAACTTTTTTAGGTATTTTTATGAATTAGATAACTTTTTTTTTGTTTGTAAATAATTGCGATGAAAGATTAGTGAAACATCTATTTTTTTTTACGGTTTGAAAAATTCTAATTACTCCATTTTTTTTTCAAAAAAAATTGTGCACCAATTTATAGAAATACCAAAGATGTATCTATTTTTTTTTTTTTCAAAATCGTCACGTTGTTATAATGTAGGTGAAATACATATAATCTACTTGTACCAAAAAAGAGTAGCTACCTATAATCTACGTACATTAATTCATAAACCAGGTAATAATAGGGTAAGTGTCGTCATTCGAAAAATTTGAAAATGTTTCTGTGGATTATAAATAGCTTCCAATTGTCCCAACACATGATATTCATCACTTAAATAGCTTCCAAGTATTATCCTAAATCAATTCAAGTTTTGTAAATTTACAATGAGGAATCAGGTTTTTTGTGCTATTTTTGTGTGTGTTCTTGCAGCAACATTAGTGACGACAAAGGTGGGTGCACAGAAAAGATGTTTAATAGTCCTGAACAAGACAGGTTGCAACCTTCCCCAATGCAAAGAGCAATGCTACAAAGAGTATAATGGGAATGGAGTTTGCACTGCTGTTTCCTTTGGTTCTTATGTTTGTACTTGCATTTACAATTGCTCATAGCTAATTAGCTATTAGTTTAAATACATATATAATGATAATAATTAAATAATAACGAAGTACTATATTGTAATATTCACCACTCCTACATGTTACGCTCAATGGTAATAATCATAATAATACAATTTCACATATGTTGTTTACACAATATTTATAGAGCTTGTTTGGATATAAGCAAATTGCATATAGTGGATTTGAGTAACAGAATTGAGTACCAGATATTAATAGTATATTTGACCAGCAGATTATAATAGCAAATTTAGTAAAAGATGTTTGGTAAATAGCATATTTAATATGTAAAATTGTGCAATATGCTATCTTTTCTCCAATATGCTTAAAAATCTAGCATAGTGAAAATTAGCATATTGATCCAAATATGTTCCATAATATACTACTTAGCTTACCGAACAAACATATAGGCTGGTCAAACATGTTATATGTTATATGTTCCCAATATGCTGGCAACCAAACAAAATATCTTAGAACAATTTCAAATTCGTTGTCAAGGGAAGTTAGATGATGACAAGCCGACAACACAAGAATTAAATAGGTGTCGGTATCATCAAACTGTTGATGATTTTAGTGTCATCATGTATTTTGGTGTAATTGGATTTACTAAAGTTTGGCTTATGTTGTAGTCGAGCTATAATGTGGGTTAGGAGGTGCGGAGTGCACACTCACATAAGCCACTACGACAAAGGATGACCCAACGAGAGGTCAAGAGGAATGAATTGAGAGATATATGAAAAGATGTTGAAGGAAAAGAAAGACAGCAAGCAGCCTATGGGTTAGTCATGACCATGACTAAATTGTAGATAGGTTGCTGGAATTTCATTCTCTTTTGTCTTTAAATGCAGCAAACGAGAGTAGACTTAATCATGGTCATGACTAAGACCAGTGTAGTTTGCTGGAACTTGTTTTGTCTTTTTCCTTGTGCAATTATGTGGGGGGTATTTAGTCATGGTCATGACTAATTTAAATTCGTATTGCTGGATAAAATTTACTATCAGCAATTGAATTTGAAATTTGAAATCAAATCTTATTTGAATTTAGATTTGAATTTGAAATTCAAATTTGAATCTCAACTAATGCACCCTTTCATAATTGGTTGTATCTTTTCATATCTACTGCATTATTCATCTACAAATATGAATTCCTGCAGAATTCATAGAGAACACAAGAAAACATACGAGAAACACAAAAACACTACAGACACAATAATTCTGCAATCCTCCAAGCCAATTCTCTTATTTCTTTCGAAATTCGAGTGCATCTTTTGGATTATCCCAAAGTTGATTTGCAGTGGCAAAATACAACTTTAGGAAAGTGTTCTACACACGATCCAATTGATTATCCAAGTTCTTCCTATTTTGATTCTCATATCCACATACTGCGAAAATCCCCCAACAATCTAAAGTTGTAATTTCGTGAGAATCATGGCGGAATCAATGAAGAACCTGACTTCAAAATTCGAGAAATTGGACAAATTTGAAGGCAACGATTTTCGAAGGTGGCAAAAGAAGATGCATTTTTTGCTGACAACTCTCAAAGTCGTCTACGTTCTTAGCACACCATGCCTGGAGGCTAGTGAGGATGAAACTTTGGAAAATGCTAGACGCAGAAGCAAATGGGAGAATGATGATTATATTTGTCGAGGCCACATCTTGAACGGTATGTCTGATGCACTTTTCGATGTTTATCAAAATGTTGAATCAGCAAAAGAACTGTGGGACTTTCTTGAATCGAAGTATTTAACTGAAGATGCTTCGAGTAAGAAATTCTTGGTTAGTAATTTTAATAATTACAAGATGGTTGATTCTCGACCGGTGATGGAGCAATTCCATGAAATCCTACGAACCCTGGGACAATTCAAACAACACGGCTTGATGATGGATGATGCTATTGCTGTTTCAAGCATCATTGACAAACTTCCACCATCCTGGAAGGATTTCAAACATATGTTGAAACACAACAAAGAAGAGTTGTCATTGGAACAACTTGGTGGTCATTTGCGCATTGAGGAATCATTCCGAATGCAGGAGAATGACAAGAACAAGGAAAAAGATGTCGCTGGACCATCCTCGGTGAACATGATCGTGGAAGGCAAAAACACAAAAAATGACAAGAAAAATAAGGGAAAGAAACGACCCTTTAATAACTCCAACAAGAAATCCAACAAAAAGCCTAAAATGGCTTGTTGGAATTGTGGTAAACCTGGACATCTCAAAAGAGATTGTCGTGTTGGGAAGAAGAATAATGGAGCAAGCACGATTGGTTTAGGAAATGGGTCTAAAGACCAACCTCCAAACCAAGGTCAGAATTTAATTCATAATTTGAATTTGTTTGAAAATTATGTGTCATTAAATTCTGAAGCATATTATGTGCAGGATGACAACATTGCTTGGTGGGTGGACTCGGGTGCCACTACACATGCTTGCAAGGATCGTTGTTGGTTTAAAAACTTTGAATCAATTGATGATGGATCCGTATTGTATATGGGCAACGAGTCATCTGCTCCAATTCTTGGTCGTGGAAGTGTAGTATTGGAATTTAGTTCCGGAAAATCTTTAGCCTTGTTTAATGTGTTGTATGTACCTAAATTGCGTAAAAATTTAGTGTCAAGTCCTGTACTTAATAAGTGTGGTTATAAGCAAGTCTTTGAGTCGGATAGATATATACTATCCAAGTGTGGGGTCTTCATTGGATTTGGTTACTATTGTAATGGAATGTTTATGTTGAATTTGAATAAAACTCCATGTACAGTTGATTCTGTGTTTATGACTGATTCTAAGTTAATTGATTCATCTATTTGGCATGCTCGTTTGGGACATGTTCATTATAAAAGGATGCGTGACATGTCTAAGGAAGGATTGATCCCTGCATTTGATTTTAACATGGACAAGTGTTCAACATGCATGCTAAATAAGATCACTAGACAACCTTTCCAAAACATTGTTAGAAACTCTGTTTTGTTAGAATTAATACATAGTGATCTTTGTGATTTTCATTCATCTCCATCTTTAGGCAATAAGAAGTATGTGGTTACTTTTATTGATGATGCATCCAGATTTTGTTATATTTTCTTATTGCATGCAAAAGATGAGGCTTTGGATAAATTCAAAGTGTACAAGACTGAAGTGGAATTGCAACTAAATGGTGCAATTAAAGTCTTGCGTACGGATAGGGGAGGTGAATACTTTGATCCTATTTACTTCCAATCCGTAGGAATTATCCATGAAACCACGGCCCCTTATACACCACAACAAAATGGTGTAGCTGAAAGGAAAAATCGAACCCTTAAAGAAATGGTTAATTCCATGTTGTCCTATTCGGGTTTGAATGAAGGTTTTTGGGGTGAAGCCATGCTAACGGCTTGCTATGTATTGAATAGGGTTCCTAGTAAAAGGAACAAGAAAACACCATATGAGCTTTGGTATAAAAAGAAACCAAATTTAAACTATCTTCGAATTTGGGGTTGTAGAGCTATTGTTAGACTTCCCGACCCCAAAAGGAAGAATTTGGGTGAAAAAGGCATTGATTGTATTTTTATTGGATATGCAGAGCATTCCAAGGCCTATAGGTTCTATGTAATAGAACCAAATGATTATGTCTCGATCCATACAGTTATGGAATCGAGAGATGCAATTTTTTATGAGAATAGATTCTCATCTCTACCTAGACCTAAATACATAATTCCTAACTCTATTGGAGTTCAAAAGGAAGTTGGTCTAGGTGATACTCCTAATGAGAGCTTCGAACCTCGTAGGAGTAAACGAGTTAGGAAACCAAAATCATTTGGTTCCGACTTTCAACTATACTTAGTTGAAGGATCAAGAGAAGAGATTGCTTCCCAGAACTTTTATTGCTTTGATGTTGAAGAGGATCCTAGAACCTTTGAAGAAGCAATGAAATCAAGAGATGTTGCATTCTGGAAAGAAGCAATAAATGATGAAATTGATTCTATCATGCAAAACAACACTTGGATCATAACTGATCTTCCGCCAGGTTGCAAACCACTTGGTTGTAAATGGATCTTCAAGAGGAAGATGAAGGTTGATGGAACAATTGATAAGTTTAAAGCAAGATTAGTTATTCAAGGGTTTAGACAAAAAGAAGGCATTGACTTCTTTGATACTTATGCACCAGTTGCTCGAATCTCCACAATTAGATTGTTGATAGCTCTAGCAGCTATTCACAATCTTGTGATACACCAAATGGATGTTAAAACGGCATTTTTGAATGGGGATTTAGAAGAAGAGGTATATATGAAGCAACCAGAAGGATTTGTTATGCCCGGAAATGAGCATAAAGTATGTAAACTAATTAAATCCTTGTATGGGCTGAAACAAGCTCCAAAACAATGGCATCAAAAGTTTGATGATGTTATCTTGTCAAGTGGATTTAGTTTAAATCAAACTGACAAGTGTGTTTATAGCAAATTTGATGAAAATGGTAAAGGAGTCATCATTTGCTTGTATGTCGATGACATGTTGATCTTTGGCACAGACCAAAGACAAGTTGATATGACAAAAGAATTTTTGTCATCAAAATTCTCTATGAAGGATATGGGGGAGGCGGAAGTGATTCTTGGAATAAGAATCAAACGGGAGAACAAAGGAATTTCAATCACACAATCTCATTATATTGAGAAAGTGCTTAAGAAATTCAATTTTTATGATTGTTCTCCTATTAGCACTCCATTTGACCCAAGTGTGAAACTTATGCCAAATAATGGAGAAGCTGTGTCTCAACTCGAATATTCAAAGTTGATAGGTTGCTTGATGTATGCAATGACAAGCACAAGGCCGGATATTGCATTTGCTATAGGCAAGTTGAGTAGGTTTACAAGTAATCCTAGTACTCACCATTGGCAAGCTCTAAGGCGAGTGCTTAAATACTTGAAGAAAACTATGGATTATAGTTTGACATATATTGGATTCCCTTCGGTCATAGAAGGTTATTCGGATGCAAGTTGGATCACTAATATGGAAGATCATTCTTCCACTAGTGGTTGGGTATTCTTACTTGGGGGAGGTGCCATTTCGTGGGCTTCCAAAAAGCAAACTTGCATCACAAATTCAACAATGGAATCTGAATTTGTTGCTTTAGCTTCAGCCGGCAAGGAAGCTGAATGGTTAAGGAATTTAATCTATGAAATTCCATTATGGCCTAAACCTATACCACCCATTGCTATACATTGTGACAGTGCAGCCACATTGGCTAAAGCTTATAGTCAAATGTATAATGGGAAGTCTAGGCATTTAGGCATCCGACATAGCATGGTTCGTGAGCTCATCATGCATGGGATAATTTCAGTTGATTTTGTGAGATCTCAATGTAATCTAGCTGATCATTTGACAAAGGGATTAGCTAGGGACTTGGTTCACAAGTCGGCCATAGGGATGGGTTTGAAGTCCAATTAAAAAATTTCTATTGGTAAGATACCAAATTCCCTTCCAATACAACGTTGGAAGCTGAATTCAATGTGGAAAGCTTACCCAGAGAAATTGGAACACATAAATAGTACATCCCAAGGTATGTGTTCGGACCTGCAAGTATGTAGGATGAAATTTATTTCTTAATAGCTCTTTTGAAAAAGTGCATATGCAGGTGCACGAGTTAAAAGAGCTACCTATATGAGCATGGAGTGTGGCCGCTTCAAAAAGCTTGGACTTGGCTTTGTATATGCTTATGAATGGATAGGGACGCATGGCCGTAGATAGCGTCAAGTGAAGGCTTAGAGTGTTGTAATTAACTTGTGTGTACGTTATCTTCATGTATTCAAATGAGTTGAAAGGTTCAATCCTAAGGACACCTTGATTCTCGAATGCTTGGAATGTGTATCGTACTAAGATGGAAATTCAATCGTCACGATATTTTCATTTATGCATGAGTTTGGTTTTATTGTGTGGATTTAGAAATCATGGATTACACTAAAATGGGGGAGGATTGTTGATGATTTTAGTGTCATCATGTATTTTGGTGTAATTGGATTTACTAAAGTTTGGCTTATGTTGTAGTCGAGCTATAATGTGGGTTAGGAGGTGCGGAGTGCACACTCACATAAGCCACTACGACAAAGGATGACCCAACGAGAGGTCAAGAGGAATGAATTGAGAGATATATGAAAAGATGTTGAAGGAAAAGAAAGACAGCAAGCAGCCTATGGGTTAGTCATGACCATGACTAAATTGTAGATAGGTTGCTGGAATTTCATTCTCTTTTGTCTTTAAATGCAGCAAACGAGAGTAGACTTAATCATGGTCATGACTAAGACCAGTGTAGTTTGCTGGAACTTGTTTTGTCTTTTTCCTTGTGCAATTATGTGGGGGGTATTTAGTCATGGTCATGACTAATTTAAATTCGTATTGCTGGATAAAATTTACTATCAGCAATTGAATTTGAAATTTGAAATCAAATCTTATTTGAATTTAGATTTGAATTTGAAATTCAAATTTGAATCTCAACTAATGCACCCTTTCATAATTGGTTGTATCTTTTCATATCTACTGCATTATTCATCTACAAATATGAATTCCTGCAGAATTCATAGAGAACACAAGAAAACATACGAGAAACACAAAAACACTACAGACACAATAATTCTGCAATCCTCCAAGCCAATTCTCTTATTTCTTTCGAAATTCGAGTGCATCTTTTGGATTATCCCAAAGTTGATTTGCAGTGGCAAAATACAACTTTAGGAAAGTGTTCTACACACGATCCAATTGATTATCCAAGTTCTTCCTATTTTGATTCTCATATCCACATACTGCGAAAATCCCCCAACACAAACTAAACCAAAAAAAAAAAAAGCTTCATAAATAAACTTCATTAATTTCAATGTGGTCTAATGCACCCACGCGATTGCACATGGATGCAGGATGTTTCTTGTTCTTCCATTGGGACGACCTTAGCCACGGCTGTCCGAGCACTATGTATTGGTGAATTTTTGCAGTATATAGATATGAGAATCAATGTATTAAGAACATGGATAATCAATTAGATCTTGTTGATAATACGTTCGTGAAATTGTATTTTGCCACTGTAAATGAACTTTGAGATAATCCAAAATATGCTCTCTAATTTCAAAAGAAATAAGAAAATATGGCTTAGAGGATTGTTTAATGTTTGTAGTGTTTGTGCATTTTTTGTGTGCTGATGAATTATGCAAGGAATTTATATTTATAAAGAATAAATGCAGTAGAAATTAGAAAGACAACCAACTATGAAGTGGTACAATTTATGGAGGTTTGCATCAACTCCTATGAATTTAAATTTCTGGAAGTTTGCAATATATATTTGAATTAGTCATGACCATGACCTAATATCCCTCACATAACTATATTGAGAGAAAAAGATAAAGGAAGTTCCAGCAAATCATATAGGCCATAGTAATGACCGTTAAGCATAAGCTCCCTTGCTGGATTGAAAGACAAATGAAATAAAATTTCAGCAACATGCCTAAGACTTAATAATGGTCATGACTAATCTATAGGTAGTTTGTTGTCTAACACCCCAACCTCGTTTCCCACTTAGAATTTACAGCGGAAGTTATCAATAAGAAATTCAAGGTTGTTACTCCTACACTTCCAAATAATTTTTGAGTCAAAGTTGCACAGGAAATTTTTTTCATATATATGTGTTTTTAAAGAAAAATTTTGGGATGAGACACTATGCACTTGAATAAGGCACAACTGGAAGAGTTGGAAGGATTGAAGGAGGAATTGAAGGATGCCCAAGCGCCATAGAACGCGAGGAAGGGATCATAAAGAAACAATTTGCCCACTTAGATAGAAAAGGCCACAGAGTTGAATGTTACTACAGAGATATAGCGGTTGCCCGTAGGAGTATCCTTGGATCCTCATCTCGTCCAAGGAGCATTGAAGAAAGCGACCCAGGTTATTTGGCGGCCTTGCTGTGACCTCCACCAAGTATTTGATATTCCTGTCAGGAAGAAGGTAGCTACTCCCACCTTATGTTCTTCAGGACATTATACTGCCTCGAGTAACTTTTCGAGTGACTCAATCCACCCTTCTAGTTTAGCGAGCTTCTTGTCCATTATATCGAGGGGGTTGAAACTTTTTAACCGCTTCGATATAGTCCCCTTGAGAATGTCATAATGTTCTCCTCTCTCGGCTTGCTTGAATGAGCAATAACTGTTCTATCTATTGTTGGCGGTCGTTGTTATCGACCATGTTAGGTCTATATTAGTGCTAATCCTCTCGTTCCTAGGAAACATCAGTCAATCGGTTACTTGCTTTCGTTAATCAATATAAGCAAATAATACTAGTCTTCTTTTATATAAGTAACGAGAATAACTCCAAAATTATCAGTCATATATTTCTAACTTGCCGAGACTGGTTTACAAATTCTAAATACAAATTAAGCTAATATATTATTCCTGGGTTTGTCCTCCCTAGTCCCAAATGTTCCTCGTGCGACAGTCCTTGTACTTATGCTATTTTCTTCCACAACGGAAGCACTCTCCTTTGTCGATTGTCGAGGCAACGCCAGGTTAGATGTCACCTTCCACACTCCGCACAGGTGATGGTGTGGGGTGTCCTCCGGGATTTCGATCCTCTTGGGTTAAAACTTCATTTTGAGCCTGTACGGTTTTCAAGCATATCTCTACCTCAGTAGTCAACCCTTCAAAGTATGCGGGCATGGTCTTCAAATCTTTTATTTCCCAATCTCTCTGTTAAATCTCTTCCAGGTTCCAGGATATGAAATCCCTTTCTAGTAGCAATTCACTCTTAAGGCATCTAATCTCAGCTTCAATCCGATTTCTTTCGTCTAAAATTTCGTTTATCTCTCAATTGCTCATCTATAAAGGACTTTTCAATATATAGGACAATTAATAGAGATATTCCTTATTATAGTACTAGTTCTTTTAGTATTCCTATGAAATACTTATTAATATAAGGTTTGCAAGTCAAAAAGATAGATCACACGTGTTATATAGGAAAGAAAATGATACACGAAAAATCGTCGACATTATCATTAACTAGCCGAAGCCGACATATGTTAACAGAGGTTTAAAGCTATATACAAAATGACCTAATATATTAATGGGTTTACAGAATACTAATATCTTCGGGGTCCTACTATCCTGATGCGACATTCCCTAGCGATAAGCCCCACCTTTCTGCATCGAAAATATTCCCAGCTTTCAGGGCATCGCCAAATGAGGTGTTGTTGGCCACACTCTCCTCATCGTGGTGGAAGAATCTTTTCAGGGAATTCTTTACGAATTAATTTCCCATTTTTTTTCTCATAAAGAATCAATCATATTCTCATGTTCGATGGCCAGGCTTTCTAGGTATAGGACTCTATCTTTCAACCTCTGTATTTCTTCCTCTTTATGCAGCACCTCTTCTTGGACTCATTTTCTAAAATACTGCTCTAAGATTACAGTCTTTCTTAAATTATTTATCTCAGATTGCATCGGAGATTTTCCATCAACGTTCCAGTTTCTAAACTACTAATCTGCATATAGGACTCAAATAAGGCAAATATATAGATAACTTAAAAATATAATAGTTTTTTTTTGTACAAAATATAAAATAATAACATATCAAATAAGTTTATGAAAATTTATTTATTTTTTATATCAACTTGGATACAACGGTTCAAAATTTCAAAGCTCTAGTAGATACACACACACACATATATATATAGCATCTGGTCTATACTAGGATCTAAAAATGTTAACTCCACCCATCACGGAGTGTGGCTCGCAGGGTGGTACTCTGGGTAGGGGCTACGGTAGTTCACTGGGCTCATCTTCCCATCCTCCATTGGATCTTTTTCTGGGTCGCTTTCTTGAATGCTCCTGGGACGAGATGAGGATCCGGGGATACTTCTACAGGCATCCGCTATATTTGTGTAGTACCGTTTAACTCTGTGGCATTTTCTATATAAATGGGCAGCTTATTTTTTTTATGATCCCTTCCTGGCGTTTTATGGTCGCTTGGGCATCCTTCAATTCTTCCTCCAAATCTTCCAACTCCTCTCTTGATTCCGCGCAGTGGGGATCGAGCTCTTCTCTATGCTCCTCGATCGAGACTCTCCTATCATATTCTTCACTAAGCTTATTTTCACTCTCCGCCTCCTCATCCAGGTGTTTTCTATTCTCAGTAACTAATAAGTTTCTTAAGCGTTCATTTTCTGTTTCAAAGTTATCAGCTCGAGCACGCTCCCGCTCACATGTTCTTATTATCTCGCATACTAATTCTAGAACTACCTCCATCACCCTAGCGTTATGGTTATTATCGTCCATCTAACAAACAATATTATTATAAACACAATGCAGTTATTGAACATGGACAATATTATTTCGAGACTCTCACTTATTTCTATTTACGTTTAATAATTGCATTGTGTTTATTATAAAATTGTTTATTAGATGGGCGATAATAACCATAACGCTAGGGTGATGGAGGTAGTTCTAGAATTATTACGCGAGATAATAAGAACATGTGAGCGGGAGCGTGCTCGAGCTGATAAATTTGAAACAGAAAATGAACTCTTAAGAAACTTACTAATTACTGAGAATAGAAAACACCTGGATGAGGAGGTGGAGAGTGAAAATAAGCTTAGTGAAGAATATGATAGAGAGTCTCAATCAAGGAGCACAGAGACGAGCTCGATACCCACTACGCAGAACCAACAGAGGAGTTGGAAGAATTGGAGGAGGAATTGAAGGATGCCCAAGCGACCATAAAACGCCAGGAAGGAATCATAAAAAAACAAGCTGCCCACTTATATAGAAAATGCCACAGAGTTAAACGGTACTACACAAATATAGCGGATGCTTGTAGAAGTATCCCCGGATCCTCATCTCGTCCCAGGAGCATTCAAGAAAGCGACCTAGAAAAAGATCCAATGGAGGATGGGAGGATGAGCCCAATGAACTACCGTAGCCCCTCCCCAGAGTACCACCCTACGAGACCCACTCCGTGATGAGTGGAGTTAACATTTTTAGATCCTAGTATAGACTAGATGCTATATATGTGTATCTACTAGAGTTTGAAATTTTGAACCATTGTATCCAAGTTTATATAAATAAATAATAAAAAAAAACCATAAACTTATTTGATATGTTATTATTTCATATTTTGTAAAAACAAAACAAAAAATATTATATTTTTAAGTTATCTATATATTTGCCTTATTTGAGTCCTATATGCAGATGAGTAGTTCAGAAACCAGAACATTTGACGGAAAATTTCCGATGCAATCTGAGATAAATAATTTAAGAAAGACTGTAATCTTAGAGCAGTATTTTACAAAAGGGTACAAGAAGAGGTGCTACATAAAGAGGAAGAAATACAGAGGTTGAAAGATAGAGTCCTATACCTAGAAAGCCTGGCCATCGAACATGAGAATATGATTGATTCTTTAAAGAATGGGAAATTAATTCGTAAAGAACTCCCTGACAAGCTTCTTCCACCACGATGCGGAGAGTGTGGCCAGCAACACCTCATTTGGCGATGGCCTGAAAGCTGGGAATGTTTTCGAAGCGGAAAGGTTAGGCATATCACTAGGGAATGCCGCATCAGGATAGTAGGACCCCGAAGATTTTAGATTTTTGTAAACCCATTAACATATTAGGTCATTTTGTATATAGCTTTAAACCTCTGTTAACATATGACGGTTTCGGCTAGTTAATGATAATGTCGACGATTTTGTTGTGTATCTCTTTCTTTCATAAAACACATGTGATCTATCTTTTTGACTTACAAACCTTAGATTAATAAGCATTTTATAGGAATACTAAAAGAACTAGTACTATGATAAGGAATATCTCTATTATTTGTCCTATATATTGAAAAGTCCTTTGCAGATGAGCAATTGGGAGGTAAACGAAATTTTAGACGAAAGAAATTGGATTAAAGCTGAGATTAGATGCCTCAAGGCTGAATTGCTACTAGAAAGAAATTTCATATCCAAGAACCTGGAAGACATTTCCCAGAGAGATTGGGAAATAAAAGATTTGAAGACCATGCTCACATACTATGAAGGGTTGACTACTGAGTTAGAGATACGCATGAGAAATGTACAGGCTCAAAATGAAGTCTTAACCTAAGAGGAGCGCAATCCCGAAGGACACCCCACACTAGCACCTTATGCGGAATATGGAAGGCGACATCTAATCTGGCGTTGCCCCTACAAAGGAGAGTGCTTCCATTGTGGAAGAAAAGGGCATAAGTACAAGGACTGTTGCACGAGGAACATTCGAGACTAGGGAGGACAAGCCCATGAATAATATATTAGCTTAATTTGTATTTAGAATTTGTAAACCAGTCTCGGCAAGTTAGAAATATACGACTGGTAGTTTTGGAGTGTACTCTCATTACTTATATAAAACAAGATTAGTATTATTTTCTTATCTTGATTAACGAAAGCAACTAACTGATTGACTGACTGATGTTTCCTAGGAACGAGAGAATTAGCACTAACATAGAATGAACATGGCCGATAACAACAGCCACCAACAACAGATAGAACAATTATTGCTTAGTCTCGGAGCAGTAGTTCAGAAGCAACCCGAGAGAGGAGAACATCATGAAGAAACTCAAGGGGATTATATCGAAGCGGTTAATAAATTTCAACCCCCTCGATACAATGGACAAGAGGACCCCGCTAAACTAAAAGGGTGGATTGAGCCACCTCGAAAAGTTACTCGATACAATTCCTCCTTCAATACTGCCAACTCCTTTAGTTTTTTCTAATGCAAATGCATAGTGTCCCATCCCAAAAATTTTCTTGAAAAATACACGTATATATATATATATATTTTTAAAAAAATCCTGTGCAATTTTGACTCAAAATTATTTTGACTTTAAAATGATTTTTTTTTAGCTCACTTGTAACACCCTTGTTTCCCACTTGGAATTTACAGCGAAAGTTACCAATGGAAATCCAGGGTTGTTACGGCCAGACTTCCAATTAAGCTCACTTTGGCCTTGCCTTGGCTAACTTAATTAAAATTGCTAAGGCTGATTAAATAATTACAAACATTCTTTAAATCTGTTAACTAAGTTTAAAAATATATTTTATTCGAGCAAAATATCAGAGTTCACAAAAGACGATAAATACGTTCTATTATTAAAACGACAACTTTACTGAAAGTAAAACATAATTTAAAATAACCAGTGTAAAAACAATATTGACACCCCTGCCTGTGTTCGTGCCGCTAATGAGCTTTGCAATTATCAAACCATGTAAAAAGGGGTAAGTAAAATTTATCAGCACACCGACTGAGTAAACCTTGGACAAAAATAAACTAAATTTGACTCAACAGTAAATGGCATGCCACACCGTTTGCAATAATCTTATCCACATGTAGCTCGACTATGACGCCTACACCTGGAGTATCCCATAGGACCTAGCATGCCTCGTAATAACGGAAGTCAAACTATGAGTATACAAGGACGGTCCTTCCCTATATCTATAAAATGACTATGAGACCCTTGGTCAACACAATTTTGTTCATAGGAATCCCTTGGATAACCCACGAAATATCTCACAAAAATATCTACTTTTGGGGTATATCTCACATAATAACAATTCAATAATTCATATGCCATATATATTGATTTTTACATACATGGCCTAGCCCTAAATTATTTAAACACATACTTGGACAATACTTATTATGCATAAATAAATTGCATGAATAAATTCTAAAATTATTAAAATACAGATATATTTAAACATATAAAAACTTAATTTTACAATAAAGGACGCAAAATAAATATTTACTTACAGTTTCTCTCGAAAATAGCTACTTAACTTCTATTCCTTCCTCGACAATCCACGACCCTCTTTGTTGTTATAATATTATTATTATTTCCTCTTTTTTTTTTTTCTATCCTTCTCTTATAGCTCTGATTTTTATCTTGTGGCTGGTGATTAGAATTCAAGGCAACGGCCTTATTTATAGCCGGGAGCATGCGCACTGCCTTCAATTTTTTATTTCTTACTAGCCTCGACTACACTTCCTATGCCCCTAGCTTCGCATCGGTGTAAATTTCCTAATAACACACGTATATGGCCACTATTTCTTGGTAACACACGTATAACCTCATTCCTTCATGGTACTGCACGTAAGCTATGATCCGGTGAGTCATGTGATAAATTATTTTATTTAATTTGTAATCTGTTATAGCTAGTAATAGGCTGCGGTCACATTCATGACTTTGCACTGTGCCTATCTTCTTTTGATGCACATATATGCCTTCATCCGTGAATATACTTTTTTGATTTGTACTCGCTCCGTCCAATAAAATGTGACACGATTTTTGTTGGTATAGTAATTTATGTAGTGGATTTTAGTGATTAAAGTATTATGAATATTTGTATTTAAAATTTTAATGAATTTTCACTTTGTTTATTGTTTAATTTTGACTTAATATTATGGTAATGATTTAATTAGAAAAAATATTCAAGTGTGGTCTTGTTAGAATCGTCTAGGCATCTAATTTTAGAATATATATTTTATATAATTTTTATTTGTACCCATTTTGAAATATGAAGAATGAAATAAATATAAGGGATTTGTGTATAAAAATAAGAGTGTATTGGGAGTTGTGCAGAATAATTAAACTAATTATTTTTAATGGGAGTTTGGAAACCATTAAGATTGTAATCATATTTATATTAATTTAATTTATCTAAAAAGGGAAATGTGTCAAATTTCGTGGGACAGCTAAAAAAGAAATACGTGTCACATTTCGCGGGACGGATGGAGTATTTTGTTAAGCTGAGTTGGTCTATTGCACTACTTATTTAATTGAGTTGGGAGAAATAGAATATCGGGTGGGGATTCTATCCTTTTTATTTTAAAACTATTTATTATGTTACATTAAAAAAATTTATTGTAGACAATAGGGTTCGAACGTTTACAAAAAAAAGGGTTCCAACTCATAACCTACAGAATAAAAGTCTGACATTAGTACTAATGTAATACTAATAACTTTATGTTAAATCATAAATTTAACTACACTTATTAATATAAAGATTGTTAGAAAAATAATATCTAACAAATACTATTGTCAAGCATTTCTTTGATAGAATATTTTCCCTTGAAATAATACCTAACTAATACTATTGGCAAGCTATGAAAGGGTGGTGGGAGCTTATGCCACAAAAATTACAAAGGGGATGGATACAGTGGCGGTGGGAGATCGAACTCCCAACCTATAGGTTGGGAATTGGGAGACTTGACCACAAGGGTAAGTTCTCATCCCTTATATTATATAAAGATTGAATATAAATCTAACTAAATGTTTAAATCCAACAATATAAATTAATTTTATTAGATATTAAATTGATAATTACGAAATAGTTAATTCTATTTTGTTCAATTTGATTTGATTTCAAGCTTAAAAAAACAAAATGATTTGGTTCGTTTCCAATTCTAACTAGAATGTATCTTGGCTATATGCATTATGCTGTTTTATTTAGATAGATAGGTGTATCTGATACTATATTGATTTTGGCTCCAAAGTTTACATTGAAAATTTTTGAATATGTTTCTATTTTATCCCGGTTGAAATCAGAAGTGGGTAAGTGTACTAAATTTTTTTAGGTTGTCAATACTTCATATGTTTTTTTAATTACTCTACTTGACTGGCTTCGGCTACGCCAAAAAAAATTACTCTACTTGCATGCTTGTTACTATTTATTTAGTAACTTTGACCAAATAGTTTTCCGCAATTATATAACAAAAAAAATTGTCAAGTAAGATATTGCTGAATTCATCTAATCACGTAGTTTTAGAACATTAAAATTTTGTAACTTTTAATTGTGTATAATTTAAGTTATTAATAATTAAAAGTATTTTTTAATTACATAAAAAGTAGAAATTAAGCAATTACATAAATGTATGAGAGTAATTATTGGCAAGAGTTGTGAACCCCAAAGTTTATCAAATCATAGGGTGTCATATGCACAAGGTCACTCAATCATTTTAATCACTATGTTGAAAAAAAAAAAAAAGAAAAGAAAAGAAAAGAAAGGAAAGCTAGCATTAGCTAGGGTTTGAAATATTAAAAAGTATTAGAAAATTATTAAATATTCAACTCTAATCGTTGAATCTAAATTCTACTGCTAAACTCTAAACATGTTATCCCTCCCTAAGTTTTAGCTTTTAAAATTTTAAACTTTAAACTTTAAATTTTAAACGGTAAATTAGGGCCTAGACCCTTTTTAAAAATGTTTCCATTTTTTTAGGCCTCATTCTAATTTTATTACACTTTGCACCCCATCACATGTTTGACTTAGTTTACCGCGTCATCTGTATGTGACTTACCTAGATACTATATGGTATTTACCAGGTTAATGATATGTGATTTACCACAGTATTAGTATGTGCTTTACCATAGCTACCATATATTAGTACTTACCAAGTTACTGGTACGTGGTTTACCAAATATACCATATGGTATTTACCAAATATTTAGTATGTACTTTACCACAAATACCTTATGGTGTTTACCAAATTATTCCACATATACCATATCGTATTTACCAAGTCTTGGTATGTGCTTTACCACAAATATCTTATGGTGTTTACCAGGTTATTGGTATGCACTTTACCACAAATATCTTATGATGTTTACCAAGTTATTCCACATATACCATATGTGCTTTACCAAGTTTTTAATATGTGCTTTACCGCGATTACATTATGGTGTTTATCAAATTATTGGTATGTGCTTTACCAAGTTTTTGGTATGTGATTTACCAAATTATTACATAGGGCCTAAAACACAATGTTTAAAATTGAAGGGCTTTGACTCTTATAATATTTTGTCCATGGGTACCGGGCCCTAGTTTTTCCAATTTTAAACCTGAAAGTCCAAGTCCTGTGACGCAGAAAATTTAAAATAGTTCCTATCATGGAACACTTTTTCCCAGTACATGCTGCATCAAATCCTATCCATTAATTTTGATTTTAACGGTTGTGATTTGATAAGGACACTTATGTAATTTTATCAATATTATTATTAAATAGTATTAGTTGCAGCTTTTTGGCTTTTTGCAGGTAATAATTATTCTACATTACGTTTACTGATCATTGGATAAACAAGTAGCTGGAGAAGAAAAATATGGGTTATTATTGCTAAATTGAATTCGTTAGTTAATACATATTCTCAAACAGAATGTTGGACATTCTCAACATATATATTGAAAACAGAATGTTGAAATATCTCAAATAAAATATTTTATATTCTCAACGGAATTCCAATATATTGAAAAACCATAATTTTTATATTTTTCAAACACAACATCAAAAAGCTCAAAACATAATATCAATAGCTTAAAAAGAATGTCCATAAACTCATAATGCTAAAAATTTTCAAACAGAATGTGCACATATCCCAGACAGAATGTCCAAAAGCTCAAAAAAGAATGTTTGATATTCCCAACACATAATGCCAATATATTGAAGACATAATGTTTGAAATCTTAAAACCAAAAGTGAATATATCTTAAAAAGAATGTTCACAAGCTTAGAAAAGAATGTTAAAATTATACTCCATATATAACATATTGTCAAAATAATTTAAATAGAATGTCTAGAAACTCGAAACAGAATGTCAAAATAATTCAAACAGAATGTCTAAAACTCAACAGAATGTGAAAAAATAGTATTTCAAAGCATAATGTCTATATATACCAAACAGACAAACATAATGTTAAAATGCTCAAACAGAATATCTAAAAGTTCAAAACAGAATATCAACTCATTTCTCTAGTCATTATGTTTTTCTTAATTAGAAATTCTGTTCTGTTTGCTCCGCTCATATTTGCGCCCAAAAGATAATAACCCGAGAAATATAAAGTTTTGAAATTCAACATTCGATTACAAAACTCTGCGTATTCAGCGTGAAACAATCATAGCAAGGATTTGCATATGCAAAAAGAAAGAAAGTGATAATAACCCGGACCAGTTTTTTTATTATCTAAATTCAGGAAGACAAAAGGAAAAGACTCAAATATTCCTGTATTCCATATTGATCCTTAGATCCAAACTCCATCTAAAGGCTAAAAATAACCCCTATATACTTCCCCAGCATAGGAACTAAATTGCATAAAATTACCTCATAATTGATTCCCATCTCTAGAGTATAATAATAACACAAGCATTCCTAATAATGAGGGGAAATTTCGTGTCTCGTGTAGTAAGGAAGGATCATTTATTTTGTGGCTAAATTAGATGAACTTACCATATGCATACCCCATTATAGTGTTTTATTTTAATCACAGGATTCCTTACTCTTTAGTCCTCTTCAAGGTCTTTAAATTAATACTATATATATACATTAAAAATATGACATCTACTCTAAATATGAAAAAAAATACTAGGAATTTAAATAATTACATTTACTTTTTATTTCATGAATCCCTCCTAATCATAAATGAATTTAAATTAATGACATTTACTTGGGAGAATGTCTCGGTCCATTATAAATACCCCAATAGAGTAGCTAGTGTAATACAATCTCATCCAATATTCCAATACCTAAATACCCATAATATAGTCAGAAGACAGGAGGAGCAGTAAATAATGGCAAAGTTTTTGTGGATTCTTGTCCTCGTTCTCACAGGTAATTTTTAGTTTATATGCATTGTAATAGTAATTTGGTATACAGCAGCATCACATGTGCTGATTTAATTTGCATGCACATATGAGAAGTATATATAAATAAAGGATGAATATGTAATTTAATTTGCAGTGACAGCAGGAGTAGTAATGAATTCGGTGGATGGTCAGAAGAAATGTGTAGTGATCCTGAACAAGGATGGATGCGATGCAACACAGTGCCAAAACCAATGTCTTCAACAGCACAATGGGAATGGAGTTTGCACTGTCTCCCCTAAGAATCCCCTCTGCACTTGCATCTACGATTGTGGGCGAACTAATTAAATTTATATTTGTTTATTTATATTTTTCTTCAAATCAGCAATAATAATATAATGATAGAAACAAAATAATTCAATTTTCTTCTTTTCTTCGTTGTGTCCATGTTGGGGGTAATAATGGTATATCCTTGTTTGCTAACCCATTATGTATTTGCATTATTTTAAATTAAAATTGAATGTTTTTTGGTAAGTCATACAATATGTTAGAAAAAAATGTGTATAGCAATGTTTAAAAATATATAAAAATTAAAACATTGTACTATACAAAAGGGTGGGAACAAAACGCGCATGAATTTTCACGATCTTGGATTTACTTTGAGGCGATTGAAAGCTTTCGTTATACAATATTTCAACCCCACCTTACGCCTTGGGTTTCATGAAATTTGTATATGGATACAACAAAGTAAACACTCATGTTGTAGGCGATCCAACGAGAGCAAGTAGAAAAATCAGAAATAATGTATGTGGGATGTAGAATTCTTCAGCGGAGCAAGTAGAAAAATCAGAAAAATACATATACAAATTCTACATCCTACATACATTATTTCAGATTTTTCTACTTGCTCTCGTTGGATCGCCTACAACGTGAGTGTTTACATTGTTGTATCCATATACAAATTTCATGAAACCCAAGACGTAAGGTGAATGGGGTTGAAATATTGTATAACGAAAGCTTTCAAGCGACTCAAAGTAAATCAAAGACCCTAAAAATTCCAGTGTTTTGTTCCTACCCTTTGTATACAATGTTTTAATTTTTATATATTTTTAAACATTGCTATACACAATTTTTTCTAACACAATATGTTATAGTATTTTTGGTAAGTCAAATTAAAGAAATTACCAGAATTTAACATCTGAAGCACATGCACATATATATCGTATGTCCACATTCAAGGTCGACAAATTAAAGGTGGAGATGAAATCCAAACACATTCGTCATCATTAGATTCCACACCAAGCATGACAAAGGATGTCACCGGCAGTGGCGAAACATAAATCTCAAGAAGAGGGGCAGATTTCATTAAAAAAAATAATAATAACACAAAAAAGAAAACACAAAAAAGTAACACAAAAGCAAATGCAAACTATTTTAAAATATTCTTCAAATAACGTTATACAAAATAATAATGCAAATTTAACTTCGAAATGCAGCAGAAGAAGTAAAGAAGTTAAGCATATGACAAAAAGTATAGAAGGAAAAAAGAAAAAGAAAAAAAAACTTACCAAGATGTAGATGGATAGCAGTTAAAAGTTGTACCTATTCTTGTTTTTCTTTGTTGTTATTGCATTGTTCAAAATTCAAACTCATAATTTAGAAAATGGTTAGACTTTGGAATTTGATTTGTAATGATGGTGAATTGGTGATAGAACGGCAAAAAATCTAGCGGAGAGGAAGACGGTACAAAACTTAGTAATTAGTATAGAGCAAGCTAGCTTTAATTCAATATAAGCGGACCAAGAACTATTGGATTATAAATCCGGGTCGAGAATCCAACATCCATTAATGCATTCAGAAATATAGTTCTAGTTCGTTGTCGAGAATCTGTTGTATCTTGGGAAACAGTTGCACCGATACGCGGACAATACTGTTTTAAGGAAATCGTTGAATAACGATCCTCAGATTCGCTCAAATACGCTGCTGTGTTCGAAGTTAAATATCCCTATTTAAATAACACTTACAAGATGGTGCAAAATATCCAAGCACCGTTAGGACAATAGCATGGTGGTGGAAAAAGACATTACTATTCCAAATCCAATGTAATGCCCCAAAATATTACGTACTGTATTTTTCTTCATGGCTGCATTCACTGTTACGTATTTTAATCTTTGTGGTTCAGCGGCGAGGGTTGGTATGGGAAGGGCCCGAGGAATAGTGGTGGAAGGTGAATACGGATGGGTCATTATTGGGAAACTCGGGTCCTGCCGGGGTTGGTGGAGTGGTTAGAAATGATATAGGAGAAGTGATTTTCATTCTTTCGAACTATATTGGATGTAAGGATTCAAATGAAGCGGAAATTGAAACTGTTTGTAGAGTTTGTAAGGCACTTGCACGCGATCAGGGGTTTCATCTCCCGAGGATCATTTTTGAAAGCAGCTCACTAAATATGGTGAAATGGTTGAAAGAGCCTGGGAAAATTCCTTGGAGATTGCACAAGCATATGGCACCTACTTTGGCAATTTTCAATTGTGGCGGAGACGTCAAGGTGCAACATATTTTGAGGGAAAGAAATGAGGTTGCAGACACATATGGGCGAGGCGTGGGGCAGCTGGAGAAGGGAGAATCGGAGGATGGTTATTGTTGGAAATAAATGGCTTTTTAAAGGTGTGAATGTGAGTTAATCCCACATTAGTTAAAGAAGATAAAATTCTTCTTGAGGCATCACGGACCTGATCAACCCGGTTTTGCTTCTTAGGGCTCTAATTATAATTTTATTTATTTCTTCTCTTTCGAATTTGAATGGAAGCAGCAGCATTCAAACGGAAAGTTGCAACCTTTGGCAGAGAGTTTCGAATTCAAACAGAAAGGTGCGAATTCAAATGAAGGGATGCGTATTCAAACGAATAGATGCGTATTCAAACGAATGGCTGCTTATTCAAACGAATGGCTGCGTATTCAAACGAATGGTTGTGTCGTTTCATTGAAACAACACAACTCTTAGCCATCTATAAATATGCATGCTAGGCTTCATTCCAATTCATTCGAAACATCCTCCAACACACAAGCATTCTGAAATAGTGTTCTAGCTCGCCTCCGCCGAGTCTGTTGTATCCTGGAAAACAGTTGTACCGATACGCGGGCAATACTGTTTTAAGGAAATCGTTGAATAACGATCCTCGGACTCATCCAAACCCTTGCGCACTTTCGAAGTTATAACTCTATTTTCGTAACAATCTTAAAACAGTATTCTACTTCGAACTTGCGCTATGGCTTCATCCTCTACCGGCGATGCAAATGCTGCCAACAACAAGGGGCCACGAACGACTAACGTTGCTGCTCAAACTTTCCCGACCAGCCATGTCGATAAGCCCGAAAAGTTCAATGGAACGGCGGCAACTTTCAAACGATGGCAACAAAAGATGTTGTTCTACTTAACCACGCTCAACCTGGCGAGATGCTTAAAGGAGGAAGCTCCAAAAATCCCTGATGGTAACACTGATTCTCAAACTCAACATGCTATTGAGGCTTGGAACCATTGTGATTTTCTGTGTCGAAATTATATTCTGAATTGTGTTCACGATTCATTATATAATGTCTACTTTGAGTATAAGACCGCAAAAGAATTGTGGGAATCACTCGATCGAAAATACAAGTCAGAGGATGCCGGCTCAAAGAAATTTGTGGTCGGACGATTCCTCGACTATAAAATGGTCGATTCCAAAACAGTTATAAGCCAAGTGCAAGAGATACAAATCATAATTCACGAAATCCTTGCTGAGGGCATGGCGATAGGCGAAACTTTTCAAGTGGCTGCCATCATCGAGAAGTTGCCACCGGCTTGGAAGGATTTCAAAAACTATCTCAAGCACAAACGAAAGCAGATGTCTTTGGAAGATCTGATTGTTAGACTTCGCATCGAAGAAGACAACAGAAAATCCGAACCAATTGTGACAAATGCTCAGGCAAAGATCAACACAATTGAACATGGAAAAGGCTCCAAAGGCAAAAATAAAAATAAAGGAAAACTCGGAGCTACTGGTGGTGTAACAAAGAAGAAATTCCAAGGGAAGTGCTTCAACTGTGGAAAACAAGGCCATCGATCTGCTGAGTGTCGTCTGCCCAAGAAGCAAACCGAGGCCAACATGGTGACAACTGTCGCAAATGAATTAGAGGACATAAACCTCGTTGCCATCGTATCCGAGGTAAACATGATTGAATCCAATCAGAAGGAATGGTGTATTGATTCCGGGGCCACTAGGCATGTATGCAGCCAAAGAAGCCATTTTTCGACCTTTGAACCTGTTCAATGAGAAAAGGTCTATACAGCAACCTCGGTAGTGGCAGATGTTCAAGGGAAAGGAAGCATAAAGCTGAAGATGACTTCTGGAAAGGTTCTAACGCTAAAGGATGTCTTGTATGTGCCAGAGGTTCGCAAGAACCTTGTGTCCGGATACATGCTGAACAAAGGTGGCTTTAGGGCCATGTATGAGTCCGACAAGGTTATTTTGTCAAAGTCTGGAGTGTTTGTTGGGAAAGGATATGCAACAACCGAAGGGTTGTTCAAATTAAATGTAATGCCTATTGTTGACAATAAAAATATCTCTTCTGCTTACTTGCTTGAGTCTTCAAATGTATGGCATGGTAGATTGGGTCACGTTAATTTTGATTCGATACGTCGATTAATTAACTTGAATCATATCCCAACATTCCAAATCGACTCTAAACACAAATCTGAAATTTGTGTTGAGGCAAAATTAACAAGAACATCATTTCAATCAGTGCAACGAAACACTGAACCGCTTGAACTAATCCATACCGACGTTTGTGATTTGAAAAATGTTCAAACACGAGGGGGTAATAAATATTTTATTACTTTTATTGACGATAGCACAAAATATTGTTATGTATTTTTGCTAAAGAGCAAAGATGAAGCTTTTGAAAAAATTATTCTTTACAAAAATGAAGTTGAAAATCAACTCGGTAAAAGAATAAAAAGATTAAGAAGTGATAGAGGTGGTGAATATCAAGTACCGATTGGTAACTTTTGCGCACAACATGGAATCATTCATGAAGTGACTGCACCCTATTCACCTCAATCCAATGGAGTAGCCGAACGGAAAATAGAACACTAAAAGAAATGATGAATGCAATGTTACTAAGTTCGGGACTACCTCCCAATATGTGGGGAGAAGCTATCTTGTCAGGAAACTATTTATTAAATAGAATTCCTCGGAAAACTGAAGACAAGACTCCATATGAATTATGGAAAGGAAAGAGGCCATCCTATAAATACTTAAGAGTGTGGGGGTGTCTCGCCAAGGTAGCAGTTCCTGCACCAAAAACCGTAAAAATTGGTCCTAAAACAGTGGACTGTATTTTTATCGGCTATGCACACAATAGTAGTGCATATCGCTTCCTTGTGTATGATTCGAAAATACTGGATATACACAAGAATTCTGTCATGGAATCAAGAAATGCATCGTTCTTCGAAACGACATTTCCGTGTAAGTCTAGTAATGAACGTGATTCTTCGTTAAAACGACCAAACGAAGAATCTCAAGACCAGACTACAGAATTAAGACGAAGCAAGAGAGCTAGAGTCGAAAAATCATTTGGTGAGAATTTTGTGACATATTTGGTCGAAAAAGAACCACTTACGTACGCCGAGGCAATGAGTTCACCGGATGGGCCTCTCTGGAAAGAAGCCATCAATAGTGAACTCGATTCTATCTTACAAAATCATACGTGGGAATTAGTGGATCTCCCTCCGGGGAACAAGTGTTTAGGATCCAAATGGGTATTCAAACGGAAAATAAAACCTGATGGAACAATCGATAAGTACAAAGCAAGACTCGTGATTAAAGGATATAATCAAAAAGAAGGTATTGATTATTTTGATACATATTCACCGGTCTCACGTATAAATTCTATAAGGGTGATACTTGCTATTGCGGCCTTAAGGAATTTAGAAGTACATCAAATGGATGTAAAAACAGCTTTCCTAAATGGTGATTTAGATGAAGAAATCTATATGGAACAACCCGAGGGATTCCAATCACCATCAAACGGAAAGAAAGTTTGTAAACTAGTAAAATCATTATACGGCTTGAAACAAGCTCCAAAGAAATGGCATGAGAAGTTTGATCAAGCAATGACTACTAGTGGTTTTAAAATTAACGAATGCGATAAGTGTATTTACGTTAAAGAACTGAGAGATGACTATGTCATCCTATGTTTATATGTAGACGAAATAATCATTATTGGCAACAGTGAAAAATTGATTAAGTCTACAAAGAACATGTTAAATTCTAAATTTGACATGAAAGATTTGGGCATTGCTGATGTTATCTTAGGAATTAAGATCATAAGAACACCTGATGGTCTAGTATTGAGTCAAGCTCATTATATAGACAAAATACTTGATAAATTCAGCAATAATGACAAAGGCATCGCCAGAACGCCATTAGATAATAGTGTTCATCTGTCCAAAACCGTGGAGAAGGTATTTCTCAGTTAGAATACTCACGGATTATTGGAAGTCTAATGTATCTAATGAGCTGTACGAGACCAGATATCGCTTACGCTGTAAGTAAATTAAGTTCATATACAAGTAATCCAAGTCACGAGCATTGGACAGCGATAATTAGATTACTTAGGTATCTAAGGCATACTTGGAACTTTGGTCTACATTATACGAGATATCCGTCCGTGTTAGAAGGATACACGGATGAAAACTGGATATCCAATACGAAAGACACAAAGAGTCCAAGTGGTTATATTTTCATGTTAGCCGGAGGCGCTGTGTCTTGGAAATCCTCAAGGCAAACTGTTATAGCCAGGTCTATCATGGAATCCGAATTCTTTGCGTTAGACAAATGTGCCGAAGAGGCCGAATGGCTAAGAAACTTTTTAGAGGATATTCCAAAATGGGAAAAACCTGAGCCACCTATCAGCATACATTGTGATAGTCAATCCGCGATAGGAAGAGCACAGAGTACTATGTACAATGGTAAGTCGAGGCACATTCGTCGTCGACATAATACCATTAGACAATTGCTTTCAACCGGAATTATCTCAATTGACTATGTGAAGTCAAAAGATAATCTAGCGGATCCGTTAACCAAAGATTTAAATAGAGAATCGGTTGAAAAGTTGACAAAAGGAATGGGTGTAAAGCCTTGGATTAATTAGTTCACGAAGGAAAACCCAACCTAGTTGACTAGAGATCCTAAGATCTAGGTTCAAAGGGACAACCTAACCGTGAGACTAAACAGAGTCACTGTGGGGGCAATCCCTCTACTCATTCCTGTCGCGAAACAGTGACATGACGATCAAGGATAGCAAATAATGCTTTAATGATATTTAAGTGAGTAAGTGTAATACTCCGAAACTTAAATAATCACCTATGTGAGAGTGAAGTGGGGCCGCTTCAAAGGAGAACCGGAAGGCTTAGTTCTCCTAAACTCTTGCAGAACCAGGCGTGTCCACGGCCAAAATGGACAAACAATGAGAACGGAACTAATAAAGAAATGGTCTATGCGTTTTATTTGTGGGAATCTTACACAAACGGCAGGACAGTTCAAAGACATCGTGTCTACTGGACAGCCAGTAAGGCGAAACAATTAAAACAAGGATAAAGTTCAAAGGGACACCTACTTTACCTATGCAGAGATCATGTAACGAATGCTTAAGACTATATCCCATTCATGTGGGGGATTGTTGGAAATAAATGGCTTTTTAAAGGTGTGAATGGGAGTTAATCCCACATTAGTTAAAGAAGATAAAATTCTCCTTGAGGCATCACGGACCTGATCAACCCGGTTTTGCTTCTTAGGGCTCTAATTATAATTTTTATTTATTTCTTCTCTTTCGAATTTGAATGGAAGCAGCAGCATTCAAACGGAAAGTTGCTTCGAATTCAAACAGAAAGGTGCGAATTCAAATGAAGGGATGCGTATTCAAACGAATAGATGCGTATTCAAACGAATGGTTGCTTATTCAAACGAATGGCTGCGTATTCAAACGAATGGTTGTGTCGTTTCATTGAAACAACACAACTCTTAGTCATCTATAAATATGCATGCTAGGCTTCATTCCAATTCATTCGAAACATCCTCCAACACACAAGCATTCTGAAATAGTGTTCCAGTTCGCCTCCGCCGAGTCTGTTGTATCCTGAGAAACAGTTGCACCGATACGCGGGCAATATTGTTTTAAGGAAATCGTTGAATAACGATCCTCGGACTCATCCAAACCCTTGTTCACTTTCGAAGTTATAACTCTATTTTCGTAACAGTTATAACCTGGTTTGGCTTGATTAACCTGTATTCTTGTGCGAACAGTGGTGGCTGATGAAGTCTGAGGCCGGTATGGTGACTGTTCTCGTGTGCAGAGTGTTGCTGTTGTAAATCTTGTTTGTTGTAAATTTAAGTGGGTGAGATTCAGGGGGTCTGAATAAGATGTACTTATTGAGTTAATATGGTGGATGGTTGTAGTCTGTGTAGCTGTGATGCCTGTTGTGTGTCTGGTTGATCTTGATTATGTCCTGATTCTGTCTTGGCCCGTGGTTGCGTACTTGCGTTAGGTGGTCTGAGGTTGGGCGTGTATGATGAATTTTATGCCTGTTAGATAGCATATTCAATGCAAATCCAACTCTGTTTCCCAAAATCAAAAATAAAATAATAACAACACACACACACATAAATCCACCCATGCAATTCAAATTCCAAAAGAAGATAGATAATCAACACCATCTCTGTTTTTTTTTTCTGTGGGATAGCAATACATTGAATAAAGCATACAAGTGATACCTTCCTCAAGATTCTGGGAACAATACAAATACATCGTCAAAAGCAATATTAGGACATCGATCATCATTCATTCATCCATGGTTATTTGAGGTCTTAAAAGAAGGCACCAAAAGCAAAAGTAGTAGTATTTCACAGGCAGTCTGTACAACATGGACCTATACTTTCCATATCCTTCCGGTGACCCTCAACTTGAGTTCTTGGCCATCACCCGCCGACAGGAAAAGCGCCAGGTTTCTCGGAATTATGAGCCCGTCTTGACTATCGCGAACCTTCCTGTGACTGTCTCGAATGGTCCTCGGAACCCCTTGCCATACCAGCTTACGCCCGAATCCCCCCACTTCCAACGTGTAGCAGAACTTCCTGGCCTCGATGTCCTCGCCCATGAATCGCAGAAACGCCATATAAACCGGGAACGTTCCGAGTAGGAAAGCCTCAAAGTGCAAACAGAACTGTCTGCCGAAACAGTTGAACACCTGCGAGATTATCACCAACCATATAAAGGCAAGTTAGTGAATCCGAGGGGGCGGTGGTCTGAATTCGAAGCAAAAATGGGGCATGAGTAGACTTACGGTTAGCATCCATGTAGCATTCTCGACTTCAAGGGGATTTAACTTGACGTATCTATGGTTGAAAGTGCAGCCGTCGTGCATATCAACTGAGTGATCCTCCTTGAGATGGGCCACGAGAAATGGAATATCGCCCGTGACAAGGCACTCGGAGCTTGCATAAGGACAGCTGTACGGCCGAAACGAGCAATGCTTCTCGTGCTTGAGCTTGCCATAGAAAGGGCACAAGGCCTGGCAGCCGAGGTTTTGATATCTGCAAGGAAGTTCCAATGACTCGGCCACTTTCTCCAGAGCCAAACACCTTATGTTGCCTAGCTCGAATCGACAAGTTGGGCAGCAGTTGTGGACTTTTTTGCAGTTTGTACACAAAGTGTGGCCATTTGGACACTGCAAGGGAGAAAGATCCAAATACATAAAGATGTTTCACTCAACACTTGTGGGAATGGACAGAGATGCATATGTAAAAGTTGCAGTCATCCAAAAACCTCCCCAAATGTAACAAGACCAATGATTCAAAGAAATAATTGACATGAAACAAAATTAAGTGATAAAGAGATTGAGTAAAACACAATGTATGTCCAAATTCAAGTGAAACATTTACTGTAGGATGTGACGAATCTGTTAAAGTATTTGACAGGTCAATCCTTCTTGTGTGGAAACAAACGAGAATTCAAGTAAACATCAGACATTGCAACCCAAACTAAAAAGGATTATCATCTTTACTCACAGAAAGCTGCACGAGATTTGCGATCCAGCCTTTAACATCAGTAGATCAAATTTTATTTCAAAAAAAAGAGACAATGTGTATAAACCTGGTGAATGGGAGGATACATTGACTCTGCACAAGTAGGACACCGTAGAAGCTCGTGAACGCTATTTACGCCATGCTTTTCTGCCGACGAAATACTACTTTTCGCAACTGCACTGCCGCTATTCTCTGCTCTTGTCACTGAGAATTCGTAACTTGCATATTTTGGATGTGGATCATGAGCCCCTCTGCAAGCAGCAGCACCCCCCGGAGCCATTATTGACCTCAACTTGTAAGAGTGTTATTTCCAAGCTCAGAGCCAAGAAATCTGATAATAAATCAATTCACTTATCGATCCAACCTCCACAGAGTATATAACCTGATCACAATAATACAGACAAGCCAAAAGGAAAGTTAAGAATAGATAATGGAATAGGTTTGCTTTCTACCAATATGGTCAATTGGGAATAAGCTGTGATGCAGTAGACAGACACCACAAACAATGTGGTCATTAAATAATAAGGTTGGAACACAAAGCATGCAATAATTAAATCAGCCCGGACCAACTTAAAAGACTTTGTTTTTCCCTTGGCCCTTTTCTCCACTTTTGGTGGGGTTTGGTAAATAATACTAATAAGACTAAATTTGATTATATTTGATTCCACCAACAACCTTCAATAGAAAAATCAGTAAAAAGACAAAGCTTTCCTTTTCAAGAATTTGGATCCGTTAGGTTCTGTGAAATACAATGGCAACTACTCTAACAATGATCATTATGATCTGCCCACAAAATATAGGATACAAAACCCATTTCAGTCGCTACGAATCCCAAGCTTTTATATGCTAGGTAGTGATTAATTTCTGAATTGATGCTAAAAGAATAAATGAAGGGAAGCACAATGGCACATAGAGAACCCCTTGAAGAACAGAATACTGGAAAAGTAGCAGCAACAACAAAGAAACAGATAATACAGAGAAGCACACCTAGAGATCCACTATTAAGCTAAGTACTTATGAACTGACAGCCAAACAACCATTACCAGGGTATTCCTCCACCATCCCTCAGCTAATTAATATTCTTAGGAATCCAATGAATTTAGAATAAAGGTACTGAAATTTTCAATTTGATATGAGTGGTTGTCTTACCATCTAATGATGAGGGAGAAAAGAGAATCTCTAATTAAGACTCAAGCAACAAAAACAAGTACAATTGAACAAACCTAGTAAGGATTTAGGAACCTGTTCACTGTAAGCAGAATGGAAAATTAGATATATAAGGCTTGCAAAGAAGAAACAAGTAGTGCATTCAAGCAACCAAACATCCTTAATATATGTATAAGAAAATGTCCCACGGTAGAACTTTTCCAATTTCGTTTTGACAGAGACACATCCCCGTGTGCAGTAATAGTTACTCAGACCAATCAAAACCAAGTAACAGGAGAAAAGAACAGCAATAAAAACAAACCCATCTCACATTCCCAGAAAAGTAATTAATGCCAGCAACAGAAATTCAAATTTCATTACAGATTAAATAGAAACCACTCTCAAAAAAAAATTTGGGGGAAAAGTCAAATACAGAGATACCCCATTTGAGATGTCTTTGACAATCATCAATTCAAGAGAAGGGGATTCGAGATAGATAGATATATATATATATATAATATCACAGAGGCTCAGGCGAAATTAAAGGGAGAGACAGTGACTCGAGATCTTAAACAACTGTGTCCTTATCGTGCTTTCAGAAAGATAAAGATCAAACCTTTATGCGCCCAAGAAAAAACCATGTACAAGTGAGCTTCATCACATAACAACTTTTTGAAAAACACCCAAAGAAAAGACAAATTTTTGCAAGAATCAATCATCGTGTATTACCTATGATATTTAAAGAAATTGAACAACTTTCATGTACTTGGTCTTGTGATTTCTTTTTCCCCTTTCGAATTGAATACTTCCTTTGAATGATGAAAAAGTGGTGCCTTTTTTATTTTGGTATGGCATATGGGGACGGGGGAGAGGAGGGGAGAGAACTGAGAAATACTGTAAGAAATAAGAAGGGGGGGAATGTTGTTTAAATTGAGTGGTGTTTGGGCATGTTGGCACCAGGCATGGCATCCTCCGAAAGTCGAATTCAATATGTCAGCTTTGTCAGTCCGCAGTCGAACGCCAAATTCCACTGTTTTTTTTTGGCTCCTCCATTCAATTTGTTTCAAAAAAAAACTTGTAAGAATAGGAAAGTTGATAACTAGGCGCTCTATTTTCTTACTTTAACGAAACTTGGATTAAAAAATGGATACTGGTATTAAGGAGGATTAACATTTTTGTTAGTACATGAGTAATTTATATTTTTACATTCTTTGTTAAGTGTGTGATGTATTATAGTTGAAAAATAATTGATAATTTTGAAAGTCATTACAACAATTTACTATTTACAAAAAAAAATGTACTGTATGAAGTTTTTTTTTCAGATGAAATTAGGCTGTTGAAGTCAGAATGTGATAGGGATTCAGAGTTGACGATCTTGTGAGTTGGATGAAGTCAATTTGTGTGAAAGAGTTTAGAGTGTGAAATCTCATTGAAGTGGAAGAATGATCCAGCAATGTTATCAAAATCTAGATCTTAAGTAGGATCGTTTTTTCATTTGCAATATCGGAATCGTAGGATCGTATTCAGATTCTAATATCCTACGAAATTAGGACAAAAAAAATATGTATTTATATTGCATATTAGCAAATTACAATAACCAATATCAATACAATAATTTTTTTAGCAAAAAAAGGATAATAGTTGAGCATTTAAGACATGATGCTTGAGCTGGAGTGGATTTATCATTAGAATTGTTTCCATTTTCGTCAGTTTCAACCATTGTATCATTGGATTCATCATCATCCATCTGGGCAGGGGGTTTAGGACTAAGATCTCCATCAACAGGGGGTGCTGGAAGGGGATGCTACGGCAAGGGCGGCGGTAGAAAGGGGAAGGGGATGCGAGGGCGACGAGGAAGAGAAGGGGGATATGACGGCGACGTGAACAAGAGGAAGATGAATTGGAAGAGGAAGATGAAAGGGATGCGAGGAAGATGGAGTTGCAAATAAAAATCCATAGATTTGAATTTTGGAAAAGAATGGATGTCTGAAAAACGAAAAAATGAGATGTAAAATAAGAGGGAGCGGGATCGGATCGTTCAAAGATTTTAAGATCTTGTATGGATCCTATAGATCTTATCCAGATCTTACCCTAATTTAGATCTCATACAGATTTTGATCGTTTTGGCTTTGTGGGATGGTAGGATCTTAAGATTCTAATATCTAGATCTAGATTTTAATAACCTTGTGATCAAGTAGTAGTATTATGTCAAAAATTGCACAGTGTTGCCAGTTGGTGTTCAACGAGGGAAAAATGCACTACTAGCTAGTACTACTCTTTCTTAGGTGGATTTAATTATTAGGACTTTTTTTGGGTGAGTATTATTAGGACTTGGGTGAATAGTTCGACTTGTTTTATGTTTGTTTTTGTTAGATGATATTGTTATTATTGTTAGGATTGCAATATATGCCAACTGATACTTTTTTTTACTTCCTCCGTCTCATTTAGATGGTCACGTTTGACTTTTTGGCACTATTCACTGTTTAAGTTTGATTCGCATTTTTATTATAGTTATGTAAGAAAAAAACATAGTCAAGTGAGATCTTGTTAGATTCGTCTAATCTTGTAGTTTTAGAATATCAAATTTTTATAATTTTTTATTGTACACAATTTAAGTTATTAACCGTTAAAAATATGTATCGGCATATATGTCAGGTGGGTCCGTAGCGATTATAATGAGACAGAGGTAGTAATAGTTTTGGGTTTTCAAGAAAGTTATTAAAGTTAAGGGTTTTGTGATTGAATTCCACAATACCGGTTTGTATTTGTGCGCTTAGTTTTTAACTTTTTATGTGTATTTGATTTGATATGCTGATTCCGTGCGAATTGTTTGTCTTGGGATCAAACGCATTATTTGTTACTATTTTGAACTGTTTGTTTGAATTTTTAGAAAAATGAGAAGTTAGAAAAATGAGTAGTTAAAAAGAGATGGAAACACCACAAACAAAATATAATCATAAAACGTTATTTCAATTGATGGTATAAAAAGTTACTTTAATGGAATGTTGTTTTGATGATCATTTATATAAGTGCCTTTCATGTATAAATGACATCGATATTTAATAAGGGGTTTGGATTTTGGATAGGGTGTTGAATGGGTGACGTTCAGTATGTGCTGACTTGCTGACTCGATAAAGTATGTGTGTGTTAGGTTTTAATTAAATGTGTGTTGAATATTTAATGGTGTTTGAGTTGTATAAAATATTAAATATATACAAAGTACTCATTCAGCACATACAAAGACTCCTTTAACACATACAAGCACTATTTCAGTACTTTCGCACTTGTCAATTCAGCTACCAACCCAAATCATTTAATAAGAATGTATAAATTATTCAATATACTAGATAGATAAGAATAGAGACTTGACCCAGTGGTTATGTCCAATAACTTCCAACCTTATGGTCTCATCACCTGGCCAAGTCCTCATTCCCTTATAAAATAGTATAACTTAAATAAATTAAATACCGTCCACAACAAAAGATGGACAAGAAATTCTTATTAATATGATGAATATTTTAATGAGATTAATATTAAATGTGTCACTACAAAGGCGGGTATTTTAAAAATATGCCAAATGACATGTGACCTATTTTTACAATGCAGATATATCAATACAAGGTCATTAGGCATATTTTTACAAAACACCGCTCTTGTAGTGGCCTATTTTAGTAATTAGTGTTTGTCATGGCCTATAATCAAAACTAAATCCTTGTAGTGGTTTACTTTCATAGTTATCTCTATTTTAATTATGTGATTAATAAAATAATCTATGAATGAATACTTGAATTTTTAATGAGTCTTAAAAATATAATTATCAAATTTTTATATAATTTAAAATGAAATTTTTATTTCCCTTTATAGTTTTTTTCCCGTTTTTTTATAATTATCAAATTTTATATAATTTTTAATAAGAAGAAGACATTGTCCTATAATCAATAACAATTGGCTTTAGTAGTATGAAGCTCTGGCATATTAAACAAAAATTTTGATGTTCGAGCCTTTGTGTACGCAAAATTCTACTTCCTCCGTCTCATTTGAAATGTCCCAAAATATTTAGACACGCAGTCCAATGTGTTTATTTAACCGCTAATATCTTAAAATTTATAAAAATAAAAATTATATAAAAAATATATTCTTAAACTATGCGAAATGACGGATCCAACAAGATCTCACTTGAGTATATTTTTGTTGTACAACTACAACAAAAATTTAGTTCCAACACGCATGATGAACTGTGTAAAAAGTCAAAACGAGACAATTGAAATGGGACGGATGGAGTATTTAATAATCAGGTTTTATGATTCCCAAACTTTAGGCTCGTGATTCGTTTTCCTATTTAGGAATGACAATGGGTTCGGACCAGAATCGAGAACCTGAGGCAAATCCGAGCTTGGGTTGGGTCTTTGTCTTAATAAAAATTGACACAGAACTGACCCATTGTCTTTCATCTCCCATTTTGTCCCTTATCATTTCTATTTATCTCATACTCCCTCCGTATTTCTAGGTTTGCAACATTGATATTTTTTTTACATTGTTTACAGTATAATTCTGTCTCAAATTTGTATCATAGACGGAAGAAAAAATATAGTTAAGTAAGATCTTCTTAGATTTGTCTAAACTTGTAGTTTTATAATATCAAATTTCTATAATTTTTTATTATACACAATTTAAATTATTAATCGTTGAAAATATGCATCGGCATGCGTGCGTGTCTGTGTCAAATTGTGCAAACCACCTATGAGTATGGTTATAGAGTCTCATAGGCTTTTCAGCGAAAAAATATAAAGCACTTATGCATCACAGAATATTCACATAATATCCATCTTGGCACTGGCTATACTCGCCAATTCGCCATGAAGGTCATCTCCATCCAAGCTCTCCTACTTTTTCCTTTCACATCAGTTTCTCTCTCTGCCACATCATCCAGCATTTCATCTCATTTTTTATCTCCAACAAAGTTCTCCATTCTTTTTCATATCACTAATATTTTTATCTATAATAATATTAATAAGTAATATTTTCATTAATTTTACTATTTATTTATATTTACTTAATATATTAATTATGAAATATTTTTAATAATAATTTATTAATTGTAGTTATATAATTTTTTTCTTCAATATTTTGTCATAATAATTTATTAATAATTTTAAAAAAAATTAGTAATATTTTATAATCCTTATTAATAATAATGTACTTCAAGGATAACTCAAACTTATATATAAAATAAAATTTTTATTGAAAAATAATAATTAACATCTACTCGTACATAAAGTCACGCATCAATACTAAAATATTCAAAAATAACATTTATAAAATTAAGTTAAGTATGCGCCGAACCAAACTTTTGCCATATGTTTTCAACTAAATCCGCTTTGAGCCGATGATGCGTTTCGCTGGACTGAAGTCGAACTCTATTCCGTAAATACTCTGTCATACCGTATGTCTATCCGTCGAGTACGACAAATTTGAGTTATCACCGGCATCTATTTCGACTTGATCGAATTGAGATACATCACTATAGTGCATGTATGTATCTCTTTCATCTTCGACAATCATATTATGTAATATGATGCATGCTTTCATTATCTTGCCAATTAACCCAATATCCCAAATTTGACATGGGTCACGAATAATACGAAACCGAGCTTGTAGCACTCCAAAAGCGCGTTCTACATCCTTTCGAACCGCTTCTTGATGTTGTGCAAATAATTGTGCTTTTTGGCCTTGTGGTAGACGAATTGATTGGACAAAGGTCGCCAGTGGAGGATAAATTCCATCTGTAAGACAATAACCCGTATCATACTGATGACCATTCACCACAAATGTTACTTTTGGAGCTCTGCCATTCAAAGCATCATTGAATATTGGGGATCGATCAAGTACATTAATGTCATTGTATGTACCTGGTGTCCCAAAAATGAATGCCAGATCCATAGGTCATATGATGCCACAGTCTCTAATATAATTGTCGGAACACCATGATCCCCACGTTCAAATTGACCTTTCCAAGAAGCTGGACAATTTTTCCACTCCCAGTGCATGCAATCAATGCTGCCCAACATTCTTGGAAAACCACGTGCATTTGCAACAAACAATAGTCATTGCAAGTTAGTCGGATTTGGTCTTCTTAAGTATTCTTCACCAGAATACGAAATAATCCTTCCACGAAGTTGATTAGGCACAACCTTGTTGTACTTTCTCCAATACGGACATAATCATCAACTATATCTGCAGCTACTCCATAAGCCATCATACGTATTGTTGCTGTACATTTTTGTAACTGTGATAAGCTAAGTCTTCCTGTTGCATCTGCACGTTGTTGGAAAAACTCCATTTCATTTGTGAGACGAACGACACTGCGAAGAAACACATGTCTTCTCATCTGAAACCTACGCCGAAACAAAGCATCTGTATACACAGGGTTAGCAGAAAAATAATCATTAAATAAACGAGTATGACCATCTTCACGATTTCTTTCTATGTAAGTCCTTCGCCTGTGACGTGAACATCCTCCTCTATTGGTGAAATATGCTTCTGCAGCATCTACCCATTGATCAAAGGCAATCTTCCAATGGGAAAGAGCTTCCTCGTACTCTTCCGATGAATTTGGTGAAGTATGAGAAGGAGAACCTTATGGGGAAGACATTTATAAAAAGAAAGAAAGTGATGTGAACTTAAATTAAGTAAAGAGAATGATGTGTGTATTGTGTATATGGTTTGTGAGTTTGAATATGAAGTTACCACCATATATATAGATTTTAAAAATAGCCGAAAAAATAGCCGTTACAAAATTATCCATTGAAAAAAAATAGTTGTTATAAAAATAGCCGTTAGAAAAAATAGTTGTTACAAAAATAATCGTTGGAAAAATAGTTGTTTAAAAAGTAATCATTTGAATAAGTAAAATATTTTATTTTATTAATATACATATATTTAAAATTTTTAAACCAAACGAGAACAAATCATGGATTAAAAAAAGACATATAATTAAAAAGAAAAAAAAACAAAAGAGATAATTTAAATTTTTAAATGAATTAATTAAAAATAAAAAGAAAAAATCAAAAAGAGAATTTTTTTTAAAAAAAAAAGGAAAAACAAAAAAAAAGAAAAAAGAAAAAAGGAAAAACAAAAAAAACAAAAAGGAAAAAATAAATAAAAAACTGTCGGGCACACTGTGCCCAGCAGAGCTCCTCCAAAATGGAGGAGCATGCGCCACGTCAGCGCATTGCTGACGTGGCGCTAGGTATGGGGGAGCTAAAATTTTTAGCTAAAATTTTTAACTCCCCATTGGAGATGCTCTAACACGTTGTATTTGAAAAAGAGAAGACCCCGACTATTTGTACACTCCATTTTTGCTAGCATCACCCCACCCAAATATTCACTACCCAAAATACCCTTAATGTATTTGATTAAAAATAAAAAATAAAAAATCCACCTACTCTTTATAATACTAAATACACCCCACCCACACAAACATCTTCAAAAACCTAAACAAAAAATCCCACCTCCAAAACCCTAATACATTCCACCCAAAAAATCCTACCCCCATTAAAAATTATGGAATAATTGATGTAATTAGCATAAATTAAAAGATAAGTAGTATAGAACTATTATCCAACAAATAGAGGAGGAAAAATTACCTTGGAATGAAGATATAAGCATTTTAAATTTGAGAAATTTTCATTCTCACGCAGAGATGTTTGGCTCTGGTCGGTTGTATGCTGAACGTGATGCGCGGCCAGAGCGGCCGAACGGTCTTCACGGTGCGCGGCCGGGCCGGACGAACGGTCTTCACGGCGTGCGGCCGGCAATGCCGAACGGTCTTTATAGAGCGCAGCCGGGCAGGCCGAACGGTCTTCACGGTGCGCGGCCAGTCTGGCCGTACAGGTATGTTTCCAATTTTTTTTGTTGGTTATAATTTCAATATTTTTAAAAGTACACAAATCCTTAATTTTTCGACGAAATAGAGTGATATAGGTATGTTTCCAATTTATTTTTTTACTGTACATTATTGATAGATGTGTCAAGACGAACAAGTATAAAACACTGGATCAATCAAATTTAAAAAATTGATAGATGATGGAAACTAGTATTATAACCTTGTGATTTTATTACTGTACATTATTGCCAGTAAAATGCAAAAAATGTGATCAAAATGCTCCTGTCATTTCTTTAACTTCAGTGTAGCGCAACATTGCTTAATGATATCGCTAAACATATCAAAAGTACAACATAAAAGTTTGCCACATTCCTACATCAACAAAACAAGTTCCACGGTGCAACTTGGGCAGGTAATGAGGAAGCGAGACTCTTCATGTGGAGCTCAATGTTGCTACATCAAGGAGAAAACTAGAAGCACCAAGACAGTGTCCATCCACCGCCACATGCACCACATGCAGATATCCAAGCAAGGGATTTCAAAATCAACAATGAGTTCTTGCCCTTCAACTGAATGGATTTTGCATCCCTCAGGAAATGCGTTCAAGTCTCGGACCCTGAATCAACAATGCACGAAATTCAAGATTATAAACATTAAAATCCAAATAAATAAAATCACCAAGCAACATTCTTTATAAAGATAACACGCAAAATTAAAAAAAAAAAAAAAAAGAAGATAACTTTGCAGGGGAGAAAATATCTATAACAAGTGCATTACCAATAGCCAGCAAGAACATTATCATGTTGAGATGTTAACATGTAGGAATTCAATGTTGAACCTCAGAAAGATAACCATCACTATCTGACATTCTGTAGCTTCATCTCTAATATCGCCAATGAATATAGCATCAAGATAAATATTTGCAAAGTTCTCAAATTTGATCCTGGAAATAATAAAGAGATACCTAAATAATGAGTTACAACTCCAGTTAATAATATTTCAGATGTCAAGTTTTAATAGTTTTAATTTGACATTCTCGCGGAGGCCATTCTACTGAATCAAGAAAAAAACTAATAAACAAAATTAATGCAGAATGCATCAATGACTAATAAGATGAAATTTGCAGCTAAATTACATGAAAGCTGACAGCATCAATATTGAGCGAAAATAGATCATTTGCGTTTCCGTACATAGACAACGAAGCATAAAGCGACAACAATCCCACACATGAATAACAACAGAGACACCGCTCCTTGTCGAGCTCCGCAGCGCGCCGTGCGCCCTGCTTTGTGCACGGCACCCGGAATCGTACACCCTTCATCCCGCACGGCATGCGGCGCCATGCCCCCTCCCTCCTGTGTGGCTCCCATCCGCCGTGCACGCCTAGGCGTGTGCGGCACACCAGGGCCAAACCTCGGCCCCAGTTTGACATTGGAAAAATTCACCCATCCAACCAAAATCTAATTTAACCACAAAAATATACAATTGAACTCTTCCTAATCGTATCTATAAGCTTTATAATATTTAAAATCAAGATTTAATACATCGGATCCAATGGATTGAATGGGGTGAATTAAAACTGAAATGTAACCTCTTAATGTCTATCCAGTTATCCATGGCCTTCCAAGTGAGTGGCTTGCTGTTATTCCAGATTCTTCTTCCGGTGGCTGCTTCATCCGGCGATGTTAGTGAGTCGGAGAGACGGCGGTGCCTTTCCTGAGAGAGAGACCGACGGGGGTTAGGGATTTGTTTTGAGGGAATGGGGCGAGGTAGTGGGGTGTACGTATATTAGATAAGATTTGCTTTCTTTTTTTTTTTTCTCATAAGTTAATAAGGATATGTAAGTCTTTTAATGTGGTGTGTATTTAGAACTTTGCTTGCTTTCTAAATTTTTAGGTGAGGTATATTTAGTAATGGGGTAATGTTAGTAAAATGTAGAATACAAATAGCCGAGTTAGGTTTGCCTGCTGATTCAGCATTGCTGAATGTTCTGATGCGGTGCCCAATGCGTGATGGTTTTTGGATGCGAGTATTTTTACCTTAAATATGTTGATTTAATGTGGGATTTTGATTAGGTTTGATTAGCAGTTTATTTTTAATGTGTAGCGGATTTTGTGGGGATACAATATACAACAAGAAAACATACCCGAAATGGGATTTTAATGAAAAGGAAATAAATTTTTTTTGGCATGTATTGATGTGTTTAAATATTTTTTAATTTTGCTAAGTAATTATTTCCCCATTCACCATTCCTTGCACGTTCATCACCCCTCCATTCCTTGCTGCACTATTGAGTTTCATTTCTTATTTTTCCCATCCAGATATTCAACATTTGTGCCCATTATTATTTGGTTTTTCATTTTCTCCACTTCCGTTCCTATTAGCGACGCCACCGCCGCACAGATTCTTAGAGAGGAGTATCCAAAAGTCGTACGACAGCCCCCACCGAGGTGCCATTGGCGTTTTTCTATTTCTGACACAGAGGTGGTCACAAGCTGACGTGCAGGCCATGGTAAATGTACGGGGTAGGCTCGACATGTTCACCACATGCTGGGAAGTAGTATGGGCTGGGCATCGCTGAATAGGATTATTATTTTTTCAATGGAGTGAATGAACTCCAATTTTTTTTGGGATAATTTATACATTCAGTGGTTGGGTTTTGAAGTATACATGGTTTGAATTGTGTTATGGGTTACACCAAGAAGTGCAGCTTTATTGTTTTTTGTTATGCTGTCTTTTACGCACTTGTGTGTCGCAAGTCCAAGACTTCGGGAATAGAATCACAATATATATGTTTGTTGCAATCTTTGATGGTATCAGTTTGCATGCGTACGGTTTCATCCAAGTTCCGTGTGCTTCTATAGTTCTAACCTTTGTTTTTGCTCAAAAGAGTTGGTTTTTTTTTCTTTCTTAAACTTAATGATGCTAATTATTCACTTGGTGCCCTCATACTGCATTATGCTTGCACCCCATTCATATTCATTTCTGTAAGAAAATGGTTCTTTTTCTTTTATGGTGTCCAAGTACATTGTTGTGATTGGATTCAGATTGTTCGCGTGTTAGTTACAGTGTGTACTTGTGCTGCCGGCAACTAGCGGCATCTACTGGCTGCACTTTCCGTGCCGTTATAGCGTTTTGATGCGTGCTAGGATGCTTGTCATTTTATGCTGCCGGCAACCACTCATGTGATGCTTATGTGCCACTCATAGTAAATCTACAATTGCAACGCAACACTTAAGAAATTGTATTATATTTACATCGGTTTACGACAGGTTCGTACATAGTATAATATCAAATTAAATATGCAATCATATATTATCATTTTATTGCGGTGCTTGGTCCGCTACACGACATTTCCTTTTCCTCTTTTCATCCTTACTCTTCGGGGTGTGTACTGCTTCCGATAGTAATATTCGCACCGCTTACACCCAAATCTCCTAACCTTGGACTTCAATGTATATGGGTTGTCGTCGTTCCCATCGTCATAACTATCATACATATAACACATAACCAGCACACTACGCAATACAACACACAACACATGCCAGTTAAACATTGTATACAGAACCAAACTAAACGCTATCATGTCCATACGGTATTAACAACACGCTTATTATCATTCATAATCACCCATATAATACATATTCAGCTTACTACACCTTTGCCACCATAATTAACGAACTATACCTCCAGCACACATATAACCGATCATCATCACTCATAATAGCATAACCAACACAGGAGTTAAACACATCCGTCGTATAATCATCACGTATGTCATAAAATATCAGCACATATTACATGAATTAATAGCACATTATCCACTTAGCATCATCATCCTATACCAGCCCAGATAGCAATGCATTAAGAGCATAACATATAATAAAAAATACACACCCATTCTGGTACATTTTCAATCAATGATACATACCACACCATCTAAGAAGTCAATGATTGCCTCTCACACCGGCCAAATTTTTCACAAAAAAATTCCACACGAACGTGATGTTGTGTACTTTTCACATAAAAGAGTATAAAATGTGCACTGTGAGTACCATATTCCACCATTCAACACACATGCGAAAAACCAAATCGCCTATGACCAATGCCAGGTTGAGAATTTCGGCACCGCGACCCACTCAACAATTTTTCATGTCAGATAAATTTCACCATGAATACATCACCCCCATTAAATATAACTTCAAATATTTAATACTAAGTGCATCGTCGGGGACATCATGCCCGGCGTGTTCGGATGTGGTTTGAGGTCATCGGGCCCGTCTGCAGCGGTGTCGACATCATTATCTTCAAAATCCTCACCTAGCACATCAAACCCGTTGTCTTTCGAAAATGGCTATCTGTCTACATTGGGCTTTGATTTTATGTCACACACCATCACGGTGATGGACAGACGCGTTGCGCTTCGAGGAGATCCAAATTTGCAGAAGTCGGTAATGACTAATGAGTGTCGGCAGAGATGACCCACTTGTTTTCTCTCTTATTAGTTAGGGTTTCACCAAATGAGTAAGGCGAGGATATGTTATCACAACCAATTATAATGATTAATCATAATATGTCAGTAATTAATCTTCCCTAATAAACGGTTCTCAAAGATGGAAACTTGATTTTATGCTGCCATAATTATCTACCACCCTTGAATGGAATTTTTTTGCACTCCAGCCTCATTAGAATGCGGTGCACTGCTTGTTAGAACATTCAGCGGGAGCTGAAATTCCTTTGTTCAGCATGCTATCCGTTCCGCAAATAGCCTGGGTCAAAAGACAATCCCCTCGGCATCTAATTAATGTTGCATAAGTTCAATAAAATAGTTACTCCACTAATTGCTTTTTAAAGGTGATTCATTGATTATTCATTATTATTGTGAGCTCAAGCTACAATTATCTTAAATAATCCTACATTAACATTCCTACTTATCACAAAGACAAAAATTTTACCAACAACAGTTGGCTTGAGTGGATGAGGCTTTAGTCGCTTAAGCAAGGTCTCGGGTTCGAGCCTTGTGTATGCAAAAAACTGCTTTGGGAGAGGCGCCGTTAAATGCTATTGCAGATCCTCGAGGGATTGGGGATACCCTGATATTTACCTAAAAAAAAAGACAAAAACTTTCGATGTAGTGAAAATTGAAAATAATTGTTAATTAGCACACTATTTTCCAATATTCTTTTTTTAAAAAAAAAAAAAAAAGGAAAAAACCTTTTCTCCTGGTATTTTACTATAAAATTCTGGAAAAATAAGAGAGATCCAAAAACATGGTGAAATTGGGAAACACAAAACAACAAAAATGGGTTAGGCCTTAAGACACAGCAGTTAATAATATCTTTTCATTTCCCCGCCCAATATTAAAACTCAAAAATCAAAAATCCAAAATCTGAATTATTCTCTCGCGCAAACCGGTAGCCGTCGCCGTCGCCGCTACGCCCCCGCCACATATCCACTCCGACGGCCGCCTCCGCCGCTACAATGGAAGGCGAAGACCTAAGAGTGGTAGATCTAGTCAAAGAACTGGTGCACAGGTTACTGAGTACCTCTGCGGCCTCCGGCGTCCAAAACCCTAACGCATCCTCTTACACCCAGCACGAATACGATCAAGCCTTGAAATACTCCCTCAGGATACTTTCCAGCCGCATGACGCCCTCAATTGCCTCCGACGAGTCCGCTATGGTGGAATCTATCAAACGACGTCTTGCAACCACGGGTAAGTCCTCCGAAGCCCTCAGTTTTGCTGATCTTTGCGCTAAATTTTCCATGAAAAATGGACCGGGAAGCGTGAAGAACAAGTGGGCTGTGATCTATTTGCTTAAAACTCTATCCGAGGATAGGAAAGCAAGGAAAAATCAGTTTCCCAGTAGAATCTCTAATGGATTTTTAGATTCTGCATTAGTAGGTGGGTTACCCACATTATTTGATGCTGATGCTCTGAGTGGTAGTTCTGGGGGATATGGGAATCCGAGTAAGAATAGTGTTGGCGGGTTTGCTGATGGATTTGACAATTTGAGGGGTTCTGAAAAAGTTAGGGGCATAAGGAATTCTAAGAACTTGGGAATGTTGGATAACAATCGAAGTGAGAGGCATTTAGGTGCTAGCTTGGATGTGTACAGTGGGTTGAGTGAGAACATGAAGAAATGGAAGGGTTTAGGTGATAATAACATAAAGGGTTTGAGGGTAAGTGAGCAAATGGAGAAGCTGCACAATGCAGGCATATTGATGGTGTCGAAGGATCCTGAAAATATTCGTGATATGGCATATAGGGAGTTTGTGGATTTGATTAAGGAAGAGAGCGAAGTTTCAGAAGTAGTTTTGGTTAGAGATGTGTTGTATGCAAGTCAGGGAATTGATGGAAAGCATATCAAATTTGATGAGAAGGCAGATGCATATGTGCTGCCTCAGCTTGTTAAGGTGCCTCGGTCTACCAGGATTATGACTCAGAAGCTCTGTGAACTTGGCTGGCTGTTTAGGAAAGTAAAGGGTTATATATCTGAAAGTATGAATCAGTTTCCTTCTGAGGATGTTGGGACTGTTGGGCAGGCTTTCTGTGCTGCATTGCAAGATGAATTGTCTGAGTATTACAAGTTATTGGCAGTGCTTGAAGCACAAGCCATGAATCCTATTCCATTAGTTCAAGAAAATGCAAGCTCGGGTAGCTATCTTTCCTTGAGGAGATTATCTGTTTGGTTTTCTGAACCCCTGGTTAAGATGAGGCTTATGGCTGTTTTAGTTGATAGCTGTAAGGTCTTGAAAGGAGGGGCCATGGCTGGGGCAATTCATATGCATGCTCAACATGGTGATCCCCAAGTGAATGATTTTTTGAAAAGGTTACTTCGAAGGGTATGTTCACCACTTTTTGAAATGGTTAGGAGTTGGGTTTTAGAAGGGGAACTTGAGGATATATTTTCAGAGTTCTTTGTCTTGAGCCAACCAGTGAAAGCAGAGTCTCTTTGGAGGGAAGGATACCTACTCCATGCAGCAATGCTTCCTGCCTTCATTTCTCCATCTCTTGCTCAGCGCATTCTACGGACTGGGAAATCAATTAATTTCCTAAGAGTTTGTTGCGAGGATCAAGGCTGGGCTGATGCTGCAGCTGAAGCGGCATCTGTAGCTGGGACCAGTACCGGGAGAGGTGGTCTTGGATACGGTGAAACTGATGCTCTTGAATCTTTGGTTAGTGAAGCTGCAAAGAGGATTGATAAGCATTTGTTGAATGTAATGTATAAACAATACCAATTCAAGGAACATTGCCTTGCCATAAAGAGATATATACTTCTTGGGCAAGGTGATTTTGTTCAGTACCTAATGGACATTGTTGGCCCAGAGCTATCTGAGGCTGCCAACACCATAAGTGCCTTCAAGCTTGCTGGATTATTGGAAACTGCCATTAGGTCGTCGAATGCACAGTATGATAATCCTGATATTCTTGACAGATTAAAGGTGAAAATGATGCCACATAGCACTGGTGATAGAGGCTGGGATGTGTTTTCATTGGAATATGATGCAAGAGTTCCATTGAATACTGTTTTTACTGAATCAGTTATGTCAAGGTATCTAAGAATATTTAACTTTTTATGGAAGCTTAGGAGGGTAGAGCATGCACTGACTGATCTTTGGAAAACTATGAAGCCAAACTGTGTCACCTCCCAGTACTTCTCTAAGTTACCACTACCGCCCGCTGTTAAATTACCCTTGATATTGACTTCAAGAAAGTGCCAAGTGCTTTGGGTTGAAATGAATCATTTTGTTTCAAATCTGCAGTACTACATAATGTTTGAAGTCTTGGAGGTGTCCTGGTCTAATTTGTCAAAGGAATTGGAAGCAGCTAAAGATCTTGATGATCTACTTGGGGCACATGAGAAGTACTTGTATTCAATTTTTGAAAAGTCTCTTCTTGGGGAAAAGTCCCAACATCTGAATAAAATCCTGTTCACTTTATTTGATCTCATATTACGCTTCCGTAGCCATGCAGATCGACTATATGAAGGCATACATGAGCTGCTATCAAGGTATTGAGTTTTTCTGTTTGTTAAATACTGAAAATTGCCTGAGGATAATAAATAAAGCTCTTATTTGTTCTGTATTGCACTGTTGTTCAAATGGATTTCAGAATCATGGATCCTGCTCGGGATAAAGCCCGAATGCAAAGATCAAGCAATAGATCTTTAGAGCCTGGTTCAAGGCAAGCTGAAGGCAGGAAGGAACTAACACGTCGTGCTGGCGAGTTTCTTGGAAATATGGGACAAGATATAGATGCAGTTGCCAAGGAGTATTCATCCATTTTTGAGAGTTTTATTTCTCTATTGCCCATACAACAACATGTTGACTTGAAGTTCCTTATGTTTCGATTGGACTTCACTGAATTCTACAGCCAGTTGAGACCCAGCAGAGATGGGAAATTTTTGTAGCACCTTATCCTGACGATTTGTTGAAGACATTTCAGAATACCCGTAGCATGTCTCTATATGGATGTGCATGCTCAAAATGTGATCCATATTGTGTTTGCGCTAGCTTCTTGGGCTTGCTTGTATAGTGGTGGTGTTAGGTGTGTATCACATGTGTTTTTTGTTTGCTTCCTGTAGCAGTCTTTATGCTTTAAATTCTCGATATCTAATATGCATTTCCATTCTTTCTAGGAAGGTATTTGCAATTTCAGTGATGTGCTTTGCTTGTGTGAATGAGGGAGCTGAAGGTACGAATGATCCTGTTGACCATGCCATGGTTTAGTTGACATGTGTCGTATTGGTTGTTCTTTGATGTTTTGGGTTTTGTTTTGCAAGCTGGTTCTCATGAGCATGTAAATCTATAGCTTGGTTTTATTGTGGAACCGCAGAAAGGAGTAATGACTGGTGATTTCTTTGGGTTAATTTCTCAGCCATTGTATAATGTGTGCTTGAGGTTTGGGTTACCGATGAAAGAGGAATGATTCATTAATCACATACATGGCTTGTTAGATTGGTTTCTGACTTTGCCTGGAAAGTATATAGCTGATCCTTGTGTAAATGGCACCAAAGAGGTGTTGAATGGATGAGGAACAGTTGTGCGAGCGATGTTGTAAAACAAGAGCCACTACCTCAACGGTCGCTGTGGCTCAGAAGAGAACCAACTCTGGCAGTGGCCACACTACTCAGTAGAAAAATGCACAATTGCTTGTGCAGGTTACTTTGAAAAATTAAAATCTACTTGTGTTATCGATACTTTTTGACAGTAATTCTTGTTAGGAAAATCATTCTGCAAGTCATGCACGCTTTAGTGTAGACATTATTACTGTTCTTGTTTGATGAAGTACTACTCTGTTTCCATGGTTTGTTTGGGAAAGAAAGATTGGGGGCCCTAGTTCTTATAATGGTAGTTTCTATAAGCAGAATACTGACCGTCAAGGTACGTACGAAGTACTATTTGGTTGTGGGAAATTGTCTTTTGAGAGGTTTGCTATGCTGACATTTTTGTGTCCTCCAAGTCAGAAACGGTTTTGTTCATTAGGCATTGTTGGTGTGTTAAAACCAACTGTTTTATATATTGGCATACGTGCAAATGAAAAGTTTAACCTTTAAAAAGAAATGGAGGAAGTATATAGTACTATATATTTTAAGCGCTCCTTTTTAGCTAATAAAACACCTTTGACGTGAAAAAATAGTAACACTTTTTATTCAATTCGTCTCATCAAATAAATTAGCACTAGCTCTTCCAAAAAAAATACTAGTAATACATTAGCAATATCAATTTTTCTTTCAAGTAATTTTTAATTCTATTGAATTTGTGTTATTTAAAACTGGAATAAACAAAAAGTTAAATACTTATTCCGTCTTAGTGTAATTATTACACACCCTTTCGACACGCATATCGATGCACATTTTTAATGGTTAATAACTTAAATTTTGTACAACGAAAAATTATAAAAAGTTGATTGTCTAAAACTACAACATTAGATGAATCTAACAAGATTTCACTTGACTATGTTTTTTCTTACATAACTATGACAAAAATTTGAATCAAAGTTAAACAGTGAATAGTGTCAAAAAATGATTTGTAATAAAATGAGTGAGACGGAGGAAGTAATGTACTAGAGTAGTATAAACTTATCTATATCTATATATATATATAAAAGTAATATAGTCTAATTTTCCCCCCACTTCCCCACCCCCCGTTTTCAACATCTCATCCGACTTTTTTCTTCAATTTCAACAATCATATATATTCACTAAATCTAATATATATATATATATATGATCTAATTCAACTACATCAATCATATATACTTCCTAAATCTATAATATATATAAAATCTAATATTTAATTTCAACAAACTCAATCATATCATATATACTCCCTAAATCTATAATCTATAATACTCTTAAAATTTTAAATTATTTTCAACAACCACATTCACATAATTAAAATAAAAAATCTAGAAAAAAATCTAATATATATTTGAATAACGTATAATATCACTAATTAATATATACAATTACTGATTTTCCCTTATTTCCCATTGAGATCACATATAATCTATATAAGTATTATAGTCTAATTTCCCCCCACTTCCCCACCCCATTTCTTCAACAACTCATCCACCTATCCTCACCATTTTTCAACAACCTAAATCACATATGAAAATAATTAAAATAAAAATTCTAAATCTAAAATCTTATATTTAACTTATTAGTCTAAATAGAAGAAAAAAATATATTATCCTGATATATATATTTTGGGATTTGGATTTAAATCCAATATTCAATTTCTTAGTCTAAAAGAAAAATCTAATACTATTTACTTTCTTATATATTTTATATCTATATTATCCTAATAAAAATATGATAATATATTTAACCATAATATTACATATTTTTAGAAGATTACTTCCATTCTTCTAAGATTTGAAACCATAAAATTCATTCTCATTGAGATCAAATAAATATATATGTATATAATATTTATATCTATAATATCCTAATAAAATCTTAATAAAATATTATAATATCTTTAATTTATACTATTATATATTTTAGATGATCACATCAAATCCAATTCCACCTCTCCTATTGCTCTATAAATACTCCATTCATTTATCTAATCTCACGGTGATCTTGAAGTTCTCACCCTCTCATATTTTATTTCTTTATTCTTATTCTCCATTATTTTCTTATGTCTTCTTAACTTTGATTTTATATTTAAACATTTTTTTATTTCTCACATCAATGTTTTCCTAATATTTATTTTGTTCCAGGTTAATTTTTCTCTCTTTTATTGAAAAATATTCTTTATCTTTATATTCATGTAAGAATATTTTTTTTCCTTTCTGTTACTCTGCGTGTGAATAATATTAATAATTTTTTTTTAAACGTAATGTTAAATATATATTTTTAATGCTTTTCCATTGTCTTTTGTACGATTACATGTTGTTGTAATGCAGGATTGCAATGAAGTCATATTCTACAAATTATTTTTGTCATTTTAATTTGGAGACTACTCAAAATTATTTTTATAGCATAAAGTTTGTTTTATATTGATTTTGTTTTTGTTTGTTTGTTGTCTTTATTCATGATTTGAAAGTAGTGAAAAAAATTGAAGAGTGTAAATTTGGAGATGTTCCCCTTTATTTGATGTATTTTTTTCTTTTGTTAATATATTATTCACATTTTGATATTTTGTCTTTTGGATACAATTTTTATATATTTTTTTTATATTGATTTAGGTTCTCTATAAAATATAAAACAACATTTTAATTGAATTGGAAAATTTGGGAAGATAATCCAATAAATTAAATACTTACCCTGCATAAATTTAAATTAGGTAATAATATAATTATAATATTTTTTTAAAAAATTTGGCAAATTGATATCTGCTTTAATTAAAATTAAAATTCAATCTATAGAATTTATGTGGAATTCATTATTAAGATTTGTATGTAGAACATAATTTATTTTATTCAATTAATTAAAATTGAAAATATTAATAAATACCTTATTAGCCATTAGAACTTAAATGTCCGGCTAAAGTTGAAATCTTAATTTGGCATTAATTAACTTTCTTTTCACTTTTAATTAGTGATGTAATATAAATTTATTTTTATATTTAATTTTATGAATATATATATATGGTATTTTTATTACCTTTTAAGATATTATTCATATCATATATGGAGTATCTTTTATGTTAATAATATATACAATCTCTGTTTTTTAATAACTGCATCATTCCTATATTCACACAATCCAAGACATATTTTTAACCATTAATAACTCTAACTATATATAAGTAAAAATTATAAAAAAAAAAAATTATATTCTGAACTACGTGATTAGATGAATTTAACAATATCTCACTTGACTTAATTTTTCTTATATAACTATGTTAAAAAAAAATTAATCAAAGTTACTCAATAAATAGTAATTACTATGTAAATGGTTCAGTTATTTGAGAACGGAGGAAGTATCTTCTACCATTGTCATTTAAACCCGCCTCATTATAACTGAAATTTTGAAATCCACAACAAATGAGTTTAAACACTGGAATTATATAATAGTAGTAGTTGGGGAATAGAGAATTATTTAAATTAGTTATTTATTTTTTTTCCAATTCTTTATTTGGTATAGTGATTTGTGATTATTCTAAAATATTTTAATTTGTTATTATTTTAAAATATTTTAATCCAATTTTAAAATAGTTGGGGGTTTTAGGCAGCTGGCCAGCGGAGGGGCGGCCTTCGGCCCAGCCCAACCCACAGGCGGATTGCGGGTCAGGTGGTTTTTTTAATTAATTAAAAAAAATTATTATAAAATATTTTTATTTATTTGAATTTAATATATTATCTAATTTAAAAGTAAAAGTATTTTTGAAAAAAATAAAATGTTTTTTATGTTATTTTTTAAGAAATTAGCTTTAAACTAATATAGAAAGTAATGTTTTTTTTGTGGAACTATAAAAAGTAATATAAATTGTAACGCCCCGAAAATTTAAACCTGATTTTCGCAAGCATTACCGCCGTACTAACTATCCTAAACTAGTGGCCAGCTAATTTAAAACAGCTAGTACGAGGCTGAGCAAACCTAAAGTGATCATCTGATTAATTCAGTTACATGCGGAATCTAAAATAAAATAAAACACAGAGGCACTTAAATAATCCCCACAGAATAACTGAATAAAAACAATCCCTGTCAGAGTATCAGGCTACAAGTCTCTCAAACATAATTTGGCATCCTGCCAATATATCAGAAACAGGGCTACCAGCCCAAAGCAGTAAACACATAAGGCCACAGGCCGACAGAATGTAAATCCTATGCTCACAGGCCTCAACTAGTCAAGTAAATATCAAATAATAACAATACACAGAGTACCACATAAATAAACATGATAAGATGAACATGTAATATCCTATCTATGTGATCTCTCATGCCCCAAACCCAAATCATGCGCCGGCGCCTCCAGTAGGATCTATAAAACAGACAAAAAGCAAAGGGAGTCAGTACAACGTACTGAGCAAGGCTACGTGCCGGGGAGTAAGGAAACAGAATCCGAAATCAAAATAATAAATAACTAAATAAATAAAACAAGTGCAGAATACAAATAAAGCAATTAGACATCACATCGTCCCATACCGGTGCTTCAACCACAAGCATACAATTTATGCACGTGATGCATGGCCTAACATACACCTATCTATCCTATATGCACATGCAAATGAATATGCCTAGCCGGCACCTAAAAACCCGGGCGGTATGAACCCACGGGTGAGGATATCATCAACTCCAACCCGTTACAGGGTAACATACACCATCCCCGCAGGGACTACAGGCATCACAGCCCAAATCATCCACCCCAAAGGGCCAACATGCTTCACAGCCAATAATCCACCCCGTAGGGTCATCGGGACTCAACAACACCTATGAAGGCTGCCCGCTCAATCATCTCATCACATTGAAAATTCCACCAATGCCATAACATTCCAAGGCATTAAATTACAATTAGACTGACTTATCTGTAGTGATATATCTCATCTTCCAGTGTATTGAAAGAAACACAACAACAATTCCATTTCTCAATTTAGTGCACACGTTGAGATCAAATAATTAAAAAAAAATGGAATAGCACATCATCAAGATTACACCAGTACCCGTCCTTGACCAAGTGAGGAATTGAAATGAAATAATTTATCAATTGAGTAACCATTACAGACCTTTCTCTCCTCAAATCATACTATATTTTTTTAATGGTATATTACGCATCTATATAAATATATCTACAGAAAGTCTCCTTGCTAGCAATAAACAGAGCAATAAGCTACGAAATTTAAAACCAAGAAAAGTCAGTTTAACACTTGCGGAGCCGTGGAATGCAAATTGATCATGAGTAAAAATTGATTATGCTTGCCAGGTAATAAATCAAACCTCTAACAAGTTAACTTAAAAAAATAGATACTCCTCAAGCTACACCGCCTCTTTTCAAAATAAGAGGAACACGCAGACAAAAATTCAAGCAACAATGTAAATAAAATCATTGCCGGAAATCACCCCAATACCCCCCAAACACGTAATTTAAGCACATAAATCCCTTGCCTTATGATCTTCAACAAGATTTAGCCTTCAAATCGGAGTTCCAACTCTAATTTCACAAAAATCGATCAAATCCCTAAATCCATAAAAACCTTCATCAATACCATACTTCTCCAAAACCACCAACAAGATACGAGAAATCAAGGAGAAGATTTGAGCGAGAGGCTTACCCCTTGAAGAACGAGAGTCTTCCGAATACTTCAATCTTTTTCCTTCCTCTACTACTCGGTCTCGTTCCACTCTCCCTTCTCCCACTCCCGATTTTGCTCCTAATCTCATTATTAGACAAACCCCTAATTAATATACATGGGCCATAATTGGGATGGGCCTCATAAACCCAAACTCACAAATAAAATTCAAAGCCCAAACAAATGGGTCACTACATCCTCTCCTCCTTACGATCATTTCGTCCCGAAATGTGTAATCATGAACATGCTCCTCAATGAACTAGCAAGGAAAGAATGTTACCTCATTGTGAAGGAGTTAAGTCCAAGTTTGGGTATTTCAGCTTCATATGCTCCTCGGTTTCCCAAGTAGCATCTTCAGCCCCATGCCTAGACCACAGCACCTTAACCATCGGGATGGTTTTGTGCCTCAAGACCCTTTCCTTTGCATCAATTACCCGAACTGGATACTCCTCATACTCCAGACTTGCATCCAACTCAATCTCATCAGGCTGAATAATCTTCGATGGATCAGACACGAACTTTTGGAGCTGAGACACATGAAAAACATCGTGTGCTCGACCCACTTCAGCTGGTAAGGCCAACCTATAAGCCACTTTACCAATTCGCTCCACAATCTCATAGGGTCCGATGTATCTCGGGCTCAACTTGCCCTTCTTGCCAAACCGGCGCACCCCTTTCATAGGTGATACCCGTAGTAATACCCTGTCGCCAACCTCAAACTCCACATCTCGCCGAGCTAAATCAGCATAGCTCTTCTGTCTGTCCTGAGCCTCTTTCATTCGATCCCTAATGATCCTCACCAACTCAATTGTCTGCTCAATCATCTCAGGACCCACATTCACCTTATCTATTGGATCGCTCCAACATAAAGGACTCCTACACTTCCTCCCATACAATGCCTCGAAGGGAGCCATGCCAATACTTGCATGATAACTGTTATTGTAACTGAACTCCACCAAACTGAGGTGATTCTCCCAACTACCCTGAAAGTCCAGTGCACAAGCTCGCAACATATCCTCTAAAGTTCTAATGGTCCTCTCTGTCTGACCATCTGACTGAGGATGCCATGCAATACTCATGCTAATCTGCGTGCCAAACGCTGCCTGCACATCCTTCCAAAATTTGGACAAAAATCTGGAATCCCGATCAGACACAATCTCCTTGGGAATCCCAAACCTTTTAACAACATGCTGAATATAAGCCTGTGCAAGCTGGCTCATACTCCATGTCAATCTCATAGGTATGAATACTGCACTCTTTGTCAACCGATCCACCACTACCCAGATAGTGTCCATCTTCCTCACCGTCTGTGGCAATCCGGTCACAAAATCCATGGAAATGGATTCCCACTTCCATTCAGGTACTGCTAAAGGCTGTAGCAATCCCATCGGCCTCATGTGCTCAACCTTCACTCGCTGACAAGTAGCACACTTAGCCACATAATCAACTATCTCCCTTTTCATGTTGTTCCACCAATAACTCTGTCGGATGTCTTTATACATCTTTGTGACCCCTGGGTGAACAGAATAAGGAGTCGTGTGAGGCTCATCCATGACCTTCTTCTTCAGGTCAACACAACACTCCGGAATGCACCATCTATCACCATATCTCACCATGCCCCTATCATCAATTCTGAAACCCGGAGCCTTACCATCCTGAATCTTCTGTTTCAGTACTGCCATCTCCCCGCTATCATGCTGACTAGCAAATATCTCATCAATCAAAGAAGATGCAGTAACTAGCATGTTTAAGGTGTGCTGAACAGAGCCAACAGGAACTACCTGAACCTCAAGTTTGAGTAGCTCCCTGCGCCACTCAGGCATCACTCCCAGGCATGCCACTGAATGATGCTCCTTCCTGCTCAAAGCATCCGCCACCTGGTTCGCCTTTCCCTCAATATACTGAATATCCGTATCATAATCCTGCAATAACTCCATCCATCTCCTCTGTCTACCACTCATGTGGTCCGAGGTGTACAGACACTTCAGATTCTTATGATCTGAATAAATTCTACACTTCGCCCCATACAGATAGTGTCTCCAGATTTTCAGAGCATGCACTACCGCTGCCATCTCCAAATCGTGAGTCGGGTAGTTTTGCTCATGTGGCTTAAGCTTTCGAGATGCATAAGCAATCACCTTCCCTTTTTGCATCAACACACAACCTAAACCCTTAAGTGACGCATCCGTGTAAACTTCATACTCACCTGAATCATCAGGTAGTACCAAAACAGGTGCCTCTGTCACTTTCTTCTTCAACAGTTCGAATGCCTGTTCACAAGCGTCATCCCATCTAAATCTGACATCTTTTCTCAATAACCTAGTCAGAGGTATAGCAATACTCGAGAACCCCTCAATGAATCTGCGGTAATAGCCAACAAGACCCAGGAAACTCCGGATCTCTCCCACATTCTTCGGGGCTTGCCACTTAAGTACCGCTTCCACCTTAGCAGGGTCAACTGCAATGCCCTCACCAGAAACAACGTGTCCCAGAAACGACACCTTCTCCAACCAGAACTCACATTTAGAGAGTTTAGCATATAGCTTACGCTCTCGCAATGTGTTCAACACTGTCCTCAGATGGCCAGCATGTGCCTCACGAGTCGGCGAATAGACCAGAATATCGTCTATGAACACAACCACACACACATCCAGCAGGGGATGGAATACCCTATGCATAAGATCCATGAAGATCACTGGTGCGTTAGTCAAACCAAAAGGCATGACCGTGAATTCAAAGTGTCCATAACGAGTTCTGAATGCTGTCTTAGGCCTATCAGCCTCTGCCACCCTTATCTGATGGTAGCCCGATCTCAAATCAATCTTACTGAATACTCTGGCCCCTCTCAACTGATCAAACAGATCTTCAATCCGAGGTAGAGGATACTTATTCTTCACTGTGATTCGGTTCAAACCCCTGTAGTCGATGCACATCCTCATTGACCCATCCTTCTTCTTAACAAATAGCACAGGAGCTCCCCAAGGCGAGCTACTCGGCTGGATATACCCCTTACTGGTAAGCTCATTCAACTGATCCTTCAACTCCTTCAATTCAGCAGGAGCCATTCGGTAAGGAGCCTTAGAAATAGGAGCTGCATCAGGCATCAGCTCGATAGTAAAATCAATCTCCCGAGCAGGTGGGAGACCAGGAATTTCATCGGGAAACACATCCCCAAACTCAGAGACAACAGGGACACTCGAAGCAGCAGGAACCTCTGCTCGAAGATCCCTCATTTGCCACAGGGAAAGAGAACAACCCCTGCGCATCAAATCACACAACGCAAAAACCGAAACATCACTAATAGCAGGTGGAATCAAAGAAGGTCGGTAAGAGACATACTTACCGATAGGATCTCGGAAGGAGATACGTGGGATACCACAATCGATAACAGCACGATGGCGAGTCAGCCAATCCATGCCCAAGATTACATCAAATTCAGCCAGACTAAATACAACGAAGTCGGCTCTGAACTCACGGCCCTCGATGCTCAATACAGCATCTCGCCATATCTGATCACTACGGATGATATCGCCCGAAGGCAAGGAAACAGGCATCTGGTAGGACACCAACGGTCCTACTCCATGCTCCCGCACAAATCGCAAAGCCACGAACGAACACGAGGCTCCCGAATCAAATAATACTAAGGCAGAGTGATTCGCAACAGTAATAGTACCTAAGCAGGGTACAAAGTTTACAAAGACAGAGCAAAACGAAAAGAAAATAAATGACTGCAGGAATTTAAAACTCACCTGCAAGAACATCATCCCGGCGATCCGCTTCCGCACGGTCCATGACATTCAATCTGCCACCTCTGTCAGCCCGAACCGGTCTACCCCGGCCTGCATGCGGGCAATCTGCTCGGCGATGACCTACCTCGTGGCAAGTCCAGCAACGGTACACGGGTCGCCCATCCGGACCAACCTCACGAACAGGTAGCGGTGCACGGCCACCACCCATGCCCACATCAGCACGGCCACCATCACGGCGACCCCTAACAGCGTGCTGACCTCTCTGATCGCCGCCACTCTGCCCCTCACGGCCCCGGTCCCTTTGCCTCTTTCTACTCTGCCACTGCTGGCGTTCCTCAGACCGACTCTCCTCCACATATAGGGCCTGATCGAATGCCTCAGACAATGTATCATAACCTCGATAGCCAAAAAAGGACTTAATTCCTGCCCGGAGACCCGAAATGAAACGACGAACCTCGTCCCTACCAGTGGGCATAACTTCCGGAGCATACCTCATAAGCTCCACAAACTTCCTGTGATAAGCGGTCACACTCATACTTTCCGCCTGCCTCAAACCCAGAAATTCCATTTTCTTCGCCTCCAGAACATGTGGTGGATAGAAATGGGAACTAAGAGCCTCTGTAAACTATTCCCAGTTGAACCCGGGTCGAGCGAGTAGGTCGTGCTCGCGGGTCCTCCACCAATGTAGTGCTTCCCCTTCCAGGTAGTGGGAAGCTACATAGACCTTCTGGTCCTCAGGACAGTTGATACTAATAAGAACCCGACCCAACTGATACTTCCAGTTCTCCAGATCAGAAGGACTGGCACCCCCTGCAAACTTTGGTGGACAGTGCTTTGTGGACAGGTCCACATAGTCCACATGGACTGGAACAGGTGCAGGGGTAGGCTGCACGACCGGCTGTGGTAACAACTGAAAGAACTGTGCCAGCTGCCGGGCGAACTCAATTGGATTGAAGGCAGCTGCACCACCTACTGGTGGATTCCCGAGAGGCACCTGAGCAATAGGTGGCACCTCCGGTGCGGGTGGAGGAGGAGGAGGTAGCCCGTCGTTCCCCTGTTCAACCCCATCAGGTGGAACCATATTTCCCATCTCTTCGGGTGCAAAGTCCCCAACCCTATCTCCAACGGGTGGGCCCTGGTTTCTGCGGGGCCTTCCCCGTCGACCAGCACCTCTAGCGCGATAAGGAACCATTCTGATATGCAAAACAGACACAGCATGAACAAACATGTCAGCAGAAATCACTAACATACCATATATCCGATATAACTGATTGCATAATAAAGAATAAAGCAATTAGATAAATGAATAAGTAAATAACAATGAATTCGCAGTCCTCAATGACTGTGAAGTCACAAGAATCCTGTCTGGAGTACCATAGTTCTTTCATAGTTTTCCAACTGTAACTCAACATGGTATGCGCATAAATCAATCAAAAATAAGAATAAGAATGCAAATCTACACTATATGTATCCCACGCACATCTCACCACCTATGTCTACATCAATTTTAATGCAATAAGAGCACACAGGCTCTGATACCACTCTGTAACGCCCCGAAAATTTAAACCTGATTTTCGCAAGCATTACCGCCGTACTAACTATCCTAAACTAGTGGCCAGCTAATTTAAAACAGCTAGTACGAGGCTGAGCAAACCTAAAGTGATCATCTGATTAATTCAGTTACATGCGGAATCTAAAATAAAATAAAACACAGAGGCACTTAAATAATCCCCACAGAATAACTGAATAAAAACAATCCCTGTCAGAGTATCAGGCTACAAGTCTCTCAAACATAATTTGGCATCCTGCCAATATATCAGAAACAGGGCTACCAGCCCAAAGCAGTAAACACATAAGGCCACAGGCCGACAGAATGTAAATCCTATGCTCACAGGCCTCAACTAGTCAAGTAAATATCAAATAATAACAATACACAGAGTACCACATAAATAAACATGATAAGATGAACATGTAATATCCTATCTATGTGATCTCTCATGCCCCAAACCCAAATCATGCGCCGGCGCCTCCAGTAGGATCTATAAAACAGACAAAAAGCAAAGGGAGTCAGTACAACGTACTGAGCAAGGCTACGTGCCGGGGAGTAAGGAAACAGAATCCGAAATCAAAATAATAAATAACTAAATAAATAAAACAAGTGCAGAATACAAATAAAGCAATTAGACATCACACCGTCCCATACCGGTGCTTCAACCACAAGCATACAATTTATGCACGTGATGCATGGCCTAACATACACCTATCTATCCTATATGCACATGCAAATGAATATGCCTAGCCGGCACCTAAAAACCCGGGCGGTATGAACCCACGGGTGAGGATATCATCAACTCCAACCCGTTACAGGGTAACATACACCATCCCCGCAGGGACTACAGGCATCACAGCCCAAATCATCCACCCCAAAGGGCCAACATGCTTCACAGCCAATAATCCACCCCGTAGGGTCATCGGGACTCAACAACACCTATGAAGGCTGCCCGCTCAATCATCTCATCACATTGAAAATTCCACCAATGCCATAACATTCCAAGGCATTAAATTACAATTAGACTGACTTATCTGTAGTGATATATCTCATCTTCCAGTGTATTGAAAGAAACACAACAACAATTCCATTTCTCAATTTAGTGCACACGTTGAGATCAAATAATTAAAAAAAAATGGAATAGCACATCATCAAGATTACACCAGTACCCGTCCTTGACCAAGTGAGGAATTGAAATGAAATAATTTATCAATTGAGTAACCATTACAGACCTTTCTCTCCTCAAATCATACTATATTTTTTTAATGGTATATTACGCATCTATATAAATATATCTACAGAAAGTCTCCTTGCTAGCAATAAACAGAGCAATAAGCTACGAAATTTAAAACCAAGAAAAGTCAGTTTAACACTTGCGGAGCCGTGGAATGCAAATTGATCATGAGTAAAAATTGATTATGCTTGCCAGGTAATAAATCAAACCTCTAACAAGTTAACTTAAAAAAATAGATACTCCTCAAGCTACACCGCCTCTTTTCAAAATAAGAGGAACACGCAGACAAAAATTCAAGCAACAATGTAAATAAAATCATTGCCGGAAATCACCCCAATACCCCCCAAACACGTAATTTAAGCACATAAATCCCTTGCCTTATGATCTTCAACAAGATTTAGCCTTCAAATCGGAGTTCCAACTCTAATTTCACAAAAATCGATCAAATCCCTAAATCCATAAAAACCTTCATCAATACCATACTTCTCCAAAACCACCAACAAGATACGAGAAATCAAGGAGAAGATTTGAGCGAGAGGCTTACCCCTTGAAGAACGAGAGTCTTCCGAATACTTCAATCTTTTTCCTTCCTCTACTACTCGGTCTCGTTCCACTCTCCCTTCTCCCACTCCCGATTTTGCTCCTAATCTCATTATTAGACAAACCCCTAATTAATATACATGGGCCATAATTGGGATGGGCCTCATAAACCCAAACTCACAAATAAAATTCAAAGCCCAAACAAATGGGTCACTACATAAATAACCCAATAGATATGTACCGACCAAAAAATTATTTTAGTTTAATTTAGTTAGCATCAAGTCAATTTCATAATTCTTTAGTAGTATTTTACAAAAATAATGTATAAAATTAAATTATATATTATCAAATTAACGTTATATGATTTAAAATAACATATAACCAACAAACATTAATATAATCATCATGTTATTTAACTTTCATAGCAAACTTAAAAAATTTAAAATAAAAAATAAAAAATAGCTTGGCCCGCAAGCTGACCCGCACCCGCCGCGTGCTTGCCCTAGCGACGACATGTTTAGACCGGCTTCGAAACGAGCATCTATTTGTTCAACCCAACACGACATTTAGGGAAGGTGGGGTGGGCTGGCCAACGGGCCCAACCAATTTTGACATTTTTATGTAAAGTGGGTATCATATATTTATATGTAAGTTATTACTTAATATTAAAGGTATAATAACACTCCAAAAATAAGAGAAAAAACTAATTTGATATTCAACTATTTTTAACTTCGTTTAATTGAATAAATATAATATGAGAATTATGAATTAATTATTAAATGTATATTAGTCACTGCACGTTTATGTTCACAATGTTATAAGATTATATTTTTTTCTTTTTTTCTTTTCTTTTTTTCCATCTCTATTACCATTATTCATGATTATAATTTTGCTATGTTTCTTTAAATTACTTTAAGTTCACATAAAGTTGAAGAACAATATTGATTTGGAAAAAATTGGGAAAATAAATCTAATAAACCGAAAGACGAATGTACTACATGATGACATTTATAAATTAAATTAAGTAATGATTACAAATATATCTAGCAAAATGATATATTAAAAAATGCAAAATCAAATATATTACAAAAAAATTTATTGTAAATTTATAAATTAAGTAATGTAAAATTTTTATGCATGGGCTAAATCAATCAAATAAGAAGATTATGAAAATAGCTTGACTGTCAAAGTTACTAAACCACTTTGTCATATTTTTACTTACAAACCACTTTGTCATATTTTTCTCAATAATGTGGTTAGAAAGTTGGCATAACCCAAAATTACGTAATAAAATATTTAAAAACTGAAAATATTATGTTATTTCTTTTTTCAATGTAAATTTTACTTCCCGCGCATTGCGCGGGCGAGTATGCTAGTACTCCGTATAAAATTAAAATACATGTTATCTAACTAATACAGTAGTAGCATATATTTATTTTATTAATTAAATAAAAAAATTATTAGTCTTATTTATAAAAATAAAGGAAAAAAACCACCGTCCAGCGCGGACGAAACATACTGTAATACTCCATCCGTCCCACGAAATTTGGTCATTATTCCTTTTTAGGGTGTCTCAAGAAATTTGGCCACTTTATGTTTTTAGATAAATTAAAATAATATAAGTTTGATTATAATTTTAATTATTGTCAAATCACATTAAAAGTGTTCACCTTTAATATTCTGCACAAATTCCAATGCACTTTTATTTTTCTACACAAAATCCCAAGCATTTCTTTAATTCTTAATTTTAAATCGGTACAAACAAAAATTGTATAAAATGTATATTATGAAACTATACGATTAGACGATTCTCATAATATCACACTTGAATATTTTTCTTTAATTGTATCATTACATAATATCAAATCAAAATTTAACAATAAACAATATTAAAATTCATTAGAATTTTAAACACAAAATATTTACACAACTTTAACTACAAAATTCTACTACCTAAATTACCGTGCCCAAAAGAAAGTAGTCACATTTCGCAGTACGGAGGAGTACTGTAATAGTACAAAAGTACTCCATAAATTAAATTTTGGACAGTTGTAATTAGGGGTGGGCATCGGGTCGGGTTGTCGGGTTCGGGTACCCGAAAGTCGGGTACCCGACACTATCGGGTTTCCAAAAAGGCTACCCGACCCCGACCCGCATAAGACCGGGTACCCGATATTCGGGTACCCGACTTTGTCGGGTCGGGTTGATCGGGTACCCGATACCCGACAAAAATATTTTTTTTAAAAAAATATATTTTATTTATTTAGTTTTACTTTTTATAAAAATACAATGACTAACCTAAATTACATAATTTGTTCAAAAAAAACTAAGATTACTAATATTTAAACAAATATATAGGTATATTCATCTATATTGTTATTAAATAATAATAACTATCAATTTTTTTTAAAAAAATATAAAATTTTAGTTTTATTTATTATTATTAATGTATCTTATTTATTAGTATTACATAATTAAATTTTAGTGTTCAATGCCATTATTTATTAAAATAAAAAATATAACTCATCAAAGTTATTTATAATTCTTGAAATTTATTATCATATCATGTTCAAGGTTAATTATCCATTATTAATTCTAAAAAAAATCAATATATGAGACTTCACAAATTTTTAAAGCTTATACATGGCTTTTCACCACATAGAATAAAATACAAATCCTAGTAATTATAAAATAAGTATAAATATTGTAAAGCAAAATAAATATTAAAAAATAAATATTAAAATCTATTTATTTATTTATTTTGTCGGGTACCCGATACCCGATCGGGTACCCGACCATAAACCCTACACCCGACCCGACAGTTAGTGTCGGGTTCGGGTACCCGAAATGTCGGGTTTTTAATATCAAAACCCGACAAAACCCGAACCCGACATGTCGGGTTCGGGTCGGGTACCCGATACCCGACAAAAAATGCCCACCCCTAGTTGTAATAAAATCAGAACGGAAGTGAAGGAATTTGGTGATTAGGGTTTGAAGTTTGAAGCAACGTGGTTATGGGTTGGAGAGGAAATGAAATTATCCCCAATTCCCCCATCCGCCATATAAATTTGTAAATTCGACTTCTAGACCCTTCTGGGATCCCCTACAGAGTGCAGCAGCCTCCTCCCTTTTTCCCACGCCCCCAAAGTCACTCCAAACAGATCAGTCCTCCAACCCCCCCCCAAATCTTTCAGATCTCTCTAATTCCCTATCCACCTAACCCTCAATTAATCTTTTGTTAACACCAATGGCCAAGATGGGCGAAGGCGATAAGCGCTGGATCGTTGAGGACCGTCCCGACGGTACCAACGTCCACAACTGGCACTGGGCCGAAACCGATTGCCTCGAATGGTCCAGGAATTTCCTCTCCAAACGCCTCTCCGACCAGACAATTCTATCCGGCGAGGGAGGTCTCTCCATCAAAATCAAGAAAATTGAGAAGCTCGCTGGCGAAGCCTACGTCAATATCCGCAAGGGCAAGATTATACCTGGTTACGAGTTGAATCTGGTTCTCTCTTACCAGGCCGAGGCCAAAGGTACCGACGGAACCTCGGTTCTGTTGTCCACCGAGGGTTCCGTTGAATTGCCTTACATATCCGATGAGAACGCGGACGAAGATCCTGAGATTAGGGTTACCATTAAAGATGATGGGCCGATTGGGAGGAGGCTCAAGGATGCTTTTCTTGCTAAAGGTAAGCCTTTTGTGTTTGAGAAAGTTAGGGAATATGTCAATGCCATGGCAACAGGTGGCCCTGCTAAGGACGATTTGGAGACGAAGAATGTTGCGGCCAAGAAAGCAGTTCCTGCAAGTGCTACTGCGGCTAATAATAGCGCCTCAAATGCCAAAGAGACTAAAAAGAAGGAGGTCAAGAGAAAAGAGGGGTTTAAGACCATAACAATGAGTGAGAAGTTCAGTTGCCGGGCCAGGGATTTGTATGAGATTTTAATGGATGAAAATAGGTGGAAGGGTTTTACGCAAAGCAATGCAAGGATAAGCAAGGAGGTGGGAGGGGAGTTCAGTATATTTGATGGGTCTGTTTCCGGGAGAAACCTGGAGTTACAGGAAGGGAAATTGATTGTTCAGCAATGGAGATTTGGCAGCTGGCCTCAGGGCATTGTCTCTACGGTATAGTATATTACATTAATCTTACGCTCAGACATGTTTGGCATGCATTTTTCATTAATATTATAGATAGGAAATGACTTCTCTTTATATATAATAAAGTTGATTGCTGTTTACTGTAATTATGTTTCATTTAATTTGTTGAATGATTGCTGAAGGATAACATTGCATGAAATTGGATATTTGTTGGATCAGTGTTTTCTTGAGTTTGATGACAAGGTAGTTTGTTTGAATTATGTTCATCTGAAAATGAGGTTGATGTGGCATTGAGCCTTTCTTTTTTGTTATTAGGAACTAGGCACAGTTGCTTTGTGTTATTTTTGTTTTGCTTTCCTGGGTTCCCACATGCTCTGTTTAGTTGTTATATAATCAAGCTAGAATGGATGGATAAGTGAAGAATAGAGATCATTGTTCATATGATTTGAACTTGGGAATTGGCGATATTGAATCTGTGGTGGTATTTATTGCTTTCCTCTGATGTTGTCGAGATCTTCAACGTAACCATTGTTGTAATGATGTAGTAATCGTTGCCGAAATTAATTGTCCAGGTGCGGCTTGTTTTCGATGAGCCCGAACCAGGAGTGACTATTGTCAACCTCACACACACTGATGTACCAGAGGAGGACAGGTTAGTTTCTTGATTGAAACTTTTTTCCCCCTCTATTGCAACGGTTTTGAAGTTATTTTGGAATCCGATTTTAAGTTTTCTGATGATGTATATTATTGGGACGATGCAGCTATGGCAATGCAACGGTGGTTGAGAATACAGAGAGGGGATGGCGGGATCTCATATTCCATAAAATCCGTGCAGTGTTTGGGTTTGGAGTCTGAACACTTGTGTGCCTCTGGATCTCTATTGTAAGCTTGATTAGACTGTTTCGTTTTTTCTATCACACAAATCATGAGAGTATTGAAGAATTTGAGTAGCATACCATAAAGTTTTATGGATATGCTGAAATGATTTCTAAATGAAATTAAACAGGCTTGTTGCTCCATGCTATGTGTTCTTTGAGTTTGTTGATGTCCCCTTTTTTGGTGGTTGTCTTAGAATGCATTGATGTTTAAGTAGTGTTTGGTGTGAAAGTGGCTTGTTAGTTGTGTTTTGGCTATGTCCCTAAAAAACGAATGTTTGTGTTAGTTGAATATTAGTGGGTACTTTTTGTTTCCAATGAAGAGCTTAATGGAGATTAGGAGTGTCTAAAAGGTTATTTGACTTTGATACCATTTATGGGGTTTCTTATTTTCTCTATTCAATTTTTACAGAGAGATTGAGACAACAATATCATTTGCCACTGTTTGTCTCTTACTATCTCTTATTCAATAGAATATTGATTTACCTCTTTTATAACCTTCAATTTTCTTTTGAATTTATATTCCTTCAAATTTTGATGTACTTGTAGTTTAGTGGGTAAATCACTTTCGAAGGTTCAAACTTAAGATTTGAGAATGTAATTAATTAAATTATGTTATATAATTTTATTCATTTATTTAAGTTATTTATTTCATAAGTATGTTAATTTAAAATAAATTTAATTTAATAGATAATCATATATATATTTATTCAATGAAAATACTTGCTCATATTTTTAAATAACTGCATTATTTCTGTATTTTATGCAATCCAATAAATATTTTTTACTAATAATAAAAATTATAAAAAATTGATATTTCAAAAATGAATCTACCAAGATGGAGTTATTAATATGCAAATTGATCAATTAAAAAAGAATTGAGGAAGCAAATATTAAATACTAGGATAAGATAGTTTGCATCTGATTCAGTGTTATAAAGATTCCCAACCAGATCTAAGGATTCCACAATAAATTTTATGATCGCACCAACTAAAATCATAGAAGATCTTTATAGGATTTTAAAAGTAGTAAGATAGTTAGGATTCTTATCTTGATTTTAGGATTGGTATACAATTGGATTCTACTAAAATTTAAAGTATTATATAACATGATCTCATGTTTTAAGATTGTAAGATTTGATCCTATCTAATGATGTTTTATGTTTTGTTCTTGGTTCTTGCTTTTTTTCATCCCCGAAGATTGATTTTAGGACAACTGGGGTAGAAATGGTATAAGTAGAGCCGTTGAAATATTTTAGGAACATTGGGGTAGAATTCAGTATGAAGCCTAACACGCTCAAATACTTGAGCTCGACGTTCAATAAACGAACTTGGTTCGGTGCACTCGACAACACTGACGAGCCTCAAGCCAGCAGAGCTCGCTCGTTTTGGAAAGTATTAGCTCAAGCTAGGGGTGGGCACGGTTCGAATAACCGAATTTTTTCAGGTATTTGTTAACCGAACTGAACCGAGCAAATATTTGAAATTGCTAACCGAAACTGAACCGAAAAATTCGGTTAACCGAGAAAAATCTAACTATTTGCGGATTACTCGAACCGAACCGAACCGAGCTATCATACGATATATATGCTCTTCGAATAACCGAAATGCCGGTTAACTGAAAAATAAACTCCTATTTGCAAATAATATAAATCGAACCGAACCGAACCGGCCAATAAAATTCAAAAACAAATTTAAAGAATAAATACCCAAATATAATGTCATCAGGCACATTTTATCTTCCAAATTATACATGTCATCAATCAAAATCTTCAAAACAATCTTAGACGAAATCATCCCACATAACAAAACATCCGATGTCTTCAATTCATTGTCTCCAATCAAAAACTGCAAAATCCAACCAGAGATACAGTCACTGAATAATTAGTAAAATAAGAATGCATATAACTGGAAACACTAGTAGCTTTGTCAAGATTAATTGCGCATCAATCTAACTGGCTCCAAAATGCAGGGGAAGCACAATGGTGTCACAAGAATCAGAGCATATTAATCAACTGTTGACAACACAAGGAATAAAAATCTAGCATCCCATTTGCTATTAGTTGGAAACTTGGAATCAAGTGACGCCACATTTATGATTTATCATTTAAACACTTTCTAACAAAACATAGAATACAAGAGACACACAGATATATGAAGTACTACCCACACTTCCGTATCCATAGTCCATTTGTATAAGAGAAAGCTAAAAACGAAGAAGCAATAGAAACTAATCACCTCCAACAAGATATAAATAGAAGCAGCAGCCAATTTAAAGGAAGGTATAATTCAATAAATCATCTCTCTCAACAAGACTTGTAAAACCAAGAAAAAATTACAACACATAAATCAAGATATAAATAGAAGCAGCAGCCAATTTAAAGGAAGGTATAATTCAATAAATCATCTCTCTCAACAAGACTTGTAAAACCAAGAAAAAATTACAACACATAAATGCATGACTAAATCTTCACACTTATACCACATGACTAAACATTTTAACAAATCAACTCATAAAGATTATATATAAAAACCATGTAATGTTAATAAAAAGGAAAACACCCAATTAAAACAAAACAAAAAAAAACTCATCACTAAATATTAGACCAGGCAGGCAGCCACCATATATCACATTAAAGCAAGAAACATGTTCTTAAACAACACTATTTGATTGAGCATTTACCTCAAACCCAAATCATCTTCAAGGCTAGTCATCAAATTCCAAGAGATTAGTCATTCATACTACAAAATTAAACAATAAAATATTAAGTTTGCTAAAAATATTTATTAAACACAGGAAAAGTGAAACATACCTTCTAGTTTCTCAAGTTTTTCAAACTCATTTTCTTTCAAGCTTCTTAAGCTCTTCCACGGCTTCACCACTGGTTTTGCAACCCACTGACTCCATAAATATATACTCAAACAAGAGAACACAATATGAATGAGGGGTAAACTGAAAACTCACAAAAATATATATATATATTGGAAAGCCGACAGAGATGAACAAATAAATTGCGGACAAGCAGTAGTACTGTAATTAATATCAAACGAAACTTACTGTTTGTTAAAAGCAGTACTGTATCATCTTTGATCTAACTATTTCAAAAACATTATTCACTATTTAAAACAAGGATCACAAATAATTTAAGGAGGTAATATATTTGTTAAAAGAAAAGCTGTTCGTGATTCTTCTTGCCAAATAAATAGGTAAAATATATAGCGGCTAAGTACCAATCAATAAATCTGATATTGCCCAACTATTTTTAAAAAGGAGAAAACCAATTTAAAAGTCAACACAGACGAAATGTTAACTACAAGATCTGGAGCAGCGACGGGAACTTTACCTTCAACATATATATGTCAGTGTATATTTTTGCATTGTGTGTAAATTAGGTACAGAGCAGCGACAGGAGGAAGGGGAGGCAGGAAGGGGTTGCTTCGCGATAGAAGGGAAGGCCGGGAAGGGCTGAGCGACGCTATGCCGCTGACCTCGTTGTCTCTCCGTTGCCGGAGCCTGGAGTTGGATGGATGGCGAAGGGGTTTGGAAGGGAAGACGGATGAGAGGCGAGAACGGCGGAGTGGAGGCCTTGAGAGATGAGAGTTGTCTGTTTGAAGAATTAGGGTTACAAGTCAGATAGATCTTTTTAATTTGTTTAAGTAATATAAATGTATTTAAAAAAATTAAAATTTAATAATAATATACGGTTCGGTTCGGTTAACCGGGGTAAAAAAATTGTAAAAATCGAAACCGAACCGAACCGAACAAATACCTGTGTTGAGGTATTTGTAACCGAACCGAACACCCCGGTTAACCGAAAATTCGATTCGGATTCAATTCGGATCAGCGGTTCAACGGTTCGGTTCGGATTTTTTGCCCACCGCTAGCTCAAGCATGGGATTGGTTTGTTATGCAGAGACGAGTAAAACTCGAGCTAGAGCTCATGGAAGCTACCTGTGTGTCATTATTTGTTTTCCCGCTACTTGATTGAACATGGACACGTCAAATTCGGAATCCAAAATAATTCAAAGTTCACTGGAAGATCGATAGATACCAACATTCACATAATCCAATTTATCCAAATCCAGTGCCAAAATGAAAATGAAAAGGGGTAGTTTGGGAGAAGGACCTCTTGAAACATGATATTAGGGTCAAAGACCCCCTTTTCATAAGTTTAGAGATAGGGACCCCAAAACTTTGAAACTTAATTAATATTTAAAGATTAACCTGTTCTAAAATGATTGATGGGAAATATTAAAATATCCTTAATTTTATTATTTATTTATTTATTTATTTATTTTTATTTAATTTAATGATTATTATTAATTACTTTATTATTATTATTATTATTTATTATTTAATTAATTATTTATTTATTATTATTATTATTTTAATAATATTTTTATCCTTCTTATCTAGTGGTTCTGTGTATTGGGTATTTTTATCGAACAATCTAGTATATGAAAAGTGAAAGACTTGTATTGTAGTAAATATTCTGTTGTGTTTGTTCTTACAATATCAAAATATTATGTTATGGATTCTATTTATGATCTTTTGCAGAGAACGTAAATAATTGAAATATATGCCATGATCATTCACAGTATTTATCATTCAAAGTAAAATTTCAGGGTCTACCTCGCTTTCGTAGTATAAGCTTTGTGGTTGAAACTTCTGATCAAGTCTTTTAACGAGTAACCTTCTTTTCTCGTCTGCTATCCTTCTTTCAGGCCTCCTGCCTTACTCCGGTATGCATGACCTCTCGGAAATCACTGTATCGATGACATGACTCTCAACATATGTTTCACTCACTCACATATATTCAGAATTTTGGTAGACTTTAGAAAAATATACTCGAAGATATTTACTGGAATGATCAGGCTATTGTACTTAGCCGATCATCTTTTTATTGAAAGCTTTTAAAATCACTCATAGTTTTACATCAAAGAGAGAACTAAAGATTACAAAGAAATGCAAAAAGTTTTACATCAAAGAGAGAACTAAAGATTACAAAGAAATGCAAAAGAAAGAGTATTCTGGTGGGTATCTTCACTTCTGCCTTCTTCATAAGCCTTGCCTCCTTTTATAGATGGAGTTTTGAAGATCTAATGGTCCTGAATTGAAATACATGGCATCGTCTTCTCCCTTCTTTTTTTCTCCATTATTGATGTTCGGTGGCTGTCACTTTCTTCTTTAATCATGCACTTTGAGTTGTCTTCTTGTAATAATTCATCCGGTGGCTATGCATTATTGTCTTCAATAATTCACTTGTTTATTGATTTTCTTCTTTGTTTGCTTGTGTACTTTCGTCATGGCATACGTCTTGCTGCATTATTCTCTTCTTAGTGCTACATTGGTCCTCTTTGTCGTCACTGCTTACTTCACTTTATTGTCTCTTTTCGAAGAAATGTTCTTGTCTTCTGACTTGTGGTGGATTTTTCTACAGCTTTCTTCCAGATACTCTTGACTTCTTCCGAGCATTCAAAATTGTATGTGTCAAATTTCTGAATTAGTCCTGCTAAGTTTCCTGATCTGAATCCTGGAGTGTTCAATTGTTCAATCATTACGATTTCTTCATTTCCAAAAAAGATTCCTGCTCCTTGGTTGTATAGTCTTTTCATCTGTTCATGGACAGCACGTATTCCCATTGCTCTTTTGAAGTGGATGTATTTGTCATTGAAGATTTCTGTTTTGGGGGTTCCATAGTCTTGAGGATAACTTTCTGGTTTAGTGATTTCTTCTGCAATAGCAAGATGGTAGGAAGAGTGTTTGACTTCTGGACTGATAGAAAATATTTTCAGTTTCTGGGTTTTTGGTCTTATGTTTAGGGCTTCAATTAATACAGGTAATTTGGATATTTCGGTTCGTAAAGGGGACAGGAAAATAGTTCTGATAAAGCCGAATTTGAAACAGTTCGAAACAAAGTTTGGGTCGCAGCCTGGTAAAATAGTTACTTGTGGATGTAGGGATTTGGTGAATTCTGTGTAGAATGATGTTTCTTGTCTGGGTAAAGAGTATATGTAGCTGCTCAGGGTATGGTATTCTGCTAAAAAGTTTCTTGTTTCAGGGCTAATAGGTGTTGGTTGAGGAATATTGTCGCAAAAATACTTCTTAGTTTCTGCAATGTTTTTCGACGAGGTCGAAGGTCTTGCATCCCCAGATTGTTTTGCTTGTTTGTCCTCTTTTGGAACAGGATTAGCTTTCCCTTCCTGGTTTGAAACACCAGTATTTAGTTCTTCAGGGGTATAAAAGTATTCTTCCATAGTAGTTAGTAATCCCTGCAAACATTTGTTACATTCATATATATCGTCATTGATAGTCTTATGTTCGTCCATAAAGCTCCCAACAATCAATTGTTGGAGTTTTAGTTGTCTGTCCATAGTCGACTGGAGTAGTTTTTGTAGTCGATCTATTTCATTGTAAATGTGGTCAGTCAGACCAGCATCATCCCATTGTTCATTGTTCTCCATATTCAGGGTTCCTGCTCAAAAAATCAGCTAGATAATTTTCAGTCCCTTTAATATATTCAACAGTAAAGTCGTACATTGACAAAAAAGTCTGATATCATATTATTCTTCTATATTGGGGTTATTTGGAACTTTATTATAAATTAAAGGTTTTACTTATGTATTGTCAGTTAATACTTTAAACTTTCTACTTAATAACCAAAATAAAAATTTATCTATTGATTTAATCACTACAAGTAATTCTTTTAATAATCCTGCCCAATGGTAGTCTGAGCTATCGGTTTGTACTATTAAATTATCTTTTTCGTCAGGTAATCTTAACGGTGGTAATTTGGAGCATTCTTCTTTCAATTGTTTGACAATTTCAGTATGTTGATCATTCCATCCTATTTTATTATTTTTTGCTAATAAATTTTCTTAGATCATTTGTCTTTTTTGCTAAATTTGATATAAATCCTTCTGCATAATTTAGAATTCCAAGAAATCTTTGTGTGTTTAATTTATTCCTAAGTTCATCAGGCATTTTAACAAGTTTTGTACTTATGTGTGGTTGCATTTTAATTCCAAGTTTGTTTAATATTAGACCCAAAAATTCTATTTCATCTTTGAATATTTCTGCTTTCTTTTCTGATAAGATTAATCCATGATCTTTACAAAGTTTTGCAAATATATCTAAATGTTTTTTATGTTCTTCTTTAGTGTTTGAGGCTATTAGTATATCATCTACGTATACAAATATAAAGTTACTAAATTTTTTAAATGTTTTATCCATTTTTCTTTGAAATATTTGTGATCCATTTTTTATTCCGAACGACATAACTTTCCATTCATAGTGTCCTTGTGGTGTACTAAATGCTGTATATTTTATACTATCTGGATGCATTTTAATTTGCCAAAATCCATTTTTACAATCAAATTTTGAATAGATAGTTCTACCTCTAGCTAATCCTATTAGATTTTCTTTGTTAGGTAGAAAGTATCCATCAAATATCATGTTTTTGTTTAGTTCTTTGTAATTTATTACTAATCTTGGTTTCTTTCTTATTTGTTCACTACGATTTCTAACCAAGAAAGCCTGACTATTATGTTCTGCTATAGATTCTTGAATAAGATCTAATTCTAACAGTTCATTTATTTGTTTTCGAAGTTCTTCAATATCTTCTTGATTATGCATCATATGTTGAGTTCTTATTATTATATCGTCGTTTTTCATTTTTAATTCTGCATATATTTTATTAAGATTCCATTTTTCAATTGGATTTTCTCCGTAGTTCTCAGAGATGTATTTTATTGTCTCATGAAGTTCATATTTATCAAAATCTTCTGGCTTTTGAATTAGCACTTGTTTTTTAATTTTGTGAATTTTAAATTTTATGTAATAAGTAATTGGTTGTTTTATAATTTCTCATTTTTCACCACGTTTCTGAAGCACTCTGTATGGTTTCCTTATTCTCGGAATAGTAATATAGTGGTTACATGCTGATCTAAGTTGGATATTATATCTATCTACTCTAAAGCTTTGAAATAAACTTGTAAAATCCGTCCCTACTAATACATCAATTGTTTTTACTGGGCTAACATATACTTCTTGTATTATAAATATTTTATTACCTAAAATTATTTGAACATCTTTAGCTATTTTATTAATAATTAGACTATGTCCAGTAGCTCCACGTACTTCTATTGGTCTTTTATTTACTTCTCATTCTTTTATTAAATGTTCTTGTATTAATGTGATTTCTGCTCATGTATCTAGTATAGCACATGTTGTTATATTTGTTTGTAGTATAGTTAACTCTAGGTATACTGTTGTTGGAAATCTAATTTCTTTCATATATATGCTTTTCCTATTACGAAAGTTTTTCCATTTTTTGTTTTTCCACTAAAAATTTCTCCTGTTATCGTATATTTGTTTAATGAATCTAAAAACTCATTGCCTAACAAGACATGATAGGTGCTACTAGATGTTTCTTCTTCTTCTGCTACATAACATTTTACTTCTTCTATTAAGTCTGTACCTAGTTTTATTGGTACTATTACTATTTCATTTACTCTTTTTACTTCTCCTTCAAAAGTAGTATATCTATATTCTGTTCCTATATGCTTTGTTAATCCATTTATACAAGTTTTTCATATATGATTCTTACCAGCTCCAGTTTTTACTAATATATTTGGTCCTTTTATCCAGTTTGTGCCATTATAATATTCTATATTAATTCTCCATGTTTGGGCTTTTTGTTTACTCTTTTCGTATGGGATATCAATATTATGTCTTGGTTGATCAAGTATTAGATTTGTTCTTGGGCTATAGTCTATACTTTTTCTGCTACTCATTGTTCTTCCTACATAGGATAATTGTGGTCTCCTATTTTCTAATGGTTTTCCAATTTCTATTGTATTTTTCTTATATGCAAGATCAATTATCCTATCACCTTGTAACGTTGGATTATTCAATTCTGGTAATATTAGATCTGCTATTGTGTCTCTACATGCTTCATGTATTTCTATTGTCTTTTTATCATCATAAGGTTTTAGTCTATTGCTATTTAGGTAGCTATAAAAAGCACTATAATGTACTGTAAATATTTTACTTTCATTTTTCATTACATCATTCCTATGTACTTTTATGTATAGGGTTAATGTTTCGTCTATATTTTGATCTTGTAAAGATACACAATAGTTTGGGTAACATGTAAATAGTAGTTTTTGGTAAATTAGGTTTCCATTAATAGTTCCTAAGTGTGAGTCTTGTGGATTTAATAATCTTGAATCATGTAGGCTTATTGTTACTGGTAAGTCTATTCCACTTCTAAATAAAGATTTTATTAGAATCTTTACTCCTGCTAAATGTACGTATTGTATTTTCTCTATTTTCTTTCTACTTAATTTTTCTAGCCCTTTATTTATTATATGTTTTGTTAAAAGATGCAGTTTTAGAGTAGTATTAGTGTTACATACATCTACTGTTTTTTCTAATTCATGATATTCATGAATTACTATATTATTTCTTGAGAATGTTCTTGATAGTATATTAAAATTTGTATGCTTGAATCCATGTTTTAGATCTAATCCTTGTATTTTATTAATTTGTTCTGGACTTAAGATAGCTTTTATTGCATATCCTCTATGTCCTTCATATTGTTCTACATATTCTATTTCTTTTGTTTCCTCTTGTTCTTCTGTGATTATTTCTTTATCTTTATTCATTTTCTATTTCAGAGAATTTTACTTCATATATCTCATCTCCTGATTCTGGTTCATATATACTTCTAGATCTGATTCTATTTCTTTGAATATTTGTTCATCTATAATATCATATTCCATAAATCTTACCTGTTTTTTATTTGGTTTTGTACAATCACTTGCAAAGTGTCCTATTTCTCTACAGTTATAACATTTACATGTGGTTGGATTCTTTTTATTTTGTCTTTTATCATTTCTTCTTTTATAATATTTTCTTCCAAATTTTGGCTTAAAGAATTTTTTCTTATTAAAGATTTTAAATCTTTTTCCTTTCTTAAATTTTCTTTTTTATTGTTTAAATTTTTTAAATCTCTTATTTTTTCTATATGATTTATTTTTTCCCCATTCAAAATTTTCTGCATTTTCTTGTCAGCATAAATCAGCAGCTTTATTATATATTTTAGTGTGGTCTAATATTTTTCTTTGGTAACATAACTCAGTTATTACCTGTCTTATTAATCTTATTCGGCTTCCTAAATTATTCGGATAGTCATTTTTATTTTGAATCCATGTTTTCCACATATATTCATCCCATGGTGATGGTAATTTTGAAAATATAGAGTTCATGGTGTGTTCATTATTTTGTGAGCTTGTATAAGCTGCATAATAGTAACTTTTAAATTGTTCAGAGAATTGATCAAAAAAGCATAAATCTCTTAGTCTTATTTTATTTAATCTTAGTAACGCTTGATCTCGTTCTTCTATTATAGCATTATTATCTAAGCTCTGTACTCCTCGGAATTCTTCTTGTATGATATTGATAAATTCCTCTATTCCTGTGTTTACATCTTGTCCAAATCCTTGAGTAATTGTATTCATATAAGTTTGTTTTGTATTTGAAGAAATTCCTGCAAGGAATTGTGCCACATTTCCTTGGACTAAATTCCATATTTTTAATGTTTTTGCTCTTGACGTACTTTCTTCTGATATTAAATGTATTCTTATTATCTGTTTCCATTTTTCTAGTTCTAGACTTGGATGTTTAAGACAATCCAGGTTTAGGAATATTGCATCTCCTGGTCTCACATTTCCTATTCTTGTTTCTTTTAACTTAAAATCTTCATTGTATTTCCAAATTTCTTTTTTAGAGGTTGTTTTTCTTATTGGAAAATTTCTTGAAGGTAAATTTTGTAATCTACTTTGATAATTGTCTACATTTTGTCTATTTGTAGTTTGATCTACTTCCATTGGTATAGTTCCTGTTACTCCTTCTTTTGGCACGGTAGTGCTAGTTTCTCCAACTACTTCTGATGATGGTAAATATAATCTATGATTATTCATAAAGACTTTATGTTGTTCTTCCAAATCGCTTTCATTAGTTTCTAATTCTGTTTCTGAAAATGTTCCTGTATATATTGGTTCTAAATTTAGTCGTTCTAAATCACTACTTAATTCATTTATTAAGTCTATACTTGTATTCATTCTGTTTCTTCTTTATCTTCTCTACTTTCTAAGTTATCTTCCTTTAGTTCTTCATTTATCTTTTTTAATTTTTCTACTTTGTCTATAAGAATTCTAATTTTGTTTTGTTTGTTTAGTTTTTCTATTTCTTTCATCATTACTCTATGATCGAGACTTCCTGGTTCTGGTGTCTTCTCCCATTTCGGTAGTGGGAGTGACTTTTCTAATTCTACTTGCTTTTGTGGAGTTTTAATTATTGTTTTGTCTATGTATCTTTCGATATTGTAGAGTCTTGTATCTAGACTTATCATTAGTTCTTTTATTAGTTCAATTCCATCTTTTATTGTTTCTAAATCTTCTAGATAACTCATCTTCTAATATTTCTTATGTTTCTAATGAAGTCGTTTACTTCATCTATTTCAGTTTCCCTTTCTAATTCTTCTATTTCTATTATTTCTAATTCGTTTAAATACCATTCTTTTATTAACTCCGATTCTTCTTTTTCTGGATCTATATGTTTTTGTATAATTACATATGCTTCTCTTTCATCTATCATTTTAGAAATCTTGAATTTTATTCTTAATAATTTTTGTTTCATTATTATGGTACTTATATCTTGTGGTTGTCTTTCTATTTCATGAATTTTATTAGTCAGTCTTTCTATTGTTTCATTCTCTAACTTTATTCCTGGCATTTTATTAGTCTTCACTATAATTTGATTCTTGATCTGAAAATTCGAGTGAAGGTGCTCTAGTAAACATGGTGTTATGTATTATATATCCTGGAAACATTCTGTAAGTTGTAATTTCATTGTTGATTATAGTTAATTTGACTTGTGATAATAACTCTTGTTCTTCATCTCTTTTTGATATAATTTGTATTAAATTATCATTATATTCTTCCATTTCGATTATATAGTTTCCTATCCAAAGTAATCTTTTTCCTCTATTTCCTAGTCTTATTCCAAATTCTTCATCGTTTTGCAATCTATTTAATCTTCTTCTTCTGTCTATGTATGTTTTTCTTTCTTCTATTTGTTGATCCATATTTTCTATTTCTCTTTGGCTTATTTCATGATCAGGATTAAATGTGGGTGTTAAAAATCTTCGATTATCGTTGGTTCTTATTTCTGTAAGTGGTCTTATTTGTGGTTCTAATCCTCTTATTCTGTTTAGAAATACTCTTTAAATTCTTGCTTGTATCATCAAGCTATCGGTGTTATTTTGTGCATATTCATCATTTCTATTTATTATATAGTTTTCAGTATCGAGTGGATTAATCGTACTTAGTGGATAATCTATTTTTTGATTTTCATCTAAAGGATATCTTGCTGTTGGAATATATTCTGGGTATAGTTGTTCTGAACTATCTAATCTTAATCTTGACATATGATAGTTTAATATATGATCATTATTATTATGGTTACTCGTGTCCAGATTAATCGTTCTGGGCTTTGATACCAAATTGTTAAAGGAGTGGAATATAAAAATATTTTAATTAATTTTGTTGTGTTACTGGTTGTATTTAATCAGAAAAATAATATTCACCATAATTACTTAAATCGTCTGGTGGTTCTTCATCATAATTTTCACTATCTGATCCTATTCTGAGTAAAATTATTCTGTCCCAAAAACTTTTTTCTTCTGAATAGGGATATACCTTTTGATTATATTCAGTTAAAAATATGAATATAGTATAAACAATGTCATTCCAATTTTCAATTCTTTCTTCCATAGTTTGTGAATATATTTCATATTCGTATATTAATGAATTTATTTCTTCTTGGTCAAGTTGTAGAGTGTGTCTCATGCTTAAAGATAAATTTATTAGGAAGTTAGGTGGGGTACTATTTTAAAGTCAAAACTTAAATGGATCCTTTTTTGTAAGTTTTTACAATGGGTCTTTTTAAAATACAAACTAATTCTAATAGGTCTTTTACTCTAATTTGCCCAGGAAAGGTGGTCAGGTGACTGCCTCCCAGAATCCTAGTAGGTCCATCCCAAAATAAACTAATAGAAGTACTAATAATGAAAATGAGCCCAATTCAATTTCTCTCTACCAACTGAAATCCTCCTCTTCCTATTTCGTTTCTATTTCCTTTTTATTTTCCTTTTTTTTTTCTTTTTTTTTTCTTTTTTTTTTTTTTTTTCATTCCTTGTGCTTTTAGTACAAGGTACACGGGAGTTGTCACTTGTCATACCCTAAACACTAAAACTAGTGCCCAAAAGTCTTGAAAGATTATCTTCATGATCTGATTGGTGTACCATGGAAAATGAAGTGGACTGTCGTTTGGGTGGCTGACCTTTCTTCTTGTTTCTCCATTTCCATTTGGGTCGTTGTGAGACTTGTGACCAATTATTAGTATTTCAATTTCAACAAGCAAGAAAGAAAGAATGCTGCTACAATACAAACGCCCAACTCCCACCACCATTTCCACTCTCTTCCAAATTCCAATCCCCATTCCTGCCCACTGTCCACTCACAATTATAATTCTTTTTTTTTTGTTTTTTTCCATGTAATGATGATAAACCACAAAATTACAGTATTTTTTCTTTATATTTACAAAATCAACAAAATACTATAACTGTGCGTTTGGTTGGAGGGATCTTAGATTACCAGTGGGAATGTGATTGCTGGGAATGTAAGATTACTGGGAATATGAGATTGCTGGGAATCTTATTTTTTGATGTTTTAAGATTATTGCGTTTGGTTAGATTGAGAATCTCAGATTTCTAGTTCTAAATAATTTACCATAATGTCCCTGAATTTCAATTGAACGAATGTTATAATTATGTCATTTTGCTACACAATAGAAATATTTAAGCCGGTTTATTTTTTAAAATATTGAAAATTCTTTATATGTAATTTATTGTATGATAATTACTTATTTAATGTCTCTAAATCCTTAATATTTTTATTTTATATATAGAAGAAAAGTAAATTTTAAGAAAATATAAAAATATATATTAAAATATGAGAATATATATATTTAAAAAAATATGTTTAAATAATTTTCAAAATTTTTCAATTTATTTTTTAAAATTAAATTTCATATATTTATCATTTTAGAATACAAATATCTAAATTTTTAAAATAAAATAAGTATAAAAGTGAGGGTATAAAAGTCAAATTAATATAAAAGTAGGTAAAGTGGAGGTGGTAATCTAAGATTACCTGCCCTCCAGGTGGGAATGTGATTCCCACCTAAAACACCCAACATTCCCACCTCGGTGGGAATGTGAGATTCCCACATGAAACATGCCCCGAACCAAACATGGGCATGTTTCATTCCCTACCCAAGATTCCCAGTGGAAATCTCAGATACCCCGAACCAAACGTCCCGTAAACATAGGACATATAATAATCAAATAGTTAAACAAAGACTATTTAAGTGGGAATGAGACTTGACCCCGGTGGTTATTTCATCTCCATTCCAACCATAGGTTGGGGTTCAATTTCCACACGGCCCCTCATCCCTCCTCTTTATCCCCTTTGTAATTTGTGCGGCTTGGACTCCAACACACCTTTGCCGATACATAAGTGTCAATGTTTACCAAAAAAATAGTTAAACAAAGACTACTCCACCCGTTTTTAAGGCTTTGACTCTTCCAACAAAAAGATTACTCCACCCATTTTTTTTTCTTTTCTGAACAGCCTATACAGGATAAGAAATGGGCGGTGGGTGCCCATGCCACACAAATTACACATGAACAAAGGGAGGGATAGGGGGTCGGGTGGGAAATCCCCCAACTTAAAGGTTGGGAGTCAAGGAATTTATCACTAGGCCAAGTCCTTATCCTCATCCACTCAATTCTATTGATTTCAGTCGGATTCAACTCCATGAGAAAATATAAATAGTGGAGTAATAGATATCAAATCTGCTCTTCAAATCTGTTATTCGATAACAGATTCATTCAATCCGATTTTATCTGTTTTTATTGACTCTTATTTTTCTTCGGACTTTTTACCTTAATTAATTAGTTTATTACGGCATACCGAATATTTTCACATATACCGTGACTATACCGTAAATATCGGTATATGAAAAATAAATACCATTACCATACCATAAATTCGGTATACCGATATTCGGTATACTGAAACATTCGACATAAAAATTCGGTATTACCGATATACCAATATAAAATTATTTATGAAAATGAACGAAAATTTTCATATAATAATTTTGAAAATGCAATAAAATAATTTTCAAAATAATATAATTCACATCACAGAATATCAATGAGTTTTAAATGAATTTTAGAGGTTATTCATAATCTCTTCTTGCAGAATGACATTCATTTATTTATATATGCTCATGATTAAAAATATTAATATCTTCTAAGTCACTATAGAGTTGAAGATTAAAGATAGTGCTTAATTATGAGTTTGACCAAAACATGCAACTATTATAGAAAAATGTATGTTAGATTAGGATAGATAAATACTTTAAATTTTAAACTTAAATAAATAAATAAATGTAATCATTTGGAATAGAATTGAAATTTAGAATTAGGTTTTACTTTTTATCAATAGGAACTTAATTTAGGTTAGAATTGGACTCGGGTCTTAACTAGGAAGTTTTTTTGGGTTTAGTAATAAATATGTAATATATATATATATTTTTTATTTTAAAAATGTAATTGTATGTTTTATAATATATATATTTCGGTATTTCGGTGGTATACCGAATATTTTATATTTTGATACCGATACCATATCAAAAATATTCGGCACGGCAATATACCGTACCAAAAATTTCGATATACCATAAATTTCGGTATTTTCAGTATTTTTTTGGTATGGTATGAACGGTATACCGAATTTACGGCGAATTTGTCCAACCCTAAATTTAGATGAGATAAATTTCAAGTGATGAGCGTAAAATAACTATTATTACAACATTAGAATGATAGTAGTACCTTATTAGAAAGTGAGTGGTACGGGGCCTCTGGTTAGTCTTGTGCCTAATGTGGTATGAGAATATTGGATATACACCAAAAAAACTATTACTTATATTATTCAATTATAATTATAATTATAATTATAATTATTATTATTATTATTATTATCATTATTATTATTATTAAGAGTATACTTCCTTCGTCTCACAATATTTTTTACAGACCCACATTTCGCGCGATCCAATGCACATTTTAAACTATTAATAACTTAAGTTCGATAAAAGTAAAAATTTTAAAAAATTTGGTATTTACAAACTAAATAACGAGACAAATCTAACAAGATCTCACTGTGCTACATTTTAATTTGTATAACTATAATAAAACTTTAAGTGAAATTTTGTATGTCAATAGTAATAATTTACCAAATGTTAAAACCATTGTGAGACAGAGGGAGTAGTAAAGAAAAGTTAAGACATTAATAAATAGTACTATTTCCGTTCTTTTTAAATGTCACATATTCATAGTATTATTATATTTTTAATCCTTATTAGTAATTCACAGTGTATGGAAGTAAAAAATTATGAAAAATTTAATTTAAATTCATGCGATTAAACGAATCCAATTCGATTATTTTATTTTATATAATTGCATTAAAAAATTAAATTAAAGCTAGTAACAAAACCGCTTCCGCATCATTTAAAAAGTAAGGGAGGAAAAGTATAAGGGTGCGGGAGGAGTGATTATTATTAGGGGTTAGTAGTGTCAATATGGGCCGAGCCCGTTGGGCCGGCCCACCCTGCAAGGCAAAATATGCGGGGCGGGCTTAAGAATTTAAGGCCCGTTTAGATGCGGGCCTAAACGGGCTTAGCCCGCAGCGGGGCGGGCTTTTACGGGTTGGGCCCGCGGGCTTTGCACTGATTTTTTTTTGTTTTTTTACTAAATTTTGAATATTGATTAATTTATTTAGTAAATTATTCAATGTCTAACACTAACTCATTAAGTCATCAAACATAAATCAAAATTTTGTTTACACATTAAATTTCAAATTGTTATACAAATAGTCGATATCTTCTAATATTTCTCTGCTTCTTTATATTATTCATATTAGTTTTTTTAAGTATAAATTCCTTTTTATTTTATTTATTAAAATTTATGAATACTTGTAAATTGTTATAGTTTGATTGTTAATTATCTTACTTTTAAATTATAAAATCACTGCTAAAACAGATTAACCTCCTAAAGACTTCGACCGTCAGACACAATATTTTTATCAACCCAGTCATTAATTATAAATTTTTTATCTTGTACAATACTATATTTTTAAAATATAATACACCCATTTAATATTACAAATTAGAATAAATTTAGTTTTAAAGAATTATTCAACAAACGTACTATTAAAGTAAATAATTATGCCATAAAATACACACTTTAACTATTTATAATTTTAATTTCATTTATAAATCTTTATATCTTATTTTTACTTTATACAATAAAAAATATTCACAATTTTATATTTTTTACATTAAAAAATAAATTTAATAATATTTTTTTAAAAAGCCCACAGGCCGGCCCGCAAAATCTGTAGCCCGCGTGTGGGGTGAGTCGGGCCTAAATATTTTGACCCCGCCCCATTCAGGTCCGCCCGTTCAAGCCCGCAAAATTATGGGGCCCGCGCGGGCCGGCCCGTTTCGACACCTCTAGGGTTCAGCCTCAGCAGTGTAGCACTGCAGTGACTAGTGAAGAATTAATTGGTGAAAGAATGGTTGTGGGAGCGGTGATTGATTGATTGCAGTCTTTTACAGACGACACGACAGTACTGTATGAAACTGCACAGTGTCTGCACTGCCCAAGTCTCGACGACAGCCAAGTGCCATCGTCGGTCATCTCGCTCCAATACCACCACAACTCTTGTAATGAAGACGCTCCCTCCCTCCCTCCCTCCTTTCTGCCATCTGTCTAAACCTCCTCATCTTATCATCCCAAGTGTCACTTCTATATCTTTCTTAATTACCCCTTCCTTATTACTCCCTCCGTTCCGCGAAAGTTGACACGTATTTCTTTTTGAGCTGTCCCACGAAATTTGACACGTTTCCTTTTCTAGATAAATTAAATTAATATAAATATAATTAGAATCTTAATGGTTTCTAAAAACCCATTAAAAGTAATTACTTTAACTATTCTGCACAACTCTCAATACACTTTTATTTTTCTATACAAATCCCTTACATTTCTTTAATTCTTCATATCTCAAAATAGGTATAAATAAAATTTATATAAAATATATATTTTAAAACTAGACACCTAGACGATTCTAACAAGACCATACTTGAATATTTTTTTTAAATTAAATAATTATCATAATATTAAGTCAAAGTTAAACAATAAGTAAAGTGAAAATTCATTAAAATTTTAAAAGTTAAACAATAATTATCATACCCATAATACTTTAACCATTAAACCCCACTACATAAATTACCGTGCCCAAAAGAAACGCGTTAACTTTCGCGGGACGGAGGGAGTACTACCTTTCTGGCTCTCTCCATCTGATCTCTCTCTCTCTCTCTTTTAAATTTCAGTAATTGGACTACTTACTGCAACTGATGCTACTAGTCAATTCCAATCAAGGTTTTCGGTCTCTTTCATATTACTACTTGTCTTAATATCATACTTCATTCGTACCATTAAAAGTGGCCATTATTCTTTTTTGGGGTGTCCCATTAAAAGTGACCAACTTCCCTTTTAAGTAAATTAGATTAACATAAATATGATTAAAAACACCACAATAATGACAAATGTACTTTCTGCACAAAGTCCCTATATATGTTTAACCATTAATATCTCAAAATGGGTATAAATAAAAATTATATAAAATATATATTCTAAAACTATACAATTAGACGATTCCAACAAGATCACACTTGACTATTTTTGTCTTTCTACATCATTACGATAACATTAAGTCAAAGTTAAATAATAAATATAGTTAAAAGTCAAATGTAACCATTATAAATTAGATGGATGAATTAGTCAAATTTACTCACACCACTTTAACTACTAAATCCCACTACCTAAATTCCCGTGCCCAAAAGAAAGGGGCCACTTATATTGGGACGGAGGGAGTAGTTTTTTTTAAAGGTGTCCTCCATAATAAAAATGAAATAGGTTTGGCTCAAAATTGATAATATCATCATACTACCTCTATTTTTGTGTAGTAAAACATTACTACTTTTCATTGTTTAACTTTATTTCAAATTTTTATCATAGTTATATAAAGAAAAATATAATCAAATCAAGTGAGATCTTGTTGGATTCGTCGTATCATGTAGTTTTAGAATATCAACTTTTTATAATTTTTACGTGTACATAATTTAAGTTATTAATCGTTAAAGATGTATATTGGATTACATGCTGGGGTGAAATATTGTATTTTCAAGAGAACAAAGGTAAGGGATGAGGACTAGTCCAAGTGGTTAAGTCCCTTGAGTTCCAACGGAAGGTTGAATGTTCGATTCCCCACGGCCCCCTATCCTCCCCTTTTACCCCTTTATAATTGTGTGACATGAGCTCCCACCACCAATTTTCCAGGTCTTCAATGGCTAAAAAAAAAAACAGAGGTAGTATATCAATACATGAGTTAGGAGTAAGCAAAATAAATACATGAGTTAGGAATAGGATGTAAGTTGGAGATATTAATTACAAGTGGGATCAGAGTACAATGATCGGAGAATTGCGATGTATGGCGAGGATCAGGCGGCCTAGTTGAATATGTTTCATATAGGATAATAATAATAATATAATACTCTTGAATATAAATCTCCATCTAACTCCAGTGATCCTAGCAATGCTTCTTTTTTACTAATATATAAATTTTGCTACAACTCACTCCTTATTCATATCTTTTAAACTATAATTTGTCAAACACAAAAACCCACATCTTTTTTGCTATATGTATTCGATGAGAATAAAAAGGGTAAATTTTATGTAAAAACTTTAGCAAATATACTACTATTATGCATCTTACATCCACCGAGTATGTCTATTCTTTCAGAATAAAACATCATCCAGATTCAATATAAATCCTTGTAACTAAAAATTCCATGTTGTTAAAAACAAGTACTACTTATATATGGAATTATTTGCGATATAACTAACTTATCTCAAAATAACTTATGTAAACCTTATTATGAGTAGAAGGAATTAGGGATGGCAATGAGTCGGGTCTGGGTCGGTTCCGCCAAAACCCAAGACCCGACACAGGGCTCGGGTTCGATTCGGTTCCGGGTCTGACCCGGACCCATTGTCATCCTTAGGGATGACAACGGGTCGTTTCTGAGTCCATTTTTGTAAGACCCAATACCCGACCCAAGCTCGGGTCTTTCTCGGTTCTCGGTTCTGACCCGGACCCATTGACATCCCTAGAAGGAATTGTTCTATACTGTAGTAACATAGTGGTGTGTGCATCCATAGCATGGTAATTGAATTACAACTTCTCGAGTTAAAAAGTTTTTCTTTTCTCGAGTTAAGAAGTGTTGGTGTTTGGAACTTAGTTATGTGCAAATCTTTGTCATCTTTTTGATAAAATTTGTACTTGTTTGAATTCAATCCCCTTACAAAGTACAGTAGTCTACACTCCTACACTATATACTTACTTCATATAGTGTATCTAACCTCTGTCTCTGCACTGTATCTATCTATATATCTATCTGGGTGCAATATACATACTCCCTCCGTGCCGCGAAAGTTAGCTCGTATTCTATTTTGGAGTGTACCACGAAATTTGGTAATTTTTCATTTTTAGATAAATTAAAATAATATAAGTATGATTAGAATTTTAATTATTTCCAAATCCCATTAAAAATTGATCACTTTTATTATTCTGCATAAATTTCAATGCACATTTATTTTTCTACACAAAATCCATTGCAATTTTTTAATTTTTAATATTTAGAAATGAGTACAAATAAAAAATTACTCCCTCCGTCCCACGAAGTTTGACACATATTCCTTTTTAGGATGTCCCATAAAGTTTTGACACCTTTCCATTTTTAGATAAATTAAATTAAAATAAGTTTAATTAGAATTTTAATTATTGTCAAATTCCATTAAAAATAATCACTTTTATTATTCTGCACAAATTCCAATACAATCTTATTTTTCTACACAAAGTCTCTTATATTTCTTTAATTCTTAACATTTCAAAATTGGTACAAATAAAAATTATATAAAATATATATTCTAAAACTACACGATTAGACGATTCTAACAAGACCACACTTGATTATTTTTCTCTAATTACATCATTTACGATAACATTAAGTTAAAGTTAAATAATAAACAGTATCAAAATTTATTAGAATCTTAAATACAAACACTCACAACACTTTCACTACTAAACCCAACCACCTAAATTACCGTACCCAAAAGAAAGGTGTCAAACTTTTGCGGGACGGATGGAGTATATAAAATATATATTCTGACATTACAAGATTAGATGATTCTAACAAGACCAACCATACTTGAATATTTTTCTCGAATAACATTTTTATGATAATAACTAGTATCAAAATTCATTAGAATCTTAAATACAAATAACTATACCACTTTAACTTCTAAATTACAGTGCCCAAAAGAAAAGAGCGGGTACAGAGGGAGTACAATATATATCATCTGAAATTCTGAATAATATAGTATCCCCCTAGTTTTGCACCTGTTTCCACCATCAACTTTGAATCCAACCAAAGTCCAAAAATATACAAAAATCAAATTTAAGTTGAGGAAATAGAAGTACTTACTACAACTACTTGGGGAATCCTAACCTCCAAATCCCACTATTCTCTCCACGATCTTGGCCATGTCACAGTCCAAGCACGGCGGCGCGTCCATCTGCCCCGCCCGGAACCCCTCTTCTTCCTCTTCCTCTTCATTCCACAGACTCAAAAGAACACTTGTTGCGTGCCCACAACCCCACCTTTTCTTCATCTTTCTCGCCTCCACCGTTTTTCTTCTCCTCACCGCCCTCTCTTACAACAACACTACTTCTTCTACGCCACCACTCTGGTTTTCTGCCATCTTCCGTTTTACCCCATCTCCTTCGGGTAATAATGTCTCCCCATTCTCCTCTTTTTACAATTACTACTATTGTTCTCTCCCTTCTTCGTCCTCCCTTCCGCCCGCCCCTTCTCAGAATAAAGATGCGCCCTTTCTCCTCCCACCGCAGCCTACTGATTCTTCCACTTTATTATCGCCGATGCCTGCACAAGTTTCTCCGGGCAACGCTTTAGGTAATCACAGCAACGATACTCTCGTACAAAAGCCCTCTTTTGATGAGTTCAGGAACGAATCAGCGGCGAATTACACGGCGCGTAATCCTCTGAGTTTGAATAACCAGAAGACAATAATAATCGAGGTCACAAACGCATCGAATCCTGCATCATCAGTACAATTGAAGAATGTTTCGAGTTGGAACGTCGATCGACCTGATGATCCGATGAAGCTATTGATGGATTGCGACATGTTTGATGGGGAATGGGTGATGGACGAATCTTACCCGCTCTACAAGCCTGGTTCTTGTAATCTCATCGACGAGCAATTCAATTGCTTCCTCAATGGTAGACCTGATAATGGCTATTACAAGCTCAAGTGGAAGCCCAAGGCCTGCACTCTCCCAAGGTAGATACCACATACTGCTATACATATGATGTATTAGTTCTTTTCTTACATATATGATCAATTAATGAATTCTCCCAACTATTTTATCCGGCAAATCATAGGTTGAATGGAAGCCATATGCTGGAATTGTTGAGAGGGAAAAGGCTAGTTTTTGTGGGCGATTCCCTCAACAGGAACATGTGGGAATCCCTTGTTTGCATTCTCAGAAATTCTGTCAAAGATAAGACGAAAATTTACGAACGATCCGGCAGGAAACATTTTCGATCAGAAGCTTCTTTCTTCTTTGTCTTTCAAGTTACTACTCTATGTCCTTTTCGAAATTGATCAATTACAGGTGGCCGGATAAAGATGATTACTGTTACTGTTAGTATTGAATGTGGTACTACTATATGTTAATTTGTAGGAATATAATTGCACAGTGGAGTTCTTCGTGTCCCCTTTCCTGGTTCAAGAATGGGATGCGAAAGACAGAGATGGAAGAAGCAGGGAAACCCTGAGGCTGGATATAATTAGCAGATATGGCGACAAGTATAAAAATGCCGACATCATTGTGTTCAACACAGGCCACTGGTGGACTCATGACAAAACCTCCACTGGGTATGGAATTCCATTGTAGTAGCTTCAAACACGCCTAAATTCATTAATGATTACAATTAAAAAAAAAAAAAAAAAAAAGAGGGTATAAAAAGGAACATTCTTTAAAAATGGAAGCGTATATAATAAGCTGCAATTGATTACACTGTAGGAAGAATTATTTTCAAGAAGGTAACCATGTGTACCCTGAGCTGAACGTTCTAGAAGCGTTTCGGAGAGCTGTCACTACGTGGGGAAGATGGATCGATGCCAATGTCGATCCCACAAGATCTTTGGTCTTATTCCGAGGCTACTCAGCCTCACATTTCAGGTCATTCTAGCTAGATTTTACTTATACCAACCAATCCATTGTGTAGTACAGTATAATTAAGCTAATCAATTCGACAAAATGATGCTCGATCTGATGTGCAGTGGGGGGCAGTGGAATTCCGGGGGACAATGCGATGGGGAGACGGAGCCGATAAAGGATGACAAGTATCTAAACAAGTATCCCCCAATGCTGAGGGTGTTGGAAGAGGTGCTGGAGAGAATGAAGACTCGTGTAAGATATCTAAACGTGACGAGGATGACGGACTACAGGAAAGACGGGCATCCATCGATATATCGGAGGAAGCAGTATGCGGTGATGTCGGAGGAGGAGAAGAAAGCGGAGCTGAATATTCAGGACTGCAGCCATTGGTGTCTGCCGGGAGTGCCGGATGCGTGGAATGAGATACTGTATGCACACCTCCTGATTAGGGTTGGGTTACGTACGACAAGGAACAACAACACAGGAATCGAACATGGCGTAGTACCTAGTACATGACCTTGGATAATTCGAAATGCGGTGATGGATGATGAAATGTGCCGCCGGCAATTGGCATGCTCGATTATATCGATCGTTCGTTCCGAGGAACAAATGTACATACGCGTGTGTTTGGCTAGTTGTTTTTGGTATTAATTAGGTTTTAATTGGGATTAATTAGGTTGTAATTAGGAATACAGTTAGGATGGTGTGGCTTGTGTGCTGTAAACAACATAGGCTGCGTTTGGGAAAAGACGTTAGGGATTAGCGATTAGCGTTTAGCTTTTAAAATACATAGTAAAAATAGCTTAAAATCCTATTTATAGTAAACACTAATTACAGTAACCGTCAAATTTTAATCTCTAATATCTAAATTCAGAACACTTCTCTCCCCAGCTTTTAACTTTTCAAATTCCAGACTCTAAATTCGAATTTAAAATTGTATTACCAAACACCATTATTCAAATTTGAAACTATTTATTACCATTAATTTCAAATTCCAGACCTAATCTCTAAACTCCAGACGCTAAACTCTAATTATTTTCCAAATATATCCATATACTGGCAAAAATGGAATGATGGATACACTTAGAAAAATGATGTCAGAGCAATAAAAAATGATGACTGTGTGAAATGATGTGTGCGCATGAAAAAATGATTATTATAAAATAAGCAATATTATTTTTCATGGTGCTAACACTATTTTCCATAGCCTGGACATTATTTAGCATGTACTAGCAAATTAATTGCCAATAGAGCTGTAAACGAGCCGAACCGAACCGAGCGTCAAGTGTTTGAGCTCAGTTTGTTAAGCTTAACGAACGAACACGAACTGAGCCAAAAATCTTAACGAGCCAATTTTCATGTTTGAGCTCTGTTCGTTTAACTTACGAACGAGCTAATAACGAACAAACACGAGCCTAGTCGATCTCAGTTAACGAACCATTTATTTTATTAATAAATTTATTTGTTTTAGAATTAAATTAGGTGTGAAAATGTAATGTATATTGTAATATAATTTATGAGAGAAATGTGAAATTAATAAAAATGAAAAATGGAAAGAACAACTAGATAAAATATTTATTTTCCGAACTGTTCGCGAACTTAACGAACGAACACACAAATCAAATTATGTGTTTGAGCTCGGTTCGTTTAACTTACCGAACGAGCTGTTAACGAACGAACATGTGTCGAAACGAGCTCAGCTCACGAACTGTTTGTTCTATTTACAGCTCTAATTGCCAATACATGAACCGGACTGCAGTTAGGATACTTATGGGGATCAATACAGCAGTCCTATGTGACATTCTTCAAATTGCCCAAAACATATTTTCACGTGCTTTTACTCCTTTTTTTTTTTTGCGTGTACCGGGTTTCTAAAGACATATTAGGTGAAAAATTAATCACTTGATGGACATTGAAAGGTTGCATCTCTTTTTTGCTTTTAATGTCTAGAGCTTTTGTTTAATATTTAGAGTAAAATATTTAGCTTTTGAAATAAAACCATTAGTGTGTAGGTTTAGAATTAATTTTTCGAATAATAAATACAACTAAAAATTATATTACTAACATTTTCTTTGATAGTTGAACAAAAAATTAAACCCTAAACTTATATTATTGCCGTGGCTATTTTTTTTGATAAAATTATTGACATAATCATGCATGCTAATAAAGAAAAATTCAACTTCATATTGTTAAGTTGCCTTAATGTACTTAATTATCCTCCAAATGGATTCAATCGGTTTTTTTATATTTTGTCTTGATTAATCAAATGAGTAGTTTATTTTTCATCTATGTTTATTAATGAAATTTATATATATATATATGTTTTTTTAATATTCACTATTTATATTTTAGGTTTTTTTAGTATTTTATCTTGATTATTTTGCCGTAGCCGTCTTGTGTAGTCCAAATTTTTTGGTGGACGGGTATCAATAACGGATCCGCAAATTTGAGTTTATTGTGTAAATGAAAGTTTGCATTTTCCGCTTTTTTATTTTATCTTTCAACAATTCACGGTGTAAACACTAGTCTGCAATTTTTATTTTTATTTTTATTTTTATTTTATTTTTTATTTTTTATTTTTCATTCCGCTGCCGAAGCCAGGAAATTGCATTCTTCCTTTTTTGGGTGACACAAATTGCATTCTTCCTTTGATCCATTTACTTGGATTTAAAATGGTAAGGTACTCGAAATTTTCTCCAGTAACAGTTGGATACTAGCCAATTAATGTTGGTAGAAAAATTATATAGGGTTTTTTAACAATTAGCTCTTAACTGATTATTTGAGTAATATATTAGTCAAAATTAATTGTTTGACAATTTTGAGACTGACGTTTTGCTTACAATCAGTTGAAATTCGAAATGCTACTATTTGCAGTGGCAGTGGAAGATCCAGAATTTTTTTTAAGTGGTGTCACAAAACATAGTGAAAGCGGTATTGAAATTGGGTATAATGGTTACAACACAACAAAATTGAGAAAGCTTGGTTGGAAGAAATTATTGTGGTGTCACCGTAGAAATTACGTAATGTCACTAAGCATAATCTAGTTAAATATAAAAAAAAAATCTACTTAAAAATAGCAGTTTAATCAATTTAAGTGGTGTCCCGTATCACCCTTGTTTTATTCATGAACCTATGCAACAGATTAAAAAAGAACTGATTGAATATTGTTATTTAGTCTCTTTAAAAAAACTATTTTGTCTCACAAATTAGCCGATTCAATTTAGTGGTTTTGTCAAAAACTCTATTACCCAACTGATGCAAATGTAGGATCTGAAAGATTGATTTATTAAATTAAAAATGCATCCTAAAATAAAGAGAATATATGGACATCATCAATATTTAGCTAATTTTAACATTTTATAAAATTGAATAAGTTTTTTTTCTACTGTTTCATTGTGAAAAATTGATTTAAACAAGTTTTAGTCCTTTAAATGTTTAGAATAATAATTTTATATTTATTTCATGTTATGGGTGATATACTTTTTCTTTTTGCAAGGTATTCGTGGAATCTTGAATACTATCAAAAAAATCAGCAGAAAATGCATTTTTGTTAAAAACCAAAAAAAAGAGATAAAATTTAAGTTTTTTTGGTAAATATTGACACTTATGTGTCGGCAAATATGACTGAGAGTCCAAATCACACAGATTCATGGAAGTTTTGGAACATGAACACTCAACCTAGATACATTCACAGAGAAAATAGTAATTATTTAATGGCAAAGGTAACATTAGTGTCATTACTCATTAGACGGTTGACTTTAAATGCTTTTAAATAAAATCCAATAAAATAAAATATGGCTTGACGGACTGCAAAAATTGGAATATTGTTTGACCCATTTAACTTACTTGGGCCAAGTAGTGGCCCACTTATCGCTATTAAACTTTAAATTAGAATATACTCCTACTACTTATACTCAAAATTAAGAATTAACACAGTTTTGTTTTTTTTTTTGTTTTTGTTTTTTTTTTTTGGCATATCAGCGTATTCAGACTAGTGAAATATATTGAAATTAAAAACAAAATCAAAAAGCTACCAACACACATTATAATACCATGGGAACCAGGTTCCCACAGTATCTGCAGTTAGGAGCGGCATCAAGGAATCGGGTGGAAATGCCCAAGTCGTGTAAAACGCTTCTTCATCTGCGCCAAGCTTTGCAAGGGAATCTGCCAGTGCATTACCCTCTCTCCATATGTGTTTAAAATGACAAACCTGGAATTCCTGACGAATCTCCTTAATATTATGTAATAGTCGTGCCATGCGATGAGTATTAATAGGCTCCGAATTTATATGTCATAATGCATCCTTAGAGTCTAAAACACAACATATTTCTGCAACGCCCATCTCTTTAGCAAACCAAAGCCCATGCAACACAGCACTTATCTCCGCATGTATCACACTTACATTCCCTAACTGTCCCGAAACAACCCCAAGCCACCTCCCAGTGCTGTCTTTAATAACGGCTCCATATCCTGCACGGCCACGATGTGCTAGCAACGACCCATCAGAATGTAAAAAAGTCCCTTCCCATGAGAACATGTTCCAGCAAGCAAGACGAGGAGTATTTCTGCTTATAGACCCTGTGGGGTGGGACTTTTCAAATACATCAACAAAATGGAATATCCTCCTGAGCACACCCTGGTAAGAAGTGTATTTACACTAAACTCTAGCATTCCTTTCTCTCCACACTCCCCATAAACCGGCTGCAAATATATTACCAAAGATGTGCATCATATTTCGAATCCAATGGCGCACATCAGAGGTTTCCAACGTCTCCAGATCTATCTGGATCTCCACTCCTAGAGCTTGCCAAACAAATCTGACCCAACTACAATAGAAAAAACAATGTTGCCAGTTTTCTTCAAACATACCACATATCCCATAGAGCGGGGATGTTGCAAGATTCCTGTGAAACCGCAAGGAGTTGCAATGGACAGCAGCATGAGCCAGAAGCCAAATCAAGAAACAGATCTTAGCAGGAAGAGAAGGTCTCCAAATCCAACTCCATCCTCCCTCCCTTGAAGCATCTCCAATCAAATATCGGTAACTAGACCTAGCACTATACCTCCCATTAGTGGTGAACTTCCATATCCAACCATCACTGGCCTGTGGATGAATGCATGGAGGAAGCCGTAGTAAGATTTCCTGTCTCACCTCAGCTGGCAGAATAGTATATACTCGAGATAAATCCTAAGAAGATCCAACAACGACATCCTTGATACGAAGGTCCATGTTGCAAGTATGCACGAATGATACCCGAGGTCCCAAGGCTTGTCCATTAAGCCAGGGAACAAACCAAAGAGAACTATTACCACTTCATATATGGTATGAAAATCCATTCGAAAGGGCAAGAATGGCACATCGTACTTCCGAATAAAGGAACCTGTGGTTTCCAGTAGTGCTGCTGTAGGCATGGAGGGTTGGTACTTAGCACATAACTGACGGACCCATCATTTAACTTTCCAGAGAATAAATCAAATGTCAGTTTAACTAATAAAGCTGTATTAGAATGTGTTGCCATACGTAATTCAAAGCCTCCGCAATTTTTTTGGTAGTGAAATGCGCTGCCAACTGATCAAGTTAAGGCCTTTACCATGGCGATCTTTCCAAACCAAGTTTCAAACACGGCTATCAATCCTGTTACATATCGGCGTGGGCAACCATCCAAGCTGAATAGCATATGCTGGAATCGCTGCAAGCACATGGCGGGCTAGGGTTAATCGTCCAGCTTTGTTGAGAAGTCTCATTGCCCAATTAGAGATCTTATCAACCATTTTTTCCAGTAAATATTCATAGTGTCTTACAAGAACTCTTCAATGATGAACTGTGAATCTAAGATAACATCCAAGGTGGGGGTTGAAAGTAATGGAAGACAGATTTGTAAACCATTGGCGTTCCAAGGACGAAACAGAAGTTGAAGCGAATGCATGAGACTTAGAGACATTAATTCTCAGACCTGAGCTGATAGCAAATCGATGAAGACTATCTTCAACACTTCGGAAGCTGGTTTCCTCAGCCATAGTGCAAAGTATAGGATCATCTGCAAATATAAGGTGTGAAATTCCTTCACATCCTGATGCTAAACAAATAGGCCTCCACAGTCCCACCGAGACTTGTTGAATCGTTATGGATAGTCATTCCATAACTATATTAAATAGATAAGGCGAAAGGGGTTCTCCCTGACGATGTTCTCTTTCTGACCTGAATGGTTCCAGAGGTTCACCATTCCATAGGATGGAATAGACAGGAGACGAGACACATCCCATAATAATCCGAGAAAGAGAGTATGGGAGATCCATTTGGAACAGGCTCTCCTCATAAAACGGCCATCGGACAGTATCATATGCTTTCTGTGATCGATCTTGAGGATAATTGCCTTAATTCTAGCATTGACAACAAGCAATTAATGAACCACTTCTTGTATAAGGATGGCGTTATCCACTGTGCCACGGCCCGGAATGAATGCCGACTGAAGTGGGGAGATATATGAAGCAAGTAAATGTCGGAGGCGATTAACCAGAACTTTAGTTTTGAATTTATAGAAGACATTATATAATGTGATGGGCCTAAACTGTCAGATGGACTCCGATACCTTAACCTTGGGAGTTCGACAGATGAAAGCTTGAGCTAACTCCACAGGGAAGGTGCCAACTTGCAGGGCCTCGCGAACCATATGGTAGATATTCTGTCCAACGACCGACCAGGCTTTCTGATATAAAAGCGGCGGAAATCCATCCGGCCCCGGGGCCGAAAGGGGCCTAAATTGATGTAAAGCATTTTCCACTTCCTCAAAGGAAACTTGCTCATGATGTATTGTACAGGCTCTACTTGATATGAGAGGTAAGGCCGGAAGAGGATTATCCACAGGTCCAATTGCTACATCTTGAAAGAAAGACTTATGAAACTGGCGCACTTCTTCCTTCAGCTGGTCTTGGCCTGTACACCAAGTGCCATCATCCCGGAATAATCCATGAATCTTTTGACGGTGATGATGAAACTTAGCTTGTGCATGAAAATAAGCAGTGTTACGATCTCCTAGGCATACCCAACTTTCCCGAGCTCGTTGGAACTAGAATACTTCCTCTTGACCCAAGATCTTCTGGTATTCATCTTGTAGATGCCGCTCAAGGAGTATGTGTCTAACTGAGTCCATTCTGCAAAGTACTCTCTCAAGCCCATTCAATCGCCGAATAATTTTTCTTTTTTTTTTTTTTAATTACGGAGACGCTTCATGTCTTGACCACAATGATGCTAAGATAACATTTGAAGGTGTTCCAACCTAGCATGTAAAGGAATAGACGTACCAGACCAAACATTCTCCACTAATTGTATGAAATTAGGGTTTTTACTCCAAATTGCTTCCCATCGGAAGGGTTTGGGGGAGCCTCGAGAAACCGGTTCTCCACACGAGACAAGGAGTGGAGTATGATCAAATCCAAATCGGGGCAATGTACAAACATGTCCTTGAGGGAAGAGATTAATCCATCCTCAATTAGCCAGGGTCCTATCCAGAACATAGATAATTTGAATGAATTGTTTAGCATTTGAAAATAAATGACATCAGACATTGAAAATACCAAACGTAGAAAAGTGAAAAAAATAAAAAATACTCTGTTTCATTCTTACTCCACCACATTAAAAAGTTGGATACATCAAATAGTTTTTTAATAACCAAAGTTTCACGCAATTCAAGATACGTATTTAAATTTTAATAACTCAGGTGGTATATAAGAAAGATTATAAAGAAAATGGTAGATAATACTTAGGAAGAGCGTGGATGCATACATGGGAGGGTTGGAGTGCATGATCTGTAGGTCCAGCTCGGGGTAAAGTTTTTAATACATTTAGGTTTCGGAAGGTCCAAACACAAAGATAATACTTAACTAGAGAACAATGAATTTCAGCTCCTCGATACAATCACGATCTCTGTCGCCTCGCCTCAATCCTATAGGAGATGTCACACGTGATATACGAGTGGAATGACACAGAGCCAATTATACGGAGTAACACCTCTTACCTAGGCGGTCGGAACCAAAGTAAGAGTATTACAGTATTTAAATAGGATTTAATCAATCCGGTTAAGGTACAAGCCCTTGAATAGTATGTATGTGCAGATATTACATATAATATTTCTTCCTTCACATCACATATTCATCAATTATAAAAAAAAAAACCCTCCCATAGGCCCTTGATTAACCTTTAGCAAAGAAAAGCTCACATCATAAAATATTCTTCCATCACATGAAACATCTCTCTCATCATATAAAACATCTCTCTCTCATTACATACACAAAGTATGCATGTGCCGTGTATGCACCAAAGTTACACCCGGGTTTAACATAAAATCTAACATCATAGGCCAGACCCGCAATCCATAAGCTAAGATATCTCAACATGTTAAAATTATTTTATCTTTTCAATAACTATTTGAAGTTATTTTTTCTTTTGTCACACAGACTTAGAAGACGAACAAAGAAATGTAGGAGCTTAAGTCACACAAATTACCAAAAAGGAAAGGTGAAGGATAGAAGCCCCTTGGGGAATCCAACTTCTAATCATAAAATTGAAAGTTAATGCATTTTAATTAGATTCACTTAATCGATAAGGTCACCACAATTATAGTTATCAAAGAAAATTAATAAATAAGTTTTAGTTAAATAAAATTAAGAAATATGTGGTGTTATGAAATATATACTGATAATGGCCAGAAATGACCATTATTTTCAATCCATTTTCGTGTCTTAAACGGGCATTTGATCGCATTCCGGTCTTACATTAAGTAAGAAAGCAGTCGAATTGGACTGATTTATGCATAATTGTAAAAATAATAAGCTGGTGTGAAAAAGGCATAAATATGTAATTTTATTACATCTTTATGTTAGAAAAATCCAAAAACATGAGAAAAAGAAAAGAAAAGAAAAAGGAATGAAAAGATGGGAAAAAGAGAGGAAAAGCCCACAAAAAGAATATTTTCAGGCCATCCGGCCCAACCCAGCAGGCCCAGGAACACCTTTGTCGCGGAAGCCCCTTTGTCGCGATGCATGGTTCCGCGACAAAGGAGGGTTCCGCGACCAAGCAAGCTCAGATGAAGAAGACCAGCCAGAGCCCTTTGTCGCGATACCTTTGTCGCGATGCCCCGTTCCGCGACAAAGGTCCATTCCGCGACAAAGATGCACTTTTAGAGACACAAGACCCAGTCGAGAAGCTTTGCCACATGCAGTGTGTTCCGCGACCAAACTTGGTGCTCCGAGACAAAGCTGTGATGTGTGTGATGTCTTGAGACACAATGGGCTCAAATCAAGGCCCATGAGCTTAGGGTTTCCCCTCTATAAATATGAGGTGTTTCCTTTGAGCTAAGGTTGGAAGAATTTTAGAGAGAATAAACATTCTTGAAGACAAGTTGGGAGCTGAGTAGTTTTGTTTAGTTTAGGGTAGTTTAGTTAGGTTTTTCTTGTATTATTTAATTCATGCACTAGTTAGGTGTAGTTTATTGCACTTTGGTTAGATAGCCAGTTTTTACATCTTATTTCCTGTTCTAAACTTTTGTTTAAGGGTTTGTAATACCCAAATCATGGGTATTAACAACACCATTTAATAATATGGGAAAACATTCTCCATTTGTGTCCCAAAAATCATGAAATGGGTCTCACACCCCATGGATCTTACTGCTTTCGTTTTCTTTGGGTCATTTGATCCTTATTTTGCATTTTAATGTCACTGCTTGGTGACTCTCCTTTGGATAATGTTGCATGCTTATGGGTGGTCAAACTCCGATTAGGATTTCTTAAGTTTTAAGTTTGTTTTATTTCTTTTATGTTCAAGCATGTTCTAGCTAGATTCAATTTCTGTTTTGTTATTTTCAGCTTAGTTTAGCTTTTGAATCTGAAAAGGGTGAGATCACACATAATGCATGCCACTGTTCCACTTTACTTTTCTGACATGTGTCCTGGACACACCTTTGTCGCGGAACAACCCTTGTCGCGGAACCACGTTCCGCGACAAAATGATGCTTTGGCGACAAAGGTGCCAAAGAACACTTGTTAGCCATTATTTTAAAACACTTGGTCGCGAAACAACCCTTGTCGCGGAGCCACGTTCCGCGACAAAAATCTTGATTAGCGACCAAGGACCCAAATACTTGTGATTGTATTTTGGAAGGGCTTTGTCGCGAAGCAACCTTGTCGCGGAACCACGTTCCGCGACAAAACCTCTTGTTCCGCGACAAGAATTATGCCTTGTCCAATTTTCAACCCTTTTGTCGCTATGCCCCCTTGTCGCGGAACCATGTTCCACGACAAAATTTTTGCTTAGCGACAAAGCAAACCCTAATCTTCAAAATCCCACTTCTCTTATTTCCCACCCTTTGTCGCGAAACCCTTGTCGACACAAATTCTATTCCGCGACAGAGTGGCATCTTTTTGCCAATTTTTGTTCTCCATCTCCCTCATTAATCAATTGGACCTTTATATTAATATTTTGAGGTTGAAATCCAATGATCTCAACCCATGATCATTTTGATATAAAGAATTTTGTTCAATTCCACTAAAAGACTCTTCTACAAAGTAATTAAACTCTCATGATCTAAGCACATAATCCGGACTGTAATTAATTAATTATGGAATGAGTGATTATTTAGACATGAAGAGTAACTATGGAATCAATTCCATACCCTTGCATGAGAAAACAATGTCTCTCATGCAAGATGACCCAAAAATATTTTTCTTTTATTTATTTTGTCTTTTCCCGTAATGTGTGAAACAGCTAGTAAGGAATATATCAGATTAATGTTGGCGGGTATTCCCACACGGATAACTAGCTCGTGGTCTGTATATTAATTATTAGATGTTATTTTGCATGGTCCGAATAGTGGTCGGTGGAAGCCTTGGCGGTTCGTCCATCCGGGATTATAATAGCTGCTCAGCTGACCCCTATCCGGATACAGTTTTCTTTTCTTTATTTTAATTTCAAACCTGAATCTGGAGCTGTAGTAATGTTAGATGATATATGCCAATGTCATCTAATACTTATTGCAGTAATAGAACATGTGGGTTTTCATCCAAATTCACAGGTAGTGGAGTCTAAGATGACGACGACAACTGTCATTTGAGGCATTCCACTGTCTAAAAACCGTTCCACCTGGAATAGTTGGGACCTGGATAGCAGATGTTTGCAGTCCGGATAACCCCAGATATTTCAGTCATCTTTTTAGCCAAATAAATTCTTCTCATCTCCGGCTATTTCATCTCTGTGTATCAACTTCTGTCTAAACCCACCTTATATTTTGGGTTATTTAATTTTACACGTCTCTATAAAATTATGCATGATATTATTATGTAGATATTGTGGTCAATATCATTTTGGGATCCTTCCCTTGGACATAGAAGTCTTGATTTAAATCAGATGTTTCATAATAAATTTCCAACAAAAAAACTCCTTTATAAAATCCGGATCTGAGTAAGGGATAAATTCGACAGTTATGACTAATTCATATCCGACTGGGGGTTGATTTTGGGAAATTAGAAGCAGAGTCAGCGATTAGGTCTCACCTAGACTGAAAGGATCTGTATTTTAATTGAGAGTCTAGTACCTGACAGGGAATGATTTTCAGACATCTATTATTTTCCCAAAATTGCTGTTTGTTGAAAATCTGGTATTAAATGTTGCACTGGGTTAGATTCCACTTGGATTCCGATAAGGTGTGACAGATAATACTAGAGGAACAACATTCAGGCCTTGGTTATTTTCTAAGGTAGGGTTGAGTTCCTTTCAACTGCTATCCTCTTCTGCCAAGACCTATTTTTTGAGTCCTGAATGAGTGCATCCGGAACGAACTAACCTGTTAGTTTGTTTCATTAGTTTGTATCTCATAACCACCCAACAGTAAGTGAACACTGCGAGTGGTTCACCGAGAATAGGGAATTCTTGATCCACACCCAGTCATTCTGACTGGGGGCTTTCTTTTACTACCAGGGTCAGACTTTCAAAAACCTCCGAGTGATAGGTTTTAAATGCTTTCCTTATTGCTTTCTTTTAACTGCTTTCTTTAGAGGTCACTCGGTTGTATTGAGAGTTGTGTAACTGCTACTAGGATTGAGAGTTAAGGAATAGTTCAAGGCTTGATTAGAATCTTTGGGTGTGACATGGGGGAATGATAACAGTACTTGACACTTCAATAAATGAATTGTCAGGTGTTGCTCGTCCACCACAGATGGCCAACATACTCTTGCAAGGCATTGCAAGAGGAGTTGTGAGTCTGCGATATCTTAGAGTTTGTTTTCTTAAGAGCATGTAAACTCTTACTGTAAGTACCTGTCTGTTAAAGGGAACATGGTATAGAGAGCATGAAAATGAGCTAACTGGAAGGATTATCCTAAGCTAAGATCTGTGTATTAAAATGGAAGTTTATTTGTGTCTCATCTGAATCTTGTCCAATCTTTATTCCTTTCTTCCTGTCCCTTCTGTCATAATTTACATCTGCTTTCTTAGATAATTTTAACCGCTTTCTTAAAATAATTTTATTGCTTTCTTAGATTAAATTTAATTCGCTTTCTAGAATAATTTTATCTGCTTTATTTTAATTGCTTTCATAATCTAGTTTAAATTCTGTCAAGTAGTTGATAGTCAAAACACACACTTGAATTGAGTAACCGAGTGGAAAATCTTAGTAAACGACGTGGGCTCTGCTTCTATCGCACATCCTCCAGTGAACGATCCGGTCTTACTATAAATTACTGCAATTTTTGACACCGTGCGCTTTCGGGGGCACAGTTTCTTAACGCGAGTAATAAAAACGTGACAACCTATAAATATATCCCTAATCACAACTCCGCCATCATAAATTGGTTTCATTAAATAAAATCTAAACCAGGATTATGATTTTTCGAAAATACTCATGTAGTGGAAATCTGTCAAAAGTTTCATGGCAGGGAATCTCATGACAAGAATTGATGAGAAATATCATGGCACATACGCCGGGGACCCTCAGTGTGACAGGCTGAAGGTCAACCTATCCCGGCTGTACCATGAGATTTGTCAACAGTTTCATGACAGAGAGGACCACAACGCCATTTGAAATTAAAGCACCACACTCGAGTAATAAAAAGAATAACAATCTCGATATATCCCTACACCCCTTCCCGTGAATCATAACTCTTTCCTTTTTAATAAATTAATCCTGGTATATTTTATATAAAAATGTACTCGTGTTAGTGAAACTTGTCAAAAGTTTCATATACACACACGTGTAATGTTATTTTTGGTAAAACATTGACAATTATGTGTTGCCAAAGCTACGTGGGAGCACAAGCCACTCAAATTACAAAGACGGATAAATGGGAGGGATAGGGATCGCGAGGGAATCAAATCCCCAACCAAAAGATTGAAAGACACAACCACTAGGCCAAGTCTCAATTCCCTATAAAAGTCGTGTTATTTATTTACATAGTTATTAAGATCTCGATTTTGATCTTAAGAACTTACGATTTTATGATCACATTTCTTAAAAATGATTTAGATCTTTGTAGGATCTAAAATTAGCAGGATCTCGATATTGGTCCCGATCTTGATTTTAAAATTTCGATCTTAATGGTAGAATCTTACGATCCCTATAGATCCAATCCTACAAAAATTTGAAATATGCTCATATAATCTCATATTTTTCATAAAATCGGTATTGAATTTTATTTTCGAATGTTTATAGTGCTTTATTACTTCATTTGCCTTAATATTCTATGTTATGCTTTCATTTATTAATATATATATAATTATTTTTTATCTATTATTGCAATTTGGTAGGATCTTAGGATCTAAATTGATCCTACGCTCCCTATCTTACAAAGACAAAAACGATATCAGGTAAGATCTTGATCTTCATAACCTTGCTTTTATCTATAAAACTAGTCCTCATTCCCCATTCCCCATTCCCCATTCCCTATATGTATAGTTTTATTTACTATATTTACTTTTACCTATAAAAGTAGATTATGATCCGTAATAAAATTATTGTCTAAAGTCTAAACTAATTTGAATTTTAATAGAAGGGGTAGGGGTAGGGGTATTAGCTATTAATAAAAGTATTGATGAAACTAATTAATCCATGTAACCTAAAAACAAAAAAGTGTGTATTTTGAAGATAGAGAAAAAAAACTTATTAATAAATACAGTAAATAATAAAATTATTTTTCTCTGAACAATATATACAAATTAGAAAATGGGTGGTGATAACTCATGTCACACAATTCACAAATAAGTAAATAGGATGGATAGTGTCTGATGGAGCATTTCCGGAACTTAACCACTAAACCAATCCCTCATCATGAGTACATAATAAAATTCAGATAAGATAACCAAGTAAATTATTTTGACCTCAATATAACCTCAATTTTTTTATTTTATTTTATTTTATTTTTTTATGCCCACACTAGTGCTTTAATTCTCTTCCCATGCTACCTAAAATTTAGGAGGCACGCAAGGGAACGACCACTTTGAAAAGGCCCTTAGCTTGTTATGTTCAATAATTCATATATACCAAGTTACCAACAAAATAAAATCATTCCATCCACGAAAATGATAACATAGGATTCATTTTTGGGGATCATTAATTGATGTTGTGACTTGTGATTCTCTCTCTCTCTCTCTTTATATATTTATTGTATATATTTATTTATTTCTGGTAATTAGTCGATACTACTCAATCACGATTCATGAGCATGGGCCGCATGCCATTGTAACTTTGACTAACTTGAATCTTCTCTACGAAATTTCCAGCTCTATATGCAACCGATAATATTTTCATAACTTATCATGTACTTCCTTGGTTTTTTTTTTTTTTATTAAAATTATAACGAAACCACATATCACGCAGTTCAATATACATTTTAAAACACTAATAACTAAAGTTCGGTACAAGTAAAACTTCTAAAAGATCAATATTTAAAAACTACACGACGAGACGAATCTAATGAGATCCATTGGACTATATTTTAACTTGTATAACTATAATAAAATTTTAAGTGGAAGTATGTGTGTGAACAATAACATATTTGTCAATGTAGCAAACAAAACCAAACGGAGAAAGTACATTTTTCTATATCTTTTTATTATTGTTATTTTAAATTAGCCATAGCAAATTACATAACATTTCATCAACAAAACCAAGAAAACAAAAGTTGAATTAAAGTGCATCTTTTTTAACACTATCAAACCTTTCGTCACATTCAGAAGAGTTAAAATCAATCTTTTTCATGGTCTCGGGGCAACACCGGTCCGGTTTAGAAGATAAAATATGAAATTAGTATATATTGAATGTGATATGATTGGATCTTTTTTTCCCCTTCTCTTTTTGGGTTGTATTCTGTTTTTTGTAGTAATATGGTGTAGTTTAAGTATATGGATGATTACAAGATAACTCTTCTACATTACATTTTATATACACAAATTATACACTTAAATCGGAGGTGACAACACATTTTATTTAGTAAAATTTCTGGCCCTTTTGTATACATTCTCTTCCTTTTTTTCCCCTCAATTTTTTTCTGGAACAAATTTGATCATTAATAATAATATTGTGAGTTTAATTTGAAACAAGTCAAAATATACTTAAATAGAGTATGATGGAATGGAAGTGAACGCTCGTACGAAAATTTCTTCGAATACAAGCAAATTGAAGTCAAGAACAAATTAAAGGTCGTTGTTTTTATTGGGGCATTATTACAAGTTACAACGTGTTAATCAATCCTTCGATCCCACCATTTAATTATTGAAATACACATACCATATTTGAGTCAACAAATTTTGGTCAATTGACCATATCTCTATATCGGTTCTAATTAGTAAGTATATTTTATTTTAATATTATCAACGCAATTGCATCACACCGTCAAATGAGGCGAAGACATTCATACGAGCTAGTAGATTTTTCAGTCCCCCAATTTATAATAATTTATTCAAACTAGTCACAAATATTTTATTCACTTAATTTGATTGCACAATAGAGATAACTTCTTGAATAGAGAATAAAGCTAAGGGACGACATATGAAACCCGATATGCTAAAAGAAATACTGCAATATCTTAAGTTGAGATTATTCATTCATATAATAATTGGAGAAAAACATAGTCAAAAATGTCATAAACATATTGCTAGAAATGATGTTTAAGGATGTGTGTGAGCCCACCAATTTTGGCCCCCCAAGTATGTTGATAAAATTAATAAAAGAGTGAAAATTTTGTAGAAAATTAAATGGGTTGGGAAAAACATTCAAGTTCAAACCTAGTATGTGATGTGAATGGAGTAATTAGTACAAGCACACATGCTTGTATTATTTTCCATTTTCCAGTCAAGATAAAAAGAAATTTCCTATGCATTTCCTTGCTTACCAAATTTCGCCCGTTCAACCATGTCCTTAAATAAAATCATAGTATAATACTATCTTCCATTTATAATATTTTAGATTTTAAAAAACTTAATTAGTATTTAAACATTTTAAGATAATTAAAAAAAATACTATTTTTCATTTCAGTTGGAGCTTGATTAGTAATGTAACTCTAACTATTTAAGTAGTAAAGTTGGATTCGAAACTTGTGAATGTAGAAAACTATTTGAGATAGGTCCACCAAGGATATATTTCTTAGGCCTCATTATTTTATTTTATTTTCAATTTTAATAGAGCAATTACTATTATCTTTTATTATTTTTAATTTTAAACAAATAATAAGTGCACTGTTACCTTGAATTTTATTCATTTTCCTACCTTGTCCCTATTTAAAAGCATAATAATTTAGAATTTTCAGGGGAATGTATCATGTACATCTTGGTGGCAGCAACTTTTTTCTAGTGTCCACTATTGTTGGAGCATTATGTAATTAGGAACAAAATATGCCCAAAAGAGAAAATAAATACCGATAGTGTTTCATGAGAAAACTATGTTAACTTGTCCACCTTGAATTTCTTAAGTCATGAGATGCATTAGTCTGGTCTCACTTGGGTTCTATACATCCGTACCCAAATTATTATTATTATTATTATTATTATTATTATTATTATTATTATTATTATTATTATTATTATTATTCCAAGTTCCAATTATGTGAAAATTTGATAAATTCATGAAGCACATTTCTGTTATAGAGAATATCATCATTGCAATGATTACCATGAGTAATTATGGGAATCAAATAAATCATTAGTACTACTTTCATCCAATCCATCTACCCATCATCATCATCATTATATTTTGAGGATATTTTTTTCTTTGTTTTTCATAATTATGTGTTAATGAGAAATCAATATAACCAAGACCCAGTTTTCAATTTGAAATTTGAGTTCATATTGTCACCCCAAATGGTGTAAACAAAACAATATTGTAGGATTGAATGACTATATTTAATTCAACAAATGATGATGTGCTTTGGGAAACACATTATTAAATCACTACTCCATACTTAAATAATTAAACTCAATTGAAATGCTGATATATGTTCTTACTCAGTCACACTATTATTTTTCACAATGAAACTCAATAATAAAATTCTATGATAAAGAAAAAAAGAGCCTGAAGAATGAAATTAAATAGAACTAAATTTCAAATCCTAGTACAACTCAAAAGTATTACATTCCCATTATCAAATCTCAATCCCTGCAGTCAAAGTAGATACCTTAATTCCAAGAAAATTTAACTGATGATAAACATTTAATTTCATCACCACAGCCATTACAAATAAAAAAATAATTAGCTCAGAATATATAAATGGGGTTAATCATAATCACAATGAAAACCCACATCACGTATTGATCATTTTGTATATACAAAAATTCAGAAAATTAAAACTCATGAATTAATTATTGATCAAACAGATCATTCACTAACTAAGCTAATTAAGCAGCACTCATTCATCCAGTTGGGATATGTATGTATTGATCATCATTGTGTTAATATATAACTTTAGCATTCATTCATTTAATTGGAAGACGACTTGTTGTTATTCACGGCGGCGGTGGCGGTGGTGGTGGCGGTGGTGGCAACCCTCTCGCAAGAAGGGCACATGGTGAGGGTTGTGGGAGGGAGCTGCATATAAAATGGCTGTGAAGCCTTGAGGGACCTCAGCTCCTGGAGCTCCTTGTGCAGCCTCTTGTTCTCTTCCGTCAATGTCTCGCAGCATCTCTTTAAATACTCACAATCTACCTCTGTCTGCTTCAACTTCGTTCTGCCACCATCATTATTATTATTATTATTATTATTATTATTATTATTATTGCATCATTTAATTTTCACAAGCTTCAACCAATCAATCTTAAACTACTGCTACTACTGGTACTGTAGTATTTGTTGGTACTGTAATACATCTGTAATTGATAAATAGTAGTAGTAATAATTATACCTGGCTCTTCGATTTTGAAACCACACTTCAACTTGTCGAGGACGAAGATTCAACTGCTTGGCAAGAGCCAATTTCTGCTTCTGCAAACAACAACAACGACAATAATAATAACCAAAAAAGAGAAAACCATATTAGTATTAAGATTAAAAACGATTGAAATTCAATATTTAACAATTGATTTTGAAATATAAATGGATTTAATTTGTTTACCGGGTTAAGGGTGTTGTGTTCTTTGAAGCTTTCTTCAAGAAAGGCAGACTGTTGTTTACTCAGCCGGAGCTTCTTCCTCGCCATTCCATTTTCTTCCTCATCGCTGCCTCGCGACGACGTCCCTCTTTCCGCCTCGCTGCCGTCTCCTCCGTTGCAGTTCCCGCCGGAAACCTGCTCGAAATTGTCCCTTTTCCCCAATCGGAATATCGGGAAATCCATCGCCGATGCCCCGCTGTTGCTGTTCGGAGACGAAGAATTCAGGGACGCGGCGGCCCCTTCTAGGTCCCCGCCGTCGTCTCCTCTCCTGTCCGGCAGCCCCAATCCCGAACACGCCCCCACTGTAACCAAAAAAATAAAAAAAATAAAAATAAAAACCTCAGAAATCCAACTCAACGAATCAAACCCTTAATTAGATGGAACCCCCCAGAAATTTAATTAACATTACATTTCTTATGAAGCCAGGCCGGGCAGGGGCGCCTAGTCGGGGAAGAAGCCGGTTTCTGAACAGGCGAGAAAGTGAGAAGGTCAAGCTGCAGCGGCGGATCTGAGGAGGAAGAAGAAGCCATCCCCACTCCATTAATCTGATCACCACCGCCATCCATGCAGAACCCTAAATCCAGCTTCTTCCCCAAAATACTGTTACTGTTGCTGTTACTATTTTGGGCGGCAGATTTTTGGAGGAAGGAGAAGGGCTTTGGAGTGTCCCCCAAGCTCAAGGCTAACTCCATTGAAGAAACTGAAAAAGGTCTCGACTTTAGCGAGAAAGGGGGAAGAAGAAGAAGAAATCCGAAATTCTGAAAAGCAATAGACTCAATTTAAAACAAAGGCTTCAAAGCAGACCCAAATGACCAAATTATATAGCAGAATCCTCAGCCACCCAACAACCAAAAAAGAATTTTCATTTTCAAATAATTATTAAAAAGAAAACTGAGGGTTGACAAAACAAAACGCTCGTGAATTCAATAAATATACATCTGAGAATAATAATACTAGTAATAATAGTAATATACGAACGAAGATATTTATACACATGAATATACACATAGTGGGGTGTAGTGTGTGAAAGAGAAGGAATTGAATGGGGACATAGGAGTATAATCTGGTTGATTTTGTCCAACAAGTGCAATCATGTAGTATGTCATTTTTTTCACTGTTATTATTACTTATGTTTTGCTTTTTATAAATAAAGGACATCATAATGATATATTCATACCATTCACTTTAATAATACTCCTACTACCACTTTTTTAATAAATTGGTATTTTATGTTATTACATCAATTATCTTGTGCTTCTATTATGATCTTTGCAGACAAAACATGAATAGTGAGCATGAAGCATGTTTAATTCTCTCTCACACGCACAATCAATATAATATACTAATGTACTGTATATCCCATTAATTAATTAAACTTGAATTGTTTAATTTGTAGATAGGGCAATATATGTGATGCAAGTGGTTAGTTAATATTATATGATGAAAATATTAGTATTAATTAGTGTGTGCATGTATTGTAGTGTAGCTAGGTTTGGCAAATCTATAATTCAAATAGGCGGCTCTAAAAATGTAGACTAAAAAGTGGCAATTAAAACGATGGGTTTAATTAATAATAATTGTACAATAATTAATCCCCTAATTAGCTTAATACATAGAGAAGGGAGAAATTTAGATACTGCATTAAAAGATTTAATAATTCATTAGCCGAAATTTGAATTTGAATTTGATGAATTATGATATATATGATGATGATAATGATGATAATTATTGTAGGATAGGATAAAATTTGGTTGTCCAAATCAATTATCAAGACTGTGTTCAAGTAAAATATGTCCCCAGTAAACCAATTGATTCCAAACTATCCCTTTTGATTTTCAAACAATGAAATGTCTAAAGTGTCTTTTTCAAGATTTCATTGCAAATCATAATGCAAATACTAGGGCCATCTATAATTATTAATTGTACATGTATGTGTGGGTAGTAATTATTTTGTAAAATTATAAAATAATGGGAGTGTGTAATTGCATACTGAATTGCAGTTGTTTCCTTTGCAGAAAATGGTTTTTGAATCTCTAACATTGGATCAATGTCTTGAATGTATTGTGGGAGAGGAGAGAAGAACTACATAGAGAGAAAATATTCATGGAGAGAGAGAGAGAGAGAGAGAGAGGGGGGGGGGGGGGGGGGATCTTGGAGAATGAAGATCACCATATGTTGAGTTTGAAGAAAATCATCAAAGTGTTGTGTTTGGTATTATCTAAAGTCATTTAGATATATTTAGGTTTGGGTATTTTAATCTTCACAATTCATATCCTTGTTATTCTGAGTATTTTATCTGACATAATATGGTGTGTGCTTATAATGTTTTGGTTCGAATTCTGAAGCAAATACAAATAGATACTAGGATATATGTTCAAGACAACAATCTGTTGCATATTCCATTGCATTGGAAGGTTGTCTAAAGAGACCTCAGCACCTGTTGAGTCTAAAGAGGTGGAGAGTCTAGAGTTGTTTTGTGCGGGGAGAAATTTTTTGGTAGGAACTAGCAGCCGAAATTTCGGTTGCAAATTTAATTGCGAAAATAGAAGCCAAATTTTTTTCCGATTCTTGGATGTTTACCTATCAAAACTTTTTGCGACAAATTTTTATGTTGCTTAATTTTTGACCTACAATTTTTTTTTTAAAAAAAAAAATGAAACCAAGACAAAATAGCAGTCATGATAACACTTTATTGTGTGTATAATTATAATCCCCATGATAATATTCATAATGAGATAAGAACGCGGGATTTAAAGATAGAAAAATACATTGGCATAATGTATTTGTATGTGAGTAATTGGGTAATTCACCGAATTGTCAATTCACTTTACTTATTACCCATACAAGATATCTTTATTTATAATAATAAAAAAAATACTCCCTCCGTATTCAAAATTTTTTAACATTCTCTATTTTCACTCAATCCAATATACATTTTAAAGAATAATAACTCAAATTTTATTTTAAAAAATTATAAAATATTAATAATATAAAACTACGTGATTAGACGAACAAGATCGCACTTAACTATGTTTTATCTTATGTAACTGTGTGAAAAAGTCGAATTAAAGTTACTCAATGAATAGTGTTTACCATGCAAACGTTAACATTAATAAAATACGGAGAAGTATTAAATATAGTAAAATATTATTTTTAAATAACTAAATCCAATTTTGTTAAAAAAAATAAGTCATAAAAATACCCTATTATTTTCCAAATACACACACACACATTTAATCATGACATGATATGCATATATGGATCGCCAATAATTGATATTACAGCTACCTTTGCTATTAGACTCTTAGTGGGTGTTTGGATGTGCGATATGAAATAGATTATCTGATTATTGCATTTTGAAAACGCAAATAATCAGGTTTGCAGCACCATTTTTTAGCGGTTAAACTGATTATTTGCGTTTTGAAAACACAATAATCAAATAATCTATTTTCTTGCAGCTTATCCAAACACTCACTTAGTATCATTCGAGGAATGCAAGGGCAATTCACATTGCAATATAAAATAATATAGATAATACATAGATATATATTCAAAATAACCGAACGTCAATAATATTCCAATGCCACCAATACTCTTTATCATCAAATACACCTTATATTGTGAGCTGGAAATTATAATAGTGTTCTCTCCATATCCCAATAATATGGGTGTTTTAACCAATGTCGATATTTGTTGATTAATTTGATCCGATCTTAAGAATATATATATATATATATTTTGTTAACCAAGAATTTTGATTGAACAATATTTGAAGAGGATTACAAGGATTACTAAGGGAATTACAAGAATTTAAGCAAAGCTGTAAAGGAATGGAAAATTTGCAGGAATGTAAAAACAGGAATTGAACTTGCAGAATGAAAAAGTGCAGGAATGAAAGATATGAAAATGCCTCCTCTTAGGGTGTGTGTGGATGTCCTCTGGAGTGTGTGTCTTCATCCTTTTATAGAGGATGGGACGACACCGTCTGCAGTGATCCCTTGATTGCGCGCAATTTTCTCCTTGATTAGGTGACGGCGCCGTCCTGCATTAATGTCGTCGACTAGACGCCATCTTCCTTGACTTCTGGTGACACCTAAGGGTGTTGTGTAGGAGGCATGGCGGCTTGAGGATTAGTGGCTTGAGGATTAGCGGCCTGGGAGAAGGTTGGTGGCCTGTGGTCACTTCCATGTCGCCCCGAATTATTGTGCAACTTCTCCCCACTTGGTCATTATCCGGATAAATCTTGAATTGGACCGAGCCTTGAAAAATGGATTGGGCTAATTTTACTGGGCCTAATAAATTAATTTATTGGGCCCAAATTATTGGGTTAACAGATGTCCCCCTTGCGCTTTTAGTCGATGGAAGTAAGACTGAAAATGCGCATATATTTTGTTAATACCGCTGTCGGCATTTGCTATTGAGAAACCATGCATGTGACTTAGTTTTATTTTATTTTATTTATTTTTTTTAATTATTTTTCCTTCTCTTGGCCGCCATGCACTTTGACTTTTTTTTTAAAAAAAAATTTGTATTTTTATTTTTAAATGGCCGCCACTTGCCCACTTATATGCCATGAGTCATTATTTGCCAATGTAATGGCGGTGGCGGTAGCTTACATATATATATATATACTTTTTTTTTAAAAAATTTTTATATATATAGTGAATAGCGGCCTAAACAATGCCATGAGCCGCCACTTATACAATTGAATGTAATGGGTAATGGCGGCCAACCCATTATTTATGGTTTTTTTTTTAAAAAAAAAATTATTTTAGTAACCATGGCGGCATGCCAATTGCAAATTGCAATGGCGGCATGTGCTCCGCCACATGTATGTCCCTTTTTTTTTTCTTTTTTTTTCTTTTTTCTTTCTTTCTTTGTTTTTTTTTTTTAATCTGCCGCCACTTTAAGTCTTGGCAGCCGCCATTCGCATTGAGCCAGGCACAGGACCATTCATATTTCTCCAGGCACTATCCATATTATTCACATTGCTCAACGCAGTGTCTCCAGCACCATTCGTACCACTCCAAGCAGATTGCACACCACTCCAGGCACTATCACTAGCCGCCATTCGCATATTGGCAGGCGCCATTGGAGTGTTGCTCGGCCGCCATTCTCAGCCAAACGCCATGTTCAGTCCGGCCGCCGCCGTCTTCTGTTCGCCGGCCGCCACCCTTGTTGGATAGGGCAGCCGCCGCTGCTTGCCCGGAGGCTGCCGCTGGTCACCTGGAGGCCGCCGCTGCTCGCATGGAGGCCGCTGCTCCTCGTCGCTCCCGGAGGCCGCCGCTGCTTGCTGCTCCCGGAGGCTGCCACCCTTGAAGGCCGCCACCCCCTGAAGGCCGCCACCTCCTTCCAAGGCCGCCACTCTTCTTCAAGCGCCGCTAGTCAGCCTGGCATCATGCAACCTGATCAGCGAATCATGCAACCTGCTCAGCCGATCATGCGGCCTGCTCAGCCAGTCATGCGGCCTGCTCAGCTAGTCATGCGGCCTGCTCAGTTGGTCATGCGGCCTGCTCAGCCAGTCATGCGGCCTGCTCAACCGATCATGCGGCCTGCTCAGCCACCATCATACAACCACCACCTTGAAAGCTCTAGCCGCCAACTTCTTCTCCGGCCGCCAGCTCCAGCTCCAGGCTGCCATCTCCATCTGCTCGGGATGCCACCCTGGGCCGCCAGCCGCTATTTTCACCGGGACAGGCTGCCATTCCCTTGCCAGGTTTTGCTGCCTTGTCATCTGGTGCCACGGCTTTTCAAGTTTGTTTGTATCCTTTGGCTGCTTGTCTGTTTACTTTTTTACTTGTGAGTTTCTTTTGACTGATCTGTACAATTTTGCAATACGACGTCGTCACGAGAATTGCTCAGGCCGCCACTCCGGGTGTCCTGGCCGCCACTCATGTAGAGGCCGCCAGGTCTCAGCCGCCATCCTCATCAGCTCAGGCCGCTATCAATCATCCAGCAAATATTCAGCCTCCATGGCCGCTGTCGACGGTGTTTCGGGGCCATTATCCAGGGTTTTTACTACCCATGGTTACTGCATTGGCCACCACCCTCGGTTCGTCTTCCTTTTTATCGTGTTTCAATTTCTCAAAATGAGTCCCGTGTGTATGTAGACGCTTCTCATCTTGTTCCTTAATGAACTTTTCCAAGCAGGCCGCTCTCTCGGCCAACTGGGCAAGATTAGTGGAATCATGCACCATTAAATACTCTTTCAGTTTTGGCAACATATTTGCCACTGCAACGTTGGTTATCTCCCTATCAGGGACCACCATTGTGCATCGGCTATTGAGCCGCTGTAATCTATTAATGAATGTAATTACGGCCTCATTGGCAAATTGTTTGGCATTAGTTAAGTCCGCGAGACTCACCTGTGACATTGGCATGTAAAACCTGTCATGGAATGCCTGCTCGAGATCGGCCCAGTTTTGAATTGAGTTAGGCTGCAAGGAAGCAAACCATGTGAATGCGGGTCCAGCCAGAGATGAGCCGAACAGCCTTAGCTTCAGCCAATCGTTGGCCGCTGCTTCGCCATATTGAGCAGTAAACTTGCCCACATGTTCTACTGTGGATTTTCCGTCTTCTCCCGAGAACATGGTGAACTCGGGCATCTTGAAGCCCCTAGGGTATGGATGCATAGTGTCTACCCAATCAGGGTAAGGTTTCCTATATGTAGGCCGCTCCATTGGCCTTAGTTGAATCCCAAAATATTGCTGCATCACGTCTGCCAGCAACTCGGGTGAGACCGCCGGTGCCTGCGTAGGAGACATGGTGACTAAAGGAGGCACGACAGCTTGAACGACAGGTGCCGCGGGCACTCCACATGGTTGTGGCGCCTGCCCTCCTATGGCGGCTAGAGTAGGTATGGCAGCTGGTGTGATGGGTACCGCCGCCACTCCACATGGTTGTGGTGTCTGCCCTCCTGTGGCGGTTAGAGTAGGTATGGCGGCTGGTGTAATGGGTACAGCCGCCACTCCACATGGCGGTGGCGCCTGCCCCCCTAGGGTTGGTGGCATCCAACCAGGGTTTAGAGGCGCCGGCACATAGGGTGTGGTCGGAACGTTCGGGACATGAGTTGCCGCTTGACGTGGCGCCATGCTATGTCCGCCCGCCGTACAGCCCGGCGTAGTGCTGGCCGCCATCAAGGGACTCGAAGGAGCATAGACAGGCACAGGAGGTACTGCGTATCTTGAGTTCGGCATGTTAGGTGCCGCAGGAGCAAAGGCATAAGCAGCTTGATATGAGAATGAGAACATACTGGCCACGCCTCCGGACTCCTGAAGTGGCGGCTGGCCAAGTGTGGTTCCCCAAGTCTGTTGTTGGCCTCCTGACAGCCCCGGATCTGGGATGCTAAGCGTCGTATTCACGTCGTTCATATGAGTAGTTCCATCCCGCTGGAGATGTATGGAACTACACAATCTCTCGATCTGATCGGTCATAGCAGGCTGCATTGCTTCCATTAAGTGCCTCGTGAGTAAAGGCATAAACTCGGCCATCGATTCTGTCATCGATATCTGTATTTGTTCAGACAGGGTGGGAATCTGTGTTGTTTTCTGTCGTGGTTGAGAAGTGCCCGCCGCATCATCGGCGTTCTTAGAAGGTGTTCTAATCGGTGTGTCCTCGTGTAGCGACATTTCTTCAAATTTTTTGTGTTAAGTCTCTTACTACTCGTCCAGATCTAAGTAGTATACACTTCTAAGCGGATATGGTTTCCACTCGTGTCCCACTGGGCGTGCCAATTTGTTAACCAAGAATTTTGATTGAACAATATTTGAAGAGGATTACAAGGATTACTAAGGGAATTACAAGAATTTAAGCAAAGCTGTAAATGAATGGAAAATTTGCAGGAATGTAAAAACAGGAATTGAACTTGCAGAATGAAAAAGTGCAGGAATGAAAGATATGAAAATGCGTCATCTTAGGGTGTGTGTGGATGTCCTCTGGAGTTTGTGTCTTCATCCTTTTATAGAGGATGGGACGACACCCTCTGCAGTGATCCCTTGATTGTGCGCAATTTTCTCCTTGATTAGGTGACGGCGCCGTCCTGCATTAATGTCGTCGCCTAGACGCCATATTCCTTGACTTCTGGTGACACCTAAGGGTGTTGTGTAGGAGGCATGGCAGCTTGAGGATTAGTGGCTTGAGGATTGGCGGCCTGGGAGAAGGTTGGTGGTCTGTGGTCACTTCCATGTCGCCCCGAATTATTGTGCAACTTCTCCCCACTTGGTCATTATCCGGATAAATCTTGAATTGGACCGAGCCTTGAAAAATGGATTGGGCTAGTTTTACTGGGCCTAATAAATTAATTTATTGGGCCCAAATTATTGGGTTAACATATATATATATATAGTAATTAAAGTAGGGTTTTGTTATATTTCCTTTTTTTTTTGTGAATAGATCTATTATTTCTGAAATCAATCAATAGTACAATTACAATCCCCCATACATCCCTAGCCACTACGACACTTTGAAGATTATCCCTACCATCTGAACATAAGAAACAAAAGACCAGTCTTATAAACTCAACCCATCTTCCAACTCTAAGCCCATCTGTTCTGCGCTAAAACCAGGTTTCAACCGATTGATTACCCGAGTCACCAAGTCTAGCCCAATGGTCGGCTATATTGTTGCGTTCCCTCAAAATGTGTACAAGTCGAATCTCCCCAGCACAGTTGAATACCGCCAATATAGGTACTAGTAGTCTGTTGAGTCTCCAGGGAATTGTGCCAGGATACAATTAACTCGTATATAATTAACCCATGTATCTACTCATGGATTTTACAAATTATTAATGCCATATAATATAACATTCAACATCTGCACACAATCCAATATATATATTTAATGGTTAATAACTTAAATTGTGTGCACATAAAAATTATAAAAAAATTAATATTATAAAACTTACAGATAAGACGAATCTAACAAGATCCTACTTGACTATGTTTTTTCTTCTATAACTATGATAAAAAAAAAATTTTTGGTGAAACTATGATAAAAATTTGAATCAAAGTTAAACAATAAACAGTAGCAAAAAGTGAAATATTTCACTTTCAAAGAAATAGAGTAAGCATATCAGGAAATAATAAATTACTCCAAGTTTGTATCCAAAATTGAAGAAAAAAGCTTTCCGAAAAAAAATTTAAAGAAAAAAGAGAAAGTCGAAAGTAATTTGAGTATGAATTAGGTATATAATGTGGTCAAACATAATAATGGGGGCAGGGCCATCGGCAATTGGGCATTTCGATTCTGGGGGCAACAAACTCCAAGAATTGTTTTTAAATTTAAAGAGACAGGAAATGAAATGATTTCATTCTCACCACACTGGTGGTCATTCATGTTTGCCGTATCATATCGCAAGGGAGAGCTCCAGTACTAGTACAACTTTTTTTAAGGATTCGAAACGAGAGAAATTGTGAATTCCAAACAAATTATAAAATAATAATGAGAAGAATAAGGAATCGGTACGCGAAGAATTAAATCTCAATCATAAAGTTGGAATACATAAATTTAGCCGCTCGGTAAGTCCTCCCCTCATTACAACTTGATAAAACTACTTAAAATGGAGTATTCAAATTGAGTTCAAGCATCTCCCATCCACTCATTAATCACACATAATGTCGGGGGCATCGCTGAAAAAATGGAGTATTAAATATACCATCATTTAAGAAAATTATCCTTTTTAGTGAGAAATATTTATTAGTACAGTATGTTTTACTCCCTCCGTTTCTAAATAGTTGTCTCTTTCAGCTCAATTTCAATAACCAATGTTTGCATTAATTAACTCATAAATTTATATTTTTACCCTTCAACTACACTCATTCTTAATAAATGTCCAACAAATAACATTTATGTAAAGTGAATGGCGATATAGTAAAAACATAGCATAACTACCTAAAAATGATAACTATTTTGGAACAATTTTCAATCTCAAAAAAGACAATTAAAAAAGAACGGGAGTACTAATTGAATATTAAATGAGCAATTTACAAAGTATTTTTGCAGTATGTGTTTTTTCAATTAAAAAAAACATTAATTAACACCCTACACAAAACCAATCCGGTTTCTGTAATGGCATAACAATTGCTAGCAGGTGCTAAAAATGATGTGTAGCCCTTTGTAAAGTGATGTATAAGCCTTATAAAGTGATGTATAGACGGAAGTTTGCATTTTATTAGTTTTTTGTTAATAACCTCCATCAATCACTTTTTTATACTCACACATCATTTCATATACATATACCCATCACTTTTGAATGTGCCAGCACCTACAGGCCGCCGGCACCCAAACTATTTCCACACAAAACAGGGTTTAAAAAGAAACATACGCACTTTTGGACAGAATAATGGGGAGTTTTGGTCGGATTATTACCAAATTTTGACCATGTTTTCCATCCGTGTGTTCTCAGTAAGCAGACATGACAACCTCTCCACTTTCTCACTCTCACAACACAAAACAACAAACTTAATTATCACTAAACTTGATTAGTTGCACTAATCTCATCATCTTCATGTAATTATCAATCATTAATGGTGCATTATCACTCAAACAATAAATTTTTCAAACAATTAACTAACTTATGTTGTACATTCAACATTTTTGAATGAAAATTTATCACTTTTTTAAATGGTAATTCAGATTGAAAATCCTATGCGGTAACATGCTTACTATCTTTGCTACATTCAGTATATCTTTATTTATTTATTTTTAGGTGAATATCAGGATATCCTTTAACCTTATTGGACCTAAGACTAATCCCTTGAGGATCGGGTGGGCATTGGAGAGTTGTCTCTCCCAAACCAAAATTCTGCATACACAAAGGCTCCAACCCGAGACCTTTACTTAAGCTGTCAGAGCCCCATACCACTCAGACCAACTGCGTTTGGTATATATCTTAATTAGATTAATATTATTATATTAATCAAATAAAAGTAAAATCATTTACTGTGTATTATTATATATTATCAATAAAGTCATTGAAAAACTCTTTTCTTAGCTTTGGCTCCTCCAATAAATAAAGTTGTTGAAATAAAATGGAGTAATTAAGTTTTATTAGTCTGATTTGTACGTAGGCAATTGGCTTATACGGTAGGGTTTGGAATAATAAATTGTTAGAAGAAGTACTTATTAGTGGTAACATGCTTCGACTTTTATGTCTATCCTAATTCCCAAGTCCTTTCCATTCAATAATATAATCTCCAATCTCTTCATTCTTCTTCACATTATATTTGTACATGTTTTTCAATTTTAAATTTTAACAAAGAGACTATAAGTCGATATGAATTTTCTTAAATCACTTACTATTACACAATTGTCCTAATTTAATTTTATCTAAAATTAAACTTCTTACTAATCCCATTAACAATTTAACATCATTAATTTAAATTTATATCGGAATAATGTGCATCAACTGATTCAGAACTCGTATCATAAGAAATATCCTTTTTTTTAATGTTAAATAATAAGTAACAAACAACAAATGACTATAATTAATCATAAGATTAATATTTTAATTAATTCATTGAAAAAATAATGTGGTTTTATGCACTACAAAAAATTCTCCGAAAAAAAAAAGAAGAAAAACGAATGTCATTGATTTAAACTTCGTCGCCTGCCGGATTTTATCGCCATATGCACCAAGCAATGAACAAGCCAACGAAATCCTTCGGTTGCTTTTTTGGTAGTAATTTTTGTAATGACGTGGGTTTAGTGTTTTCTAGTTTGGCCTAACTTGCTAAATCTAATTCATATTGTTTTCGGTCTTTTAATCTATTTGATTATTATGGGGATGATGTCTCAACTTTGATTATAGATTTTGGTTTTTTTCGGCTGCTGCCGCATCTCTATCTTTGTAGTAAACAAAAAAACAGTGGCTGAATATGTAGCAGCAATTCAAGCAATATTAATTCTGAATTTAATATTGAAGAAATAGGGCAAGGCGGCCAATATACCTGCAAGCATTTTCACTTCATATATTACGTTTATTTTATTTCACATTTCAATTAATTCATTTTTTTCGTTTAAATTTATGATTTCAAAGTTATAAGTTATATTTTTTTTTTCTCTAGTTGATGTGGGACATTATAAATAATATTTCAATATTGGGAAGAAATTACGTAATTTGTGTGTGTGTATATATATTAGTAGTAAATAAAAGCATGATTTAACATTTCGATTTTAATTAATAAATAAATAAGAGAAGATATGCCGATGGATATTTGAATTTTCAAACTTTAAATGAGAAAAAAAAAAATGAAGAAAAGAAACGACCACATGTCAATTTTTAATAATTTAGTAAAGAAATGGATTTTGGACCAACTGACGTCCCACATCGACCGTGTCCATGATTGAAAGTTTTTCCTCGTGACCATATGAGTATAATAAGACTTTGAATGAATTGATCACTATATATTCTCTCAAAATTTAAATTACTATAACACGTTTAGGTTGAATAATATGAAATGCTATTCAAAATTGAAGATTACTTTACATGGAGTACATATTAATAGTGGTGATCCAGAATAAAGAGTAGAACACTAGATAGCACATTATAACTATTGGAACTTTGTGAAAAAGATGACTGAAAAAAAAAAAAAAACATGAATATCTTCGCATTAAACTTTACCGTCTGATGGATTTCATTGCCCTATTTGTCAATTTGTGTGCCGGACTAACGAATAAGGTGACAAAATCCTTTTATCGTCCCCTACAAAATTTTTGTAGTGTTATACTAGGCGTTGCCCTCTATGGGCTGCATGATGGTGATCGGTTGGTTGTAAATTCACGACGGGAAAGCAAGTACGGCCAGGGGATTGGGTCGGTTAGGAGCAAATGTTGAGCAGATAGGGTTAAGGTAATTAAAATATGGATATTAGTGTTCGAGAATTGGGATGGATTGTTTCAATTTTACATGTAATTTCTTCATTTTCTTTTTTGGAGGAGCCGTTTCTTCATTTATTTTATTTAATAGATTTGGTATTTGTTAATGAATTAATAAAAATACAGTAATTTTGAATTAAAAGTTCTTGTAGGTAGGATAACTTTATACTAGGTGTTAATACCCATATTTTGAGATAATGTGTTCCAACCTAATGATGAACACTAGATAGGCTCCCTTCCTCATATCTTATCCGCGCGGTATTATTGGTATGGGATTTCCTGTGATCGGATAAGGTCGTCTCTGCATGGCAAGAAGAATCTCCCAACGGTCATCTGGTATTTCTCAAGATGGGCGGTCTATACAAGGCATTCATATCCTACCATCTATGGGAAGGCGTCGGCTATGGAAGGAGGAAGATTTCTTGGATCGAATTATCTCCTTCCATTGCAAGAGGATTTCGAATGTCCCTTTAAGAAGGACTGATTACAATGGACGAATATACCTCTTGGCCATTATCCTTCTTATGCTCTAAAACGTGTGAGAAATCCTTGAACAATCTCTTCACCTCATCCGCAAGATTCATCACTTGTGAAAGGGATTGCCACTTGAGTGATTGTTTCTATTGTAATACACATTGAACCCTTGATTGATTTTCGACACGATTCAATCAAGGGAAGCACTCAAGTTTGTGTCACTACGATACTACCCTTCATTGCTACATCAAAGGGAGGATCTTTTACAGGTTCACTCGAGGGAAACTTGGAGAAGGAGTCTTCAAGGGGTCGAAGCAGAATCGGAGCATTCTCACCAGAAAAGGGAGTTTCTGGTACCATCGATCATCCACTTGGGTGTTGGAGTAAAAGGTTACTGGTTCACTATTGTTTGTGTTGTAACGTGGTGTTCGAACACATAGTGGAACACTCCTGGATTGGTATCCCCCAGACGTAGGCCTTGGGCCGAACTGGGTCAACAACTCTCTGTTTGTTCTTGTTTCTTTACTGCACTTATTTACCTTTGAGTACTAACCTACTAACAAGTCTTTTAAGTGTGTGATTGAACAAACAGTTGTGGTTAAAGTTTCTAATCTTGACGTATAAGGGACCAACAAGTGGTATCAGAGCACACACACCTTCGGGTGAGATCCAAAAGTCAAGATGAGTCGAGAAGGAGGAAACATTTCCAGGCCACCTTTGCTAGACGGGACGAATTTCTCTTATTGGAAAACGAGGATGAGGGCTTTCCTTATGGCCATTGATGAAGGTGTTTGGGATGCTGTTGAAACCAAGTTCGAACGCCCCACTGTAGAGGACGATGAAGGTGTCAAAACACCCAAACCCAAGGACAAATGGACTGCGGAAGAAAAGACCCTATCCTCTATGAACTCCAAGGCTCTTAATGCTATTTTCAATGGAGTCACTGAAGACCAATACAAGCTTATCTCCGCGTGTGACACGGCGTATGACGCATGGGAAGTACTGGTAAACTCCCATGAAGGTATGGCCTCTGTTAGATCTTCCAAATTAATCTCAATTGAATCTCAATTTCATAAACTGGTTATGGATGAGAATGAGAGTATTGTTAGCTATGTTGGTAGAATTCGTGACTTGACCAACCAGGCACATCAACTTGGGAAAACCTATTCCCAACAAGAGTTGGTGAGAAAGATTGTAGGAACCATTCCCGACAGGTTTAACTCCAAGATTGCTGCCCTTGAACTCTACAAGGATTACTCCACTATGCAAGTGGATGAACTAATGGGGATACTCCAGTCTTGGGAAATGGATCATTGCAAGGAGGTTGGTGGCAAAAGGATAGCCTTCAAGGCCGAATCAAAGGTGGTGACTGACAAGGAAGCCGAGATTGATAGTGATCACAGTGATGATGACGAGATCTCCCTTCTCACAAAGAGATTGGCCAGACTTCTCAAAAATAAGAAAGGGAAGGAAGGTTTTTCTAGTGGGAAGGGCGATGGATCAAACTCCAGAAGAGATTCCAAAAGGAGATCCAAACCCTATGGCAAGGATCAACCGTCCGAAGAAAGGCCCAAGGGACCAGAATGCTACGAATGCAGAGGTTTTGGTCACATTAGGGCCGACTGTGGAAATCTAAAGAAGAAGGATAAGAAGACCTACCACATCACCTTTAGTGATCATGATGAGGAACCTGAATGCAGTGAGGGAGAATCTGAGCATGGGATTGCTCTCATAGCTCCAGGATCGTGGGATTCAGACTCATGTTCGGACACTGAGTCACAACACGGTACTGTTTCTAACCCTATGAATAATGACTTCACTAATCATGATTGTGCTTCTCTTAGCAGCAAAGAAGCAGACAAAATAGAGCGTCTCACAGACCTCTATAATGAAGTTTTTGAGAAATTAGAAACTTCCATGACCGAGATAGAAGGTTTGCAAAAGACCAATCAGGACCTTAGAGATGAGGTCGAAAGGCTCCTGGACGAGAACAAAACCTTACTAGCTAAGGCTGAAGCAGTGTCCATCCACGTAACTGAACTTGAGGCTGGAATTCTTTTTGAAAAAGAGGAAAAGGAGAAGATATCTACCAAGCATGATTTAGTTACAGTGGAAATCACTGAACTCCGGGAGAAACTCAGCAAATCTGAAAAAATTCTGTCGGACATGAATAAAGGGAAGGCCAAACTCGATGACGCTCTAGCAGCTGGAAAATCTCATGGGAACAGGCGAGGTCTTGGGTATAACAACTTCAGTACTGCCTCTACATCCAAAGGGAATATCAAGTTCGTTGCAGGAGGACAACTGAGTGACCGAGCACCTTGTCAGAACACGAAGACTGTTCACAAAGGTCCTAAAGGGTATAACAAAAGGAGGAATTCATTCAGAGGACCTCTCAGAGGACCTCTCATATGCGACTATTGCAAGTTCAGAGGGCACAAGACCGAACACTGTCGAAAGATCATCAAGGATCTTCTTGAAGGAAAACCGGTGAGATGGCCTAATGAAGAACTCAAGAAGAGGATCTCCATAAGGCGTGAATGGGTCACCAAAATCTCTGCAAGATGCAATGTGGCTTTCCTATCTTCCAGACAAAAGGGCAAGAATGCAACTTGGTACTTTGACAGTGGCTGTTCGAGGCACATGACAGGAGACAAAGACGTCCTCAAACCATTCAAAGATATTGATGGTGGATCCGTGGTCTTTGGAAACGGCAAAAAGGGTCACCTCTCTGGACAAGGAACTCTCCATGGAGATGGTCTGCCTAAGCTCAACAATGTCTACTATGTGGAGGGATTGCATGCTAACCTCATTAGCATAAGTCAGTTATGCGATGATGACTTGACTGTATCCTTTAACAAAAAATATTGTGAAGTTCTCGACTCTAACAATGTATGCGTCATGAGGGGACTGAGATCTCGGAATGACTGCTATTTACTTGTACAAACTTGTAATTTTGTGAAAGATGCAGGAAGCTCCCGAAACCTACTCTGGCATGAAAAGTTAGGTCATCTGAACTTCAGAGATCTGATCAAGTTGAGCAGGACAGGAGCTGTTCGTGGACTTCCAGACCTAAAGAAACATGACTCTGACTTTTGTGAAGATTGTGCCAAGAACAAGCAAACTCGGGTGTCCCATCCCGTGACTGTACACAATGCCACAACACACTGTCTGGAACTCCTACACATGGACCTCATTGGGCCAACTGAAATCTCTAGTTTGGGAGGTAAAAGGTACATTTTCGTTTGTGTAGATGATTTTTCCAGATATACGTGGGTTGATTTTCTCAGGGAAAAGAGCGAAGCGTTCAAAGCCTTTATGAAATTGTGCAATCAAATTATGAACGAAAAGGATTGCAAAGTGAAGAGAATTCGTAGTGATCATGGGAAGGAATTTGAGAATCAAGCCTTCGAGGATTACTGTTCCAGCATTGGGATCAAACACGAGTTTTCAGCACCAAAGACTCCTCAGCAGAATGGAGTAGTGGAGAGGAAGAACCGCACCTTGCAAGAAATGGCACGTGTCATGATGAACTCCAAGAAGGTTCCTGAGTTTCTTTGGGCAGAAGCAATCAACACGGCGTGCTATATGATAAATCGAGTGTATATCAGGCCTAAAACACTCATGACTCCATATGAATTATGGAAGGGTAAAAAGACTTCAATATCATATTTTCACATCTTTGGTTGCAAGTGTTTTGTGCTTAATGACAGGGAACACACCGGGAAGTTCAAAGAGAAAAGTGACGAGGGGATCTTTGTTGGATACTCAACATCTAGCAAAGCTTTTCGAGTATACAACTCCAGAACCAGGAAGGTAATCGAATCCACAAATGTCATTGTGGAAGACGCGCCCAACAGAGGAACACCAGTCGAATCCCAAGAGGAGGATGCAGAGAAAGACACCCAAAGCACTGAACAAACTCGATCTTCGTCTGGAGACAAGCAGGAAGCCACCACGGAGAGTGATGAGGTCCAACCCAGTATTCAAACACCAGTTGGAACACCGTCATAGTCAGAGGTTGCTGCTCCCCAAGTCAGAATCCATCGTAATCACAATCCAGATGATGTCATTGGGGACGTTCTTGAAGATCGGAGAACTCGTGTAAAGAAGAAGATCGACTATAGAGAGTTTGCAGGATTACATTGCTTCACCTCAAGGATTGAACCCTCAAGGGTTGAAGAAGCTTTGCAAGACGAGAATTGGATCAATGCCATGCAGGAAGAGCTCGCTCAGTTCAAGAGGAATGAAGTATGGACCTTGGTCGAGCGTCCACATAACATCAACGTCATTGGAACGAAGTGGGTGTTCAAGAACAAAAGTGACGAGAATGGTAATGTGATTCGAAACAAAGCCAGGCTCGTAGCTCAAGGATACACCCAAGTGGAAGGAATAGACTACAGCGAGACCTTTGCACCCGTAGCAAGACTCGAAGCTGTGAGACTACTCCTTGCCATTGCATGTTCGATGGGCTTCAAACTCTATCAGATGGACGTGAAGAGCGCCTTCTTAAATGGTTGGTTGAAAGAAGAAGTGTATGTGGAGCAACCCAAGGGCTTCGAAGACGCAGACTTCCCAGACCATGTCTTTCGGCTAAACAAAGCTCTCTACGGGCTTAAGCAAGCTCCTAGAGCATGGTATGAGAGGCTTTCCAAATATCTATTGGAAAATGGATATAGAAGAGGAAGCACAGACAAGACCATGTTCATCAAGGAAGACTCCAAAGGGATCATTGTGGCTCAAGTCTATGTGGATGACATCGTGTTCGGATCAACCTCCCATGTGCTCAAGGACAAGTTCATCGAGACTATGGGTAAGGAATTTGAGATGAGTATGGTAGGTGAATTGACATTCTTTCTTGGTATGCAGGTTACTCAAAGGAAGGAAGGTACCTTTCTGAATCAATCCAAGTATGCCAAAAGCATTGTCAAGAAATTTGGGCTAGAGTCCAGTAAGCCTGTCCGAACACCGATTGGAACATCTGATAAGCTTCACAAGGATCCCACAGGGAAGAGTGTCGATCAAAAGATGTATCGAGGAATCATTGGGAGTCTCCTCTACCTTGCAGCTAGCAGACCTGACATCAGCTACGCTGTAGGAGTCTGTGCTAGGTACCAAGCAGATCCAAAGGAGTCTCATCTAAAGGCAGCAAAGAGAGTGATTCGATACATTGCTGGAACACCTGATTTGGGCATATGGTACTCCAAAGAATCCAACTTACAGTTGATTGGATACACTGATGCAGACTGGGCTGGCAATGTAGACGATAGAAAAAGCACCACAGGAGGGTGTTTTTATGTTGGAACCAACTTGGTGAGCTGGTATAGTAAGAAACAGAATTCTATATCTCTCTCCACAGCAGAAGCGGAGTATATTGCAGCAGGGAGCTGTTGTGCTCAGCTCTTATGGATGAGACAAATGATTAGTGACTATGGGATTGATCAAGATAAGCTGGTGGTTCTCTGCGACAACATGAGTGCGATAAGTATCTCTAGAAATCCAGTGCAACACAGTCGAACCAAGCACATTGATGTTAGACATCACTTTATCCGAGAACTCGTGGAAGATGAAGTAGTGTCCCTGGAGTATGTTGGAACACAAGAACAGAACGCGGACATCTTCACCAAGGCTCTTGATGGAGATCGATTTGAAAAGCTAAGGCAGGAACTTGGTCTATGCACCATAGTCTAAGTTCCTAGATGGAACTCGGGGATCTCATGCGACATCACTAACAACGGCTAAGTTTTTCTTATATATATTTCAATAGCCATATTTTTAAGAGATCCCATACTTATTTGAATTTCTTTATTGCAGGAAATTCTATCTTTATTCCTTGACAACCGAGTGTCCAATTTTCTCAAGAAAGGAAGTTATTTCTTATTTTGGTAACCGGCTACCTAAGAGGAATCCTATATTGATCACATGCCTCCACTAATAAGGGAAGTTACCTTTTTTAAGTATATTCCTGCTCGAATATTTCCCTCACTTTCTCTCTGTCCCGTCCCATTCTCAAGCATTCAAAAGATTTGTCTTCTCCCGCTTCGCTCAATCTCTCTCGCAGGAACGATGGTGACCACAAGGAATAGGAGTTCCAACACTGAGAACTCACCTCTCCCTGCTCGTGGAGGTCCTCGCACCAGAGGAGGAAACCAAGGAGGAAGTCGCGGTGGAAATCGAGGCGGACAGAGTCGAGGAAGGGGTGGACGAGGATGTGGCCGGAATCCGCCTGATATTGCTGACCCTCATAATGCTCCGACCACCTCTGACACCTCAGGAGTGCCTATCTCCGACCCTCTCGACATCCGCGTTGAAATGGCGCACGCGATCGAGGAAACCGTCCCGAGTGGTGCCCTAGCTTCAACACAACTGCCAATCACTCAATCGGAGGTTGAAACTGCTCTCTCACATGGGGAAACTGCTCCTAGCACGTCGCCCACATCTCTTGCACCTGTGCCTACCGTCCAAGTGCCCTTATCAACCCTAGCGGATGCGGCATTGCAACCTCAGAACCCTCCTAAAGGGAAAGGTAAAATGGCTTCTCAGAAAAACTTGGTTTCTGACAATGTTGATGCAGGGAGTTCGATTCCTATATCTGGGCACCAAGATGGCACTCAACCTGGCCCTCAATCCGTAACCCCTGCTCCTGGCGCTGGCGTGCAAACTCTCTCAAGTGCCCCTGGTGAAACAGCCAATATGCCAGGTCATGTTCCAAAGGTTGCTATCAAGAATGCCGGTGGTGGGTCACCAGGGAGTTCAGATGACGCCTCTGAACACACTTCAGAGTCCACCGAGTTGTCTGATGAGTCAGACAAGAACGTGGAGATCAATCCAGGTGATGAAGAATCCAGTGGTGACTCGGGAGATGAGGAGACACCTCATGGCAACCGCACCACCATCTCTGCTGAAGAGTTTCTTAGGCGTGAGGGACTCACTGAGGATGAGTTGAGAAGTGATGATGAAGAGCAAGTTGTTGCTCACACTGAGGCTGGACGTGAGGGGGAGCAATCTTCTTCATCGGATGGTGTCCCTCTCAGGGCCCTTGCTCGCAAGAAAGCTGCTGACAAGAGGACTAAAAGGAAAGCAGATGAGACCCCTTCCACCTCTCAACCTCAGAAAAAGAAGAAAGCTCCCACTGTTAATGTCGAAGAGGATGTTGCTCAGGATGAAGATGTTGATGAAATCCCTGAGGTTGTGGATACCAATCTGGCTTATAGCTCCAAGTTTTACTCTCTGCAATCTCAGACTTTCTTTGAGACCGTCTTGCGTGAGAGGAAATTGAAACCTGAGGTTGCTTTCAAAGGTGCCAAGTGTGATGAGATTGGCTGGACAGAATATCTTGAGAAAAGGCATCTCCTTCGTTGGGCATCCGATCTTCCAGGGAGCAAGCAATCAGTTGTGAAGATGTTTTATGCAAACCTTAGAAAGTCAGTCATCGTCCCTGGAAGCAGCTGGTTTGGGCGAGTGTATGTCAAGAAGCAGCTTGTGCCTCTCACTGCTAAGGATATCTGTGACTTCCTTGGTGTTCCACAGTGTGACTTTGACACTGTATTCAGACCAGGCACTCAGTTCAACAATGTCCAGATTGCCAAACTGTTGACTAAGGACAAGGAGAAGAATATCAAAGGCAGAGGCTTGAGATCAGGAAATCTGACCCAGAGGTTCTTTCTGCTCTACAAGTTTATATCTTCCAATGTGATGCCCACTGCCAACCACTCAGTAGTCTCGAAGGAAATGTGTCAACTACTGTTTGCCATTGATGAGAACAAGAAGGAAATCAACTATGGAAAGCTTGTCCTCAATCAAATGGTTGATCTGGCTGAGAACCTAAAGAAGGACAGCTCATCTCTCATACCTTTTCCAGCATTGATCTATGGCTATCTGGAATCTGTTGGTATTGATGGACATCCCAAGGAATTGGTGGATACTACCAAAGTGTTCAAGTTCACGGCAAAGTTGCAGAACAAGGTTCAAGACATTCCAGGCCCAGATGGACCTCCTATTCCTCAGACAGCCCTTGATCAACTCAAAGACATGATTGTAGAGCGCCAAGATGCTATCAGGAGGAAGAGAGAAGAGCTGGATGAAGAAGAACGCGCCCTTGCTGAGATGGCAAAGCTTCTCCCTGAGGTCTGGGACTCGGATCCTGAGGATGAAGTGACCGAGGCTGCTGCAGACTTTTATGCCACCACTGATGAGGATGACTCCTCTCCGGAGTAATTGGTCCTTTTTGCCATATTGAGATCCAGAGGGGGAGAAGGAGTGCGTGATCAAAGATGCCTGCCTCTGGTAAGTGTTTTTGTTTTAAGTTCGTTTGTTATGATGGAACTCTATTATTGAACTCCTAGTATTGTTTGTCTCTGTTGGACTGGTTTAGTTGTGACTGCTTTATTGGTTTTGATGTACATGCTCCTTTGGACTAGTTTTTCTAATTGTACGGAGCATTAGATAGGATGACTGGTTATTTCGCTATGTATTGGTGGTTGGGATTCTGTGTTTTGTTTTGCTTGTACTAATTCATCATTGGGAGATCTTTGATCTTTTCTGGCTCACATTATGTCAAAAAGGGGGAGATTGTTAATACCCATATTTTGAGATAATGTGTTCCAACCCAATGATGAACACTAGATAGGCTCCCTTCCTCATATCTTATCCGCGCGGTATTATTGGTATGGGATTTCCTGTGATCGGATAAGGTCGTCTCTGCATGGCAAGAAGAATCTCCCAACGGTCATCTGGTCTTTCTCAAGATGGGCGGTCTATACAAGGCATTCATATCCTACCATCTATGGGAAGGCGTCGGCTATGGAAGGAGGAAGATTTCTTGGATCGAATTATCTCCTTCCATTGCAAGAGGATTTCGAATGTCCCTTTAAGAAGGACTGATTACAATGGACGAATATACCTCTTGGCCATTATCCTTCTTATGCTCTAAAACGTGTGAGAAATCCTTGAACAATCTCTTCACCTCATCCGCAAGATTCATCACTTGTGAAAGGGATTGCCACTTGAGTGATTGTTTCTATTGTCATACACATTGAACCCTTGATTGATTTTCGACACGATTCAATCAAGGGAAGCACTCAAGTTTGTGTCACTACGATACTACCCTTCATTGCTACATCAAAGGGAGGATCTTTTACAGGTTCACTCGAGGGAAACTTGGAGAAGGAGTCTTCAAGGGGTCGAAGCAGAATCGGAGCATTCTCACCAGAAAAGGGAGTTTCTGGTACCATCGATCATCCACTTGGGTGTTGGAGTAAAAGGTTACTGGTTCACTATTGTTTGTGTTGTAACGTGGTGTTCGAACACATAGTGGAACACTCCTGGATTGGTATCCCCCAGACGTAGGCCTTGGGCCGAACTGGGTCAACAACTCTCTGTTTGTTCTTGTTTCTTTACTGCACTTATTTACCTTTGAGTACTAACCTACTAACAAGTCTTTTAAGTGTGTGATTGAACAAACAGTTGTGGTTAAAGTTTCTAATCTTGACGTATAAGGGACCAACACTAGGAACAAGAGCATTATACAATTTATCTTAAGTATCATATTGAAATTGTGAATTTAAAAAAAAAGGAAAAAAAAAAGAAGAAGAAGAAGAAAAGAAAAGAAACTAGTGTACTAATTAGTATTATTGAATTTTGAAGTTAAGACACAAAAATATTTATTTGGAATTTTGTAAATAATAATAATAGTTAAATTGTTTTAATAATGTTCAAAAGGTATATATATTATCTTATTTTTTTTTTTTTTTTTTTTGGTGACACAGCCTGAAAAGGCGAGCAAAAATAGGAAAACAAGAAAAAAAATAAAAGGAGTACAAATCAAAACTTAATCCTTAAGGCCGCTGGAATACAACCCCCGCGGCATCATTCTCCAACGGCACCAAAGCTTCGTCCGGCGGAAATGCCCATGTAGTGTAGAACTCTTCGAGCCTAGCTGCCTTGCGAGCCAACGCATCCGCTACTTGATTTCCTTCCCGATAAACATGTATTAGATCACACCCTGGCATACTCGCGACCAAACCACGAATCTGAGAAACAATCGGCCACCATTTATGTTGAACACAAACCTTATTCTTAATTAACCGAACAACTTCCAATGAATCCGTATAACACCTATGAAGAGTGAGTCCCTGTTGCGCAGCCAATTCCAACCCGACTTTCAACGCCAAGAGCTCCACCTCCATGATGTCTCGCCCATGCAGCTGTCCACCGCAACCCATCTTCCAACTTCCATCACATGCCCGAATCACCACACCATAACCCGACAGCCCTTCCTCCTGCAACACACAGCCGTCGGCATGGAGCAGCCATCCTGCATCTCCCTCTTTCTTCCAGCAGACGGAGACCAGCGGACGGCTAATCTGAGTTTGCTGCCGCCCAGCCTCCAACGCCTGACGAAGGAATTGAGCTCTGTAGAGGACTTGCTCGGTAGTGGCAGTACTACCCCTAAACACCCTCGAGTTCCTGTCAGTCCAGACCGTCCACAATAATGCAAGAAATGCCATGCCGAAACTCCGATGCATCCAATCAAACCAATGTCGGGCATCCTCATCGCTCACGTCCTCAACCTGCCCGACATGACCAAAGCCACCCCGACGCCACACATCCGCCACCCAGCTGCAAGAGAATAAAGCATGACGCCAATCCTCTATATGCACACCACAAATCATACATAATGGCGAAGTCGCCAGGCCCCGTTGGAAACGCAATGCGTTGCATGGTAACACACCATGACCGAGCATCCATAATAAAAACCCCAATTTCTCCGGGATAGGTTGCTTCCACATCCAAGACCAACCTCCCTCTTGCACTGAATTACCCCGCAGCCACTGATAACCGGAGCGCACAGTATACACCCCCCTCAAATCCCCATTCCAATGCAATATATCTTGGAACTGGTTCACCAAAATGGGAGCCGGGGATGCTTGAATATTTAATTTCACCGCTTCCGGTAACCACGAATAAAGCCCTGCCATATCCCACTTTCCATCCTTGATAATGTCCTTAATCCGAAGGTGCACATCACAAGTATGAACGAAAGGTACCTGATTAGCCAAAGGCTCCCCACTCCACCATGGTGCATACCACAAAGAGCTCTCTCCATTACCAAGTCGAAGACCATAGCCCTTACGAAGCAATTCCCCCACTTTACACAGCATTTTCCATACTTTGGTCCCTCGATAATGGTTCTGTGGAAACCCCCCTCCCTGGGCGCCATATTTGTCACGAAGAGCACGGACCCATAATTTCTCATGACAGAACAGGAAGTCCCAAACAAGCCGACCAAGCAAGGCAATGTTCATCTTCCTTGTATTCCTTAGTCCAAGACCTCCAACCCTTCTAGGTGCAGTGAGTTTATCCCACCTAACCAGATTCAGGCCGCGACCCTCACCACCTTTCCAAATCCAACGCCGAAGGATTTTGTCAATTCGGTCGCATACTCCCATCGGGAGCCGATGGACTTGCATGGTGTATACCGGAAGCGAGGCCAGGACCGCCCTCGCTTTTGTCACTCGGCCCGCTTTATTTAGCAAGAATCCCGACCATGAGCTCAGTTTATCTTCAAGTCGTTTGATCAATTCATCGAAGTGGGCTATCTTCATTCGACCGTGAATGATAGGAAAACCCAAGTACTTCCCTAGTTCTTGCGCCACTTGAATTCCCAAGTATGTTTCAAACCAAGCCTTTTCTACAGGTGTTGCATTAGTTGAGCAAATGGCAACGGACTTTGCTGCATTCATCTTCAAGCCCGACCGACTTCCAAAACGAGCCAGTACATCCGCCATACATCGAACACTGTCCTCCACAATCTCCGAACAAAATAATAAATCATCCGCAAACATTAAATGGGAGATACCAATACCATCGGGTCGGAGATACAGAGGTCGCCAACGCCCGCCATGCACCTCACTCAAGATGGTGCGCGATAGTTTGTCCATAACAATAACAAAGAGGTAGAGAGAGAGTGGGTCTCCCTGTCTCAATCCCCGCCCTACTTTGATATTACCAATAGGGGAGCCGTTCCACAGAATCGAAAAACTCGACGTTTGAACACAAGCCATAATTAATTGGCGACACCCAATTGGAAGATCCAGTTCCTGTAAGCATCTGTTTAAGAAATCCCATCTCACAGTATCGTAGGCCTTTGCTAAGTCAATTTTCAATATCGCAGCCCGACAGCATGATCTCGGTTGCTCTAAGGAAGATACCAATTCCTGCAGCAGTACGCCATTATCCGAAGTACCTCTGCCCGGCAAAAAAGCTGACTGATAGGGACTGATACTCTCACAGAGAATGGGTCTTAGCCGTTGAACCAAGATTTTAGTGATAATTTTAAACGTCACGTTGCACAGCATTAAAGGTCGAAACTCCCGGATAGTTCTTGGCATAGAAACCTTAGGGAGGAGTCACATGTAAGCATGAGCCAACCCCTCAGGCAACTGACAAGACTCCACCGCTTTCACCACCATCCCTACCACTGGCGACTTCATAGTATCCCAGTAATCTTTATAAAATGCCGCGGGAAACCCGTCCGGACCTGGAGCCACAAAGGATCGCATAGAAGATAAAGCAGCTTCAATCTCATGCTCATCTACACTAGCTTCCAGCCCCACTTTATGATGTTCAGGGAGATGTTCCAAAATTGGCAGCTCGGCACCCACAGGCGACTCCGGGTGGCCAGCAAACATAGTAGAGAAATATTCAATGGCATGATTTTGCAACACCTCTTGCTTCAGTTCCCATTCATCACCAATTTGCAGGCCATATATCTTGCCTCGTCGACGGTGTACTTGTGTTTTTGCATGAAAGTATCGCGTGTTGCGATCTCCTAATTTGATCCACCGATCTCTCGATTTTTGATACCAGAGCAATTCTTCTTGTGCCAACAGATTCTCCAGTTCCAACTTTAATTCACCCTCCAGTCTACGCATCCATGCTGAATCAACCAGGACTAGGCGTTTCTGGAGTCCCAAAATTCTATTCTTCAATTTTCTCTTGCGATCCCTTATGCTACCAAACACTTGTTGATTAAATTCCAAGGATTTACTTCTAACCGTATCCATCAAAGATTGAAGATCATGTTCTCCACCAGCCTGACAACTCGTGACAACCTCTTTGTAGTCCTGGTGGAGACTCCATGCGGCCTCCCAACGAAAGGGTTTTACCCTCGGTGTAGCCCCTCCATCACCACAAACTAATTTAAGCGGGCAGTGGTCGGATCCCATTCGAGGAAGGTGAATAACCCGACCTTCACCAAATGAATTGATCCAATCCAAGTTTGCAAGGCCTCTGTCTAACCGCTTGCTTACTCGTCTGCCCCCCCCGGCCATCCGCGACCAAGTGACCGAAGGTCCAACTGTTGGCACTCCAATAAGCTGACATGTATCAAGAACGTCCCGCATCTCCGCCGCTCTATCCGCGAGAAATGCCCCTCCCTGCACCTCATCCTCTCCCATTATCTCATTCTAATCCCCTAGAATAATCCAAGGGCCACTCAACGTCCCAGCCAAACTTATCAATTCCGTCCAGTTAACTCGTCGGCGTTGATAGTTCGGTGATGCGTAAATAGCTGTAATCAACCAACTAGTCACACCCTTATTAAGCTCCAAGGTGATCATCCGACCGTGGTTGCTTCTGACCCCAATATTGCAATCAATAGACATGGACTGTAGCACCCAAATACCACCCCCCATACCTTGAGCTTCTTGGACAGCCGCCGGACTATATCCCCACCTAGCAAAGAAACTGCGTAATCTAGAGAAGGGACCTCGCGGCTCCAAAATACATAAAATATCAGGTTTGTGATCCCTGATTAACTCCCCTATCCATCGCTGAGCAGTTCGGCTCATACTCCCACAAACATTCCAAACAATTACCGAGAAATCCTTAAAATCCATATAATAATAGAGATAAAATAAAAGTCACCTGGCTCCCTATTGCATACGGACATCCTCCCCCTCTTCCCAATCAGATGCCCCGTTTTCATTAGCCTCATCCACATCCCCCGCTGGCTCATGTGCCTGATCTCGCAACAGCAAGAAACGATTACCACAAGATGCATCCATCCTGGCTGCTGTCGAGGCCTCCTCTCTACTGTTGTTCACATCCAATTTGATTCCCCTAGGCAAGTCCAAGCGGAGCCGCTTGGAGTTATGTTGTACAGACTTGAACCGGTCCTCAACCCTACAAATCGGAACCAATGCTTTCTCCGGTGCTTCGTTTATAGCCTGCCTCATTGCATGGGCACAAGCTGGTGCAGGCACCAACTCCAACCCCTTACCTCGACTAGCGTCAGTATGTGTACTAGCTTGTGTAGTGCCCACCGTCAACTCCTTACCCCGACTAGACTCTCCCTGCTTATCAACTCCATCAGTAGAGGGGTGTCGCGGCACCCCATGCACCTCATCACCCCCGCTCTTGACATTAGTCGTACCATTAGTTGCCGGTTCCGTTGGCTCAACGTTGTGGACCGGCTCCTCCCCTCCCAAAGCCTGGGGATCTCTTTCCAGCGCCTGGTCCCCCAAACCCGCAACCCTTCTTGCTCTACGATTGTTTTTATTCCGTCGACGGACCACCATCCACTCACCATAAGCTGGCTCTTTATGAGAATGATGCCCATCCCCACCGCCTTCCACGCCAAGACCTGCCTCCGCCATCCTGTGATCACCACCGGAACCAAGCACCCCCACCTCACCATTACCATGTTGATCAATTCCCCCCTCCTGTGCAGGATCGGTCTCTGCTGCCCTACATGCTTCTTTACAGTCCCTGTCATTGTGCCCATAGTGCCCACATCTAGTGCATATTAGATGAAGGCCTTCATAAGAAATCATAACCCACTTTCCATTAACCATCATCCTTCCTACCACCGGTTTTGTCAAATCAAGGGCAATACAAACCCTTGCGAACCGACCCCTGGAAGTAATGCGTGTGCAATTATCAATTTTGAAAACCTCTCCTAGTCCCGACGCCACCGCCCATAGTATGTCCTCTCTAAAACGATGCATAGGTAACCCGTTCAAGCGAGCCCAAACCAGTGTTTTATTAACCTGTGTAGATACAGGATCAAAGTCTCTAGTCCATGGCATGACTGCCAAATAATGATCGAAGATCATCCACGGCCCTCCATTAATCACCGTTTCTCTATCAGACATGAGATTGAATCTGATAATGTAACAGCCCTGGCCTACGTCAATAATATCCATATCCCCTTGCGGTTTCCAAAGTCTTCGGAGCCTATCTTTAAGCACAAGATATCCCACAGAAGATCCCAGCAATTTAATAACAAGCGTGTCCTTCCACTCCAGACCCGCTTCTTGATCGATAGACTCGGCAATAGTAAAACATGGGATACGTGAGTTGTTATCCACATAAGACATTTGAACCAGTTTCTCCGCCAAAAGGTCCCGCCTTTGACGATGGAAAGACGTCGCCTGCCCGTCCGCGTTGAGAACATCAGCAAAGGAGGGAGGCGTGCCCCCCGGAACCGCTCCCCCAGGGTCATGGGGAGTCGCCGCCGCATGCATAGAAGTCGCCGCTCCAGACATGAAACCCTAGTTTTTTAGTATAGATAAAATGTTCATATTATCTTATTTTTCATACCAAACAAAAAAGGTAAATATATATATTGTGATTAAAGGAGATTATCAGCGCAGTCAGCAGTGTTAATAAAATGGGAAGTTGTAAAAATCATCAAGAAGAAAAGTACTCCATGATCAGCTTACACTTGACATTTTTCTAAAAGGGAAATTTCCACAATTGAAGAAAAGAAATACTCAAGTATAATGACCAATATATCCTCCAAGCACAATAAAGATCATAATCCACCCAGTATCCAATAAAGGCAGCCAGTCTATTTATGGACCTCTTGCACTTTTTCAAAGAATTTTTTTTTAAAAAATAACGAGCCTTTATAATTTTAACAAACCTTCTTTTGGTTATGCAATAATAATAAACTTAAAAATTATCTATCAAAATATAAAAATAATTAAAATATACTAGTAGTTGTTATGCATATTAAGAATAAATTGATTCTTATATATGCTTCTACTAATAAATATAACTATTAATTAAAAAGAATGTTGGAGGTTAGATTCTCACTGGCCCCATATCCATCTCCTTTATTCCCTTTTGTAATTGTGTGGCATAGGCTCCCACCACCCATTTTCCAGGCCTTCAGTGGCTCATCCAAAAAAACTACTCCCTCCGTTTCTAAATAAATGTAACGTATTGACTTTTTTTACTATTCATTGTAGCACTTTGACTTCTATTTTTGTTATAGTTATACAAGAAAAAATATAATCAAGTGAGATCTTGTTGGATTCGTCTCATCATGTAGTTTTTAAATATCAAATTTTTAGAATTTTTACTTGTACCGAATTTGAATTATTAATAGTTTAAAATGTGCATTGGCATACGTGCAGAGGAGAAACGTTACATTTAAAAAGAAACGGAGGTAGTATTAATTAAATGGTAGCATTAGTTTAATGTAGTAAATAAATTACATTCGAGGACATTAATTATTATGGATGAAAACGGTACGGATAGTGTCGGATACGGATATTATCTTTTTTTTTTGTCGAATTCGGTATCGAATACGGATGGGCCGGATACGAATACGGTTTCGGATATTTCGGATTACGGATACGGTACGGATACATGACGGATATATGACGGATACGGATTCAATCGGATATAGATTATCCGATAATTTTTTATAATCTTTTTTGAAAATTTGATATTTTTTATAATTATTAATCATTTTTAATTATTAAATAATAATATATTGATATATTCGGATATCCATATCTAAAATCCGGATAATATCCTATCAATTTTCGGATACGGTCGGGTATTCTCGGATACGGTTAGATATTTTCGGATACGAATACGAATGCGGATATTAAAATACGGATTTGGATTCGGATACGAATATTGAAATATCCGGACGGAGAGTCGAAAACGGATTCGGATTCGAATATAATCGGATACGGCATCGGATCGGTCGGATATTTACCGTACCGCTTTCACCCCTATTAATTATATATACTATCATTTAGTAGTATTTTGTAAGTAAAAAAATATTTAGAGTGTTTGGCAAAATAACTATAATGAATCAGCTTATTTATGAGACAAAAAATAACTTTTTTAAAAAGATAAAATAATTTAAAAGAGTGAATAATCAGTTCTTTTGGAATCCGCTAAAAGATGTACGAACTTGTTTGGGAATTAGCTGTTAGCTGTTAACTGATTATGCGAGAAATTTGAGTAATAAATTAGTTAAAATTAGTTGGTTGGTAGTTTTGAGGCAAATTTTTTGTCTAAAATAAGCTAATTCCAAAACGCTGCTATTTGCCACGGTTTCAAAAAGAGCTGATTGAACACATATAATCAAAATATACTAGTAAGTGTTCAATCAACTCTTTTCAAAACCGAGAATAGCAGCATTTTGGATTTTAGTTTATTCTAAGCAAAAAGTTAGTCTCGAAATTATTAAACAACTAATTTTAACTAATTATTACTCACAGAATCAGTTAACAACTAACATCTAATTCCCAAACAGGGTCATTGTAATCAGTTAACAACTAATTATTTATTTATTTATGTTCTTAAACATTAATTAATAAATTAATTTAATACTATAATACTCCCTCTATCTCATTTAAAATGTCATGTTTCATTTCTGCACACAATACAATGTATTTTTTAATTGTTAATATATCAAAATATATATATAATTATACATTATGTAAAATATATACTACATTTGTTTTCTTAAAACTGCAACATTCACCATAAGCACATAATCCAGTGCATATCTTTGATGATTAATAACTTAAATTGTGTACACAAAAAAATTATAAAAAGTTGATATTCTAAGACTTTAAGATAAGACGAATCCAACAAGATCCTACTTGACTATATTTTTTCTTGTATAACTATGATAAAAATTTGAATCAAAGTTGAATAATGAACAGTAGCAAAAACTGAAACGTTTCAGTTTCACAAGAGCTGAGGAAGTATATTCTAAAACTATACAATGAGATGAATCTAACAAAACCGAATTCGGCTATGTTTTTTTCTAATATATACTTACGTACAATTATATTGAGTTAAAATTGAAAAATAAATATTGCCAAAAAATGAAACAAGACGTTTGAGGTGGGAGAGACAGAGTAAAAGAGAAGGAAGTGGCCGGTGGTCTGGTCCTACATAGAGGCGTGGGTTGGCTTTTGAGAAGAAGGTCCCAAAGTCCCAAAGCTTAGTAGTAGTAACAATCTAAAAGAAAAATGGGTCAGTTTATGTCATGCCTTTTGGGGTCATTACAATGATTCAACTCATGCCACCTTTTAAATCATAAGTATTCATCACCCAACCAAATTCATGACCACAATAATTGCAATCTCTTTCTTATAATAATTGTTATTATTATTCTCATATTCATACCATTCATGTCTAGTTTATATTACAGTATCATTTTGAAAACTGTAGTTCAACATGCATGTTCATATTTGATATACTCCATATAGTATATATATACTACATGTCAAAATGGGTACAAACATGAAACGTACATATAATAATATATACTCCATCCGTTTTTATTTATCATCACCCTTTGAATAGTAGTTACTATTCATTAAGTAACTTTGATTCAACTTTTTAACATAGTTATATAAGATAAAATATAGTCAAGTGAGATGTTATTGGATTCGTCTAATCACGTAGTTTTAGAATATGAATTATTTGTAATTTTTACTTATATATAATATGAGCTATTAATGATTGAAAATGTGCGTTGGATTGCGTGCAGTGCAGGAATGGAGAAGTTATTAAAAAACGGAGGGAGTATAATATTCATGCATACATACGGTCTACGGACATACGGTCCCAATACCATCCCGACCAAGTCATGACTCATGATGCGTCGTCGTCCTTATCATGGAATTCCAAATGGAAAGGCTAGCTAGTGATCTACTAGTAGTAGTATTTTAAAAATAATTAATAACATTCGACCTCAAGAAGACGTTGTTTTGTCAAGTCATGCACACTACGTACGCCACATGATTCTTATTTTTATACTCCTCCTATTTAATATTCTAAAGAGAATATTCATCAACACGAGAATTGAATGTTGGTGCTGCAGGTTTTTTACTTGTATACCTCGCAAAATTGCACGTTTCTTTATGTGAATATATTGGAGATCAAATCTTATTAGAATACATTTCAAATTAATCCCTTTAAAAAAAAAATCCCACCTGTTTGCTGACTTGTGTTTCCCTTGGCTGCCCTAATCATATAAACGAGGGATTGAGTTAGTTTTAATTTGAGATAGACACTCTTGTCGTTGTAGTTAAAGTAATATGCAAGCACATATGGAAAAGTCCTCATTGACTTTTTATGTTATAATCCCATTATTGGGATTTAATGTTGCCACTACATATATATATAAGAATTTGTCAATTTTTTTGTGAGGAGTTCATAATTGTACGCCTATAGTTTGAGTGCATGCGTCCCAAGACTATACATATATATATATATATACATATATATATATATATATACTTCTACTCGGATTCCTTGAGCATTGATTTATTTGTTACGGCGGCATTCATTTCCAAAATACGTGTCTGTACAGTGAGTGAACCTTCATAAGTACAGCTAACATATATTCAAAAATAAACCAACAAAAGGAAATCTGACCATTGTATAGGCACTAATGCACCCAACTCTTGTGGGAAGATCACTGGCGGTACGAAAACGATCACTGCAAATCAGAGCAACGTAGCTGCCCATGAGGTCATTACACACGACATCATTGAAAATGAGAATTAAAAGACTGGAAGGTACCACGACATAGATGCCCTGGCTCCACACATTCTCCCTACCAAAACATAACAGTAAATATACTACACAAACTAGAATAAAACACCATACTAGTACCAGGTATATACCACACATGTATTAAAGCAACACCATTAACAAGCAGTGATATATATATATATATATATATATATATATATATATATATACTTCTACTCTCTGGCATGGGAAATGTGTGGCATGGGCTCCCACCACTCATTTCCCAGGCCTTCAATGGCTTATCCAAAAAAAAATCTGGCATGGGAAATAAACTATTGAAGTAAGAAATGAGGGGATATAATTAATACACCTATAATTTCAGTGTTATTCACACATTTTTTGCATTGTTGGGTTTATCATCTACCTCAATTGCAACTTGCATATAACAATTGCCTACGCTTTATTGTTCAATTCATACACTAGAATGTGAAAAACACCACACTTTGCATTGGGGAGACGCTACACCTTTAATATTCAAAATGAACACCAACTCAAGAACATAGAATACTATTCGTTACCGAAATCATACACCATAACATTAAAACATTTTCTGATCATCCATACAGAAATGTTACATCCAATCAAAACACGTACTAGTAACTTATACAACATAGAAGCCACTCAACATCATTGTTCATCTTCACCAATCCAGAACCACTCAGGCTACCGCTCAGCTTTGGCCTTGGCATCCTGGATCAACCTAAGCGCCACTTGAGCGCGGTATAATTTAATATCGGTCGTCTTCTCCATGTCCCAGAATGTCTTCGTGTCTCGCACGTAGGCCTCCCGCCCACCACATTACGTGGACACCGCAGTCCAAAGTGGCACTCCCCTGCTGTCTGCACATCTTCCGCAATACCAAGTCAGGGTCGAATTCGATGTTGAGCATCCTATACATGTACCATCTGATGAATTTTGCCTGAATAGATTAAAGTACCACAATGTTAGGATAGTAATACTGAACAACGCTAATCATACTACACCAACAAAACAAGAACACCAGACCCTAAGCCTTGTAGTACCATTTAGCTTTAGCATCGACACCATTACGATTGTAAAACAGTGATGAAATTGTACATAAGAAAACAACAGGCTTTTCAGATTGATACTTACCACCCTCGCTTGTGGCATCATGTATTTTGCTGACCACATGGAGTTATGGATTACAATCTCCCGCTTTTTCATGTCAAGAACGATCAGGAACCAGTGGAAGTCGTGCGTGACAGACATCAATACATAATCGAGTCCCTCTGTGACAGCCGTTGTGAGTCTTGCGAATTCTACCTTCCCCGGTCGCCACAACTTCTCAAGCACTTCCTCATACTCGGATTCCTTGAGCATTGATTTATTTGTTACGGCGGCATTCATTTCCAAAATACGTGTCTGTACAGTGAGTGAACCTTCATAAGTACAACTAACATATATTCAAAAATAAACCAACAAAAGGAAATCTGACCATTGTATTAGGCACTAATGCACCCAACTCTTGTGGGAAGATCACCGGCGGTACGAAAACGATCACTGCAAATCAGAGCAACGTAGCTACCCATGAGGTCATTACACACGACATCATCGAAAATGAGCATTAAAAGACTGGAAGGTACCACGACATAGATGCCCTGGCTCCACACATTCTCTCTACCAAAACATAACAGTAAATATACTACACAAACTAGAATAAAACACCGACAAATAAAAGTGCAAATACCTCCCTTCCAGCGAGTCAATGAACCCGTCGAGAATCGCTCTATCTTCCGCCGAAAGACTAGCCCTGCCGGCATAGTCCCTCCTGTAGATTTTGATATCTCACACACACGACACTTTACACTTTTGTATCTAAAAGGATAACCAAAAGCGGAGAGTTGTATAGCTAAAGCTTGCTTTGTATTTCTTGCTTTGCTTCGCTCTGAGTTTTACAACAATGGAAGTACCTATTTATAGAATCGAAAATAAACAACAGACAATGAACACATGCTAATACTGTTCTTATTGTGGCTTCAAGATTTTCGGCGTGGTAGATGAGCCTTCTTATTGGACTTCGGCGATTCCTGTTACTTTTACGGCATTTGATGTTTATGTCGTTTTTCAACAAAACTCCCCCGTAAACTTCAAATGCTTCCACCATCTATCATCCCTATCATCTTCTTGAACTTGTCCAGCAGTAGTGATAATGGCCAGAAATGACCATTATTTTCAATCCATTTCCGTGTCTTAAACGGGCATTTGATCGCATTCCGGTCTTACATTAAGTAAGAAAGCAGTCGAATTGGACTGATTTATGCATAATTGTAAAAATAATAAGCTGGTGTGAAAAAGGCATAAATATGTAATTTTATTACATAATTATGTTAGAAAAATCCAAAAACATGAGAAAAAGAAAAGAAAAGAAAAAGGAACAAAAAGATGGGCAAAAGAATAAAGCAAGCCCACAAAATACAAAAAGATAGAAAAGCCCGCAAAAAGAATATTTTTGGTCCATCTGGCCCAATTCAGCAGGCCCAGGAAGACCTCTGTCGCGGAAGCCCTTTGGCGCGATGCAGTGTTCCGCGACAAAGGAGGGTTCCGCGACCAAGCAGCTCAGATGAAGAGGAGACCAGCCATGACCGTTGTCACGATGACCTTTGTCGCGATGGCATGCTCCGCGACAAAGGCATGACTCCGCGACCAAGACACCCAATTAGAGACACAAGACCCAGTCGAGAAGCCTTGCCACATGCAGTGTGTTCCGCGACCAACTTGATGCTCCGAGACAAAGCTGTGATGTGTGTGATGTCTTAAGACACAATGGACTAGAATCAAGGCCCATGGGCTTAGGGTTACACTTCTATAAATATGAGGTGTCTCCCATGAGCTAGTTGTTGGTTGGAAAAATTGGAATATTGTTGAGCTCTCTTGAAGGCAAGCTTAGGAGTTCTTCCTTAGGTAGAGTAGTTCAGGTTTATTTTCATGTATTATTTAATTTTTGCTCTTAGTGTAGCTTAGTTTAGTGTTTTTACTGTTCACAGTTACCTAGATAGCCATTTTTATACCATGTTTTGGTTTCTAAACTCTTGTTTTAGGGTTTGTAATACCCAAATCATGGGTATTAACAACACCCCCTCAATAATATGGGAAAACATTCATCATTTGTGTCCCAAATCATGAAATGGGTTGATAATGGCCAAAATTGACCATTATTTTCAATCTATTTCCGTGTCTAATACGGACATTTGATCGCATTCCGGTCTTATTTTAATAAGAAAGCAGTTGAATTTAACAGATTTATGCAAGTTTGTATAAATAATAAGCTGGTATTGAAAAACACAAAAATATTGTTATTTTCATTAAATTTGTATTAAAAAATCCAAAAACATGATAAAATTATTAAAAATCATACACTTGATTAATTTGGTTCGATGTTGTCTATTCGGTGGAACACGGGTTCATTAAATGGAGCACAAACCAAATAATCAAGTGGAATAAATATTATATTTATATTATTTTTTTTACATTTTTGATGTATATATTTATTTATTTCTTATGTTTGTTTTTGTTTCTGTTTTCTGCTTTAAGTGAAAATAATTAGTCCTCTAATCACTTTTAATCTTAATTAATTGCAGATGGCCAAGAAATTTTTCAGTCCAATCCAGCAAAATTGGCCCAACAACACATTCAAGCCCAATGATCCAACCCAATACCACCAAGCCCAATACACAACTCCAAGCCCAACATCACTCAACCCTAATCCTACCCTAACCCTAACCCCCAACCCTGCCGCCGGCGGCGCCGCCGCCGCCGGCCACGCCATCTCAGCCACCACCCTAAACAGCCCCTTTTTCCGACCAAACTCAATCCTTCCACCGCCACCAACACCATCATCCATTTTCCGGCCACCACTCTCATCTCCAACCTCCATCCATCTCATCTCCACCCTCAACCTCCACCACCACAACCAATAAAAACCCCAAAAAATTAAAACCGAGGCTCCCAAAATCCATTCCCGCCACCGCATCTTCCAAATCCATCCCAACAGCAACCCTCAACCCTCGCCACCACCAGTTCCGTCCAGGCCACAGCCATCCTCAACCTCCATCTCCTCCGTCCAGTTTCCCCATCTCCGGCCACCCCTCAACCTCACACCGCAACCATCCTCGAAGCTGCCGCCCCTTCACGCCAATCCAACCGCCGCATGGCAGCCACCTCCACCACTCCGGCGACAGCTCCGCCTTCATCCTCCGAACTCCCTACCCTCGCCAGCGGCCGCCGCCTCGCTGCACCATCCTCCGCCGTTCACCATACCCATTACCATCTCATCATCCGACCACCACTGCCCTCATCTCAAACCACCTCCACCACCAAGATCCGGCGAGCCACCACCATTAACCATCCCAGCCACCACACAACACCCCCATTCTCCCAACCCCTAATTCAGATTTTAGAAAACAAACAAAAAATGAGAAACTGGAAACAAAAAAAGAGAGAACAAGAAGAGGGCAGAAGAAAATAGAAGCAAAAAGAAAGAAAGAAGAAGAAGCTAGAAAACTGGAGACGAAAATGAATGAAGAAGAAATTTGAGAAGAAAGAAGAAACAAAAATGGATGAAGAAACAAGAGAGAAGTATAGAGAAGAAAGAAATTGGGAAGAGATCTGGAATGATAGAGAGAGGAAAAGAAAGAGAGAGGAAAGAAGGAAATAAGAGAAAATACTTCCTTTGTCGCGGAGCAGTGTATCGAGACAAAGTGCTCCGCGACCAAAAAATGCTCCGCGCCCAAGAATTATTCCGAGACTGTGAGAGGAGAATCAAGGCACAAAATTTTGTCGCGGAACATGGTTCCGCGACAAAGTGGACCGCGACCGCGACAAATGTTCCGAGACAAAGCAGCTCATTCCGCGCCAGAAGAAGCAGCAGTCACGTGACCCCATGTATTTCAATTCCTCACATGGGCAATTGATTAGGAGATCCTAGGACTTGAGGTCCCACTGGGTAGGAAATGTTTGTCCTATTCCCTGGGACTCGAGCTCCCGCCCCCTCCTGGGCGCCATCTTGGAGCTAAAAAGTGTTTTGTCCCTAACCAATTTGTTCCGCGACAAAGCAGTTGTTTGGCGACCAGGTGGGCCTTGAATGGGCCTAGGGCTAATTCTACTCTCTATAAATATATCCTCCTACCCCCTTGAACAGTAACCTAGCTACACTTAGTTTAGTTTTACTGTTCTTGGAGGCACCGCTGTGCTCTCCAAGAATTTCATAGAATAGGTAGTTTAGTCTATTTTAATTTTATGCAATGTAGTAATAGACTTTAGCTTAGTTTTAATTTATGTTTTGTAATAAAATAGTGTAGCTAGTGTTCATTTCTTGTTTTTCCAGTTTTATATTTTGTAGTTTGTGGGTTTCAAACACTTAATTAATGGGTGTATTTTGAACCATGTTTTGGTATTGTAGTTAGATTTTATTGCTTTCCTTATTTAATAAAATGCATAAACACTTGATATTTACCCTTGATAGATTTAATGTAGGTTTTATTTTATTTTATTTTTATCTTTATTTTTAGTGTTAGCATAGTTAGTTTGTACTCTTGCTTCTTGTGCTAGTTTTAGCCTTTTCTTTTATTTTTATTTTACTGCTCTTGTTCTTTTTAGTATTAGGTAGTATTCTTACTTTTTATTTTCTCTCTCTAGTGCATTAGATCTAAAAGGGCTAGTGTTAAAGTGTTTATGCATATTTATATAAAAATTGCATATTCCTATATTGTATTGCATCACATTGTAACCCCACGGGTTGCAATGTAATTTTCCCGTTGTGATCCCACGGATCACAACGCACACCCCTGTAATGCAATATTAGGCGTTATGCTGCCGAAATTTTTATATAGAATATTTTAAAAACCCTTTGTCGCCATACACTCTTGTCGCGGAACCACGTTCCGCGACAAAACCCATGTTTAGCGACAAAGGACCAAATTCTTGCATTTTGTCTGCATGGCTTTTGTCGCGGAATACCCTTGTCGCGGAACCACGTTCCGCGACAAAATTTTATTCCGAGACAGAAAATTATGCCTTGCCATTAATTTTGAAACCCCTTGGTCGCGATGCAACTCTTGTCGCGGAACCACGTTCCGCGACAAAATCCTTGATTAGCGACCAAGGACCCAAATACTTGTAATTTTATTCTGGGAGGACTCTGGCGCGGAACCTTTGTCGCGGAACCACGTACCGCGACAAAATCCTTGTTCCGCGACCAGGAATTATGTTCTTACCAATTTTCAACCCTCTTTGTCGCTATGCCTCTTTGTCGCGGAACCATGTTCCGCGACAAAATTTTTGCTTAAGCGACAAAGCAAACTCTAATTTTCAAAATATTCCATTCCTCTTATTTCCCACCCCTTTGTCGCGAAACCCTTGTCGCGGAACCATGCTCCGCGACACAAACTCTATTCCGCGACAAAGTGGCACTTTTTTGCCAAATTTTTATTCTTCATCTCACTCCATTAATTAATTGAACCTTTATATTAATATTTTGAGGTTGAAATCCAATGATCTCAACCCATGATTAATTTGATATAAAGAACTTTGTTCAATTTCCCATTAAAAGATTCTTCTACAAATGATTAAACTCTAATGATCTAAGTATATAATCCGGACTGTAATTAATTAATTAATTATGGAATGAGTGATTATTTAGACATGAAGAGTAATTATGGATTTAATTCCATACCCTTGCATGAGAAACCAATGTCTCTCATGCAAGATGACCCAAAAATATTTTTTCTTTTATTTATTTTGTCTTTTCCGTGATGTGTGAAACAGCTAATAAGGAATATATCAGATTAATGTTGGCGGGTATTCCCACACGGATAACTAGTTCGTGGTCTGTATATTAATTATTAGATGTTATTTTGCATGGTCCGAATAGTGGTCGGTCGAAGCCTTGGCGGTTCGTCCATCCGGGATTATAATAGCTGCTCAGCTAACCCCTATCCGGATACAGTTTTCTTTTCTTTATCTTAATTTCAAACCCGAATCTCAAACTGTGCCAACACTAGACGACATAGGTCAGTGTTGTCTAGTAATTAAGACAGTGAAAGAACATGTAGGTTTTTCATCCCAATTCACAGACAGTGAGTGGTCTAAATGACAACGACCACTGTCATTTTGATCAGTTTACTATCTAAAACCGTTCCACCTGGAATAGTTGGGACCCGGATAGCAGATGTTTGCAGTCCGGATAATCCCAACTATTTCAGTCATCCTTTTTAGCCAATAATAAATTCTTCTCATCCCCGGCTATTTCATCTCTGTGTGTCAACTTCTGTCTAAACCCGCCTTATATTTTGGGTTATTTACTTTTACACTTCTCTATAAATTTATGCATGATATTATTATGTAGATATTGTGGTCAATATTATTTTGGGATCCTTCCCTTGGACACAGGAGTCTTGATTTTAAATCAGATGTTTCATAATAAATTTCCAACAAAAATTCCTTTATAAAATCCGGATCTGAGTAAGGGATAAATTCAACAGTTATGACTAATTCATATCCGACTGGGGGTTGATTTTGGGAAATTAGAAGCAGAGTCAGCGATTAGGTCTCACCTAGACTGAAAGGATCTGTGTTTTGATTGAGAGTCTAGTACCTGATAGGGAATGATTTTCAAATCCATTATTTTCCAAAATTGCTGTTTGTTGGAAATCTTGTATTAAATATTACACTGAGTCAGATTCCACTTGGATTCCGATAACGTGTGACAGATAATACTAGAGGAACAACATTCGGGCCTTGGTTATTTTCTAAGGTAGGGTTGAGTATTCTTTCAACTGCTATCTTCTTCTACCAAAGCCCATTTTTGAGTCCTGAGTGAGTGCATCCGGAATGAACTAATTTTATTAGTTCATTTCATTAGTTTGTATCTCATAACCACCCGAAGGGAAGTGAACACTACGAGCGGTTCACCGAGATTAGGGAATTCTTGATCCACATCCGGTCATTCTGATTGGGGGCTTTCTTTTACTACTCAGACTTTCAAAAACCTCCGAGTGATAGGATTTTAAATGCTTTCTTTACCGCCTTCTTTTAAATGCTTTCGTTAGAGGTCACTCGGTTGTATTGAGAGTTGTGTAACTGCTACTAGGACTGAGAGTTAAGGGATAGTTCAGGGCTTGATTAGAATCTTTGGGTGTGACATGGGGGAATGATAGTGGTACTTGACACTTCAACTAATGGTTTGTCAGGTGTTGCTTGTCCACCACAGATAAATAATATAACTTTGCAAGGCCTGTGAAGGGAGTTATGAGTCTGTGGTATCTTAGAATTTGAGGTTTTAAGAGCATGTAAACTCTCATCGTAAGTACCTGTCCATTAAAGGGAACATGGTGAAGAGAGCATGAGGGTTAGCTATCTGAAGGATTATCCCAAACAAAGATCTGTGTAATTAAAATGGAAGTTTAACTGTGTTTCATCTGAATCTTGTCCAATCTTTATTATTTTCTTCATGTCCCTTCTGTCTCATTTAAATCTGCTTTCCTAGATTAATGATAGATGGCTTAGTATAATTTTAACCGCTTTCCTAGAATAATTTTAATTGCTTTATTAGACTAAATTTAATTCGCTTTCTAGAATAATTTTATCTGCTTTATTTTAATTGCTTTCATAGCTTAATTTAAATTCTGTCAAGTAGTTGTTAGTCATTTCACAAACTTGAATCGAGTAACCGAGTGGAAAATCTTAGTAAACGGCGTGGGCCCTGCTTCCATCGCACATCCTCCAGTGAACGATCCGGTACTTACTATAAATACTGCAATTTTTGACTCCGTGCGCTTTCGGGGGCACAGTTTCTTAACACGAGTAAATAAAAATGTGATTTTTCAGAAAATACTTATGTAGTGGGAATCTGCCGAAAGTTTCATGGTAGGTAATCTCATGACATGAAATCATGAGAAGTATCATGGCACATATGCCGGGGACCCTCAGTGTGACAGGCTGAAGGTCAATCTATCCCGGTTGTACCATGAGACTTGTCAAAAGTTTCATGACATGAGAGGACTGCAACGCCATTTGAAATTAAAGCATCCAACCTGAGTAATAAAAAGTGACACTCTTAATATATCCCTAAACCCTTTCCCGTGAATCATAACTCTCTTCATTTAATAAATCCAAACCTGATTTATTTTATAAAATACTCGTGTTAATGAAATTTGTCAAAAGTTTCATGGGTCTCACACCCCATGGATTTATGCTTTCTTTTTCATTTTGGGGTCACTTGACCCCCATTATGCTATTTTTAGGTTTACTGTTAAGCATTTTATGGATAATGTTGTGTGTATGTGTGATCAAACCCTAGATTAGGACTCTTGCTTTATTTTTAATATTCTGCCCAGCTTTGTTTATTTTTGCTTAAGCATGTTCTTTCTTATTTTGAATGTTTCTTGCTTATTTTAGCTTAGAATAGCTTTTTGATCTGAAATAGGGTGAGATCACGCTGTTTGCATGCCACTGTTCATTTTTGCTTTTTCTGACTTTTGTCCTGAACCACCTTGGGCGCCAACCGCCTATTGGCGCGGAACCACGTTCCGCGACAAAATGGTTGTTCCGCGACCAAGGTGTTTCAAGACACTTGTCTCCATAATTTAAAACCCTTTGTCGCGGAGCCACGTTCCGCGACAAAACCTTTCCATGCATAGCGACAAAGGAGCCAAACTCTTGCATTTTGTCTGCATGGCTTTTTGTCGCGGAATCCACTTGTCGCGGAACCACGTTCCGCGACAAAATCTCGTTCTGTAACAGAAAAATTATGCCATGTTCTTTATCCTTTGAACACTTTGTCGCGGAACCACTTTGTCGCGGAACCACGTTCCGCGACATAGTTTCCATGCATAGCGACAAAGGTTCAAATGCTTTAAGAATTTTCTGGAAATTCTTTGTCGCGAAACACTCTTGTCGCGGAACCATGTTCCGCGACAAAATCCTGCATAGCGACAAAGAGGCGTTATGCTGCCAAAAACTCCAAAAACTTGTCGGGATACCCATGTCGCGGACCTAGGACCGCGACAAAATTTATGATATCGCGACAAAGATTCTCCTCTCTCTATTTAACCTCAAACAACCTTCATTCTCTTCCTACATTATATTGCAACACTCACATCATAACTCCACGGGTTAAGGTGTAACATTCTGGAATTGCAATATAGGGTGTTATGCTGCCCAAATTTTGATTCTCCATTTGCATCACTTAATTAATTGAACCCTTGAGTCATTAATGATTAAAGAGTGAGATTAGCAATAATTACACATCAACAATCATCATGATTAAAGGACCTTTGTTCAATTGCCATTAAAACACTCTTCTATAAACAAAATCTTGATGGCTTAAACAGATAATCCGGACTGTAATTAATTATGGTAGGAAGGATTATTTAAGACCATCAATTGTGGACCCAATCCACAACCTTGCATGAGAAACCAATGTCTCTCATACAAGGAATCTTCTTTTATTTCTTATTGATTTTGTCTTTGTGTGTTGTGTGGAACCATTAGTAAAGAATACATCAGACTAATGTTGGCGGGTATTCCCTCATGGATAACTAGCTCGTATTCTGGGTATTAATTACTAATTGTTATTTTGCATGGTCTGGGTGACTGTCAGTGGAAGCCTTGGCGGTTCGCCCATCCGGGGTTATAATAGCTGCTCGGCTGACTCCCATCCAGATACAGTTTTATTTTTCTTATCTTAATCTCCAAACCCAAATTTCAATCTGTAGTAGGAGTCAGCTCGCATCAGTCAAATGCCAACTGACTATCATTATAGAAGGGAAGCATGTAGGTTTTTATCCGAATTCACAGACAGTGGAGACCCAACTGGTATTGACACTGCCATTACAGGGTCTAAGCTGCCTAAATCCGCTCTATCTGAGTAATTGGGGAATTGGACAGTAGATGTTTACAGTCCACCTGATTATTCTGCCATTACTTTGGTCCCTTGACCATTTCGCATCTGTGTTTCACCTTCTGTCTAGACCCGCATCTATATTTTGGGTCAATTAATTTTACACTTCCCTATATCTTTATGCATGATAATATTATGTACTATCGTGGTCTGTAATTATTTTGGGATCCTTCCCTTGGACAATAGAAGTCTAGATCTTAAACAGATATTGCTTAATAAATTTCCAACAAAAATCTCTTTATAAAATCCGGATCTGAGTAAGGGATAAATTCTTCAGTTATGACTAATTCATATCCTGTCAAGGGTTGTATTCTGGGAAATTAGAAACAGATTCAGCGATTAGGTCTCGCCTAGACTGAAAGGGTCTGTGTTTTAACTGAGAGTCTAGTACCTGTTCAGGGAATGATTTTCAAATCCATTATTTTCCAAAATTGCTGTTTGTTGGGAATCTAAGATTAAATATTACACCGAGATGGGGTCCACTTGGACTCAAATACAGTGTAGTAAATAATCTCAGAGGAACATCATCCAGGCCTTGGTTATTTTCTAAGATAGGGTTGAGTTTTCTTTCAACTGCTATCCTCTTCTGCCAAAGCCTCTTTTTGAGTCCTGAGTGAGTGCATCCGGAACGAACTAAATCATTAGTTCGTTTCATTAGTTTGTATCTCATAATCACCCGGAAGGAAGTGAACACACTAGTGGTTCACCAAGAGCCGGGAATTCTTGATCCATACTCCTTCATCCTGATGGGGAGCTGTCTTTTACTACCAGGGTCAGATTTTCACAACCTCCGAGTGATAGGTTTTAAATGCTTTCTTTACTGCCTTCTTTTAACCGCTTTCATTAGAGGTCACTCGGTTGTATTGAGAGTTGTGTAACTGCTACTAGGATTGACAGTTAAGGGATAGTTCAGAACTTGATTAGAATCTTTGGGTGTGACATAGGAGAATGATAGTAGTACTTGGCATTTCAATAAATGATATGTCGGGTGTTGCTTTTCCACCACAGATGAAGTAACACACCCAGGCCAGGGCAGTTACGAATCTGTGGTATCTTAGAATTTGCGGCCTTAAGAACATGTAAACTCATATTGTAAGTACCTGTCTGTTAAAGGGAAAGCTTTATTGAGAGCATGAGAATCAGCTGTCTGATAGATTTATTCCAAACAAAGATCTGTGTATAAAAATGGAAGTTTAATATTGCTTTATCTCAATCTTGTCCAATTTTCATTCTTTTCTTCCTGTCCTTTCTGTCTACATTGTAATTCAGCTTCACGGTTGGCACAATGTAATTTTTCCTGCTTTAATGTTTATTACATTCTTAGAATAATATCTACCCGCTTTTTAGAATAGATTTATCCGCTTTGTAGAGTAAGATTTAAACGCTTTCATAGCCTAGTTTAAATTCATGTCAGTAGCTGTTAATCACCTTTCAAACCTATTGAGTAATACGAATGGAAAATCTAGTAAAACGACGTGGGCCCTGCTTCTATCGCACATCCTCCAGTGAACGATCCGGTCTTACTATAAATTACTGCAATTTTTGACACCGTGCGCTTTCGGGCCACAGTTTCTTAAACACGAGCAATAAAAACATGACTACTTATAAATATATCCCTAATCACAACCCCGCCATCATAAATAGGTTTCATTAAATAAAACCTAAACCAGGATCATGATTTTTCAGAAAATGCTCATGTAGTGGGAATCTGTCAAAAGTTTCATGGCAGGAAATCTTATGGCAAGAATTGATGAGAAGTATCATGGCATATTTGCCGGGGATCCTCAGTGTGACAGGCTGAAGGTCAACCTATCCCGGCTGTGCCATGAGATTTGTCAACATTTCATGGCAGAGAGGACCACAGCGCCATTTGAAACCAAAGCACCACACTTGAGTAATAAAAAGACTAGTAATCTTGATATATCCCTAAACCCTTTCCCGTGAATCATAACGCTTTTCTTCTAATAAATCTAACCTGGTATATTTTGGAAAACGCTCGTGTGGACGAAATTGTCAAAAGTTTCATGGCGCCGTTGCCGGGGAGGATGCATCGCCGTTTTATTTAGAGAATTACATTCCTCATTGCTCCTAGATTAGCTTATACATATAATTATAAATATTCACCTTCAGAACCAATTCTAACCTGGGGATTGTACAGGTACTGTCATCATTGAAGCCGTTGTTCTATGCAAAGGAGGAAGCAGACGCCAGCCGAGATCCCGTTTAATTCAGAGATAGAAAAGACAGCTCGACGTCTTAGGGCGGAGACTAAACGAAGAAGGGAACGGGAACGACAGGCATTACTTTCGCCAAGCACAAGCAGCGATATTTCCGAGATGGCAAACCAGGACATCCCACCAATCATTCAACCCAATCCCCCACTTCACAACATTGAGGAAGACCCCGAAGATGCTGATCACGATGATTTGGATGATCCCCCTCTCCAGATCAAACAAGGAGGTGGGAACCCACCAAACATGGAGCAGCAACACTTCGAGGCACCCCCTCCCAATCCGAACCATCAAAACCCACCAAACAACCAGAACCAACCAAATCAGCAAAATTTCCAAAACCAGCAAAATCAGCAATACCATAACCCCCATCAGAATCCCCCGAACCCGAATGATTTCAATGATCCGAGGAACTATTTCATGCCTCAGAACTACTACCCACAGCAGTACCAAGGCGGGCCTGAGAACAATCATCAAGCAGCAGCTGCTGCTGATTACATGCAGCCGATTTTAGAGCCATATCTGAATATTCCTGGACAAGCTCCATTCTTGGCTAGGAACTTCGAATTGAAACCGGCCCTAATCAATCTAGTCCAGAGCAACCAGTTTGCCGGAGCAAGTCATGAAGACCCCCATGATCACCTGCAAACCTTCCTAGAATTGTGTGACACGATCAAAAATCGTGATGTATCTGCAAACACTATTCGACTGAGGTTATTTCCTTTCTCTCTGACAAGCGGAGCACGAACATGGTACAAGTCACTGCCCGTAAATCAGAAGTCTACATGGGAAGATGTGATCAGAAACTTCCTAGCAAAATACTTCCCGGAGTCCAAGGTGGATGAATGCCGCTCCAAAATTGCGGAATTCAAAATGAAACCAGACGAGTCCTTGTATGATGCAAAGGAAAGATTCTTCAACCTGCTCAGAAAGTGTCCTCAACATGGTTTCCATGACTGGGAGAGATTGAGAAAGTTCTACAGTGGTCTGACCCCAGCATGGAAATCCATGCTTGATGCTGCCGGTGGTCAACATTTGCTTTACATACCGATGGACCAAGCCTGGGCAAAGATTGAAGCCATGAGTGTCAACCGTTCTGTTCTAACAGATGATGGTAATCTTACTCCCCCTCGTGGTTTGTGTGTTGTAGGTACAGTAGAGAAGTCAGACATTGAAAAGCTTCAAGAGCAAGTGGCAGCGTTGTCTGTAAATCAAGGAGTTGGAAGTTCTGCGCAGGGACAGCAAACTGATGTGATCTGTGGACTGTGTCAAGGTGCTCATGCAACTGACACATGCGAGCAAATCACAGCTGAGAGCTGTAACTATGCAGGAGCTTTTCCAAATAGACACCCGAATTTGTCTTACTCAAACAACAACGCCTTGAATTCACATCTCTTGAACAAGCCACAGCAACAGCAGTTCAACCCTCAGTAGAATCAGGGATTTGTTCAGAACAGGGGCCAACACTTTCAGAACCCAGGTTTCCAACCTCAAATCCAGCAGAGGCCGCCTCAGAATTTCCAGAACTTTCAGCCCAATCAGAGTTTCCAGCCTCAGTTTGTCCCAAACCAAGGCCAGTGGAATCAGAATCAGAACCAAAAGCCTCCTTCAAGGCTTGAGAATTTGATGACGGATTTCATCACTAGTCAGAAGGAGATCAACAATCAACTGCAAGCCTCCATCAGAAATGTGGAGACCCAAGTTACACAGATGGCTAATGAGATGCAGAAAAGGGACAAAGGTACACTGCCAAGCACTGCGGAAAAGAACCCGCAATGCAAGGCAATAACCTTGAAATCTGGAAGAGTACTAGCTGGACCAAAGGGGGCAGATACTGGAGCAGAATGTGAAGAAGATGATATTGTTGGCAATGCTGGTAAGGAAGCTGATAATGAGAACGAAGCGGAAAAAGAGACAGCCGAATTGCAGACTGAAGCTGCGCCTGAAACGGCTGAAGCAGATAAGGGTACAGGTGAAGGTGCAACTTCCTTCCCTTCACCACCAAAAATTCCTAATAACAAGTACATGCCCAGGATTCCTTATCCTGCACGTCTTAAAAATAAAGAACATGATCTTAAATTCAAGAAATTTCTGCAACGATTAAAGTCTGTAGAGATAACCATTCCTCTCACAGAAATGATTTCCGAAATGCCCATCTATGCTAAGTTCTTGAAAGAATTGATTTCAGGAAAAAGGCAGGTTGAGCAGGAAGAGGTAATTATTCTCAACAGCACATGCAGTGCCATCGTTCAGAGGAGAATGCCTGAAAAGAAGGAGGACCCCGGATGTTGCACACTTCCAGTACAATTCGGAAAGGCCAAAGTGAGTATGGGGCTTTGTGATTTAGGATCAAGCATCAATGTGATGCCACTAGCTATGGCTATTCGCCTTAAGCTTGGAGAAATTCAACCGGTCAAGATGAGACTGCAACTTGCAGACAGATCAATCACTCAGCCCGTAGGAATCCTTAAGGATGTTGTGGTCAAAACCGGGCAGGTTCTTTTCCCGGTCGACTTCATCGTCCTCGATATTGAAGAGGATTCTGAAATGCCACTTATCCTTGGACGACCATTTCTAGCCACTGGTGGTGCACTGATTGACGCCAAATCCGGAAAGGTCACCTTAAGGGTAGATGACGAGGAGATCATCTTCGATATGGAGAAATTGCAGAAATTTCCGAATGACAGTTCTTGTTTTTCTTTTGAAAATGTAATAGTTAGGGAAGAGCCAGACTCTGAACTTGATTGTGAAATGATGCTGGATGAACCATCAAAGCAGGTACTTAAGCCTGCTGGCGTGGAGCACAAAGGATGCAAAGCCGTTCACTTCGCCGATCCCGAAACAGGGGATCTGGAGGAGTTTGACGGCATCGAATTCCATGATGACGCCAACCAAGAGGAAGAAGAGGATCCTGTACTGATGCAGGATCCCGAAGGTAAATCTGTTTTCCCACTACCCATTTCTCGCAAACTACTCCCTTCCGTTGAATGCCCACCAGAGCTTGAACTTAAAACATTACCCGATCATCTCAAGTATGCGTTTCTCGCAGAACATAAAAAATTACCTGTGATTGTTTCGGCTAAGCTCTCCCAAGAGCAAGAAAATGCTCTGGTGGCCGTTCTTAAGAAACATGTACATGCAATAGGTTGGACCATTTCTGATATAAAAGGAATAAGCCCGTCTATTTGCATGCACAGGATTCTAATGGAAGAAGAGTTTAAACCCTCCCGTCAACCTCAGAGGCGATTGAATCCCCTTATGCAAGAAGTGGTAAGGAAAGAAGTTATCAAGCTCTTAGATGCTGGTATAATCTATCCTATCTCTGATAGCAAATGGGTTAGCCCAGTGCAGGTCGTACCCAAACGAGGAGGGATGTGCATAACCAAGAATGAGCAAGGAGAGGAGGTTGCAACCAGGCCAGTGACCGGATGGAGAGTTTGTATCGACTACCGGAAGCTGAACGAGGCCACACGCAAGGACCATTTTCCACTGCCATTCATTGATCAGATGCTCGAGAGGTTGGCAGGGAGAGAGTTTTATTGCTTTTTTGGATGGTTATTCTGGTTATAATCAGATTGTTATTTCTAGTGAAGACCATGATAAAACCACTTTTACTTGCCCGTACGGCACTTTTGCCTATCGACGGATGCCTTTTGGTTTGTGCAATGCACCTGCTACTTTTCAAAGATGCATGATGTCTATTTTCTCTGAATTTATCGAAAAATGCATTGAGGTCTTCATGGATGACTTCTCTGTATATGGAGATACGTTCGAAGATTGTTTGACCAATCTTGCTAAGATTTTAAAGAGGTGTGAGGACACTAACTTGGTTTTAAATTGGGAAAAGTGCCATTTCATGGTCACTGAGGGCATAGTGCTAGGTCATCGCATTTCTCGTGCAGGCATTGAAGTTGATCCAGCCAAAGTTTCCATCATTTCCAATCTCCCTCTTCCTAACTCGATCAAATCAGTTAGGAGCTTCTTAGGGCATGCCGGTTTTTACCGGCGATTCATTAAGGATTTCTCTAAAATTGCCAAGCCGCTCACTAATCTGCTTTGTAAAGAAAATCTCTTCTTAATAAATGAAGCGTGTGTCCAAGCCTTTGACACGCTCAAGAAAATGTTGGTTTCTGCACCGATAGTGCAACCACCCGATTGGTCACTGCCTTTCGAGGTAATGTGCGATGCTAGTGGTCTCGCCGTGGGCGCAGTTCTTGGACAACATAAGGATGGGAAACACTGCGTAATTCATTACGCAAGTCATGCCCTGAATGAAGCCCAAATTAACTACACCACAACGGAGAAAGAGATGTACGCTGTAGTCTTCGCGTTTGACAAGTTCAGACAATATCTGATAGGTACGAAGACTATAGTATACACCGATCACTCTGCATTGAGATACTTGTTTAGCAAACAAGATGCCAAACCTCGATTAATCAGGTGGGTACTTCTGTTGCAAGAATTCGACATCATAATAAAAGATAGGCGAGGTCGAGATAATGGTGCTGCTGACCATTTATCTCGATTAGATAATGATAAAAAGGAAAAAGCCGTCAATGAAGAGTTTCCGGACGAACAGTTGTTCGCGTTGCATCTGCATAATCAAGCTTGTCCATGGTTTTCCGACATCGCTAACTTCTTGGCGTGCGGAATACCCCACAGTTTTCGAACTATCATCAGAGGAATAAGTTCAAACGAGATGTATTAAGTTACTTCTGGGAAGAACCTTATCTCTTCAAACACTGCGCTGATTCTATAATCAGGCGATGTGTGACCGAGCATGAAGCCTATCAAATTGTCAGAAAATGCCATGAATCAGAATATGGAGGTCACCACGGTCCCGCTCGAACGGCCCACAAGGTCCTCGAATGTGGATTTTATTGGCCTTACATCTATGAGGATTGCAGGACATTTGTTAAAGGCTGTGACAGATGCCAACGATTAGGAAACATCTCCAAGAGGGATGAGATGCCTCAAAAGGGGATTCTCACACTTGAGATCTTTGATGTATGGGGCATTGACTTCATGGGACCGTTTCCACCATCTGGTGGAAACTACTATATCTTGGTGGCTGTCGATTACGTATCCAAATGGGTCGAGGCTGTCGCATTACCGACCAATGATGGTAGCCAAGTCATCAAGTTCCTCAAGAACAACATTTTCAGTCGATTTGGCGTACCTAGGGTGGTGATATCTGATGGAGGAACACACTTTATTAATAAAGCTTTTGAAACTTTAATGAGTAAAAATGGGATCCTCCATAAGATAGGCACGCCTTATCATCCTCAGACCAGTGGTCAAGTCGAAGTATCCAATCGCGAAATCAAACATATACTCGAAGCCATTGTCGGGATAACCCGTAAGGATTGGGCACGTAAGCTCAATGATGCACTATGGGCATATCGCACAGCATATAAGACTCCCATCGGGATGTCCCCTTACAGACTTGTCTTCGGAAAAGCCTGTCATTTGCCTGTAGAGCTAGAGCATAAAGCTTACTGGGCCGTTAAAACGCTTAACTTCGATCCGAAAGTTGCTCAGAGCAAACGTAAGTTGGACCTCAATGAAATTGAGGAAATACGAGCGCAAGCTTATGAAAGCTCTCGAATTTACAAGGAGCGGACCCAGAAGTTACACGATCGCCGGATTAAACCTAAGTATTTATATGTTGGTCAACATGTGTTATTGTTCAATACTAGGTTGAAGCTGTTCCCCGGAAAGCTCAAATCCAGATGGGAAGGACCACATGAAGTACTAGAGGTGTTCAAAAATGGAGCTGTCAGGATCCGAACTGACAGAGGCGATATAGTGGTGAATGGACAACGATTAAAAGAGTACCTCGAACAGTTCGATCCGGAGAAAGAAAGCCAAGCAGTGGCAGACCCGGCTTACATTCAATAAGAAACAGCATTTAAAAACACAAAAATTTCAGTATATAGAGTATATATCTATAGTACTTATTTCACGACAAGAAAGTACCCAAAGATCAATTAAACATTTAGAGTACTAAGACTCTAAATGTGAGGATGTTGATATTTGGAGAAAATCTAATGCGTCTTGTTTGTCTGTCTTGCAGAAGTTCGGAACCACCAAAAAGAAGGAGTAGAAAAGAGTAACATGGAAAAACCAGGTTCTTGGTTGGATTAATTCCATAAGTCTGAGAAAACGCTTTCGGAATTTGAAGAAATTCAATACCCGAAATAAAATTCACAGATAAATGGAACTAACCCAACCTAATTTTATGCAAGTAGATTATTTAATTTTCAGCCCTGCATTTTGAATTTACTTGGACTGAATTTATTCAGCCCAAATCAAAATAAAATGGACTCAGGCCCAACATCACACTCGGGCCCAGTCCAAAGAAATTTGAAAATTTAAAATTCTTTGTCGCGGAAGGTCCTTTGTCGCGATGTCAGGCATCGCGACCAGGCCCTGTTCCGCGACAAACCCTCTTTTGTTCTTAACCCTTCTCTGCTGGTTGTCGCGATGCACTTTGTCGCGGAGCATGACTCCGCGACCGAGCCCTGCTCCGCGACACGACCTGCGTTGACCTTGTCTCCATACTGAACTTTGTCGCGATAGCCTTGTCGCGGAGCATGATTCCGCGACCAATCCTCGACTCCGCGACCTCTCTGATGTCGCTATGCCTTGTCGCGGAACCTTGTTCCGCGACAAAGTCTTGGACTCCGCGACAAAAGTTCTAGTATGTATACCCCCCCACCCCCTCCAGTCTCTTTTCACTCTCACTTGTCATTTCAACTTCCTTCAGCTTCTTCATCTTCTCTCCCCCATTTTTTTCTCTCATCCGAACGAACACCACGTGTTCTTCGCAATCTTTCACTCCATTTTTTTCAAGGGGAAACTATGGACCGATTTCATGGACTCCTTCCAAACCTTGGACCCGTGCCTAGACCCGAGCCAAGAAGGGCAGGGTAAACCCTATTTTCGCCATGTTCATGGCACCCATTCGGATCTCTCGTTTTATTTTCATTTTTGTTGTGTTCTTGGTGTGATGTGGTTAGTGTGCACGTTTAACTTTAGATTTTTGGAGGTTTTTGAGCACTCTCGTTTGAGAGCACCATTTTGAAACGTTTGAAACCCCATTTTGAAATTGGTAATGGATAAAGTTTTTGAAGTTTAAAACTGGAAAGAACAAACTGATGAACATTTGGGTATTGTTTTGAATATCTTGATGTTATTGGTCTGATTGATCTTGATGTGACTTGCACAGTGTTGTTTTGGTGTAATAAAAGAGGTAAGATCTTTTGGGCACATTTGTTCTCATGTTAGAAATCTCATGGGAATAAATGTTTGTTTGTTTATGGAAACATAGTACAAACACCCAATGAGAAGCTTCCACTTTTAATAAAAGCAACCTTTTAGAAAAAGACAAAAAGAGTTATTTTTGTTTAATGTTTGACTTGAGTTTTGTTCCCAATGGAACACTAGTGTGAGTAAGTTAGCAGTATTTTTGTCACCCAACTGCTATCCTTTTCAAAATAAAAAATGGGACCACTCACATCCCACTTTTATTAAATAAAACAAGTCAACCATTTTAAAAAATTAAAAACAGTGTTTGCAAATTTTTGGATGCTCTAACTGTCCAAACAGTTCGAGCTATCCAGGAATAGCAGATCCGCTCCACCACGTCTTCATTGCACATCCCAATATTCGAGCATTCCATTTCCATCTATCCATCTCATTCCACCTCCAACAAGTGTCTCGGACTTGTTTAATAAAATTGAAAACTTTTGGGCCCAATGACCCATTAAAAAGATTTTAGGCCCAATGGCCAATTTTATTTTATTTTGGGCTCCCTAGCCCATTTAAAACCAAATATTATTTACATGTGCTTTAAATCAAAATTCAAGTCAGAAATTCAATAATCTCACATCTAGAGCAAAGCTCTAAATGTGAGGATGTTGGTTTCTGAACTTGAATAATTATATAAAAATTGGATTCATCACTTCTTATCTTTTCAGGGGTAATCCTCCCATTCCAGATCCTGCACCAGAAGGAACCAAGTTGCTGGACTTACCGGTCGAACTCCTTGGTGAAATTCTCTCCCGAATAGGAGAGGATGAAATCAAGGAGGTGTTTACTGCACAACGGGTATGCAAGAAGTTCAGGGATGCTGGAAACCTTGCCATCGTGTACAGGCGATGCGATGTTAATTCCTCCACTGTGAAGAGATGGCAAGGAAGGATCCGTCGGCAAAAGGAGAGATTCCTGCGAATATGCACAACAGCAGGAAACTTCAATCTTCAGATCATCCCAGCACTCAGGGCATTTGCAGAAGGGAATGAGGAGCACGCTTGTGAACTGCTACGCCCAGAACTTGAGGACAACCATAAGGCATCAATCTTCACCCGCGGACTGATGCTTATGAGTAAGACGGACGAAGGCCAAGTTGAGCAGGGAATCAGAATGATTGACAGGATGGTGACAGATCGATCAGTTTTTCGGTATACGTCCACCAACGTCCTCGCTTGGATAACTGACAACCCAGACAACCCACAACTGTGGGCGGGCCAAGGAGTCAGAGTCTACTGCCCAAGATGGCATGCACCTCTGAGAAACCGCGATTGGTGTCTGCGTTGTGAGCTTTCCAGTTGCGTCCTCTGGCTCCGATACATGCCCTGAAGAAAGAAGGACGAATCCTAGTTTATTTTACCCTGCTTTGTTTCATTGCTGTTTTAGTAGTAGTAATTTGCAAGGGATTCCTCCTTTTGTGTGTGCAGGTTTGTATCAACTGCACAAGAATCCCTTACCTCGGATGTATTTATTTGCTTTCCCTAATTGGAACTCAGCTTTTGAGACCACTGAAAAAAATTTTACTTGCTTTCCTTTTCGAAAAAGATGTCTGTACAGTCCGAGATGAATAAGTGACTGTCAGGCCAAAAATATACTGTTGACATACTTAGTATGTCAGCAGTGCCTCTTTACTGCTTTCAACTAAACAACTAGCAAAAATATGCATAAACTTGCTCTAAATTCACATGTTGAATTTAGGCTTGTGATTAAATCTTCAAACTTTTAAATTGGGATAATATAATTGAAGACATGCATGAAATGAATTCCTGAGGTTTTGAGCTATAAAAATTTAATGATGCGATCAGCTTATTGGGTAATAAATCTGCATGTTAGAGATTTCGATTGAATAAATTGTTAGAATTAAGCTCTGATTAAATTTGAGAATATTGTATGACATGAATCAACCCAACCTTGTGAGATTTGAGCCATGAGTCACTTTTACTCATTTATTTTCTTTGATGTGTGAATCATTTTGATTAAAGGAAACTAGAACTTTCAATTGGGACCGATTCAAGACCACGTCATATTCCAAAAATCGAGCATATGATCGAGGCACTTAGAAAAACCCAAATTTTTGGCCTTCTTTTGAAATCCAAACCCAAAAATATTTTCCCTTTAGGATAAACCAACTTGAGCCTTTAAGCCTAATTTTTCTTTGAAGCCCTCTGTATTATTCCTAGCCTTATAAAAAACCAAGAAATTCAAACCCAAGTGTGCAAGGATAAATTCTGTCAAAGGCATTAAACTTATGATCATCAATCCATGTTAATCGGTATGTTATAAACCGATTCAAAAAAAAAAAAACAAAAAAAAGAGAAAGTTGAATTCCATTCAACATCAAATAAATTGCAAATGACAAGCAATTAGACAATAGTCTAATGTCATGCAAGAGAAAAGCAAAAGAAAGAAATAATGATGATCATAAATTTTTAAATAAAAATGTGCCAAGTTATGATAGAATTAATTCTTGTCACTTCTTAGCCCAATAATTCCCCTTTCCTACCAAATGTTACAACCGTATGCCCCGTTACAACCCTTAAATAAGACCTCATGATCTCGATTTGAAGAAATGAGCCGGTGGCGAGTTGGTCTAATTGCAAGCTTATGGGATAATTTAATTAAATTTGATTTTGAGCGGTCATGATAAACCCAATTGAGAGTGAGTGATCTTTCCGATTCTCTTATAAGTGAGGCTCTGTTTCATTAAAATGTTCATATCATCCTCTAATTCTCATTCTCAATCGTTGCATCTTTCAAACATGACATTCATGAAGGATTAATAAAAATGTTTGATTTGTAGGCCCGATATAGTGAGCAAGTATCATTTCATTAAACACTGCAATCAAGGGAATTTAATACTTGTAGTTTTTTATTGTCTTATCCCAATCCAAAAAGGATGTGATTTATGAAGCCACGAAAATGAATTGAATATGTAGAGTCCGTGTTCTTACGAACATTGACTCTGACTGCTCGGGGACGATCAGTATTAAATGTGAGGATGTTGATAATGGCCAGAAATGACCATTATTTTCAATCCATTTCCGTGTCTTAAACGGGCATTTGATCGCATTCCGGTCTTACATTAAGTAAGAAAGCAGTCGAGTTGGACTGATTAATGCATAATTGTAAAAATAATAAGCTGGTGTGAAAAAGGCATAAATATGTAATTTTATTACATAATTATGTTAGAAAAATCCAAATACATGAGAAAAAGAAAAGAAAAGAAAAAGGAACAAAAAGATGGGCAAAAGAATAAAGCAAGCCCACAAAATACAAAAAGATAGAAAAGCCCGCAAAAGGTCCATCTGGCCCAATTCAGCAGGCCCAGGAAGACCTCTGTCGCGGAAGCCCTTTGGCGCGATGCAGTGTTCCGCGACAAAGGAGGGTTCCGCGACCAAGCAGCTCAGATGAAGAGGAGACCAGCCATGACCGTTGTCGCGATGACCTTTGTCGCGATGGCATGCTCCGCGACAAAGGCATGACTCCGCGACCAAGACACCCAATTAGAGACACAAGACCCAGTCGAGAAGCCTTGCCACATGCAGTGTGTTCCGCGACCAACTTGATGCTCCGAGACAAAGCTGTGATGTGTGTGATGTCTTAAGACACAATGGGCTAGAATCAAGGCCCATGGGCTTAGGGTTACACTTCTATAAATATGAGGTGTCTCCCATGAGCTAGTTGTTGGTTGGAAAAATTGGAATATTGTTGAGCTCTCTTGAAGGCAAGCTTAGGAGTTCTTCCTTAAGTAGAGTAGTTCAGGTTTATTTTCATGTATTATTTAATTTTTGCTCTTAGTGTAGCTTAGTTTAGTGTTTTTACTGTTCACAGTTACCTAGATAGCCATTTTTATACCATGTTTTGGTTTCTAAACTCTTGTTTTAGGGTTTGTAATACCCAAATCATGGGTATTAACAACACCCCCTCAATAATATGGGAAAACATTCATCATTTGTGTCCCAAATCATGAAATGGGTCTCACACCCCATGGATTTATGCTTTCTTTTTCATTTTGGGGTCACTTGACCCCCATTATGCTATTTTTAGGTTTACTGTTAAGCATTTTATGGATAATGTTGTGTGTATGTGTGATCAAACCCTAGATTAGGACTCTTGCATTATTTTTAATATTCTGCCCAGCTTTGTTTATTTTTGCTTAAGCATGTTCTTTCTTATTTTGAATGTTTCTTGCTTATTTTAGCTTAGAATAGCTTTTTGATCTGAAATAGGGTGAGATCACGCTGTTTGCATGCCACTGTTCATTTCTGTTTTTTCTGACTTTTGTCCTGAACCACCTTGGGCGCCAACCGCCTTTTGGCGCGGAACCACGTTCCGCGACAAAATGGTTGTTCCGCGACCAAGGTGTTTCAAGACACTTGTCTCCATAATTTAAAACCCTTTGTCGCGGAACACCTTGTCGCGGAGCTACGTTCCGCGACAAAACCTTTCCATGCATAGCGACAAAGGAGCCAAACTCTTGCATTTTGTCTGCATGGCTTTTTGTCGCGGAATCCACTTGTCGCGGAACCACGTTCCGCGACAAAATCTCGTTCTGTAACAGAAAAATTATGCCATGTTCTTTATCCTTTGAACACTTTGTCGCGGAACCACTTTGTCGCGGAACCACGTTCCGCGACATAGTTTCCATGCATAGCGACAAAGGTTCAAATGCTTTAAGAATTTTCTGGAAATTCTTTGTCGCGAAACACTCTTGTCGCGGAACCATGTTCCGCGACAAAATCCTGCATAGCGACAAAGAGGCGTTATGCTGCCAAAAACTCCAAAAACTTGTCGGGATACCCATGTCGCGGACCTAGGACCGCGACAAAATTTATGATATCGCGACAAAGATTCTCCTCTCTCTATTTAACCTCAAACAACCTTCATTCTCTTCCTACATTATATTGCAACACTCACATCATAACTCCACGGGTTAAGGTGTAACATTCTGGAATTGCAATATAGGGTGTTATGCTGCCCAAATTTTGATTCTCCATTTGCATCACTTAATTAATTGAACCCTTGAGTCATTAATGATTAAAGAGTGAGATTAGCAATAATTACACATCAACAATCATCATGATTAAAGGACCTTTGTTCAATTGCCATTAAAACACTCTTCTATAAACAAAATCTTGATGGCTTAAACAGATAATCCGGACTGTAATTAATTATGGTAGGAAGGATTATTTAAGACCATCAATTGTGGACCCAATCCACAACCTTGCATGAGAAACCAATGTCTCTCATACAAGGAATCTTCTTTTATTTCTTATTGATTTTGTCTTTGTGTGTTGTGTGGAACCATTAGTAAAGAATACATCAGACTAATGTTGGCGGGTATTCCCTCATGGATAACTAGCTCGTATTCTGGGTATTAATTACTAATTGTTATTTTGCATGGTCTGGGTGACTGTCAGTGGAAGCCTTGGCGGTTCGCCCATCCGGGGTTATAATAGCTGCTCGGCTGACTCCCATCCAGATACAGTTTTATTTTTCTTATCTTAATCTCCAAACCCAAATTTCAATCTGTAGTAGGAGTCAGCTGGCATCAGTCAAATGCCAACTGACGATCATTATAGAAGGGAAGCATGTAGGTTTTTATCCGAATTCACAGACAGTGGAGACCCAACTGGTATTGACACTGCCATTACAGGGTCTAAGCTGCCTAAATCCGCTCTATCTGAGTAATTGGGGAATTGGACAGTAGATGTTTACAGTCCACCTGATTATTCTGCCATTACTTTGGTCCCTTGACCATTTCGCATCTGTGTTTCACCTTCTGTCTAGACCTGCATCTATATTTTGGGTCAATTAATTTTACACTTCCCTATATCTTTATGCATGATAATATTATGTACTATCGTGGTCTGTAATTATTTTGGGATCCTTCCCTTGGACAATAGAAGTCTAGATCTTAAACAGATATTGCTTAATAAATTTCCAACAAAAATCTCTTTATAAAATCCGGATCTGAGTAAGGGATAAATTCTTCAGTTATGACTAATTCATATCCTGTCAAGGGTTGTATTCTGGGAAATTAGAAACAGATTCAGCGATTAGGTCTCGCCTAGACTGAAAGGGTCTGTGTTTTAACTGAGAGTCTAGTACCTGTTCAGGGAATGATTTTCAAATCCATTATTTTCCAAAATTGTTGTTTGTTGGGAATCTAAGATTAAATATTACACCGAGATGGGGTCCACTTGGACTCAAATACAGTGTAGTAAATAATCTCAGAGGAACATCATCCAGGCCTTGGTTATTTTCTAAGATAGGGTTGAGTTTTCTTTCAACTGCTATCCTCTTCTGCCAAAGCCTCTTTTTGAGTCCTGAGTGAGTGCATCCGGAACGAACTAAATCATTAGTTCGTTTCATTAGTTTGTATCTCATAATCACCCGGAAGGAAGTGAACACACTAGTGGTTCACCAAGAGCCGGGAATTCTTGATCCATACTCCTTCATCCTGATGGGGAGCTGTCTTTTACTACCAGGGTCAGATTTTCAAAACCTCCGAGTGATAGGTTTTAAATGCTTTCTTTACTGCCTTCTTTTAACCGCTTTCATTAAAGGTCACTCGGTTGTATTGAGAGTTGTGTAACTGCTACTAGGATTGACAGTTAAGGGATAGTTCAGAACTTGATTAGAATCTTTGGGTGTGACATAGGAGAATGATAGTAGTACTTGGCATTTCAATAAATGATATGTCGGGTGTTGCTTTTCCACCACAGATGAAGTAACACACCCAGGCCAGGGCAGTTACGAATCTGTGCTATCTTAGAATTTGCGGCCTTAAGAACATGTAAACTCATATTGTAAGTACCTGTCTGTTAAAGGGAAAGCTTTATTGAGAGCATGAGAATCAGCTATCTGATAGAATTATTCCAAACAAAGATCTGTGTATAAAAATGGAAGTTTAACATTGCTTTATCTCAATCTTGTCCAATTTTCATTCTTTTCTTCCTGTCCTTTCTGTCTACATTGTGATTCAGCTTCACGGTTGGCACAATGTAATTTTTCCTACTTTAATGTTTATTGCATTCTTAGAATAATATCTACCCGCTTTTTAGAATAGATTTATCCGCTTTGTAGAGTAAGATTTAAACGCTTTCATAGCCTAGTTTAAATTCATGTCAGTAGCTGTTAATCACCTTTCAAACCTATTGAGTAATACGAATGGAAAATCTAGTAAAACAACGTGGGCCCTGCTTCTATCGCACATCCTCCAGTGAACGATCCAGTCTTACTATAAATTACTGCAATTTTTGACACCGTGCGCTTTCGGGCCACAGTTTCTTAAACACGAGCAATAAAAACATGACTACTTATAAATATATCCCTAATCACAACCCCGCCATCATAAATAGGTTTCATTAAATAAAACCTAAACCAGGATCATGATTTTTCGGAAAATGCTCATGTAGTGGGAATCTGTCAAAAGTTTCATAGCAGGAAATCTTATGGCAAGAATTGATGAGAAGTATCATGGCATATTTGCCGGGGATCCTCAGTGTGACAGGCTGAAGGTCAACCTATCCCGGCTGTGCCATGAGATTTGTCAACATTTCATGGCAGAGAGGACCACAGCGCCATTTGAAACCAAAGCACCACACTTGAGTAATAAAAAGACTAGTAATCTTGATATATCCCTAAACCCTTTCCCGTGAATCATAACGCTTTTCTTCTAATAAATCTAACCTGGTATATTTTGGAAAACGCTCGTGTGGACGAAATTGTCAAAAGTTTCAAGTAGCTTCGGCAATGGGTTTGTAAATATATCTGCCACTTGTTCTTGGCTTGCCACATGCATTAGTTCCACATTTCTGCTTTTCAAATGATCTCGGATAAAATGGAAACGAACATCAATGTGTTTGCTCCTTTCATGATTCACTGGATTCTTCGCCAATTCAATTGCGGATTTGTTGTCTATGTGAATCATTGTTCCTCTTGAGTGCTTAATCTTCATCTTGCTCAATAGATTTCTTAGCCATACAGCATGACATACACACCAAGATGCTGCTACATATTCAGCTTCACATGTTGAGAGCGTCACGATCGGTTGCTTCTTTGAAAGCCAAGTGAAAGTAGTATTTCCCAGAAAGAACACATACCCTGTAGTACTTTTTCGATCATCAATATCTCCACACCAATCACTATCAGAGTATCCAATCAGCTTGTAATCTTCTGTCCTCGAGTAGAACAATCCATGTGACGATGTTCCTTGAATGTACGTGAGGATTCTCTTTAACGCCTTCCAGTGTGAGTAAGTTGGGTTCTCCATGAACCGACTCACAACGCCAACACTTAGTGCAATATCTGGCCTTGTGCATGTGACGTATCGAAGGCTTCCAACCAAGCTTCTGTACCTTCCTGGATCAACTTGTTCTCCTCCATCGAACTTTGAAAGTTTTGCTCCAGGTTCCATAGGTGTTGATACAGGGTTGCATTTCTCCATCTTGAAATCTTTCAAGATCTTCTTTGCATATGTCTCTTGTGATATAAAGATGCCTCTTTCTGTTTGTCTGACTTCCAGACCAAGGAAAAACTTCATCAAGCCCAAATTAGTCATCTCAAACTCTTGTTTCATTCTTCTCTTGAAGTCTTCTATCATCTCATCACTGTTATCCATGAAAATGAGGTCATCAACATAAAGGGCAACAAATAAAATATTACCTCCGTTGTTTTTTATGTAGAGGGCATGCTCAAAGGGGCATTGCTCAAACCCATTCTCCTTGAAATATGCATCAATGCGAGTATTCCACGCTCGCGGTGCTTGCTTTAGCCCGTAAAGCGCCTTCTTCAACTTCAACACCTTTGTTTCTCCTCCAAGTTTCAGATAACCTGGTGGTTGCTCAATGTAGACTTCTTCTTCGAGTACACCATTCAGGAACGCTGTCTTGACATCCATTTGGAATATTGGCCATTTGTACTGAGCAGCTTGAGAAATGAGCAATCGGATTGTCTCCATTCTTGCGACAGGGGCAAAGACTTCATCATAATCGATTCATTCATTTTGCTTGTATCCCTTTGCGACAAGCCGAGCTTTGTATCTTTCAATCTCCCCTTGTGCATTCATCTTTTTCTTATAAACCCATTTCACTCCAATGGCCTGACTTCCTTTGGGCAATTCAGTGAGCTCCCATGTATTCTTGCGCTCGATTGCTTCAATTTCTTCATCCATGGCTGACTTCCATTTTTCATCTAGTACGACATCTTCATACTTGATATTTTCAGAATCTGCCAACAAACATACAAGATGTACCTCTGTAGAGTCGTACAAATCTTGGAGACTTCTCATTCGGGGTTGTCGTGGCTTATCTTCTTCTTCTTTTTCTTTTAATAACGAGTAGCAGCATTTAATCTTCTTCAATTGTTTTTCTTTTAGTAACGAGAAAGAACAATGTGAAGAGGGCAAGATGGTTGAGGCTGATCGGAGATTGAGCGGCGCCGGAGATTGAGCAGCCGGATGACAATCGCTGGTCGGAACAGCAGCAAATCGGTGACTGGAGTTAGTTCAGCGGAGGCTGGGCTGGGCAGCAGATTTGGGTTCGCCGGAAAGAGGTTGTAAGCTGTTGACAGCAGCTCCACGGTGGTAAATTTAATTCTTTTAATTTGAGTGTTTATACTCAAATTGTTTTGCTATGAGTTTGGATCACTCAGACTCTGATACCAATTTATAGATTTTGATATCTCACACACACAAGACACTTTACACTTTTGTATCTAAAAGGATAACCAAAAGCGGAGAGTTGTATAGCTAAAGCTTGCTTTGTATTTCTTGCTTTGCTTCGCTCTGAGTTTTACAACAATGGAAGTACATATTTATAGAATCAAAAATAAACAATAGACAATGAACACATGCTAATACTGTTCTTATTGTGGCTTCAAGATTTTCGGCGTGGTAGATGAGCCTCCTTATTGGACTTCGGCGATTCCTGTTACTTTTACGGCATTTGATATTTATGCCGTTTTTCAACATCTCCTACCAACAAACTTCTTTCTTGTTTTGAGCTCCCCGTCCCGAATCCCAACACCTTTATGCATATCCGCATCCATGACGCTCTGTATGATGCAATTACACAATTATTATTAAAATATACACAATACTTGCACGCGAAAAACACACAATTTTTAATATATTAATACATACATGCTTCTTCCTTGGCACCGGGTGCTCTCTTCATCTTGATTGTTTTTGGGTTTGTTGAGTACTCAATTGCGCAGCCTATAGCACACATAACTGCCTTATTGTCGGAGCTGTCATCCTCGCTCTCCTCTGAATCTTCGGCATCATCGTCGCTGTCGTCGCTCCAATTAGCGGATTCGTACTGATCGTCGAATCCGGAAGAGCTAGCTTCATCATCCTCCTCCTCATCAGTCTCAGTATCGTTGCTTCATATGTCCTCGTCCTCCTCATTCGCTGACTTCTTTAATACATGTATCATAATTAGTGCAACACTCCAATTCCACTTAATTAACAATGGATACTCACAAAAAAAAAACACAACAGCTGCTTAAAACTATACAATAATAATTTTATATAAATACCCATTGATGTATGTTAGACAATAGTTCGACTAATGACAACAAAATTATTTACCTCTTCCTCCCCCTTCTTTCCCCGCTTCGCTCTCTTTTTCCTACGGGGGATCTCATCTAGCAGCCCATGGTACTTTTCCAAAACAACATCTTTGGGGGTGGGCACCACCGTCACGACAAATTTCTCCTCCCATTTTGTCATTCGAAATTCCTGGACATGGAATTTCCTAAGCTTCTTGAGATCTGACCTACATCTGACCTACACTCCTCCAGCCGGCCATGTTTCTCCTGCCAGCGAACAAATCTAGGGATGATGGGTTCGACAATTGGTTTTGCCATGTGGGGGAATATTTCGTAGAACCAGCCCTGCACGCAAAACACCATGATTGATATATAGATACAAAAAAGCAAGATAGATGTATTACAGTTTGTGATTATTGTTTTGATTGCATAAAAATTTTGTTTTCCTTTGTAAGAGTGATATATTTCAAGTTCAGTATGTATATTAACACTTACCACCACACCGGCAGTGCAACCATCGATATAGACCTTGCCCTCATCGACATGTCGTCTCATCGAATCAACAACGAATCCATGTGCGGCATTCCCCCAACTGTACTGCCCAATTCTGTTCAATTTGTCCACTGTAACACCCCGGATTTGATAACCCAGGCCGGGATGTCACCGCCACATCTCCCTAGCAAGATACGGCTTCCCGAGCTCACTAAGGAAATGCAAGGCTTGTGTGTATGTAAAAGATTTAAAACATTTCAAGATTTAGTCCGGAAATTTATAATACTTAATTCAAAATACGATAGCAATAATCATCATGCGCGAAATTAAATAGAGTAAATGCAGCGGGAAATAAATCACGGCCAACATGGCCAAATCCTCGGGTTTAACAGACCCGGTAAAAACAGTACGATGCAGAATTTAAAATGTCCCCCAAGTGCATATGCAATGCGTCACTCGACATACTTTGTAAAAGAAAAATGACAACAGTTTATCAGTATAAAAATATACCGAGTAAGTTAATCCCTAACTAACAATTTAAGGGGTTACACGTGTTTAAATCCAAAGATTCACTTGTCATGCATTACTTTAAAAATCCATATTTTATTCGCAGCGGAAAACATGATTAATTTATCCAAGACGAAAATGCATAATTTAAAAGACTTAATTTAAAAGCGGAATTTAAAGGCATAATTTAATGACGTAATTTAAATGCGTAATTTAAAAACATGGTAAATAAGATTTAAGCGTAATTAACACTCACACAAGTCTTTTATAATTTATCCCGCAAACTAAGAAAAGGACACCATACCGGGAGATTACTAACGAGGCAATCTCAACATGGGACCACTAACGAGGCAGTCCACAACAATGGGAGACCACTAACGAGGCAGTCTCAAAAGATAGTAGGACCACTAACGAGGAGATCCAAAACACAGCGCGCGAGATCACTAACGAGGCAATCTCAGATAGTAAGGAGACCACTAACGAGGCAGTCTCAAAGATAATAATTAGCATGAAGATCGGCTCAGCCTAGTGCACGGGATTTTTCGAAAGTTCGTATTTCAAGTGATCAAAAGATTCGATATCGCGTTTCATAGTTCGAGTTTTCTCTAGTTCGAAAAATCCGATTTGACGCAGTTTACGCCTTTCTTAATTAAAAATTCATTTTTACACCAAAAATTCTGAAATTTACAGTAGCTCAAAAACACACACACAAACAACTTTCACGTTTTAAGTTTTTGGAAATAAGGTTTCGAAGTGAGTCAAAATTTGAGTTCTTTACAAAAGATAATTTCTGTCTCAAAAACTGATTTCGTCACAGGTTCGTGCGACGCCGATTAAAAATTCATTTCCAAGCCAATTGATCCGAAATTTTTACAGGAGATACACAACACATTAAGGAACAACTTTCATGTTTTAAGAAATTAGAAATAATTAATTTTAGGTGTTCAAAAATCGACCACAACACGCTGTACACGCGCGGACTCAAAGGATTGCTTAAAACAGTTCTGAAATTCGGCCCTTTCACATATCAAATGAACTCCAAAATCAATGAAATTTTATATGCATAATCTAGACACATTTATACAACTTTTGTTTAGTAATTCAAAGTTAAATCATTCTAAAAACGGGTAAAAAACATGCATCAAGTCGAGTAATGAAATCTGCCAACGGTTTCAAATGTTTGGTTTGTCACAGAAAGTTTACGGCGAGATTTGGGATAGCAAACCTTAATGTCAATGGCTGAAATTTGGGCACAAGATAGATTAAAGTCTTAGGAACAAAATCTATGTTGAAATGTTTTCGGTTTGAATTCCCGAAGGTCGGGTTTTAGGCGAGTTTTTGAAATTGGACGAAAATAGGGTTTTTGAAAATCGATTTTTTTTACGGGTATAGATCTCGAGTTTTAAACAACAATAAACCACAAAAATTTGTGAGTAAGGTCTTAACTTACTTAGTTAGAGTTTTGAGTCGCTGGAAAGGGTTTCCGGGCGTCCTAGGGTTGCGACGAACGGCCAACTTCTCTGATCGCTTTTTGTTTATTTTCCGACGTGAAATCGTAGTAAAGGAAAAGGGTTAGATTTCGAGTTTCTAAGTGGTATGGACGAACTAAAACATTAAATCATAGCTTATCAAGAGTCTAGAGGGCAGGGCTTGGTTCCTTTCGCCTCGTCGTCGCCGGAATGCTCGCCGGAAAGTGAGTTCGGAGGAGTTTTGGCTTGGAGAGGAAGTTTGGGAGTGTCTAAGGTTTAGTTTTCTGAATGTATGGGGAAGGGGGTGCCCAACACAGCCCTTATGACCTTCCCCAATGCCTTGATCCGCTTGCCCTCGTTAGGGGACGGATTTTTGGCAAGAAAATCGCCATAGAAGGAAAGTTTACACCTTCTGCACCTCTGGCGCGCTGGTGACGCGCACATATTGCTTTGCCCGCGCGGAGCACGCGTGGCCTGGCCTGGTGTCGCGACGCCTCCATCCGCGTGGTGGCCGCGCGGCGGGCGCGGGCCGGCCGGACCGGCCGGTTCGGCGGTTCGCGTGTTCCGTCGGGTATTTCCTTGCTTTCCTCTATCGGTTTTCTACCCTCTTCGTGTTTGCTCGACTCCTCGGGTCGTCTCCGGTTCGGAATCTTCACCTTAAACTTGTTACGAGTTCGGCTTATCGCTCGTAACATTTCCATGGCCTAAGTAGTCTAGTTTAAATTAGTTCCAACTCCTCCTATCGTCCTTGCGATCGATCTTGTGATTTATCTCGTGATTTATTTTATGATTTAATTTGTGATTTATTTTGTGATTTTACTTTATGATTTATTTTGTGACTGAACTTAGAAATTAGTTCCAAGCTGCCTACGTACCCTGTGAAGGGATCAAGTCATGACGTAGTTCAAAACAATTTGAATTTATATTTCTTGGGTGTTAGATCCTCCCCCCCTTAAGAATACAGTTATGTCTCCATAACTGTGGCCGGTTCACCTTGGAAGAGGGTAGGGTAACGTTGTTTCATGTCGGCCTCCAACTCCCACGTTGCCGTCTCCGTCTCATGGTTGGACCAAAGGACCTTGACCATTCTCACGGTCTTATTCCTTGTTACTCTCTCCTTTGTGTCAAGTATTTGCACCGGAACTTCCTCATAACTTAGGTCATCCTCATATTCAACTTCTTCCGGTTGGAGTACATGGGTCGGATCGTGCACATACGTCTTCAATTGGGAGACGTGGAATACGTCGTGAACACGAGCAAACTGTGGTGGCAACGCTAGCCGATATGCGAGGCTTCCCACTCTTTCCAGGATTTCATATGGTCCTATGTACCGTGGGCTCAGTTTTCCTCGCTTGCCGAAGCGCATCACACCCTTCATTGGTGATACCTTTAGCATGACTTTATCGCCGACTTGAAATTACAAGTCTTTCCGTCTCACGTCCGCATAACTCTTTTGCCGGTCCTGAGCGGCTTTCATCTTTCCTTGGATGACCTTGATTTGTTGAGCCATGTCCTCAACGAGTTGTGGTCCCACCATTACCGCCTTATCGTTCTCTTTCCAGCTTAACGGACTTCGGCACCTACGTCCATACAGTGCCTCGAAGGGTGCCAGGCCGATGCTGGCATGGTAACTGTTGTTGTAGGAAAACTATATCAAGGGTAGATGATGCTCCCAATTCCCCTTAAATTCTAGCACGCATGCCCGCAGCATGTCCTCTAGTGTTTGGATTGTTCGCTCTGTCTGCCCGTCCGTCATGGGATGGAACGCGGTACTCATCTTTATTTGCGTACCGAGAGCTTCCTGCAGTTTGGTCCAGAACTGAGAGACAAATCTATTATCTCTATCTGAGATGATGTCGTGTGGTACTCCATGCCGGCGTACCACATTGTCGACATACACCCTTGCCAATTGGTCCATCGACCAAGTATCCTTCATTGGGACAAATATGGCGGCTTTTGTCAATCTATCCACGATCACCCAGATTTTATTCATCCCATTCGGTGAGCGTGGTAACCCCGAAACAAAATCCATTGAGATGCTATCCCATTTCTAGCTTGGGATCTCTAATGGTTGCATTAGTCCTAGGGGATTGTGTCGTACTGCCTTGATCTTCTGGCAGGTGAGGCATCTTGCCACAAACTCGGTTACCTCTCTCTTCATATTCGGCCACTAGTAGTTCTTCTTCAAGTCCTTGTATAGCTTGTCCCCTCCGGGGTGAACCGAGTAGGGGGTGTGAAACTTTTGACAAATTTCATTAACACGAGTATTTTTCAATAAAATATATCAGGATTGAATTTATTAAATGAGAAAGTTATGATTTATGGAATGGGTTTAGGGATATATCAAGATTGTTACTTTTTATTACTCATGCGAGGGGCTTTATTTTCAAATGGCAGTGCAGTCCTCTCATGTCATGAAACTTTTGACAAGTCTCATGGTACAACCGGGATAGATTGACCTTCAGCCTGTCACACTGAGGGTCCCCGGCATATGTGCCATGATACTTCTCATGATTTCTTGTCATGAGATTACTTACCATGAAACTTTCGGCAGACTCCCACTACATGAGTATTTTCTGAAAAATCACATTTTTTATTTACTCGTGTTAAGAAACTGTGCCCCCGAAAGCGCACGGAGTCAAAATTGCAGTAATTTATAGTAAGTACCGGATCGTTCACTGGAGGATGTGCGATGGAAGCAGGGCCCACGCCGTTTACTAAGATTTTCCACTCGGTTACTCGATTCAAGTTTGTGCTTTGACTACCAACTACTTGACAGAATTTAAATTAGATTATGAAAGCAATTAAAATAAAGCAGATAAAATTATTCTACAAAGCGAATTAAATTTAATCTAAGAAAGCAATAAAATTAATCTAAGAAAGCGATTAAGATTATTCTAAGAAAGCAGATTTAAAATGAGACAGAAGGGACAGGGAGAAAAGAATAAAGATTGGACAAGATTCAGATGAAACATAGTTAAACTTCCATTTTAATTACACAGATCTTTGTTTGGGATAATCCTTTCAGTTAGCTAATTCTCATGCTCTCTATACCATGTTCCCTTTAACAGACAGGTACTTACAGTAAGAGTTTACATGCTCTTAAGGAAACATAATCTAAGATACCACAGACTCATAACTCCCTTCACAGGCCTTGCAAAGTTATATTATTTATCTGTGGTGGACAAGCAACACCTGACAAATCATTTATTGACGTGTCAAGTACTCCTATCATTCCCCCATGTCACACCCAAAGATTCTAATCAAGCCCTGAACTATCCCTTAACTCTCAGTCCTAGTAGCAGTTACACAACTCTCAATACAGCCGAGTGACCTCTAACGAAAGCATTTAAAAGAAAGCGGTAAAGAAAGCATTTAAAATCCTATCACTCGGAGGTTTCTGAAAGTTTGACCCTGGTAGTAAAAGAAAGCCCCCAGTCAGAATGACCGGATGTGGATCAAGAATTCCCTATTCTCGGTGAACCGCTCGCAGTGTTCACTTCTCGTCGGGTGGTTATGAGATACAAACTAATGAAACGAACTAATAAATTAGTTCGTTCCGGATGCACTCACTCATGACTCAAAAATAGGCTTTGGCAGAAGAAGATAGCAGTTGAAAGAATACTCAACCCTACCTTAGAAAATAACCAAGGCCCGAATGTTGTTCCTCTAATATTATCTATCACACCTTGTCGGAATCCAAGTGGAATCTGACCCAGTGCAATATTTAATACAAGATTACCAACAAACAGCAATTTTGGAAAATAATAAATCTGAAAATCATTCCCTATCAGGTACTAGACTCTCAATTAAAACACAGATCCTTTCAGTCTAGGTGAGACCTAATCGCTGACTCTGCTTCTAAATTCCCAAAATCAACCCCCAGTCGGATATGAATTAGTCATAACTGTCGAATTTATCCCTTACTCAGATCCGGATTTTATAAATGAATTTTTGTTGGAAATTTAATATGAGACATCTGATTAAAATCAAGACTCCTGTGTCCAAGGGAAGGATCCCAAAATAATATCGACCACAATATCTACATAATAATATCATGCATAAATTTATAGAGAAGTGTAAAATTAAATAACCCAAAATATAAGGTGGGTTTAGACAGAAGTTGACACACAGAGATGAAATAGCCGGGGATGAGAAGAATTTATTTGGCTAAAAGGAGTGCCAGAAATAACTGGGGTGATCTGGACTGCAAACATCTGCTATCCAGTTCCCAATTATTCCAGATGGGAAGATTTTTAGACAAAAAGGAATTCCAAGTGACGGTGACCGCCGTCATTCAACTCCCTTTTTGTCTGTGAACGGAAGAAAAACCCACATATTTTCTTGTTGTAATAATTCTCAAATAATGTTGGTCGACATCATTTAATAATACTACAACTTGAATTCAGGTTTTGAAATTAAGATAAAGAGAATAAAACTGTATCCGGATAGGAGTCAGCTGAGCAGCTATTATAATCCCGGATGGACGAACCGCCAAGGCTTCCACCGGCCACTATCCAGACCATGCAAAATAACATCTAATAATTAATATACAGACCACGAGCTAGTTATCCGTGTGGGAATACCCGCCAACATTAATCTGATATATTCCTTATTAGCTGTTTCACACAACACGGAAAGACAAAATAAATAAAAGAAAAATATTTTTGGGTCATCTTGCATGAGAGACATTGGTTTCTCATGCAAGGATATGGAAATGATTCCATATTCACTCTTCATGTCTAAATAATCACTCATTCCATAATTAATTAGTTAATTATAGTCTGGATTATATACTTAGATCATTAGAGTTTAATTATTTGTAGAAGAATCTTTTAATGGGGAATTGAACAAAATTCTTTATATCAAATTAATCATGGGTTGAGATCATTGGATTTCAACCTCAAAATATTAATATAAAGGTTCAATTAATTAATGGGGTGAGATGAAGAATAAAAATTTGGCAAAAAGGTGCCACTTTGTCGCGATGCAGAGTTTGTGTCGCGGAACATGGTTCCGCGACAAGGGTTTCGCGACAAAGGGGTGGGAAATAAGAGAAATGGGATTTTGAAAATTAGGGTTTGCTTTGTCGCTTAAGCAAAAATTTTGTCGCGGAACATGGTTCCGCGACAAAGAGGCATAGCGACAAAGAGGGTTGAAAATTGGTAAGGACATAATTCCTGGTCGCGGAACAGGGATTTTGTCGCGGTACGTGGTTCCGCGACAAAGGTTCCGCGCCAGAGTCCTCCCAGAATAAAATTACAAGTATTTGGGTCCTTGGTCGCTAATCGAGGGTTTTGTCGCGGAACGTGGTTCCGCGACAAGACGTTCCGCGACAAGATTGCTTCGCGACCAAGGGTTTCAAAATTAATGGCAAGGCATAATTTTCTGTCTCGGAATAAGATTTTGTCGCGGAACGTGGTTCCGCGACAAGGGTGCTCCGCGACAAAAGCCATGCAGACAAAATGCAAGAATTTGGTCCTTTGTCGCTAAACAGGGGTTTTGTCGCGGAACGTGGTTCCGCGACAAGAGTGTATGGCGACAAAGGGTTTTAAAATATTTATAAAAATTTTGGCAGCATAACGCCTAATATTGCATTACAGGGGAGTGCGTTGTGATCCGTGGGATCACAACGGGAAAATTACATTGCAACCCGTGGGGTTACAATGTGATGCAATACAATATAGGAAATGCAATTTTTTAAATAAATATGCACAAACACTAAAATGCCATCCACTTTCTAGACCTATTAAACTAAAATAAAATAAAACAAACAATCTAAAACACTAAGAGGCAGTAAAGCATCCACCAAACAGAAATAAAATTAAACTATACTAAGAGACTAAAATTTAAATGAAATCTACACTAATAGATCTAGCAAGAGATAGGCATCAAGTGGTTATACATTTATTAATTCTAATAAAGCATTAAATCTATCTAAAAATAATAAAAATGGTCAAGTGACCATAATACAAGCAAGACAGTAAATAAACCATGGGAAAATCACATGACAATATTTTGGGACATATTTTCTCATATAACAACAAAAGCCAGAAATAATGGTTTAAACACACTCATTGATTAAGTGTTTTTCAACCCAAAATTACACTAAAAAGCTGTAAATAATATAAAAATGGCTACACTACTATAAACCCATTTATTGCTTAAAACTAACTAACTAAAAATGAAAAATACATGGCCATGAGACCATCATTTCTCAAATTTCTTGGGAGCACAGTGGTGCCCCAAGAGGAAAAACAAAACTAATCTAAAAAAAATATGGGTGTGTAGCTACTGTTCAAGGGGGGGGAGGTTATATTTATAGAGGTGGAAAATTAGCCCTAGGCCCATTAGGCCCATCTGGTCGCTAAACAACTGCTTTGTCTTTGTCGCGGAACAAATTGCATAGGGACAAAACAATTTTTAGCTCCAAGATGGCGCCCAGGAGGGGGCGGGAGCTCGAGATCCAGGGGAAAAGACAAACTTTCCGTGTATTGCGGGACTTGAGGTCCTGGGAGCTTGTACTTAATTCAGCATGTGGGAATTGCAAAATGGAGAAGTCACGTGAGGGCTGTCTCGGAGGGACTTTCTGTCGCGGAGAGGCTTTCTTTCCTCTGGGCGCGGAAGGTTGTCTCTGGGCGCGATCCACTTTGTCGCGGAACCATGTTCCGCGACAAACTTTTGTGGCTTGATTTTCCTCTCACAGTCTCGGAATAATTTTGGGCGCGGAGCATATTTTTGGGCGCGGAGCACTTTGTCGCGGAGTACACCTTCCACGACAAAGGTTGATTTGCTCTCTCTCTTCTCTCATTTCATTTCTTTCTTCTCTCCTCTCTCATCTGTCTCGATTCTTTTCCTCTTCTTTCTTTCCTTCTTTCTCTTTCGTTCAGTTTTCCAATTTTCTTCTTCCTCTCCATTTCTTATCTCTCGGCAGCTTCTCCTTTCTTCTTCAATCTTCTTCTTTTCTGTTCGTCTTCGTTCCTGTTGTCCATTTTCCCAATTTTCTCTTTGAGTGTTGAGGTTTTGGAGATGGCGGTGACTGAGGTGGGAGAGCTCGCGGCGGCGGCGAGTGGGCGAGCAGCGGTGGAGGGCGGCGGATGTGGAAGAGGCAGTCGGGGGCGTGGGCGCTGTTGGATGGAGGAGCTGCGGTGGTGGTCGATTTGGGATGGAGGGCTCGCGGGAGTCGTCGGAGTTGGGCGACGGGAAAGATGGCTGGGCTCGTCGGAGGGATGGTGTTGGCCGCGCGTGCGGCGGCGGAGAGTGGGTGGTCGGATTTGGATGAGAGATGGTGGTGATGGCCGGAGGAAGTGGTGGCTGTGGTGGTTGGATAAGGGTGGAGGAGATGGGATTGAGAGATGGCCGGAATGGGGGGTGAAAATGGTGGTGGTCGGAAGTGCAGTGGTGAGATGATGGACGGAGAGGCGGGGCGGCGGCGACTCCGGCGAAGTCGGCGCCGGGGCAGGGCGGCGGCGGCGGCAGTTTTAGGTTAGGGTTAGGGTTTGAATTTAGATTTTGGGCTTTGGGGTTGGTTTGGGCCAAGGTTGTAATGGGCTAAGGAGATTGGGCTTGAATTGTGGTTTTGGGCTTTTGGTGTTGGATAATTGGAGAATGGATTGGACTTCAAACTCTTGGACTTAATTAAATCAAATCTCCTGCAATTAATTTACATAAAAAGTGATTAGTTAACTAATTATTTCTTAATCAAAACAGAAAACAGAAATAAAAATAAACATAAAAGTTATAAATATATACATCAAAATGTAATATTATAAATATAATATTTATTCTACTTGATTATTTGGTTTGTATTCTATTTAATGTCCGAGTTTCACCGAATAGATAACACTGAACCGCAATTAATCAAGTGTATGGTTTTTTTTATATATTTTTATCATGTTTTTGGAATTTTTTAACATAAATTAATAAAAATAACAATATTTTTGTGTTTTTCCATACCAGCTTATTATTTATACAAACTTGCATAAATCTGTTAAATTCAACTGCTTTCTTAATTAAATAAGATCGGAATGCGATCAAATGTCCGTATTAGACACGGAAATAGATTGAAAATAATGGTCAATTTTGGCCATTATCAGGGTGTTATGGCCCTCCTCCATCACCCTTTTCTTCAGATCCGCGGATTCCCGTGGTATACACCACCTTCCCTTGAAGCGGATGCTTCCGTCCTCATGAATTTTGAAATCCATTGCCTTTCCTTCGGCAATGCCCCTCCTTATTTCTTCCAACTTCTTGTCACCTGGTTGGGCGAGCCGTATCTCGTCGAATATGGTCGGTCCCACTACCATCGCAGTGACGACCTCGGTTACCGTGCTAGGATGCACCAGCTCTAGACTCAATTTCGCCAAGTCCTTGTACAATTCGGGCGGTATCACAAGTGGGTTCGTGACATGTTGAGTCTTTCGACTCAAGGCGTCGGCCACGTCGTTGGCCCTCCCTTCGTGATACGCGATCTCCAAGTCATAATCCTTAATCAGTTCTAACCATCTCCTCTGCCTCAAATTCAGCTCTTTTTGCATGAATATATACTTGAGACTCTTATGGTCGGTGAACATTCGACACCTCCGCCCATAGAGATAGTGTCTCCAAATCTTTAAGGCGAACACGACCGCGGCCAACTCCAGGTCGTGCGTCGGGTAGTTTTCCTCGTGTTGCTTTAGTTGGCGAGATGCGTACGCTATAACCTTTTGATCTTGCATTAGCACGCATCCTAGTCCCTCCTTCGAGGCGTCACTGTACACCTCGAAGTCTCCATCCTCTGATGGTAATGTCAATACTGGCGCTGTGGTAAGTCTTTTCTTCAGTTCCTGGAATGCGGCTTTACACTCGCTGGTCCAGTCGTACTTCGTCCCTTTCTTCAACAGTTGAGTCAACGGGCGGGCAATTTTCGAGAAATCCTTTACAAATCGCCTATAGTAACCCGCCAATCCAAGGAAGCTTCTTATCTCCGTTGGATTCTTCGGCGGCACCCACTCGGTCACTGCCGAGATCTTTGCTGGGTCTACTGCCACTCCGTTGGCGGATACTATATGCCCGAGAAATGCCACTTCCCTTAACCAGAAGTCGCACTTGGACAGTTTACCATACAGTTGGTTCGCTCGTAAGATCCCTAGCACTTTGTGTAAGTGCTCGGAATGTTCCTCTTCACTTTTTGAGTAGATCAAGATGTCATCTATGAACACCACCACGCATTGATCTAGCAATTCTCGAAATACGTTATTCATGAGATTCATGAACATGGCTGGGGCGTTCTTTAGCCAAAAAGATAGCACCGTGAACTCCTAGTGTCCATAGCGAGTCCTGAACGCCGTCTTTGGGATGTCCTTTTCGGCGATCCTCAATTGATGATATCCCGAGCGTAAGTCGATCTTTGGGAATACCGTAGCTCCCTTTAGCTGGTCGAACAAATCTTTGATCCGGGGCAACGGGTACTTGTTTTTGACGGTAACTTGATTGAGTCCTCTATAGTCGATGCACAGTCGTAACCCTCCGTCCTTCTTCTTGACGAACAAGACCGGTGCTCCCCATGGGGACGTGCTCGGTCTGATGTATCCCTTCTCTAGCAACTCCTCGAGTTGCTTCTTTAGTTCCTTCATTTCCAGTGGCGCCATGCGGTAAGGAGCTTTCGAAACAGGCTCCGTCCCCGGGATGAGGTCTATTGTGAATTCAAGGTCTCTCTTGGGTGGCATACCGGGAACGTTTTCAGGGAACACATCTGGGTATTCCCTCACCACTGGGATGTCGTCTATCTTGACTCCCTCAGCTTCCAGGTTGTGAATGTAGCATGCGTATAGCGCGTAACCCTTCCGCACTAAGCTACATAACTTGAGGGCGTTGACTATTTTGTTAGACTTCTTAGGGGGTTGGGAGTAGAAGATAACTTTCCTCCCCATACTCTTTGATAGCGTGATCTTTTGCTTTTGGCGTTCGATCACGGCCTTATAACGGGTTAGCCAATCCATCCCTAGTATGACGTCGAATTCTACCAAGTTTACGAAAAACTCTACGTTTTTTATCACCACTGGTATTCTGTTATAATGCTTAGAGCATGCTACTACTTCTCTCGAAGGCAATTGAATTCCTAAGCTAATCATTTCGCACTTAGGTAGATCTAGTTTAGCTACAACCCTCGAAGATAATATGGAGCAACTGGCTCCGGAATCAAATAAAACTCTAAGCGGAGTACTTAGGACATGAAAGGTACCTGCCACCACATCACCCTACGCAAGTATGTCAGCCTGGTTGATCACGTTCAACCTTCCCATCGGCCTCCCTTGATTGGCCGGCTGGTTCTGGTTCGGATTTGCATTTTGTTGCTGGTTCGGAGGGCGCTGGTTCGGGTTTGGAGGGGGTCGATACCCTTGATTGTTGCCGTTCCTGCCTCCTTGATTGAACGGCTCATTGGGTCCAATGACCAAATCTTCTCTCTTTGTGATGTTCTCGAGTCGGGTTCGACATTCCTCCCTCCTGTGACCCATGCGGCCGCTCCGGAAACATTCGCCCACTGAGGACATCTCCTCACCAGTGCGGCCTGCCGCACCTTGGACAGGGTGGCACTCGCCCTCCTTGGTTGAAATTCCGACCATTGTTGCTCTGAACATTCCCGTTCGGCCCTCGCCGAAAGTTGTCCCCACCAGCAGTGTTGCCCGTCCTATTGTCCCGGTTTCTTTTGTCTGGTCCCTGTACCCCTCGGCTAGATTTTCCTGCAGTCTTTCTCTTTAGCTGTTGTACTCGTGCGACTGCCACCGCACGGTCGTAGACAGCTTGTAAGTCTGGGTAGTTAACTCCGGTGATCACCTCCCGAATTGACAAATTCAACCCCATTTCAAATTTCTGCGCCTTCTCCCCGTCTATGGGTACCATCCGAGGCGCAAATCTCACCAGTTCCTTAAACCGAGCATAGTATTCTTGAACGGATTTCTCCACTTGTTTCAGGGATGAGAACTCTTCGTACAGTGCTGCCTTAGTACTCATTGGGTAGAAGCGCTCCCGGAGTAACTCCATGAACTCGTTCCACGAGTACGGTTCGTCGTCTTCGCTAAGTTTCCCCTGAGTAGCTTGCCACCATTCGTCGGCCTCGCCACCCAGATAGTACGAGGCCACGTGAACCTTCTCCCCTTCCGGGCATCTCACCGCATTCAGTAATTTGTCAAAAGTCCTCAGCCATTCCTCAAGCTTAGATGGATCCTCCTCCCCTACATGGTAGGGAGGTCGGTAGGGGTTTACCGAAGCCAGGTAAGTGATCCTTGCTTCCGGTGGGGGTGCCGCGGCAGCTCCGCCCTGGTTAACGTAAGCATTGCCCAGTGCAATCAGTAGTTCCTCCATGTTCCTCATTCGCCCTTCCGCAGGGTTGGGCATCGGGCCTGCTGGGTTTGGCGCCTCAACGTTAGGTGCCTGCTCATTGGGTTGTCCTGGCGTGTCTTTGGTGTTGGGGGTGGTAGGGAAGGTCCTTCCTCGTCCTCTAGGTGCCATCCTGTTATCACCATACGAGCACAAGTAGGTTTAGAGTTCTGGGGATTTGATGGAGTGTTGGGAGAAAATGTTTTGCTAGATTGAGCGATGCCTACTAATAGTTAATTAAGATTTTTATCTATTCGTTCAGTCATTTATGTTAAGGGTGTAAAGGTTGAAGCGTCGAGACCCTGAGTTTTAGGATTTAGGGTTCTAGGTACTTTGCCGATTTGTTGTGTGTATGTTGCTTGTTTATTGTTGTCTCGTTCCATTGGTTTGTTGAGTTTCAATGAAATAAAACGTAAAGACTGCGCATAGAATAGATGCTTGTGAACTTTATTGCTTAATAGGGAACTTTATTCGGTACAAACAATAGGAATCAAAATGCTAAGGATAGTTCGGGAAAATAGAAAAGGAGAACAATAGGAATAATGTATCAAAAATCTCTAATCCTGAGGAGGGTAGGTGGTCGGGTCCTCCATGGGGTCATCCTCATCACTCGAATCCTCGATGGTGCCCGTGCCAAGGGGCCCATGGAACACTGGGCTGGCTGGCCAATTGGGCCCAGCAGCAGGAGCAGGATCAACGATAGCAACTGGAGTTTGGACGGCTACAGGGACAGCGACAGGATCAATAACGGGGCTAGCTACAGGAGGAGTTCCCGGGTCGAGAGAGGCAGATGGAAGCAGATCATCCTTCAGATGATGCAGCTGATGTCCCAAGACCCCTGCTTGGGTCTCTACGTCGTCAATCTGGGTCCGAAGCTCAGTCTCGCGGGTCTGGAATTCGTTGATTTGGATTTGGAGTTGGGTTATATCTTGATGTCCTGCTTGGCCCAGATTAGTTAGGTGGCCCAGGTTAGCTTCCATTTGTTCTACCCTTAGTCTGAAGTTGTTCACGTTTTGAGGAGATTCGAGGTATGCTTCAATCAACCTCATTAGTAGTTTGATCATGTTCACGTTTGGGGCGGCCATCTATTGTTAACAAGGTAGGTTAAGGTTAGAATATATTTTAGGCAAGATTAGTTATGCACGAATTTAAATCTATATGTAACATGCAAGTGCAAATCCCCCTTTTCCCCATTTTAAAAATGCAATCTATCCATGTATTTTAAAATAAATCCACTATATGGGTAAGAATAAAAGTTGGGCCTCTATAGTGGGCCAAAAATTTAATATTTCTTTTGGGCTAAGTTTTGGGCTATGTAAAAATAAGCTCTTGGGCTAAAATAATACTAGTAGTCAAAATAGCAAATTTTAAAAATAATACTTGGGGTTTAAAAATAATGGTTTTAAAATAATAGTAGTAGCTAAAAAAAATTCTGGGCTCTGATACCAACTTGTAACACCCCGGATTTGATAACCCAGGCCGGGATGTCACCACCACATCTACCTAGCAAGACACGGCTTCCCGAGCTCACTAAGGAAATGCAAGGCTTGTGGGTATGTAAAAGATTTAAAACATTTCAAGATTTAGTCCGGAAATTTATAATACTTAATTCAAAATACGATAGCAATAATCATCATGCGCGAAATTAAATAGAGTAAATGCAGCGGGAAATAAATCACGGCCAACATGGCCAAATCCTCGGGTTTAACAGACCCGGTAAAAACAGTACGATGCAGAATTTAAAATGTCCATAATGGTTTCCCCCAAGTGCATATGCAATGCGTCACTCGACATACTCTGTAAAAGAAAAATGACAACGGTTTATCAGTATAAAATATACCGAGTAAGTTAATCCCTAACTAACAATTTAAGGGGTTACACGTGTTTAAATCCAAAGATTCACTTGTCATGCATTACTTTAAAAATCCATATTTTATTCGCAGCGGAAAACATGATTAATTTATCCAAGACGAAAATGCATAATTTAAAAGACTTAATTTAAAAGCGGAATTTAAAGGCATAATTTAATGACATAATTTAAATGCGTAATTTAAAAACATGGTAAATAAGATTTAGGCGTAATTAACACTCACACAAGTCTTTTATAATTTATCCCGCAAACTAAGAAGAGGACACCATACCGGGAGATCACTAACGAGACAATCTCAACATAGGACCACTAACGAGGCAGTCCACAACAATGGGAGACCACTAACGAGGCAGTCTCAAAAGATAGTAGGACCACTAACGAGGAGATCCAAAACACAGCGCGCGAGATCACTAACGAGGCAATCTCAGATAGTAAGGAGACCACTAACGAGGCAGTCTCAAAGATAATAATTAGCATGAAGATCGGCTCAGCCTAGTGCACGGGATTTTTCGAAAGTTCGTATTTCAAGTGATCAAAAGATTCGATATCGCGTTTCATAGTTCGAGTTTTCTCTAGTTCGAAAAATCCGATTTGACGCAGTTTACGCCTTTCTTAATTAAAAATTCATTTTTACACCAAAAATTCTGAAATTTACACAGTAGCTCAAAAACACACACACGAACAACTTTCATGTTTTAAGTTTTCGGAAATAAAGTTTCGAAGTGAGTCAAAATTTGAGTTCTTTACAAAAGATAATTTCTGTCTCAAAAACTGATTTCGTCACAGGTTCGTGCGACGCCGATTAAAAATTCATTTCCAAGCCAATTGATCCGAAATTTTTACAGAAGATACACAACACATTAAGGAACAACTTTCTTTTTTTAAGAAATTAGAAATAATGAATTTTAGGTGTTCAAAAATCGACCACAACACGCTGTACACGCGCGCACTCAAAGGATTGCTTAAAACAAGTTCTGAAATTCGGCCGTTTGACATATCAAATGAACTCCAAAATCCATGAAATTTTATATCCATAATTTAGACACATTTATCTATAACTTTTGTTTAGAAATGCAAAGTTAAATCATTCTAAAAATGGGTGAAAAACATGCATCAAGTCGAGTAATGAAATCTGCCAACGGTTTCAAATGTTTGGTTTGTCACATAAAGTTTACGGCGAGATTTGGGATAGCAAACCTTAATGTCAATGGCTGAAATTTGGGCACAAGATAGATTAAAGTCTTAGGAACGAAATCTATGTTGAAAAGTTTTCGGTTTGAATTCCCGAAGGTCGGGTTTTAGGCGAGTTTTTTAAATTGGACGAAAATAGGGTTTTTGAAAATCGATTTTTGTTACGGGTATAGATCTCGAGTTTTAAACAACAATAAACCACAAAAATTTGTGAGTAAGGTCTTAACTTACTTAGTTAGAGTTTTGAGTCGCTGGAAAGGGTTTCCGGGCGTCCTAGGGTTGCGACGAACGGCCAACTTCTCCGATCGCTTTTTGTTCGTTTTCCGACGTGAAATCGTAGTAAAGGAACAGGGTTAGATTTCGAGTTTCTAAGTGGTATGGACGAACTAAAACATTAAATCATAGCTTACCAAGAGTCTAGAGGGCAGGGCTTGGTTCCTTTCGCCTCGTCGTCGCCGGAATGCTCGCCGGAAAGTGAGTTCGGAGGAGTTTTGGCTTGGAGAGGAAGTTTGGGAGTGTCTAGGGTTTAGTTTTCTGAAAGTATGGGGAAGGGGGCGCCCAAGACAGCCCTTATGACCTTCCCCAATGCCTTGATCCGCTTGCCCTCGTTAAGGGACGGATTTTTGGCAAGAAAATCGCCATAGAAGGAAAGTTTACACCTTCTGCACCTCTGGCGCGCTGGTGACGCGCACATATTGCTTTGCCCGCGCGGAGCACGCGTGGCCTGGCCTGGTGTCGCGACGCCTCCATCCGCGCGGTGGCCGCGTGGCGGCGCGCGGCGCGCGCGGGCCGGCCGGACCGGCCGGTTCGGCGGTTCGCGTGTTCCGCCGGGTCTTTCCTTGCTTTCCTCTATCGGTTTTCTACCCTCTACGTGTTTGCTCGACTCCTCGGGTCGTCTCCGGTTCGGAATCTTCATCTTAAACTTGTTACGAGTTCGGCTTATCGCTCGTAACATTTCCGTGGCCTAAGTAGTCTAGTTTAAATTAGTTCCAACTCCTCCTATCGTCCTTGCGATCGATCTTGTGATTTATCTCGTGATTTATTTTATGATTTAATTTGTGATTTATTTTGTGATTTTACTTTATGATTTATTTTGTGACTGAACTTAGAAATTAGTTTCAAGCTGCCTACGTACCCTGTGAAGGGATCAAGTCATGACGTAGTTCAAAACAATTTGAATTTGTTTTTCTCGGGTGTTACATCCACGTAGTGGACAAGAAATTCCGGGAGTTTGAGGGAGGAGGTCGGAAATAGGATGCAGCTAAAAACCACTAAAATGAATGCCCTCGTAAAATCGACGTGGTTGTTCGTCCCCGCTAGATTCGTCAACAATTTTATCAACTCGGCCCTTTTGAGGTTACCTATCTTACCTCCGAAATACCTCTCCTTAAACAGTGATCTGGGCTCACACTTGGGGTGTACATATATCCCTTTGTGTTGGAGCCCCAACACTACCGAAAATTCCCAGGCCTTAAACGGCAATGAAATCCCCTCTCCCAAAATGAACACACCCTTCTCTGCATTGAAACATTCAACAAGTGCTTGCAGCCTTGTCTTGCTGCAATATGCTCCTTCCACCTTCACAAAATGGTGGAATGGTATCCGTTTTATGGCTTTCATTTGTTCTTCTGTAATTTTTCCCTCCAGCATGTTCATTGCCTCCTGAAAGACGCTTACGGTGGGTGCACCGGGCTGTGATGGTTGCCCCGTGAACCACCTTATCTTTGAATTTTCTTTTTCTTGCCTTGCCACTTCCTTTTGGACCCATTGTTCTTTTCCTGCCAACAGTATTAATTTCATACTATTTGTCCGAACAAGAAATACAACACTCTTATACGAGCAATACTACTCTCTAGCGATATTGCACCTAACAATCTGTTATTCCCACAAGTATACATGACAACATGTACACTATGCATAACACTCCTTTTCAGAACAAAATATACTACTGAGTACACTAGATAACATGACACAAGTGATTCCCCAACACTATTGTATGCTTTTGTAAACACTAGGACGAACTGGTATTCACACAAGCAAACTGTTATTTTATTCACAGAGACTTGGTTATAATAAATGCATTACAACAATGTTTCCCTTATTCAACAACAATGTATATATTGGGTCACATGTGGTATATCAATTTCCATTCACAAAAATGCACAACAAAAGTGATGTGTTTTACTAAGTTAAGTGGTATCTCAAAAACCACCCAAAAACTAGTGTCTCATTCCGTCATTAGTGGTATCTCACAATACATTCGCTTGTTTTCAACTAACATTACCCGAGATTATAAAAAACTTAGCAAAACCCTAAGCATTTGCACCAAATAGAAAAAATTAGCAGACAAAAAACTTAGCAAACAACAATCCGCAGCAAACAAAAAAAGTTTGAAATGCTTAAACCCATTACAATAGCACCCTTAAAAAACACCCATTTACATTACCTTTTTCTGTTATCGAACTGTGTAGTTTCCCTCTTCTTCGAATCTCAAATGGAATTGTGTAACAATATAGTAAGTTTCTATTTTTATTTTCATAAAGAAAAGTTAAATTCAGATATTGGTATTTAAAGTACTCCCTCTATTTTATTTTATTTTTTGCTCCATTTGCATTTTGGTTACTATTCACAAATACACTTTACCTTAAAGTTTTATTATAGTTATACAAGTTATAATATAGCCAAGTGAGATCTTGTTGGATTCGTCTCGTCATGTAGTTTTTAAATATAGAACTTTTAGAATTTTAATTTGTACCGAACTTGAGTTATTAATAGTTTAAAATACGCATTGGACTGTGTACACTGTGGATCCATAGCAAATAAAAAAACAGAGTAAGTATTATAATATACAAGTACTGAAGTGGAAGTATTGGAGCGTTGGGATATTAAAGTTACATTTGCTTGTAATAAGTTAAAGTGGTAGAAACCTTTGGAACCAAATTTGAAAAATAAAGCGGTAGAGTAAATGAGATTGTTATTTTAAACCGAACTTGAGTTATTAATAATTTAAAATATGCATTGGACTGCATAAAAAGTCGATCCATGATAAGCATTAAGATATGGAGGAAGTACGGTGCGGGGAGGGTGGGTGGGATTTCGATTCGGAATTCAGGAGTGTAAACTGTAAAGCTTTTAGCAGAGTAGTAGTAGTAGTAGTAGACAACATACAGTATTGTTCTCTTGCAGAAGCAGATATCACTCATCACTCAATCAGTCATTGACCTGTCTGTGCCTGTGTCTTTGAGCAGACAACTTTCCTCCACACTAATCATTTTATGTTTTATAGACTAACTATACACAATTCAAACACACCTCATTAATCACCTTCACTTTTGCACACTCATTAATCACCGCTCAATACTCACTCACTCACAAATAAATTTGAAATTCAGCTGTACAAGTATATGGCTTTAATTTTCACTTATAATTGGATTTGAATACTACATAAGATTTCCGTAATTAAGTAGCCAAGCCTACAAAACATGACTTCATCTTAACATTTACTATACTATACTATACTATTCCAGTTGTTAAATCTTATTGTAAATTTGCATGCACATTTTAATATTTTACTCCTCATTATTCGAGGGCAATGTGTTCCTATTCTGATAACAAATTTTATTATAGCCGGGGGCGATTGTATTGGTGAAATTAAATGTTATGTTACGGTATATAATTATTTTGAATTGATGTTTTTGTTGCTTATAAACCTAAAAGAAGGAACTAAGCTATAAGTGCTGTATGCATTTAATCCTAAAGCTACGAAGTACATTTTATTTTTACTATTTATGTTCACACTTATGAAATACTACTTCTATGTAGTAAGTATTAAATTTGACTCACCAATAATTATTCAATTACGGTTTTCAGGATTCCTAACTTATGTTGGCCGTACACCAATCATACATAATGCATGTAAACATCAATAAACCTAAAGCAACGCCTCATTTGCATGCTTTTTTTTTCCTTTTTTTTTGGGGGGTCGAAGCCAGAAAAAGAGTGGTGGAAGCCCATGTCACACAAATTATAAAGATAATAAATGGGATGGATAGGGGACCGAGTGAAGATTCGAACCTCAAGACAGGGACTTTGCCACTTGGGCTAGTCCACATCCCACTCATTTGCATTCTTGAGAAGAGATTAAAAGAAAATACCTATACTATTATCTTTTTAGTGGTTTTTATTTTTGGTGAACATGAGGACCAAAGGTGCTATTATTAAAAAATTGTCACCTTCGGAGAAATATCCCATACAATCGTTAAGCAATGCCTGCCAAAAAAATGTTCAATATAGTACTTCGTATATAGGTTTACTATATTTCTTCGAAAAACTAAAACTACTATACATTGTTAGCATCCCGACGTATAAGGGAGAAACAAAAATTCCATTTCCACGTTTCAGATGCCAAGAACATGTGATTCGAGAAGAGAGTAAAATAAATTTATTAATTAATGAGAACAAAAAGAAAACATTGTACACCATAATTCTGTTCGAAATTAAGTCCCTTTAGCAAAATTCATGTCCAAGTATACAAGGCATTTTAATTATTTCATCTGGCCAATTTATATTGATATATACTCTCCATCGTATTAAAAAAATTTTAACATTCATTGTTTTCACGTAATCCAATACACATTTTTAAAGAATAATATCTCAAATTTTATAAAATAAAAAATTAAAAAACTTTGATATTATAAAACTACATGATTAGACGAATCCAACAAAATCTCACTTGACTATGTTTTATCTTATGTAACTGTGTGAAAAAATCGAATCAAAATTACTCAATGAATAGTGTTTACTATACAAACGTTAACATTATATAAATACGGAGGAAGTATAATATATATATATATATATATATCTTTTAAATTGAACATGTAATCTAATACTCCCTCCGTCCCATTACAAATGTCCTACTTCTATTTCTGAATGTCTCATTACAAATGTTTCTTTCTATAAATAGCAATAATTTTCCCCTCCGACAACTATGTGGACCTCATCATATATTCACAAATCAACTCTATGGGACGGAGGGAGTTGTATACACTTTTAATCACATAAATTATACTCCACTCATCTCAAAATGTGTAAAAGTTCATATTTTCACGCAATACAGTACATATTTTTAATGCTTAATATTTCAAATTGTATAAAAGTAAAAATTATAAAAATTTGATATCTCAAATTATAAAAATGATAAAATATTGATATTTCTAATCTATATAATTATGAAAATTATAAAAATTTGATATCTCAAATTGTATGATATTTTTAATCTATATAGATTAAATTTTTAATCTATATAAAAATTATAAAAATTTGATATCTCAAGTGTAAAAATCAAACTTGATTATATTTTATCTTATATAACTATGTTAAAAAGTCGAATTAAAGTTACTCAGTAAATAATAATTACTATGCAAATGTTATACTTATTTTAAAACGGAAGTATATAGTAAAATTTTTACAAGTTTAATATACTTAATATGTTTAATTACACGAATTCAATTTGACTATATATATATATATATATATATATATATATATATATTGTATGACTGAATAAAAGATTAAGAATGAAGGAGTATATATTTGTATGGAAAAAAGGCCAAATATATCCCTTTTGTTTCAAAAAAAGCCAAATCTATCCTTTTTCTATTTTATTACCGAATTTATCTTCTACATATGCTAATTATATCCGGAAATATCCTAAATTCACTAATCGTGGAATGGCTGCTGACATGGCAATAAATTAACTTAAACTCTACACGCTGGATGGGATTTGAAGTGTCTCTCAATTAGGGCTGGGGAAAAATACCGAGTATACCGCATACCGCACATACCGTATCGAAAAAGAAATATCAAAATTTTCGTTATACCGTAATTTTCGGTATGGTATCATACCGAAAAAAATTCTTCGTACCGTATACCTTACCGAACTTTATGGTATGAAAAAATTTCATACCATTGCCGCACCTAACATTTCGGTATACCGATCTTCGGTATACCGAAAGTTTCGGTATGAAATATTTTCATACCGTTTCCATACCGACATTCCGGTAAGTTCGGTATAAACCGCTATACCGAACATTCAGTACATACCGACATACCGTATCGCGGTATATACCGACATACCGAACATTCACTACATACCGACAATACCGGTATTGCGGTATATACCGGCATACCGAACTTTCGCTATATACCAACATACCGATATTACGGTATATAACGGTATCGCGGTATATACCGATACCGTGGTATATACCAAAGTTCGGTACGGTAGCGATATACCGCGGTATCAAAAAAATTTATACCGTTACCGTACCGAAATCTTACGGTACGGTATGATACCATACCGAAAATTACGGTATGCCGAAAATTTCGATATTTTCGGTATTTTTTCGATACGGTATGTGCGGTATACAGTATATTCGGTATTTTTCCCCAGCCCTAATTGAGACACACTTCAAATTTGATCCAGCGTGTAGGGTTTAAGTTAATTTATTACCACGTCAGCAGACATTCCACGATTAGTGAATTTAGGATATTTCCGGATATAATTAGCATATGTAGAGGATAAATTCGGTAATAAAATAGAAAAAGGATAGATTTGGCTTTTTTTTTAAACAAAAAGGATATATTTGGCCTTTTTTCCATATTTGTATTGACGAAAATGCAATATTGGGGTTAAATAGGGTATGTTTGGGAAATAATTAGAGTTTAGGGTCTGGAGTTTAGAGATTAGAGTCTGGAATTTGAAATTAATGGTAATAAATAGTTTTAAATTTGCATAATGGTATTTGGTAATGCAATTTTAAATTAAAGTTTAGAGTCTGGAGTTTGGAAAGTTAAAAGTTGGGGGAGATGAGCGTTCTGAGTTATAGATTAGAGATTAAAATTTGACGGTTACTAGAATTAGTATTTACTATAAATAGGATTTTAGGCTATTTTTAGTATGTATTTTAAAAGCTAAACGCTAATCGTTAGCGTCTTTTCCCAAACGCAGCCTATAACTTTGGCCATCCTTCAATTCTCCGAATTGGCGTTATATTGGTGTTATACATATATATAATAAAATGTTATATTGGCGTTAGACCAACTCCAATTGATCGGAAAAATTCAAAAAATGGTGTTTTTCTTCCTCCAATCGAGCTGCAAACAACAATGCAAATTGTGTTACCGGGATGGTCGCCGGAGAGAGAAACGCAAATTTGCGTTCTCCTTTTCATATCGCAAAGAAGACAACAAAAGTTTCCTCTTATTGTATTTTATTCCTTTTCCTTTTTCTCTTTATAATTTCAGTCTTTTGCTTATTGCAAATTGATCCTTCGCCAAATTTGTTTTGTATTTCTCCGTCTCACTAGTTTTGTTACGGACCCACCCAGTATGTATGCCGATACATATTTTTAATGGTTAATAACTTAAATTGCGTACAATGAAAAGTTATAAAAAGTTAATTGTCTAAAACTACAATATTAGACGAATCTAACAAGATCTCACTTGACTATGTTTTTTCTTACATAGCTATGATAAAAATTCGAATCAAAGTTAAACATTGAATAGTGCCAAAAAACCATCCGTAACAAATATACTGAGACGGAGGTAGTATTGTAGTACTATTATTTTATTGATGTGTTTATTTTCCGTCTAATAGATGTGTTTTGTACTTCCTCGTTCTTTTAGAAGTGACATATTGGAGGTTTTGTCACTGTTCATTGAGTAACTTTGATTCGAGTTTTTTATATAATTATATAAGATAAAATATAGTCAAGTGTGATCTTGTTAGATTCGTCTAATCGCATAGATTTAGAATATCAAATTTTCATAATTTTTACTTGTATGCAATTTGAGTTATTGAAGATTAAAAACGAGTATTGGACTGTGTAAAATGTGGGTCAATGACATTTAAAAAAGAATGAAGTATTATTTTTTATAATTATAATTTAATTAAAATTGTATATTTATATATGCAACAAAATTTATTACAAATATTAAAATTTTACATGCGATGAAACTGAAAATTTGATAAATATAGTAGTAATATATGAAAAATATATAAAGTAGTAAAAGAGAATTGAATATTCTATGGAATATTCTTTTGGATTTGAATTTGGTATTTTTGGTTAGAGATGAAATACTGTTTAATATAACATTTACTGTATTTTGAATTTAAGTTTGGTGTTTTCGATTGGAGATAAGCTTGTTAGGGCATCAGCAAGAAAATTGCAAAAAATAATTATTGGCAAGTGATTGAACAGGCCATCAGCACCAAGTCCAAGTCCTCCATTACCCAATACTATTGTACTGCGACCCTATATGTATGTCTTGTCTCTTTCCCTTACTCATCAATCCTTTCTGCCATCCTCAATCATTATTAATGGAAAAAAAAGGTAAAAACGTCCTTTATCTTTCCAAAAATTTCAAATCCGTCATTTTTCTATTTTATTACCGATTTAGTCCGCTACAAATGCTAATTATGTTCAAATCAGTCCTTTTTTTACTAATTATATTCTAATTGTTGACGTGGCAAGGGTTTTAATTTAAACCTGACACGTGTGCATAATATTAGTCCTTTTTCTTTTATCTTTTGTCAATTCAGTCCTAAACTTTTATTTTGTTCTATTTAGTCCTCTACTCCAATCACTCATTTTTATATTAATTGGCCTCAAACCTTTCAAATTATTTCATTTTAGGCCCAGAACCTTAAATTTTTTATTATTACTAATACACTTATCAAATAAATGCCCAACATACTTCCGTAAATAAAATTAAATACCAAACCTCATACATTGGGTTTGATCGCCTTGTTACAGGGTCTTTGAAGTTCCGAATTTTACGGACTCTCTCTAACCACCCGACCGTAACGATGGTTCATTGGTTCTGGTTTCCTTCAGCAACAATCAGCACAATCATACTTTGTGGACAATAAAATTCAGGCTATTTTTTTAATATTTTTAATAATATTAATATTTTTCAATAAAACCAAGGCTTCCTGTATCCATAACCTTCCAAAAATTCAAGTTAAATCATTTACTTTTAAATATTGCTACATCCTAAGGTAGGACGCAAAGTAAGATTCTGTTGATTGTTACTGAAGGAAACCAAAACCAATGAACAATCGGTTGCGGTCGAGTGGTTATTAGAGAGAGTCCGTAAAATTCCGGTACTTGAAAGACCCGATAACAAAGCCGTCGAACCCAATATATGAGGTTTGGTGTTTAATTTTATTTATGGAAGTATGTTGTGCATTTATTTGATAAATGGATTAGTAATAATAAAAAAATTTAAGGTTCTGGGCCTAAAATGAAATAATTTGAAAGGTTTGAGGCCAATTAATATAAAAATGAGTGATTGGAGTAGAGGACTAAATAGAACAAAATAAAAGTTTAGGACTGAATTGACAAAAGATAAAAGAAAAAGGACTAATATTATGCACACGTGTCAGGTTTAAATTAAAACCCTTGCCACGTCAACAATTAGAATATAATTAGTAAAAAAAGGACTGATTTGAACATAATTAGCATTTGTAGCGGACTAAATCGGTAATAAAATAGAAAAAGGACGGATTTGAAATTTTTGGAAAGATAAAGGACGTTTTTACCTTTTTTCCCATTATTAATGTCTACCTTTTCTATTTCCACCATATTTTTGTTTTCTTCCAAATCATCAGTGCACTAGTACTATAGTAAACTAACCATGATTCATTTCTCAATGTCAAATCTTTTGATTAAAAAAACACAAACATTGGATATGGATTACAAGCATTCAAGCTTCAAGCCCTTTTAATTCATATACTCACTCGGTCGCATTTCAGATGTTATATTCTTTTGGGTATAGTATTTTAAGTAGAATTAGTTTTTGTGTTAAAATGGAGTAAATAGTTGATGTTATATTTATTTGAAGGAGTAAAAAATTCTTAAATAAAAAAATATGACAATTGAGATGAGACGTACCAAAATAAAAATGGGACATTTGAAATGGGACGAAGAGAGAGTATAATACATTATTCATGAGGAGGAGGAGGAGGATCATACTCCCTCGTTTTTTTTTGTTAGCTACTGTTGACTAATGAGTACTGTTCACTTATATATTTTGACTTAAAGTTTTCTCATTGTTATACAAGTTAAAATATAGCTAAGTGTGATCTTGTTAGATTCGTCTCGTCTTGTAGATTTTAAATATCGAACTTTTAGAATTTTTACATGTACCGAATTTGAATTATTAATGGTTTAAAATGTACATTGGACTGCGTGCTGAGTGGGTCCGTAGCTATCTTTAAAAAACGGAGGAAGTATGATGATATCTACATTCACATGTTATGTACTCCAGTATCTCGGAAAAAATGATTATTTAGTCCTTTTTCTTTTCAAAATATCCAAATCGGTCCTTTAGTAATTTTTAGTCCCATATAGTCCTCTACGTTTGCTAATTTTTTCCAATTTGGTCCTAATTACGTAATTAGCCTAGGGTCGCTGACGTGGCCCAAGTAAAATCCCATTTTACATCAACGGTGGCCAATCTGGAGTCTCCACACATAACACACCAAATTAATAAATGTTTGAAATAAATATTTGAGGGCAGTCATAACATATCACTACTCTAATAAATACCTCTAGGCTCTAGTGAGTCAATTGTACCCTTCTTTACTGGGATGATGAACATAGTTTCTACATGATTCGCATTGAGCCCTCACTGGGGTAACCCAACCATAAAGAAACAACAACCTTCACAACAATAATATAGGAGTTTTGGTAAACAGCTACCGCAGTGCATTTTTTTCAGTCTCGGTGGTTTTTGGTGTTTTTCAAAAAAAATAAAGACCAATTGTGATATATAATGCGTGCAAATGAATTGTTGGTGTTTTTTTATGGATTGAGTAACCTCAATAAGGAATGGCTCAATGCGAACCAAGTAGAAACTATGTCCATCATCCCAGTGAAAAATTGTTCAATTGACCCGCTAGAGTCATTTTTTAGAGTAGTGATGTGTTATGACAGCCTTCAAACATTTATTAAAATAGTGTGTTATGTGTGGGGACTCCAAATTTGCCACGGTGTATGTAAAATGTGATATACTTCGGTCATATTAGCAACCTCATGCTAATTACATAATTAGGACCGAATTGAAAAAAATTAGCAAACGTAGAGGACTATATGGGGCAAAAAATTAGTAACGGATTGATTTGAATATTTTGGAAAGAAAAAGGACTAAAAAATCATTTTTTCCCCAGTATCTCCATATGAAGTGTGTTTCTTTGTGTTTGAAAAATTGAAATGAAACAACGATGATTGAAAGAGTAGGATTAGGAGGGGGCCCACCTAGGTAGGTAGGGTATGGAGTGGGGGATTCTTGAAATTCACATTACATGGAGCAATTAGACAAGGGAAGTGATCTGAGAAAGATATCATCATCATAATGGGATGATTTCTTGGGATGGATGGGCTTGTATGTGCTGTGCAGTGCAGCAATCAATCACCAGAATCAATGAGGGCAGCAGTCAGGATTTGTGCCTCCACACCCACACAACACCACCTGTGTTACATCATATCACAATAACTAGTCACCTACAATACCTTAAATAGAGTGAAATAAGATATTTTTATCAATTACTCCCTCCGTTCCAAAATAGTAGTCTTTTTAGAGATGAAAAAGTGTTCCACAATAGTTGTCATTTTGGGTATTTCTATAAAAGTTTTCCAATATTACCTCTTTATTCCTCCAATGGTATTTATTCTCTCTCCACCCCAAGTATATTGCTTGGAAAGTGAGAAGGGTAGAAATGGAAGATTGTGTGGTAATAATTGTGTTTCTTGGTTTGTGTAATATTTGCTAGAAAGACAACTAAAAAAGAACGGAGGGAGTAATTACATTTCTTTTTTATTGCCATTTTATAAGAACTTGAAAGTTACTACTCCATGATTGAAAGTTGTTTATATTTAGTTAGGTGTCACTATTTACGCATAGACTTTCACTTAAAATTTTATCATAGTTACACAAATTATAATATAGTCAAGTGAGATCTTGTTAGATTCGTCTCGTCGTGTAGTTTTTAAATATCGAACTTTTAGAATTTTTAATTGTACTAAACTTGAATTATTTATGATTTAAAATGTGTATTGAATTACGTGATATGTGGTCCCATCAAATACTTTCAAATACAGAGGAAGTAAATAATTCTACCAGAATGTATGTGAGTGAGACTAAAAACACGTTAGAAAAAGTAATGTTACTTTGTTGAGTTAGTTTGCCCCGAAAAAGGGTATTACTACTCCTACTTCCTCCGCTTGAAACATTTTTTACTGATCCACATATCACACAGTTCAATGTATATTTTAAATCATTAATAACTCAAGTTCGATACAAGTAAAAATTTTAATCGTTCGATATTTAAAAACTACACGATGAGACAAAACTAATAAAACTTCACTTGACTATATTTTAATTTATATAACTATAATAAAATTTTAAATAAATATATTTGTGTAAATAGAAGTACATTAACAAACGTCAAATACATTTGAAGATGGAGGTAGTATGTTGAGAATATACACTAATTTTCAAGAAAAGATAGAAATTTACTTAAACAAGATTGATAGGGAGAGAATAGGAGAACGTAGGAATACTTCAAAATTAGGAATATGTTTCCGATCATAGTTACTGTAGTGAATTTGAATTTCATATTTATAATAATAATCGGGAAGGAAAGAGTTTTGTCTACAACAAAAAATAAATGGTAGCTTATGCAAGTACTAGTACTACTAGTAAAGAGGAAGAGCTATACCTATACTGCATCATCTGCCAACTGAAATAAAGGCCTTTAGTCAAACTATATAGTATGTAATGATGGCTCTGTCACTTTTGTCTTCAAAGATTACTTGTAGATTTTGTAAGAAAACAGTACAGTATCTCTCCTTTCTCTTTATTAGTATCTGCCCTCTGAAACGTAGGAGTACCAAAAATATTTATTCTGCCTGCGTATGCAACTGTATACCAAAAATCTCTCATTTTTGTTTGCTGGCCTTCTTGGCTTATCCCAAAAAAAAAAAATCTCTCATTTCATTTATCGACCAATTTTTCCGCATGTTTTCTAGTACTAATAAAATTATTGAACACATTCTTTTTCATTCAATTTTACCTTATACTCTATTCTTCTTCTATTTTATTTTATCTTTCTTTTTAGCAATGACACTCATATATCAGTAAAGGTGTGTGGAAACTCAAACCACACAAATTACAAAGGGGGTAAAGAGGAGGGGATAGGGGGCCGGGTGGGGATCGAACACCCAACCTATGATTGAGAGAAGGGGGACTTGACCACTAGGGTAAGTCCTCAACCCCTATTTTATCTTTAAATAGTTAAAAGGAATAACGATGACTTATTAAATATAAATATATTGATATATATATATAAGAGTATTATGAAGTATAATACTACCTTCGTTTTCTAAAAATTATAACGGACCCACAATACACGCAGTCCAATAGTAATTACTTAAGTTCGGTACAAGTAAAATTTTTAAAAGTTTGATATTTAAAAACTACTCGACAAGACGAATATAACAAGATCTCACTTGGTTATATTTTAACTTGTATAACTATGATAAAATTATAAATCAAAGCATTTATGTGAACAATACCCAATTTCCTAATGTTCCAATCTTTCAGAAAAGGAGGGAGTATATCAGTCGTTCATTGAATAAGTAGGTGTACTGGTGTAGGCGTTAGACTTGATTGGGAGGGCTTAGTTGCAACATCATAGTGGTCAGTATGAATATGAAATTAAATAGAGTACTTTGATGACAATTTTTATATGGAAAAAAAGTTCTTTTAATCCTTTTTTTCCCCAAAAAATTTAAATTGGTCCGTTAGTAATTTTTTTTGCCCCATATAGTTCTTTACGTTTGCTAATTTTTTTCAATTCGGTCCTAATTACATAATTAGCATGAGGTGGCCGAAATAAATCACATTTTACATCCACCATGACTAATCTAGAGTCCCTACACATAACACATCAGCTTAATAAATATTTGAAATAAATATTTGAATGCTGCCATCACACATCACTACTCTAAAAATACATCCAGCGGGTCAATTAAGCCCTTCTTCACTAGGTTTAGGGGTATAGTCTCCACTTGGTTCGCATTGAGTCCTCATTGGAGTTACCCAACATACAAATAAACAACAACCATTTCTTTCAAACATTTATTTGTGGGTTACCCATCCCACAAATAAACAACCCTCATAGAGTAGTGATGTGCTATGACAGTCTTGAAACATTTATTTTCAAACATTTACTCCTATTAAATTGGTGTGTTATGTGTGGGACTTCAAGATAGGGCACGTTGGATGTAAAATGGGATATACTTCGGCCACCTCAGCAACCTCATGCTAATTACATAATTATGATCGAATTGCAAAAAAAAAAATAGTAAACGTAGAGGATTATATGGGGCAAAAAATTACTAACAGACCAATTTGAATTTTTGGAAAGAAAACGGACTAAAAATCTTTTTTTTTTCTTCCATTTTTATATACTACCAATTTAAATTAATTGGTCCAATAGAGGGGAATATTGATGAATGATGCCAGATAAATATTCCTATAAGTATAACAACATACTCCAATGGAACTACTGGGTATGCAAAAGAGATATGGATCTAGGACTTGCTTGGATTTCCTTTTAGGAAAAGGATAAGTAGAAAGAAGAGTTAGAAGTTAAAAACAACCCATTGATTGTTTATAATAGAGATTTTTAATTTTTAGGTGATTTTTCATGTTATTAAAGGACTTTTGCTACCATTTAAAAAAAAAAAAGAGTTGAAAAGAAAAAAGGACTTTTTGCTTAAAAGTAGAAGTCAAATTTTTTTATTAGAAAAAAAGAAGTTAATACAAACCAACTCTTAATTGGAGTTGGCGACTTACCATAGTGGTCAAGTCCCCCGATTCTCAATCTATAGGTTGGGCCGTTGGGGGTTTGAACCCACCCGGCCCATCTCTCCCCTTTGTTCACTTTGTAATTTGTGTGGCATGAACTCTCATCACCATTTTCCGGGCCTTTAATGGCTCCTAAAAAAACCCAACCCTTAATTGTAAGTATTTGTATGATATGGGGTAGTTGGGTTGAATATTATTTAATTTATTTATTGATGTGAGATAAATTAAATATTTAATTGATATATTAGTGTATGAAGTGGTAATGGGTTTGTATTTATTGATGATAGTTTAAATTTAAAAGTTTTACAATTTATAAAAATAATTGAACTTATGTAGAACAAGAAAAAAAACAAAACAAAACAAAAGAAAACTTCTTTATCTCATATACGAAATCCAGGGGAGTAATATTTTAATCGAATATTAAGAATTTATAAATTCAAGAACAATATGCAATGAAGGTCCTTAAATAATGTAACTAATTTGGTCGGCTTACTCTTTTTGCCAATGAGTGTCGTGTAAATTGCATTATAAACTCCACAGCTAATTATAAAGCAATAAAGTCTTATAACTAAATTTTATAAACTATAGTATTTTTTAAATTGTCCATTTTTTTTTTAACTATTTTAAAATAAATGCCAAAATTTCATATTTTATAGTATAACTATAATGAGAGTGGAAAAGCAGTAAAAATGGGAGGAGAGATGAGATTTGTTAAAGAAAAACATTAAATGAACAACTAAAAAATAGAGTCTATCCCCCTTATGGTTTAGCAGAAGCCAGATAAAAAAAAAATTATTCATGTCGTTGGTTACGTACAAATATGAAATGAATTCTTAAAGTTTAATTAAAATCTAGTAATATGAAGGAAAGAAAACTTATATTAATGTCTTGAACAATTAGCTTTCCACACGAACTGTTCCCACACCAACACCTATACAATGTGCTACGCTTTGATACATCTATACTATATTTGTTTTTGTAAAAATACCACTTTCTCTTTATACCATGAATTCGAGTTATATCTTTTAACGATTAATAACTCAAATTGTATATAAATAAATATTATGAAAAAAATATATATTTTAAAAATATTAGCAAGATTAGACGAATTTAATGCATGACTTGAGTGGATCGGGGCTTTAGTCGCTTAAGCAATGTCTTGGATTCGAGCATTGTGTATGCAAAAAAATACTTTGGGAGAGACGCCCTTCATTGCCCATGCAGATCCTCGAGTAATTAATCTTGGATCCAATATTGCATTGGAATACCCGGTTATTAAAAAAATAATAAAAAAAAATCTCAAGTGATTAGATATATATATATATATAGTTATAATAAAGAATTGAGCTAAATAAAAATAGTGTCGAGAGTATTAATATTTAAGTTTAAATATATAAAGCGAATATATCGGTGATTATGAATTGAACCCTTAATATAACTTAATGAATCAAGACAAAGTAGTAGGAGTAATATAAAAAGCTAGGCTCTAATTAAGGCACATGTTAATATTATTGTAAATATATGTATTATATAATTATAGATAATCATGGTAGTAAAATTGAAGCTGTAAATTAGTTGGTGTAGCTAGAAAAAGACAGCTTCTCATTTAATAATAGAATAGAAGGAGTATCTTCCGATCCATCCTGAACATGTTCCCTTGGGAGACAATATGATTAGCCATTTTGTCATGCTCTTGTTTATGTTAAATTTAAATTACTACTAGTACTACAACTACGGAGTATAAAGCAATTAATCATTGTGGTTACAAATTACAATCATCATTACCATCATCACATGTTCACATGCACGCCTTTAATTAATTTCGCCTTTTAACCAAACCCTAATTGGTCTTGTAGCCAAATGAACAGACAAATCCCCAATAATTAATTAACACTCCATTACGCACTCTCTCATCATGCGTCCATCTATAAATACTACTACTTCTTAACTTCTACTACTGTAAATCTATAAACCTATGTATAATGTAGTAATTAATTAAGACTGTAGGACTGCAATTATTATAGTTGAAAATTCATTCATTCAACAAGTCAAACACGAAAACAAGAATGCTTTTTTTTTTTTTTTTTTTTCACCTCCCGTGGTATAGAATTGTTTAAATATATCATCAAAGGTTCGTGATCTGAACACAACTTTACTTTGTTGGTGCCAACCAGGGAAAGGAATCTCACCAAAATGGATCCAGATAAAAAGAATGAAATGAAAAGAAAAAGATAGTGAATGAAAATAACTTGGGGATAGACATTGGATTGTCTTTTTGTTATTACATACTCCCTCCGTTTGAAAATAGTTGTAACATTTGCATAGTTGTTACTATTAATTGAGTCACTTTGATTCAAATTTTTAATACAGATATACAAGATAAAACATAGTCAAGTGAGATTTTATTAGATTCATCTAATCGCATAGTTTTAGAATATCAAATTTTTGTAATTTTTTTTTTACTTTTACACAATTGAGATTTAAGTATTAAAAATGTGCATTGGATAACGTGAAACAGAGGAATGTTACAATTTTTGAAAAACGAAGGGAGTATCAAGAAGAGACTTCTGTTATAACTCAAAACTAATTAGTAATTTGTTTTTGTCCATATAAACAAGGAAGAATCCCATAATTATATTCCATTCGAAATCAAATCTCAAGATCGACCAACCCATTTGATGTTGGACATGTCAATGACACTCTCCCCACGATCTCATATCCAGCTCCATCGAAATCGTATCCCATAGTATTCTATAAGCAAGAGAAAATTCCAGTATCTGTCAAACTTGGGACTAGGGGTGAAAACGAACCGAGCCGAGCTCGAGCTCGAGCTTGGTATAGCTCGGCTCGACATAAATAATCAAATTTGAGCTCGGCTCAAGGCTTGAATAAAGCTCGAGATAATTTTTTTGTGTAAATATTGACACTCATGTATTGACAAATGTATGTAGAAGCCAAAATCAAACAAATTATAAAAGAGGATAGGGACATGACCATTGAACCAAACCCCTATTCCCAAGCTCGATACGAAATTAAGAATAGTTGTCAAATTATTGAATAATGAGCTTAAAAACTTGAAAGATTGAAGTTTAATAGATTTAATATATCAAATTATTCCTAATTCCTACCTCTAATAGTAAGAGAGAGAGAGAGAGAGAATTTATAGTAGTAATAAATAGATTATACATGTACTATATATGTATAATTGATATATATATATATATATTCGAGCATATTATCAAGCTTGCGAGCTGGGTATTGGTTAGCTCGGCTTAGGCTCATTAACATTCCGAGCCGATCTCGAATTCGAGTCGAGCTTTGGTCGAGTCGAGCCCGAATATTTTACGAGTCTATCAGTCCCATTTACACCACTACTTGGGACATGCCTAACAACTTTAACGTGTTTTATTAGGAACAGAGAATAATCGTTTATAACTCTCAATGTATTTAAATTAAATAATTTATCAATATATAATGACTGAAACAATATATACTCCATCAGTCCCATTTATATCGTCATGTTACTGTTGGGCACGTGAATTAAGATAAAGTTGATTTGTGGATATATAATGGAGCCTACATAGTTGTTAGAGGGGAAAATTATTTCTATTTATAGAAAGAAGATATTTGTAATGAGACATCCAAAAATAGAAAATAAGATATTTGAGTTGGGACAGAGGGAGTACATACTTTCAACATTATATTGAATTCTTTTAGGAGAAATTAGAAAGAGGTGAGAAATTAAAATAAAAGTAAGTAATTAAGATAAAGGATTTTAAACAATTTCCATGGCAATGATGACTTTGATTTTTGACCCTTGGCACACACGCCTTTAATTTGTTCGTGTGGTCTACTCTCAATCATGATATCATTTTTAATTAATTAATTTATTTTTTTTTTCCCAAAAAGTTTATAGTATTGGGGTTGAGATTTATCCTAGTGGTCAAGTCTCCATCTCCCAATCATAGGTTGTGGGTTCGATTCCCACCCGGCCCTCTATCCCTCTCCTTTATCCCCCATTTGTAATTTGTGTGGTTTGGACTCCCACACACCTTTACCGACACATGAGTGTCACCGTTTAAAAAAAAACAAAAAGTTTATAGTATTCCATAAGTACTCCGAATTCCCTGTTTTACAGTCGGCCAATATTTCAACATTTTACTTCATTTCGATGGAAAGCTTTTGAAGGCAAGCGTTTTTCAAACTTATTGATCATTATCCTTATAACCACTTTGCTAATTGACACCCATGAGTCCATCATCATTACTGTAATTATCTCCATCAGACCATTACTATCATATTCATCATAATAGTAATAAAAATGTGAGGGGTTGTAAGGTGGTAGTAAAACGACATGCAATTCCAAAAATCCAAGAGAATATTTAAAGCAAGCAATCAGTCATCTCCATCATCATCTCCATCATCATTTGATTTAAATTGCTGGTGTTTCTAATCATTTATCACAGGATTGATAGGAAACAACAAATTCATTTATCATTATTAATCAATAATAGTAATTTAAACGACCAACTCTACCTTTTCTTTCTGGATTCTTTTTTTAAGAAGAAAAAGGAGAATTAAAATTAATTAATTGTAAAATTGTTTGAAGTTAATAATGCAGCACCCAGGCTGCTAGCTCTTATTACAAAGGTGACCGAGAATACATCGAGAGCAATAGAATTAGGGTCCATATCATTTATCCACCAATCATCACAAAAATACTCACAAATATCACACACGAATATGCTGGACATCCACCAATCATCACAAAAATACTCACAAATATCACACGAATATGCTGGACATAAAAAAAAACCTTACCTTTCTTCTCCTACAGCTGCACCTACAGTTGGTTGCATAGTACATTCTTCCATCGAGAGGCCACCCCACCACAACCCACGCACACCACACAAGAATCATGATTGGCTTAATAACCATCTAGCCATATGAATGCAAGTACTCCATAATTTTCATATATATCTGTTGGGTCCGTTCGCTAGGATAACAGTAAACTAGTCCTGTCAACTAGTTCAAACACCTTTCGTGGACGCGTTATTCAGTTTAATAATAATATGCAACGGAATAAAGATAAACTGAAAAGCAAACGAACTCAAAGATTTGTTGACCCTGTTCGGCACAAGCCTACATCTGGGGGATACCAATCCAGGAGATTTCACTACTTGTTCAACTCGATCCACGATCAAACAATAGTGTTTCAATTTGCCCAACTTCAATCTCCAAGCAGTTTGAATTGTCGAACCAAGGCACTCCCCTGCTTTGGTGAAGATCTCCCCGACCTTGCTCCAATTCCTTCAAGGCTCCCCCTTCAAGTCACCCTTGGCCGAAACCTGTTGGCAAATCCTCCTTCAAGAATAAATTCGATTAAGCTCGTGTGTTGACGACTCCTCGCAAGGCTTGATTGAATTCGTCGCTTCAATCAAGACAACTGTAGCACAATCTTGATCAAGTCATCCAAGGAAGTGTTGATCAAATATTTCCCTTCAAGACAGTATTTTCACGAACACGGGAAGGGATGTATTTCTCACTCACAAATACTTCAATGGCTCAAGGGAGAAAATGAATATTCCAGTCGTTTCCAAAACGTCCCTTAGTCGGCGTATTTGAAGAGAGAAGAAAGTCCTCCATTCTAGGGAAGATTTAGTTTCCATATCTTTCCTTTCCTTAGAATGGAGTTGCCCGGATTAGAAGATCTTGGTTTCCATATTTCTTGAACACGATCGGGGCAAGAATCAGCTGACCGTTGGGGTTGATCTCGTGCAGATTCGTTAGCTTCTCTTCCTTTAAATAGTTTGTCGAATACTGACGGGGTTGGTCCAACAAAGTAATCCAGACATCGGTTATGAACAAATTTGCTCAAAACTGGTTCCCAACAATCTCCCATTTTTTGGCAGAATGTGGGCCAGTATATGAGTTGATCAAACCGATGTCTAAACAAATGACACAAGAACACAATTGGAGAAATTCTTCCCATTCAGCCCAACCACCGATTACATTGATACCCACTTCAAAACAAACTATTCTAATACTCCATACAAAATGCCTATCGATTCAATCTAGGAGCATTTACATCAAAACGGCACATGGCAATAAAACTAAATGTAGCATCAATAATCAAAGTTATATTATTACAGGTCATAATGCAATAACAAAAAGCAGTTCACAAAAGTAGTTCAAATATTTTGATAGAACACATAAGAAAAAAAAATACCTTCAGCAGCAGATTTCCAGTAGTATACTCCCCTTCCTTGTTATAGTGTTTGCCAGAGGAACCGATCAACGGTTATATCAACAGAACTCCCCCTCTGGCGCACATTTTGCCCAAAAAAGGGCATATCACTCAGATTCTTCAGAGGAATCTGCATCAGAATCATCAGACTCCTCCTCTAGATTGGTATACTGTCCTGGTCATCATCAGACCACACATCTGGAAGCTGTCTGAACAGCTTTTCAGCAGCTTGAACTCTTGTATGCACCTGTGCTTCCAACACTTTCAGATGATTAATATGTTCAGCAAGCTCATCACGTACCAAGGAGAAGGTGTCTTTGGCAGGAATTCTTCCTCCTGGTCCAGGTAGGTCTGGTTTCTTTTTCACAAGGGTTGCGGACAGCTTGAAGTCGGCTAAGTCTTCTGGGCGATCATGCTTATCCCCAAGGATGTGAAGATACTTCAAGTACTCCGAGATGAGAGCAGGAAAGGGCAGTGTTGTATTGTACTTCCTCCTCACTTTGCCAGCAAAGACCAACATTTGTTCGAGCACAAGGGCTCCATAGTTGATATCATAATTCTGATCTATGGCATATAAGAGCATACACATGTTCTTGGACACAATAGAGTGGTTAGTAGTGGGCATAACATTGTGTGCACAGAATTTGTAAAGGAGGGAAAACCTTTGAGTTAGAGCTCCAGCACTTAGACCTTTCCCATGGATCCTTTGACCTTCCTTCCCCGTGAGTGTCTCGGCTATTTTACTCATATGAAATACTGTCGTGCGAGAGTAAACAGATTTGAAAGATGGATGAGGTACCTGGAGGAATCTATTCAGGGCTTTGACCTTCAGTTCGAACAATTCTCCTAGAACATAGCTCAGCTCGAACCAGGGGCTCTTTGGATTGAGGACATCTTCGCTCAGGTTTGCATAAAAATGCCTAACTAGCTGTTCTTTGAACTGCTTAATTTCAGTGGCCCAAAAGAGTAAGGACCTTTTTTCCAGGTATTGATGCCATCCCATCTCCTCATATCTTTGAGTTGCAAATCTGATCTCTGGGTGAACCTTCATTTTTTCCAGCACTCTTTCGAAGTATTCCTTGGACACCTCGTAGTAGAACTCAGTGGTGATGGCATTTCGAGCATTGATTATCTCAGGTTCATGGACTTCGCATGATGTTTCAAGGATCTTCCGCTTCTTGGATGCTGCAGCTTTGGAAGATCCTTCTGGTTCAGGACGAGTCCGCTTTTTCAGTTCGGACTCCTTTGGTGAACTCCTCGCTGGTGGTAGAGGAGTTGGTTCACGAGTCTAATCAAGAGCCTCCTCAGCTTCCATGTTTTCAGGTTCATCATCTTCAAACTCCTCATCCGTTTCTTCCTCTTCATTCCCTTGGTCAGATTCATCTTGATCACTTTGGGTATCCTGTGAACCCAAATCCTCGGACTGGTCTTCAGTGGGATTCTCCCCCTTAGTTGGTTCAGGGGCATTGTCATGAAGGTGTTCGGTATCACCTCCGGACTCCTTGTTCTGGTCGTCATCAGAGCTAGATGATCCCTCTGCTTCTTCCACCTGTTCAGCTTCAGTGGGAACTGGTTCTTTGGTAGGGACAATTGGTTTAGCTTCTTTTCTCAATTCATGCTTCCTCTTCTGACTGGCGGTTCAGGCAATCTCTTCTGTTATCTCGTTTGCAGCATCATTTTTCTCATCATCACTGATGTCGATCATCGACTCATCTCCAGAGCTTCCATCTTCGGATTCTTGCACATAGTCTGAATCTAGTTCCTCATCGTCAGGTTGTTCAGGCAGTGGTTCCAACACCTTGGTTGGACTGGTTTGAGTGTCAGCAGTGGTGATCGTTAGTGGTTCCTTGGGATTTTCCTCGATCGTGGTGACGGGAGCAGGTTCGGATACAACACTTGGTTGTTCGGCACTCTTCTTTGCTGGTGTTTTCTTCTTGGGCTCTGCATTGGACACCTTTTGTGCATCCTTAGGGTCAGAAACTTTAGAGGGCAAGGTTGCTTCCTTCTCTTTGCCAGATCCTATTAAGGGGAGATTGGCCAGAATGGCATCCAGAGGCTTTAACGCTTTAGCAATGTCTGCTTCGACTCGTTCACTGATGGAGGCATTCTTTTTTGCCACAGCTTTTTTCCCTTGGTTTGGTGGTGGAGGCTGACTTTTCTTTCGCCTTTTGCGATCCTATCTCCTTTTGTTTTATGGTATTGGCTCTGGCTACTTCGGCTCAAATATCAAGGGGATCTTCAACAGCAACGGTGGTACCCTTCTCTCCGGCAGTGGCTGGAGAAGAAGAATGGAATGGAACAGGTATGAGAGAGGGCGTTTCCGAGATTTTTTATTAAACAATCGCTTGTTGAACAGCTATGGCTCGTCCCTTTGCACTGGACTCCTCCGGGGAGATGACCTTCTTTCTTCCTTTTGATGAGGCGGGAGTAGGGTCCTCCGATTTTGAACTTTGGCTTTCTCATGTCTTCACCATGTTTCCTGAAAGATAGATCTTTTGACAAGAGCAAGTGAAGAATCACAAATTCTTTGAAGAACATATGAGGATGTTGAGGGAGAGAGAACGAAGAAGTAAGGAAACACGATCGATTAGAGATATGGGGGCAGTTTATATGAAAACTTCCCTTAATTCAAATTTGGAAACTGAATCACAACTTCCCAAACTGCAAAGATCACGATTTCAAACGGATAGGAGCAAGTAACCGTTCCCCCCTCACGCGCCTGTCGGACTTGGTGTCGCATCAAGTTCAAATTTGATTCCAGAATTTAATTAAGGTAACCATGATTAGTTTGTGATCTGCAGAAAATATCCTAAGCACCTATATTAGACAAAAAAGTCACAAAAGAATATGAGAAAGGAAATAAAATATACTTCCTCCGTTCCCATATGTTTGAGACATTTGGTTTTGGGGCACTATTCACCCATGCACTTTGATTTAAAGTTTTATCATAGTTATACAAGTTAAAATATAGTCAAGAGGGATCTTGTTAGTCTCGTCGTGTAGTTTTTAAATATCGAACTTTTAGAATTTTTACATATACCGAACTTGAGTTATTATTGATTCAAAATGTGCATTGGACTGCGTGCGCAGTGGGTCCGTAAGAAATATTTGAGAATGGAGGTAGTATGTAAGAAATAAAATTATGGAAATTGCATAAACATAAAACTTATTCCATGATTTGCGGGAATTTATGTGATCGTGCATAGGCCAAGATCCCTTCTCAATTTTTCAAATCTTTCTCGATCTAATGCCTTAGTGAAAATATCCGCATGTTGTTCAGTAGTTCTGACATGTTGGATGGACACAATTCCTTCTTCAATAAGTTCTCTAATGAAGTGATGTCGTAGCTCAATGTGCTTGGTTCTCTCATGTTGGACTGGATTCTTCGAGATGTTGATTGCACTCATGTTGTCACATAGTATAGTAAGGATTTCTTGATCAATTCCATAGTCTAGCATTATTTGCTTCATCCAAAGCAATTGTGCACAACAACTTCCAGCTGCAATGTATTCAGCTACGGCAGTTGAGAGTGAGATGGAACTTTGTTTCTTACTGTACCAATTGACTAGGTTAGTTCCAAGAAGAAGCATCCTCCGGTCGTGCTTTTTCTATCATCCGCGTCACCTGCCCCAATCTGCATCACTATAACCAAGTAATAAAAGATTAGATTCTTTAGAATACCATATACCACGATCACTTGTCCCTGAAACATATTTGATCACTCTTTTAGCTGCTTTCAAGTGGGATTCCTTGGGATCGGCTTGATAGTGCACAAACCCCAACTGCATAGCTTATGTCTGGTCTGCTTGCTGCCAGGTATAGTAGACTCCCTATGATGCTTCGATAGAGTTTCTGATCCACACTTTGACTGCTGGGATCTTTGCTTAATTTATCATTAGTCCATATTGGAGTTCGGACAGGTTTGCTGGACTCCATGCCAAACTTTTTGACTCTGTTCTGAGCATACTTGGTTTGGCTGAGAAATATGCCATCTTTCTTTTGTGCTACCTGCGAGCCAAGAAAATAAGTTAGTTCCCTAACCATGCTCATTTCGAACTCCTTACCCATTATTTCGATGAAGTTATCCTTGAGCACATGATGTGTTGATCCAAAGTCTATGTCATCTATATAGACTTGAGCGATTAGAATTCATTTGCTTTCTCTTTTGATGAATAGTGTTTTATCAAAACTTTCTCTTTCGAATCCATGTTTAAGCAAATACTTTGAGAGCCTCTCATACCAAGCCCTAAGAGCTTGTTTCAACCCGTATAGTGCTTTGTTAAGCTTGTAGACATGTTGTGGATGATAAGGATCCTCGAAGGGCTGCTCCACGTACACTTCCTCATTGAGCCATCCGTTGAGGAATGCACTCTTGACATCCATTTGATAAAGCTTGAACCCTAAGGAACATGCAATGGATAACAACAGCCGAACTACTTCAAGTCTGGCTACGGGAGCAAATGTTTCACTAAAGTCCACTCCTTCAACCTGAGTGTATACTTGAGCAACTAGATGCGCCTTGTTTCTTGTGATATTTCCTTTTTCATCACTTTTGTTGCGAAAGATCCACTTGGTGCCAATTATATTTTTGTCTTTAGGTCTTTCAACAAGGGTCCATACTTCATTTCTTTTGAACTGAAGTAGTTCATCCTGTATGGCGTTGATCCAATGTTCATCCTGGAGAGCTTCTTCTACTTTGGATGGTTCTATCTTGGATGTGTAGTAGTGCAAACCAGCTAGTTCTTTGAAGTCGATCTTCTTCCCCCGGGTTTTTCTCTTCTCATTGACATCGTCTATTACATCTTCAGGATCATGTTGTTTGTGAATGTGACCGTTGAGGTCTTTTTGAGGCTCAGAGTCATGTGGCCAGGTGTCCAGACTAGATGTTTGGACTGCTTCGGTGGACTTGTCTCCAGTAGTGATCCGTTCCGCATTGATCTGACCTATATTCTGACTACTAGATGATGATGATGGATCTTCATCTTCCTTGAATTGAGCAGAATCTTTGCATGACACATCTTCTATGGCGACATTTTTGGATTCAAGAACTTTCCTGGTCTTGGGTATATATATTCTGTAAGCTCTGCTTGTGTTAGAGTATCCCACGAATATTCCTTTGTGGCTCTTTTCTTGGATTTTTCCCACATGTTCCCTGTCATTTAAGACAAAACATTTGCTGCCAAAAATATAAAAACAAGTAATTGATGTCTTTTTACCGTTCCATATCTCATATGGAGTCATGAGGGAGTTAGGTCTCATGTAGACACGATTTATGGTGTAGCATGCAGTGTTGATTGCTTCGGCCCACAAGTACTCAGCAACATTTTTGGAGTTAAGCATCAATCTTGACATCTCTTGCAGGGTGCGATTTCTTCTTTCCACCACTCCATTTTGTTGGGGGGGTCTTTGGTGTGGAGTATTCATGTTTGATTCCATGAGTTGTACAATATTTTTCAAAGGACTGGTTTTCAAATTCTCGTCCATGATCGCTTCGAATCGGCTTAATCTTAGTGTCTTTTTCGGTCATGAGACGATTGCATAACTTTTTGAAGGCTTTGAAGGCGTCACTTTTTTCCCTGAGAAAGTCTACCCAAGTATATCTAGAATAATCGTCAATGCACACAAAATATGTTTTTTACCTCCCAAGCTTTCAACCTCAGTAGGACCAATAAGATCCATGTGTAGGGACATTTTGATGATCCGAGGTGTTCAGACAGCTTGTGTGAACTCATGTGCTGCTTGTTCTTGGCACATTCATCACATAACTCAATGTTAGAGTTCGTGAGGTGAGGAAGGCCCTTGACAACTTCTGTTCTACTGAGTCTGATTAAGTCTTTGAAATTCAGATGCCCAAGCTTTTCATGCCATAGCATGATGTGATTTTCACCTGCAACTGAACCAAAATTGCATGTTTGAACAAGTTGATAACAATTATTTTTAGAGTGCAAACCTCTCATGATGCATTCTTGATTTTGGTTGAACACTTGGCAGTCCTTCTTGGTGAACTGTACCATTAGATACTCATCACACAGTTGACTGATGCTAATCAATTTTGCTTGAAGTCCATCAACAAAGAATATTGGAGATAATTCTTGTGAGCCACTGTTCTCAACGATTCCTTGTCCTACTAGAGCAGCCTTTTTGCCATCTCCAAAAACAATAAATCCACCGTCGACTTCCTTGTAGTGTTTGAGCAGGTTCTTTTCTCCAATCATGTGCTTTGAGCATCCACTATCAAAGTACCATATTGTGTCCTTAGTTTTCTTTTTGTGAGATAAGAAGGCAACATGACATTTATTTTGAACTTTAGAAACCTATTCGCATTTGATGGAGATCAGCTTCATCTTAATCTTATCATTTGGCCAGACAATAGGCCTCCCTTTTTGCAAGTCTTTTAACTAAGATTCCAGAATTCTTAGTTTTGTGGCCTTCAAGTTTGCAGTAATCACATCTGAGAGGAATGGGAGGATGTGGTCTTCTCGTCCATTTGTTCCTTCTTGTATGATGATAAAGCTTTTTAGCAGTCGGGTGGTCACGTAGCATTCATCCGGATACAAATTTGCTTTTATTTACTCATTTTGAGGTAGATGCTTGATAACCTAAGCCTTGTTTGTTGTCGCTCGGTCTCCCCATGGCTATGACATCATCCAACTTGGCTTTCCCTTTGTTTAATGCCGCAAGAGTGCCTTCTGCTTTGGCAAGCTTTTCTTGAACTTCAGTTAATTCAGTGTGAAGTGCATCTTTTTGGCCATGCATACTAGCATACCAAGTAGTCATTCTTCTCTAGATCATCATTGTCTTTCTGAAGTTCTGCATTTTTCTCAAGTAGTTCATCAACTTGTTCAGACAGTGCCTTTAGCTTCTCTTCAAGTTCTTGATTTCTGTTTTCAAGATTCTTGATATGCTCCTTTAAGTTTCCATTCTCGACTTGAAGCTCTACTGACTCAGCTATGGATATTTCTAATTTCTCGAACATTTCTTCATAAAGATTGTTGAGTTTGCTAATACTCTATTCCTGTTCCCTAACAAAAGAATGCACCATATTAGAAGAAACCATATTGACAGAGTTAGTAGGAATACCTGATTCCTGTTCATCATCACTGTCTGAATACCATGTTCCGACGAATGCTACTCCATAGTCTAGACCATTTTCACTAGACTCCTTATCATCATCGGAGTCATTGAATGTTACTTGATATGATTTGTTTGACTCCTTTGGTCGAAGATTGGCACAATCCTTTTTTATATGACCTCTTCCGCCACACTCAAAACAAATGATCTCTTTTTCATCCTCAGATTTAGATTGTTTAGATCTATTTTTGTCAAATGACTTAGAGGTTTTTGAAGTGGGTTTTGAGCTTGATGTCCCGGCATCCTTCTTCATGGAAGAGTTGAATCTGGATCTTCAATTTTTTAGAATTTGATTCAGCCTTTTGGACAACATGGCTAGTTCTTCTTCATCACTATAGTCTCCAAGATCTTCCATGGAAGAGTCATCCATATCCTTGATCATAGATTTGAATGCCACTGGTTTGCTTTTACCCCTAGGGCAGTGATCCATTTCCCACGATTGTAGGATTCCCATCAACTCATCAACCAGCAATTTGTCAAAGTCTTTGTATAGTTCAAGAGCAGCCACCTTTGTGTTGAACCTTTCTGGAAGCATCCCAATGATTTTACCTACAATATCCTGTTGAGAATACTCTTTACCAAGCTGAAGAGCTTGGTTGGTTAGATCACGAATGCGAAAAATGTATTGGCCGACAGTATCATTATCATCCATAGTAATTCTATGAAATTGAGCATCAAGTGTTAGGATTCTAGATTTCTTTACCGGTGCCATACCCTCATAGATATTGGCTAAAGTAGTCCAGATATCATATGCAATCTTACATCCAGCAATAAGTCGGTATTGATCCTTTGTAAGAGCATTATGAATGGCGTTCAGTGCTTTTGAATTTTTTGATGCAGCAAGCCTCTCAGTTGCAGTCCGTTCACTCCTCGGCTTTGGTGTTTTCACACAATGTTTTTCAACAACTGGAGGGTGATATTGAGTTTCTACTGCATCCTGAAACTTTTGACAAATTTCATGGTGCAGCCGGGGTAGACAATTCAATCTTAACAGACATCAGTGCTCAATACTTAATATAGTATCATTTATTACATCTGTCTGACACACTGAAGGTCCCCGGCAATGGCGCCTTGAAACGTTTGACAATTTCTGCACACGAGTATTTTCTAAAATATCAAGTTTGAATTTATTAAATGAAAAGAGTTATGATTTATGGGAAGGGGTTTAAGGATATATTTCACTTTTTATTACTCATGTGGAAAACTTTGATTTCAAATGGCGCTATGAATATCCCCGGCATGAAACTTTCGACAGTTTCCCCGCCATGAAAATCCCCGCCATGAAACTTTTGACAATTTCCCACTATATGAGTATTTTCTGAAAAAGATATAATCCCGGTTTAATTTTATTCAATGAAACCAATTTATGAAGATGGAGTTGGGATTATGGATATGTTTATAGGTTGTCAAGTTTTTATTTACTCGTGTTAAGAAACTGTGCCCCCGAAAGCGCACGGTGTCAAGAATTGCAGTAATTTATAGTAAGACCGGATCGTTCACTGAAGGATGTGCGATAGAAGCAGGGCCCACGTCGTTTACTAAGATTTTCCACTCGGTTACTCGATTCAAGTTTTGCAATGGTTTCTAACAACTACTTGACAATAATTTAAACTAGACTATGGAAGCAATTAAAGATTATTCTACAAAGCATGATAAATTTAGTCTAAAAAGCGATTAAATTCTATTCTAAGGAAGCGATAAGAATTATGCTACGAAAGCAGGTAAAATTATTTCTACGAAAGCATATTTAAAATGTGACAGAAGGGACAGGAAGGAAATAATAAAGATTGGACAAGATTCAGATGAGACACAAGTAAATTTTCCATTTTTGTTACACAGATCTTTGATTGGGATAATTCAGCAGTTAGCTAACTCTCATGCTCTCTAGACTATGTTCCCTTTAACAGACATGTACTTACAGTCAGAATTTACATGCTCTTAAGACCTCAACCTCTAAGATACCACAGATCAATAACTGCCCCTGCCGAGGTATGTTATTCCTCCATGGTGGATAAGCAACACCTAACACATCATTAGTTGACGTGCCAAGTACTCCTATCATCCCCCTTGTCACACCCAAAGTCCAAATTAATCCCCGAACTAATCCATAACTCTTAAACCTTACAACCGGCGGCCAACCTCTAATTCTTCCGAGTGACCTCTATGAAAGCATTTTAAAGAAAGCGGTAAAGAAAGCAGTAAAGAAAGCATTTAAAAGTCTATCACTCGGAAGTCTTAAAAGCCATCTCATTCCGTTCGTATAAAAGAGCCCCTAGTCTTGGTGACCAGATGCAGATTTAGAACTTCCCAAATATCAGTAAGCCACAGGGCTTATAACATTCGGTTAGTTATGAGATACAAACTGAGTAGAACAGACCTGTGAAGATCTGTTCCGAATGTACTCACTCAAGACTCAATTTTTAGGCTTTGGCGGGAGAAGATAGTAGTTGAAAGAATACTCAACCCTACCTTAGAAATTAACCAAGGCCTATATGTTGTTCCTCTAGTATTATTTATCACATCCTATCTGAATCCAAGTGGACACTGGTTCGATGCAATACTTAATAGAAGAATTCCAACACACAGTAATTTTGAGTAACTAATAGATATTTGAAAATCATTCCCTAAACAGGTACTAAACTCTCAATTAAAACACAGATCCTTTCAGTCTAGGTGAGACCTAATCGCTGACTCTGCTTTTATGTTCTCAAAATCAACCCCCAGTAGAATATGAATTAGTCATAACTGTCGAATTTATCCCTTACTCAGATCCGGATTTTATAAAGTGATTTTTGTGGAAATTTATTATGCAGCATCTGATTTAGATCAAGACTTCTATGTCCAAGGAGAAGGATCTCCAAAATATTCTAGACCACAATATCTACATAATAATATCATGCATACATGTATACGAGAAGTAAAATAAAATACCCCAAAATATATAGTGGGATTAGACAGAATTTGATACACAAAGATGGATTAGCCTGAGATAGGAAGAAATTGGCTAAAAAGAGTGCCAGAAATAATTGGGGTTATCTGGACTGCAAACATTTGCTATCCGGTTCCCAAGTATTCCAGATGAAATGGTTTTTAGACAGTGAGAAACCCTTAATGACAGTGATCGCTACCATCAAGAGTCCCACTATCCATGAAAGAGGAAAAACCCACACGTTTTCTTACTACAGTAATGCTATAACAGTGTTGATCGACACTATCTAACAGTACTGTAACTCGAAATTCGGGTTTGAAATTAAGATAGAGAAAAGAAAACTGTATCTAATTAGGAGTTGGCTGAGTGACTAATCGTTATCCCTGTGAAGGGACCTTTTCGCCGTAGCTTCCACCAACCACTAATCAGATCATGCAAAATAACGAGTAATAATTAACACACAGAAGACGAGCTAATCGTTATCCCGGTGAAGGGACCTTTTCGCCAACATTGATCTATGATGTTCCTTATTACCCATTCATGCACACAATAAACAGAAAAGATGAAAATTAACAAAATATTTTTCTGGTATTGTGTGAATGTTAATCACACAACAATGTAGACACTAATGGGTTGAGATGTGTAATGGATAAAATTAGATGAAATGGGCCTAAACCCAATACACCCATGCAACTTACACAAATCAAGAAATAAAATGTTTTTGAAGTTTTAAAATAGAAGAGAGAAGGTCAATTCGGTCTACTAGGTGAGGTGCAAAATAGACCGAATTGAGGATGCATGAAGGATGAAGTATTGCCTTACCCAATTAATCCTTGCAAAGATATGAAACATCATTTAATTCGAATTGTCGAAGCAATTCGGTCTAATCCGCATTGGACAATTCGAATTGATGAAGTCATTCCCTTACTCAAATTTGGACAAGGCATTTACCCCAAAATGAGGGTAATTCGAATAGCCAAGTCAATTCGGTCTAGACCGAATTGGCAACTCGAATTGGTGAAAGACAGAAAATAAACTAAGGCATGAGGGGATGGAATGCTTACAATATGGTGAACAAGGTCAATTCGGTCTATGGGAGCAATTCGGTCTAAACCGAATTCGCACAGACCGAATTCCTTGTGCACCATATGAGAATTTTTGCTATGTAATTCGGTCTCCTGGGCAATTCGGTCTAATTGCATATAGATTTTTATATAAGGCATTCAACAAATATTTTTACCATGTAATTCCATTTTCATGGGCAATTCGGTTTAGACAACCGAATTGCCTCAAATCGAATTGCATATCATCTTTCTCATAAGTATATTTTTGTGCTCACAAGTACATGTTCGGTTTACACTGTGCGGTTTATGATGGATGAGATTTACCAAATCCTTCATTTCACATCAGTGTCACCTCACAGCCACACTAGTGAGCATTTTAAGGAAAAAGCAAAATAGAATACGTGTCCAGCAGGCATTGGTATGAATCAAACCCTAATTCTACAAACAAGAGATCAAAGATTAAAGAACCTAAAACATCTAAAAATTAAGAACTCCGTGCATAAAAACAAGAACACTTACATTATCTAAGGCAACAATAAACTAAAATAAAGAGAACAAGAACAGTAACATAAGACATTAAATAAATTCTAACAACCCTAAAAGTGTCTAAAACCTAAGAACACTTATTTGAAGATCTAAGGCATAAAGACAAACCAAAAACCCACTAAACATGCATTTATTGAGAATATAAGTCAACTAGGACATAATAAATGTAACCTAGTTGAAACAAACAAACATTCTAACATTTATTGCTAGGGAAAGCATTAAAGGGGTGTCAAACACATGAAATAAAACCCATTTCTGAAATTTCTTCTTGTATTGGCACTTGAAAGCAAATAAGTAACCCAAAACCATCATTAACTTGAAGGTAGGGTTTATTCTAACTACAAAGCATGTAAAAAGTATGGAAATGACTACTCTTAAGGTAGTAACAAGCTTCTACAAAAATAAACTGAGATAGAGGCATTTAAACTAAACTACATGCATGAAAAAATAAACTAACTAAACTAAACTACCTACCTAACCCTTAAGGGGTGAAGAACACCTTCTGCTACTTCTTTTTGTCCCCAGCCGAATCTCTTGTAAAGTGTGGAACTGGAATTTTGTGTTGAGGAAGGTCAACTTTTATACTTTTTACTCGAAACCCTAGGCCCATCAGGGCCCATCAACAGTGTCATTCATTTCCCACGTGCTTCACAGCTTCAATTGGATGCGATTTTGAATGTGATTCGGTCTCCTCATGCAATTCGGTTTAGACCGAATTGGTGCAATTCGAATTGCATGAGGTCTTCCTTCTTGATCTTGAGCTGGAATGTGGTATTCATTCTTCAATTCGGTCTATGTGTAGACCGAATTGGCCTTTTCGAATTGATGATGACTCCTGTTTGACTTCCTTGCTTTGATGCAATTCGGTCTATGCAAGCAATTCGGCCTAGACCGAATTGCATAGATCGAATCCCTTCTTTTCTTTTCTGCTCAGGGTCTTCTTCTTTCCATAGTGCAATTCGGTCTAGGGGTCAATTCGGTTTAGACCGAATTGCCACAGACCGAATTGGTTACTCTGCTTCTCTTCTTCAACACTTGTCCATTTTTCTTCGTCTTCCTTTCATCAATTTGGTCTAATGAGCAATTCGGTTTAGACCGAATTTGCGTAGACCGAATTGATTTTCAACACTTAACCAAAATTTCAGTTTGTGGGATTTTCATTCTTTTTCCCATCTTTTTTATTTTTGTGGGCTATTTTATTCTTTTGCCCATCTTTTCATTCCTTTTTTTTTTCTTTTTCCTTTTTTCAAGTTTTTGGATTTTTCTAACACAAATACAATTAAAATTGCATATTTTTGTATTTTTCATCACTAGCTTATTTTTCTTACAAACTTGCATTAATCTGTCGAATTCAACTGCTTTCTTATTGAAATAAGATGGGAATACGATCAAAATGTCCGTCTCAGACACGGAAATGGATTGGAAATAATGGACAATTTTGGCCATTATCAACATCCTCACATTTAATACTGATCGTCCCCGAGCAGTCAGAGTCAGTGCTCCTAAGAGCATGGGCTCTGCACATTCAATCCATTTGCGTGGCTTCAAAAATTTCATTCTTCTTATATTGGTATAAGACAATCAAAATTACAAGTATTAACTCTCTTGATTGCAGTGTTTAATGAAATGATACCTCTCACTTGAATAGGTATACAAACTAATCATTATTGTTAATTCTTCTTGAATATATGTATAGAAAATTTCATAGGTTTAATTCTTGAATTCAAGCATGCAATCAAAGCAGAGCCTCACATATAGTAGAATCGGAAAGTTCACTCACTCTCAAAGTTGGCTTTTAGACATTAACGCTCATGATCAAATTCAATTAAATTCTCCCATAAGCTTGCAATTAGACCAACTCGCCACCCACTCATTTCTTCAAATCGAGATCCCGAGGTCTTATTTAAGGTTATAACGGGGTATACGGTTGTAATATTTGGTAGGGAAGGGCATTATTGGACTAAAAAGTGACACGAATCCATTCCACCATGACTTGGCATATTTTTATTTAAAGTCTATGATCATCAACAATTCTTTCTTTCTTTTGCTTTTCTTTTCTATTGCTTGACATTAGACTTTGTCTAATTTGCTTGTCAATTGCAATTTATTTCTGTTGAATGAATCTCAACATTTTTATTCTTTTTTTTTTGATCGGTTTTTGAATACCGATTGATGTTTTTGATGATCATAAACTGTAATGCCTTCATGGAATTGGTTTGTGTACACTTGGGTTTGATTTTTCTTGGTCTTTTTGTAAGGTTGGGAAAATATAGTGGCTTCAAAGAAAAATTAGGCTTATAGGCTCAGAGTGATTAATCCTAAAGGGAAAATATTTTTGGGTTTGGATTTCAAACGAAGGCCAAAATTTTGGGTTTTTCTAAGTGCCTCGATCATATGCTCGATTTCGGGAATATGGCATGGTCTTGAATCGGTCCCAATTGCAAGTTCTAGTGTTCTTTAATCGAATTGATTTTCTCACAACAAAGAAATAATGAGTAAAAATGACCCGGCTCAAATCTCACATGGTGTGGTTTGATCATATCATACATTTATTCTTAAATTCAGCCTTTGAAAAATTCTTGCATTTTATTCAATCAAATTCTCAACATGAAAATTTTGTTTCTCTTCCAAGTGATCATATCATTGGATTTTTATAGCTCAAAACCTCAAAAATTTATATCACGCATATTTTTAATTGTTTTATCCCAATTTAATAGTTTGAAAATTTCATCCTTAGCCTAAATTCAACATGTGAATTTAGGTGACAGATTTTATGCTCATTTTATGCCGGTTATTTAATTGAAAGCAGTAAAAAGATACTGTGAACATGCAAGCATGTTACAGCTTTGTTTTTGGCATGAAAGTCACTTATTCAGCTTGGACTGCCACACATCTTTTTCAAAATATTTTTGAGAATTCAAGACGAAATTCTCTTTGTGAAAAACATGGAGGATTAATTCTAAATTACAACTTCAAACAACCACATCAGGTGGGACCAAGGTTCGGCTTATAGCTACGACCTTACTTACAGAAACCCATTAATATATTAGTTACAGGAGATGCTATACACTTGGATCAAGTTTTCACAAGAAGCAATTCAAAAGATCTCCTAACTGAAGTTTCAGTTTAATTTACTCAAAAGTGACTCCTTACAAGATGAGTCTGTCTTCCGCATCATTCTTCTCCTATCCTTGGAAGAAGATCCTGCTCCAATGGACGAAATTTGTCAGGCTGCAGGGCAAGCAGTAATCACCCAAGTCGTCTTGGTTCTCCAGCACTTTTAGACAGTAGACTCTGGGTCCTTGGTCAATGAACAGATCAGGGGTCTCCAGGCTTTCCGACAACCATGCAAAGACGTTGTTCCCCACATATGCCATGATTGATTCGTCCGTCACCATTTTATCTATCATTGCTATCCCCTGACGGACCTGTTCATTATCCAGCTTGCTGAGTAGCATGAATCCCCTGACAAAGATCGATGCTTTGTGATTATCATCAATCCCTGGTTTCAGCAATTCACAGGCTCCTTCCTCATCACCTGCTCCGAATGCTTGTAGAGCTGGTACGAACTGGAGGTAATAGTTGCCTGCGTCGACACACTTTTGCAGGAGTTCCTCCTTCTGCCCTTGGATTCCCAATTGCCACATCTTTACGATGGTGGTCTCTAGTTCACATCTCTTGTAGACTATTGGGAGATCAACTGCTGCCCTAAACTTCTTGCATACCTTCTTGACAGCGAAGACTTTTTTGATGTCATCCTCTCCTATGCGGGAGAGGATTTCTCCTAGAAGTTCGACCGGCAGGTCCAGTAGTTCTGTTCTCTCTTGTTCTGGAAGTGGGTCCGGAAGGATGATGTCCCTGTGAAAATGGGAGAAGTGTTTTTAATGGTTTTCTGATAATAATATTTAAGTGGAAAATCAACATCCTCACATTTTGAGCTAAGCTTTAAATGTGAGTTAATTGGTTTTTCTTGAATTTATTGAGTTATACTACATATTAAAGGACAAGAGGTTAGATTATTGAATCTAACAATTATTATAACTAAAAAGTTAGAAAATAAGGGGAATAAGGGTCTTGGACCCTTATATTTTTTTCTTAGACTAAAAATAGTCTAAAGATTTTTGAATGGTCAAAGGACCAAAAGAAATAATTTTTATAGGCTATTGAGCCTACAAAAGAAAAGTTTATTTTGATCACTATAAAAGTGATTGAAATCAATGAAATGGGAAGATGGATATTTAATAATGAAGAATCAATACACATGAAGAGTTATGCAATTACTAGCACAAGGTGATGGACTAAGGAAAATAAAAATGAGAAATAAGCATACAGATGCAAAAAGGCTATTTTTGGATTTTATGGAAAGTGTTTGACTTGTTTATTTAATAAAGTTGAGGGTGTGAGTGGTCCCCCATTTGGATTTTTGTTTTGGGAAATGGGTATTAATGAGTGAACAAAGTTGCTACACTTGTTAATTCTCCACATATCCCAATAATGAGCATGTCAAACACTTAATAAAAACAAAATATCCTATCAACTTTTTGTCTTTTTAAACATAAATGCCATGCCAATAGTGTTTTAAAAACACATGTCAGGAAAAATTTTGGCATGGTTTCTTCTGTAATACCATGTTTCCAGTGTATACAAACATCAACTTTTTCAATTGAGTTTGCAAGTTGTGGTAAACAGGTACCCCACAGAAGCATTTATTAAGAATGTTCTATCACACAGTAGCATGCAAACATAAGACAAACACACAAAAAGCAGTCCATTCACACCAATATTTGCCAAAACTCATGCTTCAAAAAGTTTCAACACAGATTAGGCAATCTCATTAACATGCATATCCAACAACATTATCAAGTATCCAATAAGTAAAAATAACACAGTGGTTGAGGGAAAAATAACTTCTGTGTTCACCCATTTCCACATTTTCAAAGAACAAACAAAAGCAACACAGTTTATGCACAAACAATAACAATGGCAACAAATATTCACATAATGGACAAAGATAAGATTTTTATGGGTTTTGAAACCCAAATTTTTTAAAAACAAGCATCCCCCAACACCTCAGAGAACTCAAAACATCAACAATGGCAGTTTGAACTCAAGCGGGAAAAAGCCCTAGTTCGCACTACTCTGTCTTATCCCGTTCCGATCATACCCAACCTTTTCCGACCACATTCCGACTACGCCCAACACGAAAACAGACTCCCATTCCCCTCCCATTATCGATTTCGCAAGAACAAAGAAAAACGAAACTGGAACTCGCAAAAACAGGGGTGCGAAAACAAAATCAGAGAACTTATCCTATACTCCCACTAGGATTAGACGATGAAAGACGCCATTTTTAAACACTTTGGTCGGAGTAAAACTTGGATACGAGCTCTGGTTTCGCGAGGAAGACGAAGTTCGCGAGAGGGGATTCGGGAAAATGTCTAAGTGTGGGAGAGTGAAAGTGAGGGAAAAGAGGGGGGAAAAGAAATATATAGGGTGAGGGATAGGGAGCAATTTGGTCTATTGAAGACCGAACCATCAATTCGGTCTAGACCGAATTGATGTGGTCTCCAAGTGCTTGTGAGAGATTCGGTCTCTTAGGCCAATTCGGTCTAGACCGAATTGGCTTGGAGACCGAATTAAGGGGAAAGATAAACAAACAACTTACTGCAATGCGCTCTTTTGAAATCAATTCGGTCTAGACCGAATTGATGTATAGACCGAATTGCAGTAAGAAGACCGAATTGGGTACTTAGGAAAATAATGGAGGGTGCTCTTGTGAGGCAATTCGGTCTATTCAAGCAATTCGTTCTAGACCGAATTGTTTTGTAGACCGAATTGGTCACTTGAGAAAATAAGAATGAAGCAATGCCTTTTGTAGATCGATTCGGTCTATTCAAAATCAATTCGGTATAGACCGAATTGCTATAGACCGAATTGCTACTTGGCCATATTTACGCAAGGATGGAACATGTGCCTTGGAAGCTCAATTCGGTCTCTTAGGCCAATTCGGTGTAGACCGAATTGGCTTGGAGACCGAATTGGTAAAAATTACCAAGGCAACACCTCCGATGCGATCTGTTTCAAACAATTCAATTTAGACCGAATTGATTTGAAATACAAAATAGATCGCATTCAACACTTAGAAAAAATTTTTGGAATTTTCAAATTTTTACCATTTTCTAAAATTATGGATTTTCTTTAAAATTAACAAACCGAATACATATATTTAAACATAGATATTACTCTATAATAAATTGCTTGCATAAATTAGGTTGGATTAACACCCTTATTTTATGGATTTATTCCGGATTTTAAATTTCTCTAAGCTCCGAAATTAATTTCCATTAAATTTAGTATTAATCCAATCGGGAACCTAGTTTTTGAAGCTTTATCTTTCTTTTTGTTGGTTCCATGAATTCCTGCAACATAAACATAAGAAAATTATTAAATTTTCTCCAAATATCAACATCCTCACATTTAGAGTCTTGGTACTCTAAATGTTTAGTTGATTTTTGGATACTTATTGTCCGATAAAAATAAATATGTTATGTAATAAATAATTTTATAAGTATATATATATATATATTTTTATTGAGCATAGGCCGGCTCTGATATCGTTTGAACTTCTTTTTCGGGGTCGAACTGTCTTAGGTACTCCTTCAGTCTCTGTCCATTCACAACCAGCTCTCCCTTGTCAGTTCGAATCCTGACAGCTCCGCTTTCAAACACGTGCACCACTTCGTATGGCCCTTCCCATCTGGATCTAAGCTTTCCGGGGAACAGCTTCAACCTAGAATTGAATAACAAGACTTTGGTCAACATAGAAGTGTTTAGACTTTATACGACGATCGTGTAACTTCTGGGTCCGCTCTTTGTAAATCCTTGAGCTTTCATAAGCTTGCGCACGTATTTTCTCAATTTCATTGAGGTCCAACTTGCGCTTACTCTGAGCAACTCGTGGGTCAAAATTAATCGTTTTTACGGCTCAGTAAGCCTTGTGCTCTAGTTCTACGGGCAAATGACAGGCTTTTCCAAAGACAAGCTTGTATGGAGACATCCCGATGGGAGTCTTGAATGCAGTGCGATATGCCCATAGAGCATCATTGAGCCTACGTGACCAGTCTTTGCGGGTTATCCCCACAGTGGCCTCGAGTATATGTTTGATTTCGCGGTTTGATACCTCGACTTGACCACTGGTTGAGGATGATAAGGCGTGCCGATCTTGTGGAGAATCCCACTTTTGCTCATAAGATTTGCAAAAGCTTTGTTAACAAAGTGGGTTCCTCCATCAGATATGATTACCCTATGTACACCAAATCTATTGAAGATGTTATTTTTCAAAAATTTGATGACTTGGTGACCATCGTTGTTGGCAGCGCAACCGCCTCGACCCACTTGGACACGTAATCGATAGCTACCAAGATGTAGTGATTCCCATCAGATGTCGGAAATGGTCCCATGAAGTCAATACCCCATACATCGAAAATCTCAAGGGTGAGAATTCATTTTTGAGGCATTTCATCCCTCTTGGAGATATTCCCTAATCTTTGGCATCTGTCGCAAGCCTTAACAAACGCCCTGCAATCCTCTTTAACGGTAGGCCAATAGAAACCACACTCGAGCACCTTGTGAGCTGTTCGAGTGGGGCCATGGTGACCTCCATATTCCGATTCATGACATTTTTTAGCGATTTGATAAGCCTCGTGCTCAGTTACACATCGTCTAATAATCGAATTTGCACAATACTTGAAGAGATAAGGATCTTCCCAGAAGTAGTCAACTACATCTCGGTTGAACCTTGCTTTTTGTTTCTTGTGCTGGAATGGTGGGATTATTCCACATGCTAAAAAGTTAGCAATGTCGGAAAACCATGGACAAGCTTGATCATGAAGGTGCAAGGCAAACAGTTGCTCGTCCGGAAAATTTTCGTTGACGACTATCTCATTTTGATCATTTTCTATTCGAGACAAATGGTCAGCAACACCATTGTCTCTGCCTTTTCTATCTTTTATTATGATATCAAATTCCTGCAACAAAAGTACCCACCTGATTAATCGAGGTTTGGCATCTTGTTTGCTGAACAAGTATCTCAGTGCAGAGTGATCTGTGTATACTATGGTTTTCGTACCAATAAGGTATTGTTTGAATTTATCAAACGCGAAAACCACATCATACATCTCTTTCTCTGTGGTGGTGTAATTGACTTGGGCTTCAGTCAGGGCATGACTTGCGTAATGAATCACGCAGTGTCTCCCTTCCTTATGTTGCCCAAGAACTGCACCCACGGCGAGATCACTTGCATCGCACATTACCTCGAAAGGTATTGACCAATCGGGTGGTTGCACTATTGGAGCAGAAATCAACATCTTCTTGAGCGTGTCAAAGGATTGAACACACACTTCATTTATTACGAAAGAATTTTCTTTACAAAGGAAATTAGTGAGCGGCTTGGCAATTTTAGAAAAATCTTTAATGAATCTCCGGTAAAAACCGGCATGCCCTAAGAAGCATTTAACTGCTTTTATTGAGTTTGGTAATGGAAGGTTGGATATGACTGAGACTTTGGCCCTATCGACTTCGATGCCTACGCGCGAGATGCGGTGACCCAACACTATTCCTTCGGTGACCATGAAATGGCACTTCTCCCAGTTCAAAACTAGGTTAGTGTCCTCGCATCTTTTTAAAAATTTTGCAAGATTAGTCAAACATTCATCAAAAGTATCTCCATACACAGAGAAGTCATCCATGAAAACTTCGATGCATTTTTCGATAAATTCTGAGAATATAGACATCATGCAACGTTGAAATGTGGCAGGCGCATTGCAAAGTCCAAAAGGCACGCGCCTGTACGCAAAAGTTCCATATGGGCACGTGAAAGTGGTCTTATCGTGATCTTCACTAGCTATTACAATTTGATTGTAGCCAGAGTACCCATCCAAAAAGCAGTAATACTCCCTCCCGGCCAACCTCTCCAGCATCTGATCAATGAACGGCAAAGGAAAGTGATCCTTCCGCGTAGCGGTGTTAAGCTTCCGGTAATCGATGCAAACTCTCCAACCGGTCACTGGACGTGTCGCCACTTCTTCTCCTTGCTCATTAGTCGTTATGCACATGCCCCCACGCTTAGGTACTACCTGCACTGGGCTAACCCATTTGCTATCAGATATAGGATAGATGATACCAGCATCTAAGAGCTTGATAACTTCTTTCATTATCACTTCTTGCATGTGGGGGTTCAGACGCCTTTGTGGTTGCCTAGAGGGCTTGTACTCCTCTTCCATTAAAATTCTGTGCATTCAAACAGAGGGGCTTATTCCTTTTATATCAGAAATGGTTCATCCAATTGCATGTACATATTTCTTTAGAATGTCTACCAGAGCTTTTTCTTGTTCTTGTGTCAGCTTGGCTGACACAATTACCGGTAATCTTTTATGTTCAGCGAGAAAAATGTACTTAAGATGATCCGGAACTATTTTAAGTTCAAGCTCTGGCGGACATTCAATGGAAGGCAGTAATTTGCGAGAAATGGTTGGGGGTGAAAGATCATATTTACCTTTAGGACCCTGTGTCAGTACAGGGTCCACTTCCTCTTCCGTGGTGCTCTCCTCCTCCACCGGAGTGAATTCAACACCGTCGAATTCTTCAAGATCCCCAGTGATAGGGTCCTCGAAGTGGACATCGTTGCAGCTTCTTTCTTGCTCGGCACCCTCAGGCGTCAGCACCTGTTTCGAAACTTTGTCCGTCATCACAGTCATAGAGTCTATGCTCTCATCCTCACACCTACCTTCTATTACATCAAACATGGAACAAGATCCCTCATTCGGGAACTTCTGCAGCTGCTCCATGTCAAAGGAAATTTCTCTGTCGTCGATCTTTAATGTGACTCTTCCAGATGTGGCATCAATCAGTGCACCGCCAGTGGCCAGAAACGGGCATCCCAAGATAAGTGGCATTTCAGAGTCCTCTTCAATGTCAAGGATGATGAAGTCAACCGGGAAAAGAATTTGGCCGGTTTTGACTACCACATCCTTGAGGATTCCTACGTGTTTGGTGATCGATCTGTCTGCCAGTTGCAGTTTCATCTTGACTGGTTCAATCTCTCCGAGGCTTAGGCGAATTGCCATGGCTAAAGGCATCACGTTGATGCTGGATCCTAAATCACATAACCCCATGCTCACTTTGGCCTTTCAAATTTGTACTGGCAGCGTGCAACATCCAGGATCCTCTTTCTTTTCGGGCAGTTTCTTCTGAACTATGGCACTGCATGTGCTGTTGAGAATAATCACCTCCTCCTGCTCTACCTGCCTTTTCCCTGAAATCAATTCTTTCAAGAACTTAGCATAGGTGGGCATTTCTGAAATCATTTCCACGAGAGGAATGGTTATCTCTACAGACTTTAGCCGTTCTAGAAATTTCTTGAATTTAAGGTCATGTTCCTTATTTTTAAGACGTGCAGGGTATGGCACCCTTGGCATGTACTTATTATTATCAATTTTTGGTGGTGAAGAGAAGGAAGTTGTACCTTCACCCATACCCTTTTCAGCTTCACTTGCAGCTTCAGCCTGCGGATTAGCCGTATCTGATTTGTCCTTTACCAGTTCAACACTTTCATTTCCTTCAATCTTTTCCTTTTCCTTTTCTACCTCCAATGAAACCTTTACTTTCATAGCTTTCTTCTTCGCGGATCCAACGTTTCCTTTCAGAGTCTTGCCTCCCCGCAATGTGATTGCTTTGCATTGCGGGTTGGTTTCAGTGCTACTTGGTAGTGTTCCCTTCCCCTGTTCTGCAATTCCTTAGCCAACTGGGTGACCTGCGTCTCCACATTTTTGATTGATGACTGCAACTGCTGGTTTATCTCCCTTTGATTGGAAATAAACTCGGTCATCAAATTCTCTAGGCGGGATGGTGGCTTTTGGTTGTATTGCTGATTCTGGTCAGGTTGGGTTTGGAAGTTTTGGAAATTCTGGCCTTGGTTTTGGTTGGGCCTCTGTTGGATATGGGGTTGACAGTTCTGATTCTGATTCTGGAAGTTCTGTACTCTCTGCTGAACGAATCCTTGGTTCTGAGGTCTGAAGTTCTGCTGAGGATTTTGGTTTGCAAACTGGTTAGGCTGATTTGGCTGTGTCAACAAATGCGCATTGAGTGCATTGTTGTTGGAATAGGAGAGGTTGGGGTGGCGATTCTGGTAGTTCCCTGCGTAATTGCAGCTTTCTGTAGCTATTTGTTGGCACGTGTCAGTTGGATGTGGTCCCTGACACAGCCCACAAATTACTCCCGATTGCTGTGTTTGCACTTGGCCAAATGAAGCTCCTGCCTGAGAAGTACCTGCTCCATTTCCTTTTTCTTGACCTAGCTGTATCGCAGCTACCTGTTCCTGCAATTTTTCGAAATCTGTCTTTCCTTCACTCACAGCAAAAACTTTTCTAGGAGGGTCCACTTTCTTCTCATTAGTGTTCAATACAGATCTATTGACAGACATTGTCTCAATCTTCTCCCAGGCTTGGTCCATGGGCAAATGGAGTAAATGTCGTCCACCTGCAGCGTCCAACATCGTTCTCCATGGATGGGTGAGCCCTCCATAGAATTTCCTCAGTTGCTCCCATGGCTGATATCCGTGTTGGGGGCATCGCCTCAAGAGGCTGGAAAACCTCTCCTTTGCGTCATACAATGACTCGTCCGGCTTCATTTTGAACTCTCCAATCTTGGCTCGTCCTTCCTCTATCTTTGATTCAGGAAAATACTTCAAGAGAAAACTCCTTACCAAATCTGCCCAGGTGCTCCTCTGATTTATAGGCAATGATTTATACCAATCCCTGGCACCACTAAACAAAGAAAAAGGAAACAACATCAGTCTTATAGCATCAGGTGAGACTCCCTGATTTTTTATTGTATCGCAGAGCTCCAGGAAGGTTTGGAGATGGTCATGAGGATCCTCATGATCTGCACCGCATAATTGATTGTTTTGCACCAAATTAATGAGTGCCGGTTTGAGCTCGAAGTTGCGTGCAGGAAATTGTGCTCTTCCAGGCCTGTCCAGATAGGGCTCCACGATGGGCTGCATAAAATCAGCTGCTGCCTGCTGCTGTTCATTTCATTGTTCTGCTTAGTTTTGATATTGCTGGTGGTAATTGGGATTCCGTTGGAACATATTTTCAGGATCATAAGGGTTGTTCTGGAACTGGTCTTGATTGAAGGCTTGATTCTGGTATTGCTGGTTTGGTATATTTTGGTTTTGGTGGTTAAATTGGTTAAGAGATGGTGGCGGTTGTTGGTGGAATTGCTGATAATGTTGTTGATTTGGATTAGGTAGATTTTCCTCCTCGTTGACACGATTCGGGTGTTCTACCATATCCCCATCAGCTCCATTACCAGGGTTATTGGGTGGTTGGTCGATTGGTAAGATCGGGGAATGTCCTGGTTCTCTGCCATGTCTGATAGCTCACTGCTTGTAGTTTCGGGTGAGGTACGAGTCCATGCTTCTTGCTCTTTCCTTCGTCTGGCTTGCGCCCTCAGTTGGCGAGCGGTCCTTTCTATTTCTAGATCGAACGGTAGCTCAGGCAATGTGTCCTTTCTCCGTTGCATAAGCAGTTTGTATCGCGATTTGACAACACCTGCACAACCCCCAGGTTAGTAATGGTTCAAGAATATATACAAAAACTATCTATGAGTAAATCAGGAGTGTAATTCTCTTAATAAACGGCGCTGCATCCTCCCCGGCAACGGCGCCATGAAACTTTTGACAAATTTCATGGTGCAGCCGGGGTAGACAATTCAATCTTAACAGACATCAGTGCTCAATACTTAATATAGTATCATTTATTACATCTGTCTGACACACTGAAGGTCCCCGGCAACGGCGCCATGAAACTTTTGACAATTTCTGCACACGAGTATTTTCTAAAATATCAAGTTTGAATTTATTAAATGAAAAGAGTTATGATTTATGGGAAGGGGTTTAAGGATATATTTCACTTTTTATTACTCATGTGGAAAACTTTGATTTCAAATGGCGCTATGAATATCCCCGGCATGAAACTTTCGACAGTTTCCCCGCCATGAAAATCCCCGCCATGAAACTTTTGACAATTTCCCACTATATGAGTATTTTCTGAAAAAGATATAATCCCGGTTTAATTTTATTTAATGAAACCAATTTATAAAGATGGAGTTGGGATTAGGGATATGTTTATAGGTTGTCAAGTTTTTATTTACACGTGTTAAGAAACTGTGCCCCCGAAAGCGTACGGTGTCAAAAATTGCAGTAATTTATAGTAAGACCAGATCGTTCACTGGAGGATGTGCGATAGAAGCAGGGCCCACGTCATTTACTAAGATTTTTCACTCGGTTACTCGATTCAAGTTTTGCAATGGTTTCTAACAACTATTTGACAATAATTTAAACTAGACTATGGAAGCAATTAAAGATTATTCTACAAAGCATGGTAAATTTAGTCTAAAAAACGATTAAATTCTATTCTAAGGAAGCGATAAGAATTATGCTACGAAAGCAGGTAAAATTATTTCTACGAAAGCAGATTTAAAATGTGACAGAAGGGACAGGAAGGAAATAATAAAGATTGGACAAGATTCAGATGAGACACAAGTAAACTTTCCATGTTTGTTACACAGATCTTTGATTGGGATAATTCAGCAGTTAGCTAACTCTCATGCTTTCTAGACTATGTTCCCTTTAACAGACAGGTACTTACAGTCAGAATTTACATGCTCTTAAGACCTCAACCTCTAAGATACCAGAGATCAATAACTGCCCCTGCCGAGGTATGTTATTCCTCCATGGTGGATAAGCAACACCTAACACATCATTAGTTGACGTGCCAAGTACTCCTATCATCCCCCTTGTCACACCCAAAGTCCAAATTAATCCACGAACTAATCCATAACTCTTAAACCTTACAACCGGCAGCCAACCTCTAATTCTTCCGAGTGACCTCTATGAAAGCATTTTAAAGAAAGCGATAAAGAAAGCAGTAAAGAAAGCATTTAAAAGTCTATCACTCGGAAGTCTTAAAAGCCATCTCATTCCGTTAGTATAAAAGAGCCCCTAGTCTTGGTGACCAGATGCAGATTTAGAACTTCCCAAATATCAGTAAGCCACATGGCTTATAACATTCGGTTAGTTATGAGATACAAACTGAGTAGAACAGACCTGTGAAGATCTGTTCCGAATGTACTCACTCAAGACTCAATTTTTAGGCTTTGGCGGGAGAAGATAGTAGTTGAAAGAATACTCAACCCTACCTTAGAGATTAACCAAGGCCTATATGTTGTTCCTCTAGTATTATTTATCACATCTTATCTGAATCCAAGTGGACACTGGTTCGATGCAATACTTAATAGAAGAATTCCAACACACAGTAATTTTGAGTAACCAATAGATATTTGAAAATCATTCCCTAAACAGGTACTAAACTCTCAATTAAAACACAGATCCTTTCAGTCTAGGTGAGACCTAATCGCTGACTCTGCTTCTATGTTCTCAAAATCAACCCCCAGTAGAATATGAATTAGTCATAATAAGATCCGGATTTTATAAAGTGATTTTTGTGCAAAATTTATTATGCAGCATATGATTTAGATCAAGACTTCTATGTCCAAGGAGAAGGATCTCCAAAATATTCTAGACCACAATATCTACATAATAATATCATGCATACATGTATACGAGAAGTAAAATAAAATACCCCAAAATATATAGTGGGATTAGACAGAATTTGATACACAAAGATGGATTAGCCTGAGATAGGAAGAAATTGGCTAAAGAGAGTGCCAGAAATAATTGGGGTTATCTGGACTGCAAACATCTGCTATCCGGTTCCCAAGTATTCCAGATGAAATGGTTTTTAGACAGTGAGAAACCCTTAATGACAGTGATCGCTACCATCAAGAGTCACACTATCCATGAAAGAGGAAAAACCCACACGTTTTCTTACTACAGTAATGCTATAACAGTGTTGATCGACACTATCTAACAGTACTATAACTCGAAATTCGGGTTTGAAATTAAGATAGAGAAAAGAAAACTGTATCTAATTAGGATTTGGCTGAGTGACTAATCGTTATCCCTGTGAAGGGACCTTTTCGCCGTAGCTTCCACCAACCACTAATCAGATCATGCAAAATAACGAGTAATAATTAACACACAGAAGACGAGCTAATCGTTATCCCGGTGAAGGGACCTTTTTGCCAACAATGATCTATGATGTTCCTTATTACCCATTCATGCACACAATAAACAGAAAAGATGAAAATTAACAAAATATTTTTTTGGTATTGTGTGAATGTTAATCACACAACAATGTAGACACTAATGGGTTGAGATGTGTAATGGATAAAATTAGATGAAATGGGCCTAAACCCAATACACCCATGCAGCTTACACAAATCAAGAAATAAAATGTTTTTGAAGTTTTAAAATAGAAGAGAGAAGGTCAATTCGGTCTACTAGGTGAGGTGCAAAATAGACCGAATTGAGGATGCATGAAGGATGAAGTATTGCCTTACCCAATTAATCCTTGCAAAGATATGAAACATCATTTAATTCGAATTGCCGAAGCAATTCAGTCTAAACCGCATTGGACAATTTGAATTGATGAAGTCATTCCCTTACTCTAATTTGGACAAGGCATTTACCCCAAAATGAGGGTAATTCGAATTGCCAAGTCAATTCGGTCTAGACCGAATTGGCAATTCAAATTGGTGAAAGACAGAAAATAAACTAAGGCATGAGGGGATGTAATGCATACAATATGGTGAACATGGTCAATTCGGTCTATGGGAGCAATTCGGTCTAAACCGAATTCGCACAGACCGAATTGCTTGTGCACCATATGAGAACATTTTTTGCTATGTAATTCGGTCTCCTGGCAATTCGGTTTAGACCGAATTGCATATAGATTTTTATATAAGGCATTCAACAAACATTTTTACCATGTAATTCCATTTTCATGGGCAATTCGGTTTAGACCGAATTGCCTCAAATCGAATTGCATGCCATCTTTCTCATAAGTATATTTTTGTGCTCACAAGTACAGGTTCGGTTTACACTATGCGGTTTATGATGGATGAGATTTACCAAATCCTTCATTTCACATCAGTGTCACCTCACAGCCACACTAGTGAGCATTTTAAGGAAAAAGCAAAGTAGAATACGTGTCCAGCAGGCATTGGTATGAATCAAACCCTAATTCTACAAACAAGAGATCAAAGATTAAAGAACCTAAAACATCTAAAAATTAAGAACTACATGCATAAAAACAAGAACACTTACATTATTTAAGGCAACAATAAACTAAAATAAAGAGAACAAGAACAGTAACATATGACATTAAATAAATTCTAACCCTCCTAAAAGTGTCTAAAACCTAAGAACACTTATTTGAAGCTCTAAGGCATAAAGACAAACCAAAAACCCACCAAACATGCATTTATTGAGAATGTAAGTCAACTAGGACATAATAAATGTAACCTAGTTGAAACAAACAAACATTCTAACATTTATTGCTATGGAAAGCATTAAAGGGGTGTCAAACACATGAAATAAAACCCATTTCTGGAATTTCTTCTTGTATTGGCACTTGAAAGCAAATAAGTAACCCAAAACCATCATTAACTTGAAGGTAGGGTTTATTCTAACTACGAAGCATGTAAAAAGTATGGAAATGACTACTCTAAAGGTAGTAACAAGCTTCTACAAAAATAAACTGAGATAGAGGCATTAAAACTAAACTACATGCATGAAAAAATAAACTAACCAAACTAAACTACCTACCTAACCCTTAAGGGGTGAAGAACACCTTCTGCTACTTCTTTTTGTCCCCAGCCGAATCTCTTGTAAAGTGTGGAACTGGAATTTTGTGTTGAGGAAGGTCAGCTTTTATACTTTTTACTCGAAACCCTAGGCCCATCAGGGCCCATCAACAGTGTCATGGATTTCCCATGTGCTTCACAGCTTCAATTGGATGCGATTTTGAATGTGATTCGGTCTCCTCATGCAATTCGGTTTAGACCGAATTGGTGCAATTCGAATTGCATGAGGTCTTCCTTCTTGATCTTGAGCTGGAATGTGGTATTCATTCATCAATTCGGTCTATGTGTAGACCGAATTGGCCTTTTCGAATTGATGATGGCTCATGTTTGGCTTCCTTGCTTTGAGGCAATTCCGTCCATGCAAGCAATTCGGCCTAGACCGAATTGCATAGATCGAATCCCTTCTTTTCTTTTCTGCTCAGGGTCTTCTTCTTTCCATAGTGCAATTCGGTCTAGGGGTCAATTCGGTTTAGATCGAATTGCCACAGACCGAATTGGTTACTCAGCTTCTCTTCTTCAACACTTGTCCATTTTTCTTCGTCTTCCTTGCATCAATTCGGTCTAATGAGCAATTCGGTTTAGACCGAATTTGCGTAGACCGAATTGATTTTCAACACTTAACCAAAATTTCAGTTTGTGGGATTTTCATTCTTTTTCCCATCTTTTTTATTTTTGTGGGTTATTTTATCCTTTTGCCCATCTTTTCATTCCTTTTTCTTTTCTTTTTCCTTTTTTCATGTTTTTGGATTTTTCGAACACAAATACAATTACTATTTTTGTGTTTTTCATCACCAGCTTATTTTTCTTACAAACTTGCATTAATCTGTCGAATTCAACTGCTTTCTTATTGAAATAAGATGGGAATACGATCAAAATGTCCGTCTCAGACACGGAAATGGATTGGAAATAATGGACAATTTTGACCATTATCACATCCCATGCTCCTTCATCTAGTGCGATGAGAAATGCCTCCATTTGATCTTTCCAATAGGTATAGTTTGATCCATCAAGCAATGGGTGTCTGGTTACTGAACCACCTTGGTTATCCATCCTTTTGACTGGATCTCGCTGTTGAGCGTGTGGCTCTGATACCAATTGTTGGGTCTGTTTGCTAGGATAACCAGTAAACTAGTCCTGTCAACTAGTTCAAACACCTTTCGTGGACACGTTATACGGTTTAGTAATAATATGCAGCGGAATAAAGATAAACTGAAAAGTAAACGAACTCAAAGATTTGTTGACCCAGTTCGGCACAAGCCTATATCTGGGGGATACCAATCCAGGAGATTTTACTACTTGTTCAACTCGATCCACGATCTAACAATAGTGTTTCAATTTTCCCCACTTCAATCTCCAAGCAGTTTGAATTGTCGAACCAAGGCACTCCCCTACTTTGGTGAAGATCTCCCCGACCTTGCTCCAATTCCTTGAAGGCTCCCCCTTCAAGTCACCCTTGGCCGAAACCTGTTGGCAAATCCTCCTTCAAGAATAAATTCGATTAAGCTCGTGTGTTGACGACTCCTCGCAAGGCTTGATTGAATTCGTCGACTTCAATCAAGACAACTGTAGCACAATCTTGATCAATTCACCCGAGGAAGTGTTGATCAAATATTTCCCTTCAAGACAGTATTTTCACGAACACGGGAAGGGATGTATTTCTCACTCACAAATACTTCAATGGCTCAAGTGAGAAAATGAATATTCCAGTCGTTTCCGAAACGTCCCTTAGTCGGCGTATTTGAAGAGAGAAGAAAGTCCTCCATTCTAGGGAAGATTTAGTTTCCATATCTTTCCTTTCCTTCGAATGGAGTTGCCCGGATTAAGAGATCTTGGTTTCCATATTTTTTGAACACGATCCGGGCAAGAATCAGCTGACCATTGGGGTTGATCTTGTGCAGATTCGTCAGGTTTTCTTCCTTTAAATAGTTTGTCGAATACTGACGGGGTTGGTCCAACAAAGTAGTCCAGACATCGGTTGTGAACACATTTGCTCGAAACTGGTTCCCAACAATATCTATATACTAGCTATTGTAGCTGTGCGATGCACAACATATTTAGGGCGTACAACTACCCATGGAGAAAAAAGAAATAATTGTAGGTGAGCGCACGTGGTTTCCTTATATGATACTTATTATGTTCAAAGAAGCTTGGTTATATTTAATTTACAAGGCAAGTACGCAGGGCTGAGGAAGCCAAAATTAGACAATATAAAATTTACTTAGAGTTGAAATTTTCTAACACCCGCAAATCAGCAGAAACAAATGCGAAACACACGAATTTAAAAAATAACTACAAATTTAATTTATTAACAAAAAATATCGCCTTTGTGCTTGCCCAAAGCTGCTAAAATATGTCCCGAGTAAATTAAAAAGAGCTAAAATCACTATTTGATACTTCCTGCGTTCCTTAATATTTGCCACGGACCCACATTTCACGCAATCCAATACGCATTTTTAATCCTTAATAACTTAAATTCTATACAAGTAAAAATTATAAAAATTTGTATTCCGAATCTATGCGATTAGACGAATCCAACAAGATCCCACTTGACTATGTTTTATCTTGTATAATTGTGTTAAAAAGTCGAAGCAAAGTTACTCAATGAACAGTGACAAAACTCCCAACGTGTCAATTATTTGTCAAAAGCGGTCACACATGAATCACATTTTAGAAGACTTCTATATAGACATTTTAGAGATATTATTATAATAGCCAATAGGCCATTAGAACAATCCCTTCTGATTTAAAGCCACAAAATATACGGATATAAAAGACAGGCTAGTAAAACCTACCAGGTCGTCAAATTTGCTAAATAGTTAAATCTGAACCATATTTCAGCAAGAAACCTACCAGTACATAGGTTACCTGTGGTGAAATGTGATGAAATCAGATAAGGACCTTCTGGTGTCCTGTTTTCATTTCTATATAAAGAGGTAAGATATCGTCATCTAAAATAACAAAATTCAAGTTCAAAAATACAATTCAGCCAAACGAAGGATATTCAGCACAAAAATAACCTAGACATCAAAACCTGACATATTATAGAAAAGGAAAGCCATTTTATCAACTTGCTAACAAACCAATATATTTTGCATTGTATTCAACAAAAGCAGCACTGGGGAGACAACTTGTAAGATTTGAACGGACAAATATATTTAATTTCGTAAAGCCTAAGCTCATGCTGAAATGCAAGAGTAAAAGAGAGTGAAAGAAATTGAGGCCAAGCATCAAAGTGATGCAAAGTATTAAAACATTGTATGTGCAAAACATATCCAGAAAAGACAGAGTATCTTGAACCTACAGTAATTCAATTTACTAATCAAATGACCACTACTGTGATCCAATTCTAAAATAGCTTCGCGTGCAAAAATCTAATCAATTAACTAATCAGGAGTCCACTACGTTGATCATATTCCCACATAGTTGGCTAACAAGATTCCTATCATGCCCATTGGAAACAAACAAGAAATTAATTTTTGCACTGACACACAACCCAAATTCATTGCATAATTGATAACTCTAATGCAAAAAGGTGAACAAATTAAAGCAAAAAATCACATCACCTATCTGTGCATTCAAGCGTAACATATACATGTGGATACCTGTTTGAAAACAATAGAAACCCTGCCATCAACGATCCAACTGGACACAAAAGTCCTAGTTCCATAACCAACAAAATTCCCACCTCCAACTATAACAAATTTGCAATTCTCTGCAACAAATGAATCACATTTGTATATCATCATAATCACTTAGACAATAGTAATGAGGGATATTTCTTGAATAATAAGAATTTTTTACAATGCCAGGGTAGAGTTTGTCGAACAAGGAATTCATAAGCAGAATTATCTTCATACCTAAACCAAAAGAGCACAAAATGCTGAAACTCCATCTGCTGCATTTTTGGAAGTCTTGCCATTTGAAGTTAACACCCAGAACTGACCATAATATAAAATGGAAACAAAATCTTTAAAACAAGAATCCAGGGGACAAAATTTAACTGAAATTACTTACATTAGCTCATATGAGAAATCTCATTAGCTCATATGAGAAATCTCAAGAATCCGTAACTCCCCAATATCTCTTATCTTTGACGCCATTATGGAGAATCACCTAGAAACCTAACGGAGAAAGTAATGAAGCTAACTGCCAATTTCAGAAAATGGAAACGTGAACAAGTAACAAAATAAAAAATAAAGAAAAAAAATCGAAATTCATTCATAGAAAGAAGAGGGCCATGGCTAAAAAACTAATAGTATTATGTTCCAATTTTACCGACTATGAAGGCTGCACTCCACAACGAAGCATTCATAGACATAATAATTCAATAAATGCTCTATAGACTGGCATACTCATAGATGAGCTCTTATTCGTCATCAAAGGCAACTTATAATAAAGAAGTGGAAAAAGGGTGACCCAACCATAGCAGGTGTCCTCTTAAGTTTTGTTAAAGTTTTCTCTTTGCCTATATGATCTGCCCACAAATGACCATAAGTCCATAGCCATAAGATTATATGGAAAGACAAACATGACACCCATGGACTGTTGTTGCCCATCTAATGTCAAGATTATCTTAAAATTCAGAGATTTATTGAACCAAGGCTTCCAGCTTCCGGAAGCCAAGAGCGAAAGCAACAGAGCATTCAACAAGTATATTATTTATTGAAAGTGTACCTTATGAGAAGCATGACATAAAGAACTGTAAAACTAAATAGAAGCTACGGCAATGCATCTGCAGTTTGGTATCTTCTGGTCAGTGAACATGCAAGATAATTAAAGAATAGGCACAATAATACTTAAACCATCTATTTCAACTTGTAATAGCATTTCATCTAGTCTAGATTCCAATAACCCAACGAAACGAAAACATCAAAATTCAGCTGTAAAAACTTAAACCATAACTCATAGCAATGAGCTGAACATGGAACAAGGAGAACAAGTTAAGTTCACTGAACACAGTGAACTATAGAAGCTGGTCGGGTACATATCTGGTAAGCTCCAATAATACCCAATGAAACGAAAACATGAAAATTCAGCTGTAAAAACTTAAACCATAACTCATAGCAATGAGCTGAACATGGAACAAGGAGAACAAGTTAAGTTCACTGAAAAAGTGAACTATAGAAGCTGGTCGGGTACAAATCTGGTAAGCTCCAATAACATGATCACAACCTCAGGCACAAGGGCACCAGTGTATATAAGTACAATAAGCATTACCTGTGCATCATTGTAACACCCGGAACACATATATCTCAGTGCCAGGAGCAAAGCCAATACATTCTGCATCTTGATCAACAATCACACCAGCCAAAAATGTCCCATGCGAAAGATTGTCGTTTAAAGTATTTTCATTGGTTCAATTAGTGCACTCCTGATAGTTTCAGAAACAATCAATAATTATATCAGAAGAACAAGAAAGAAGGGAATGGGCAGAATCAGGTTTTCTTCCAACAAATACAAGTACCTTGATATTACGGAAATGAGGGTGATTGGCACGGATCCCAGTGTCAAAAATAACCATCTTTACTTTAGAACCAATATACCCTTTTGAACAGAGAGCATTTGCTCCAAACAAGTATGTAACTTGAGATTTCTGCAATGGTGAGTTGATGACATGTAAGTTCATAAGCATACAGTAAAAATAAAACCACAAAACGATGCTAAATAAAAGGAAGAATATAAATGTCCAGAACAGTCAATAATATGTCAGATTTTTGCCTGCCTGAAGGAAACGCAGGGAAAAATTTGTTCGACAGGAAAAAAATTAACCTTATGTGGAGGTTTGATAAGGGACAAAGAACTGCAAACCAATGCAATGGAGCTACAGTGGCATTACGATGTGAAAGGGAATGACAAGTTCCTTCCTACAACAGATGAAAACATGGGAAATGCGTTTATGATAGAAACCAGTTCCAACAAATTAACAAATTATAATACTTTAAAGTGTAAAGTGAGCAATTTTAAAAAAGTTTCCACATTCTCGCAAGTCAATAATAACACAGATAGAAATCAGAAAAGCTATGAATATGTGTTTCGACTCCAAATCACCGGAAAAGACCAAATCAGAAAACAATTTAAAAAGCCAAATTAAAATAGGCGCTTAATCAAATCTTTAAAAAAAATTAAGGTCTTAATCTGCCGCACAAAAAGGAGAGCATAATTGAGAAAATCAATTAGCAATCCCAGAGCATATAGGCGAAGCAATGTTACGATGATTGCTAACAAACAGATATCCGCTTCCACGCCTAAAATGGTAAATCAACCCATAATAACAGCATATGGAACATCCGCAGCAGAAACTAACTAAATCGAGATTACAACGAGATGAATCCAAACCTAACAACAATTCCAATAATTTGCTAAAAAAGAGGAAATCAGTTTTGAAAAGGAAAAATGAATCTGTAAGGAAGTTGCCAAAATGGATGGTGCAACAAAAATAGAGAATAAAGTATTACCATTTGGAAGCATGAGGGTTAGCAAATTGAGGCAGTGAGGACGCCTTCTTGAGGCGACACAGGTAGGGCAAGTCCTAACATCTGATACAAGCTTTATGCAGTTCGATAAGAGGAACTGAAGTAAAAATTGAACACCAGGGCAGTAAACAGGGTAAAAAACCATCAATATATCAACTGCATTCACACTATTGACATTGCCTTATGGATTCAAATCAGGGTAGAATAAAGCAAAATTTCCAGTATATTTACATAAATCCCATCACCTTCTGCATTAAAAGAGAACAAACAATCATAATCATCATATTACCTTAGTCTGCGACATCTGATATCCAAAATGTTCAATCTATTTCTTACTAAAATAATCCAACCATTTTCCACTACCTGGTTCAAATTCCCTAAGCTCAAAACAATCTAAGGCACGATTCAGGCCTACTAAATAAAATTGAATTGAATCATGTTCAATCAATGAAATCCAATTACACCAGATCAAAAATCAGTATAATCAACAAATCCAGAAGAACAATCAAAATTAGCAAAACCAATTTAAGAAGGAAAAAAGAAAACTTTCACTCACCTCTTTGAAATCCATCAAATGCAAGGTCCCCAATCAAACGAAAAACATACCTTCCTTGAACGACACAACCCAAAAAAACCCCCCAATCAAAACCTACACAAAACAAAACAACAAGCCCATTTCCTACCAAACCCCTGAAATCCCAATCACAACAACCCACAAAGAAAAAAAATATGGAGAAATCCCAATCGCAACAGCCCCACAAAGGAAAATATGGATGAATTGGAAGGAGAAATTACATAAAGTTACGGAAGCAAACCGGCAGGTCGACAACGTTGGCGAAGGAATGCGGAGAGGAGGAGGAAAATCAACCAGATTGCGGGAGATAGCACGCGTCGGATCAATCAGAGAACTGAAACAGCGAGCAAAGGAATACAGAGAGGAGGAGGCGAAGTGAGGAATTGGTCGTGGGCATTTTAGGGCAAAGGAAACAACGGGCAAAGGAAACAGCGAGGAAGGCAATTAAGAAATCCATTGGAAAATCAAGGGCCAGGATTGAAATTGGATTCTCATCCGACGGTCGAAAATGAAATTCAGGTTTGGAAAGATTTTTTCTTACGCTCTTATAGTATACAGAATAATCGAAAGACCTATCATTGTTACCAGATAAACGAAAGTTTGCAGTTGAATTGGCCAAAGTTACATCAAACAAGACAAGTTTATAACAGAATTGGCCTAAATGACAATCCACTGTGTGAAGAATTAGGAAGGATGATATTTGTGTAAAGAATCCACAAGAATGATATATTTAATTGTAGAAAGAGAGAGTTTTTTTTGGAAGAGTGTTGCAAAAATTCTTGGAAGATGCTGGCATATTTGCAAGCAAGTTTTGATACATTTAGCAGTCTCCAGGTTCCTCAACAACAGTCACGCCCTCCCTACATGAATTGTCCAATTAGAACCACAATGAAATAATTATTATAGCTTTTCTAATTTCGGGCCACCTGAAGTTGCGAGGTAAAAACCCCACTGTGCGTTTGCCCTGCAAAGATAATCCAACGAACTTACATTTTTTTCGGTATCCATCTACAATAGGCGAATCAACTATATCCTCCAAATGGCAAGGAAGACCACCTGCACGTGACACATAAAAAAGCATTCAAGTAAAGCTGTTAACTCTCTATGCTGATTTAGTGTTACTCCGTAGACTGCTAACAAGAGACTGTTTTGCTCAAATATATTATTTTATATAATGTAATTCTATTACTTCTGCAAATGCTATAGACAAGCAGCAATGAAAAATCATTTTAAATGGCTTCTTGGACATGGCTTAAGCAGAAACCTATTTATCTCGATTTCAAAATCCATTCTGGAAGTGATACACCATTTGGGCAGGCTTTGCGCACATTGCGAGTCTACAATCACAAATGAATGATCAAAGTTATAATTAATAAACTATACAACATATAACCATTCAGATCTATGAAACAAGGAAAACAAATAAGGACTCTTTTGATATAACAAAATATAAATATTATTTTACTCACTAATTTTTTTGAGAAGTTGAGGCAGAGAGTTTTCTTGTGCTCTAACTGATCAGAATAGGACATGAGAGCAAGAGCAGTGGTGTTATAATTGGTTTTGTTGTCAGTCATAACATAGAGCACAAAAATTTGTTTACACCAAATTGGTTTCAACTGACATGCACAAATTTTTTTTTACACCACCTCCAACATTCTCAGCAGTCACTACATCGCGGACACTTCCTCCCTTTGCAACTGATCCATTAAGGATTAAATTGCCATCATCATCAACTTCATTATTGTTGGTAGAATCAGTTGAATCACTATGTCGAGAAAGATTTTCAGTTTCCTTTGCAGAATGAGGTACTGCAGCTTTATTATGCTTTTCAAAAGGCCTTGGAATTACATCGGAAACCTTTAAAGTTCTGTTATTGGCAATAATTTTCCCATCAAGCTCCTGTAACAAGTTGGACTATTATGAATAAATCTCAGACTTCCTTTCAAAATAAATACCAAGGCATACCTTTATACCGCTTTTGACTTGGTCAGAATTTTCATAAGTAACGAATACAACAACTACGCCTTTTTTTTCTTGGCTGATTTAAACACAATACCCTGAAGCGAGACAAATTATATCATATTAGAAGACACAGTAACAATGTTGGAAACTGAATCATGCAATATCACATACCTAAGCTTAATTAAACTGAAATTATTAGAAATATAACACCACTCAACAAATCCTCCAAGAAATTAAAAGTCGTTTGTATACCCCACATAATCAACAATCTTCCATTAAATTCAAGTTATATTCTACTCCCACTCTTTACTACAAATTAGAAAATATAAACACAACTAAGCTTCTTTCATAGATCAGATCAAACCTAGAAAAACAATAATAAAGAAATCCTATATAATATGCCATAAAGGAAAACCCAAAGAACAAAGAAACAAACAGTTCATACCCAATAAATTTCAAGAAGCCATGAAAATAAAAATAATGAAAGAATTCATTTCCCAAACCTTAGCTTTGGGTATGATTTAGACAGCGACTTCCTGCCCTTTGAGCTCTCTCGAACGTGGCCTTACAAGTATACCCGGAATGCCCTCTGCCGACTTCCGTCCCCATCTCATACTTGTTATACAAATTCTTAGAGAACCCAAAACTCCTAACCAATCCGGCCTCCTCGGAAGCTTTCCCCTCAGGTATCGCCGCCTCGTTCGGCTTCACTGACCCGTGCCGTTGCGCCAGCGGCCAGGATGTGCTTCGCGGGAGACGGAGGTGGAAATGACCGCTTGAAGAATCGCCTCGGCGTCCCGCTCCGCGGCACGTGAGATTTCGCCTGAAACTTCTTCGACAATAAGTGGTGGTACGGGCTAGGGCTGTAGAACGGGAAAAAGGGGGATTTCTTCCCCTCCTCATGATTACCCTTCTTCTCCTCAAAATTGGCCGAATTCGCCGGAGCGGAGTTGGCGCTGCCGCCCTGGGGAGGAGTAGTGGCGACCTTGATCTGTGGTCAGTGATGGTGGCGATTTCTTTTTTTAGGGCAAAGGAAACAACGAGGAAAAGTGGGAGGAAGCGTCCAGAGGGTTGCGGTTACCATGATGGAAGCCGGATGTCCCAATCCACCCTTGGAAATGGGCGCTGCCATCGCGACGGGACCACCGCGACGGACAGGGGCGTGGAAAGCAACCCCAAACCTAACGGAGCAGCAGGTGGGCCCCCCTAGAAAGGGAAAATTGGGTGAATTGAAGGCGGAAAGTTACCGGTCGGTGAACGGAGGCGCTGGACGGCGGTCGACACCGCAAGGGTTTGGAGGGTTGGATTTGGGGATCGCGATTGAGACAACGAACGAGGGATTTTGGAGAAGAATGGATAACTCGATCAAACCAATGGTCAGGATTTCTATTCAACTCCAATTTCTAATCAACGGACTAAAATCAATTGAAAGATCAAGGGCCACAATTGAAATTGAATTATGATCCAACGTTCGAGATTGCAATTGGAATTTGGAAAGATTTGATCTTTGGCACTTATAATATAGAGAGATAATATATATACATATATATATATTTATATATATAGTGGAGGAGCGAGTAATAATTTTGAGTAATCATGGTATGTACATATATATTATTTATGTATGGATATTAATGATTCTTGACAAAGTTGCCTTAATAAGAAGTCGTACGTAGAATGTTTATCCGATCGAGTCTTCCTGGTGGTGAAGGATCAGATCGGAGATCTTCCCTCCCTACTTCGATTTCGAATGAATCTCTCTCTCTCTCTCTGTCTCGTAGTAGTAGTACTCAGCAACAAAACTTCCATCCCCAATTCTAGTATGTAAAGGCTTTATTCGACACTACGTGTACGTACTTGTTAGGAATTTTAATGTGTGTGTGTGTGCTTCTTAGCAATCACACGTACAATTGGGAAATGCATATATATATATATATATATATATATATATATACACTTATGTCTTATGAAATAGAGAAATTATTATAAAGTGCTAATTAAACACCTCTACCAACACTAGAGGAATTAACAACGTGGAAGGGCATCAAGCATCATGCTTTCCACATCTTATAATTGTACATTAAAAACTTAATAGTAGTCATCACATTTTTATCCGGTGGAGGTTATTACAGCGAATTAATGAAAACACCTTATAAATTATTCTTACAGCGTGGTTATTATTCAATTCCGACGGAGGATGGTGGGATGGAGAAAGAAACGCACCCGTAAAGTAAAGGGCGGGACACTTGCATATGTAAAATGGGCTCCAAAAGAAGAGGGAGGGATAGCCCATTAACGGCCCAATTTTGACGTATAATTAAGAGTTCTCGTAGTACCCTTTAAAAATTTGAATACTACTGTAATAAAGAGTTGTGTACTTATTAACAAGTTCCATATATCAATCAATCAAATCATGTACATATACACAAGGAAGAAGAAGGAGAAGAAGAAGATGAACATATAGTACGTATACTACATAATGATCACCCAACATAATGTGTATGGTTTATTGTTGTGGCCAAGAAAAATTAGTGGGCTAAGTTTGGGCCAGACGATTGGGTCAGGAGGAAAAAAGAGTAATGGGTTGAGAGAAAGGGGAGAAAAATATCCAGAAAAGCCCAACCCCTAGAGCCGAAGAGATCGGCCGAAGCTAGTAGGAGCAAAGTCAGCCGAAAGGGAGAAGTGCCAATCGGCTCGAAAAGATAGTTAGGGAGCGGTTATCAAGCTCCGGCTATAAATAGGGGATGCCGAGCACATAATCAAGAGATACAAATCCAATCCCTAATTCCTTTATGTCAATTTGCTTCATTCCTTTACCAGTTTATTAGATTTTAGCCTAGTTGTAGCAGTTACTTTTTGCAAACAACTGTTGTTCCTTAACAACCGGTAGTTTTTGCAGCTAGTTGAGTGTAATCCGCCGTTGTTCCTTAGCAACTGGTAGATTTCAATTTTGTTTCATCTTTGCCATTGAAATTCAATTGATAATCAGTCAAGTTTTGGGCGCATTATGTAATTTCGGACCCTTAATCGGTTTGATACTTTTCCGGTAACCTCCATTGAGGAGAAAAAGGTCATTGGCTTGTATCAACAGCCAAACATTTATGAACGATTGTATTGATACATACAACTCTGTTTTCCAAATAGTTAGTATAATGTATGTGTAGTTGAGAGGCAAACTATGTGCAGGCAACATATGTGTGTTGTGATAGTTATGTTTTGTGGTATAGAAAATATGTTTTGTCTTATGGAAGAATAATATGGAATGCAGGAAGTGTTTTGTGTAAATGTCCATGAATCTCATACAAGTCTATCTGGTGCATGACCCGGATGAAATTCCTACAAGAATTTAATAATTAATGTTGTCAATGTTTAAATTGATAGAATTATTTTATGCATTAATTGTTTTATAAACTACTACCACCATTTATAATCCTTTCAAACTTTAATCAATACACGAACCATTAATCTGAAAATAGATGGAACCCAGCTGGCATATGACCCTTGGGTCCCACACCAGAACGAGACCGAGAAACAAGCAATTGTAAAAATTTAGTTTTGGGCCAAGAGAGAATAATGTAAGTTGGGCTGTAAGACTCAGCCAGAAGAAGAAATGCTTAGGTCCAAAACAAGATTCTGATCAAACGAGAGGTATTCGGACGATGTGATGTGACTGCTCCTCCTCATTCCACATTTCAATCTTCAATCAATCCCCAATCCTCCTCAACCGGAACGCAGGAGCTCTTATCCCCAATCAACACCCCCACCCAATCTTATTTTGTTCCAAATTCGCAGGCCACGCCAATTTTCAAATAGTAGTACTTCTCATTTAGTTGAGAAACTTCGGTGTGAGGATAATTTTTTTTTGGTAAGAGGACGCCAAATTGAAGAACTCGGATGTGTGACAGATTATCCCTCGTATTTTATTTGAATTTGTTTTCCTTTTTCGAAACTGTGTGCACCCTTTTGATTCGTGGACCCTTTGTGTTTTTTTTTTTTTTATTGTAGTCTAATTTTATTGTTGCTGAGGAAATCTGGATTTCGCAATGTATTGATTATGCCTCAATTTTCCGTTTACTTTCTTTGTGTGGTTGATAAAAAAAATTAATTGCTGTTCCAAGCGTAGAATCGTGGACTTTGCCGGCACATATGTGATCTCTATTGAATATCTTTCTTCTTGGGAATCGTGTGCATCTTTATTATTGTTGGACATATTTGTGGTTGGGCAGTTTTAGTTGATTAAGCTAGTGTAGAATTCTAACATTTGTAATTTGGGCAATACTAGAATCGAAAGGTGAGCTATGTTAGCAAAATGGACACTCACTATAAGAATCGTACAGTTCTGGATATATGTTTTGGGTTCATCAATTAGCATCTGGAAATCCTGAATGCTGTTTAAAGTAGTCTTATTGATTTCTTCTTCATCAGGCTATAGTCCAAGATGACACCTGTTTGTCCTTTCACCAAGGCTTCTCGCCCTGATGATGCATCTAGCAAAAAGTCCGGAGAAAGCCAAACTAAACATCAATTTGCCAATGATAACAAGCCACAGCAAGACTCAATAATTTCGCCCAAGTGCCCTCTTGGATATGATTCTCAGACATTTAAGTTGGGTCCTCTTAGCTGTGTTGTCTGCCAGGCGCTTCTTTTTGAATGTAGCAAATGTGTCCCATGTTCCCATGTATATTGCAAGTAAGTGACACATAATCAGTGCTACTAGTTTTGTTTATATATGAAGCTGGTACTTACCACTTGGGGTAAATTCCTTTCTTTGCTTTTCTTTTCTTTCTTTCCCTCTTTTTTTATCTTCTAATTAAAAAATTTAACTTAGCTGTGATTAAATGGAAATTAGGTCATGCATATCAAGGTTCAAGGATTGTCCTTTATGTGGTGCTGACATTGAGAAAATTGAAGATGATACAAACCTTCAGAGTGTTGTTGATCGTTTCATTGAAGGCCATGCTAGGATCAAGAGGTCTCAAGTTGATACCGATCAAGAGGGAACAGAAAGTGATAAGAAAACAGTGATATATGAGGATGTGTCACTTGAACGAGGCGCTTTCTTGATGCAGCAAGCCATGAGGGTGAGCTCTTTAGAATTTCTTTTCATGATCAACCCTAGTGATTGTAACTTAACTGCATTCTAGCAGTTAAGCAATCACCGTCTTCACCCACAATTTCTGAGTTAGCTATTGTATCCATTTCTGTTCTTACATTGCACATGGCTTACGTAGGCACTTCGTGCCAATAACATTGGAAGTGCAAAGTCGAGGCTCAGTATGTGTGCTGAGGATGTCAGGGAACAATTGGCAAAGACCGGTAACACTCCCGAGTTATGCTCTCAGCTGGGTGCTGTTTTGGGGATGCTCGGTGATTGCTGGTATGCCCTGCTGCTTTATGTTTTTCTTGATAGAGACGTTTTGTTTTTTTGCCTTTTTGGATAACATGACATGATCATGTTTTTCTTTTTAGAAATGCCAAGGTTTATAGTTACAGTTCAGTTAAATAGACAGCAGTACAATTCCCTTCTGTGTTACTGTTAAATATTACATTTTGACCATGGTGCTTATTCCAGTCGAGCTACTGGTGATGCTAGTTCTGCAATTTCATACTTTGAGGATAGTGTCGATTTCTTAAGGAAATTACCCGAGGATGATTTGGAGGTAAAAGTTTAGATTCTAACCTTGACAATGTCATTGTGCTAATGAAATTTTAGTTTCATTAGATGTGGCTCAATATAAGTTCTTCCTTTCATGTTGTGTAGATAACACATACACTTTCGGTCTCTCTTAATAAAATTGGAGATCTAAGATACTATGAAGGGGATTTGCAAGCTGCTAGATCATATTATTCTCAGGCTTTGGATGTTCGCCGCAGTGCATTGAATCATGCTTCATCTGTTCCCTCTCAAGTGAGTATACTTTAAGTACATCGTAATTGTATTCTTATTGTATTGTATTTTCTGTTCTTATTAGGTTTGAGGAATGAGGATGTTGTCTTATACATTAGCTGTGTTCAAAAGTGAACATGTGGAAGATGGAAATGATTAATTGAACAATTCGAAGTTGATTAGTGTAGTTCATTCGCTGACACTGAATAATAGTTTGGAAACTGCTATCTTAAGCTCTTTCATTTTGCCAGATTTGACATGTGATAAAATCCAAGGTTTTACAATGTATAGGTGAATTAAGGTATGCTCTTTGTACAAGCTCTACTGAAATGAGAAGCTTCGTTCAGATAAAAGCTGTTAAGAGGAAGAGTAAAATAAAATAATCTATACAATGAGAAGCTTAGCAGTAGCCTTTGAAACTCCTAGCTTTGCTCTAACAAACCTTTATATAAAGTTAGAGGCTACAACTATTACTAACAATCACTCCTATAAAACTAAAAGCTTCACTCGTACCAAAAGCTTCAACTTTTAAAATCTCCACTTCGCAGTTTCAGCTCGCCTAGTTTTGCCAAACACACTTTGAAGTAGTCAATATTTCGGTATGTTAGGTGCTCCACTTCTCAGGATTTGTTATTAAAATTTATGGGGTAGAAGGGGATTATGTAGATCCGCCCATGTGATTAGCTACTAAATCACTCTATAGGTACACATGTTGTACCTTTTACCTTTTAGGCTATAGGTTGAGGGAGATAACTTGTCACAAAATTTAAATATTGTCAGCAACTGCGGGGGTGATACCAACACCACCTTCATATGAATATATGGTTCTTTGTTTGTTGCTTATGAATCACTATTATCCTCTCTTGATATTTCTCTTGATTCCAGGTCATCGATGTGGCAACATCCCTTGCTAAAGTTGCTGATGTAGATAGAAACCTTGGGAATGAAGATGCAGCAACTGCTAATTTTGAGGAGGCTGTTAAGCTGTTAGAATCATTAACAATAAGTGCTGAAGAAGCTGGCCTCGAACAAAGGGTATGCATTTCTTTTTTCTGTATTAATGTAAATCTTGCCATATGGGATCCTGAAACTTATATTTGGATTTCAAAATGTGCCTCAATTGCAGCGACTCTCTGTGATGGATTTTCTCAAGAGTCAGCTTGGAAACAAGTAGAAGGATTATGTTCCCTAAATAGATCGATGTCTGTCTCTATGAAATATGATATGTGAAGCAGATGAATCGAAGAAGCTTGCTCAGCGCGATATTGCACTTGTAATAAAATTTGAGTGGATATATTACATGTCATATGTCAACCAGGTTTTGTTGGGTGTATGTAATGAAAATAAGTAGTGAAATGGAGCAAGGAACAGATGCAACATGCTATGTTATGGTGTGATTGGTAGTGGTGGTGGAATATGTGGAAATGTAATTCTCTAACATGGATTTGTGCTTTAAGAGACCTGTTATGATGATGATGACAATGATGAAAAATAAGCTGTGCTTTATAAGCATGTTGGCCTGATACTGTCATACACTCATGCATACTGATACAAGTTCCCAGTGGAAGTAAAGCATCCAACTATCCAAGGTCACTGGAAGCTTGTCCTTGAGTTCTCTTTATGGATACTAGGGCTTTGGATTATAAGATTATATACTATCTTATAATCTTGTTTGTATTAAAAATGTACCATTAGGAAATGCAAGGACGTATCAATGAATACTGAGCATGTTTAAAATGCAAGGAAATGCGAGGCAATAAACTACTGAGTGACATGCACGACGCGTAAATTTTGTTACAATTGGCGCTGGCGCTCGAGCTTATAATTGGGGTGGTGAGAGCTCGTATAACATAAATTACAAAATTCTTAACATGAAATTGAAAGTTTGGAGACTTGAGCACTAGGTTAATCCCATAATGTGTTATAATTTACAAATGAGATATATAATGTGTTATAATTTACAAATGAGATATACGTTACCAATACTAGCAAATTTGGGGATTCTCGTATGATTCTAATATGATGTTCATATTATGTACTAGTTGTTATACACGTATGTGTATATAGAGTGGATGTCTGTCTACTCTAGTGGATGTCACCTCTCATTTGTATATGACTCATCACCTCTCCTTATGTGTATAAATACCCATGTAGATCGAATGAAGAAATACAACTCCATATTGCCTTCACTGCCATATACTTCCTTTTCAATTCGTTACTGTTGATCTATTATTACATATATATATTTTACTTTTCTCTATGTATATATATATTTATACTAATAGGCTATATACAGTTATTATTTTATATAACACGTTATCAGCACGAGGGTTGTTCGAGTTTTATTGAAATACCAGTTGGGTTTTGTTCGAGGTTTGCCGAAATACAAGTTCATACTGAGGTTCTGCCGAAAATTTCCAAGTCTACAAGGAGGTCATCCTAGGTAATATATTTATACTATTTTCAATATAAATTATGTCTAACCTGGCGAAGCAACTGTTTACGCCCCTTGAAGTTTCCGGAAGAAACTATCAACTATGGGCTATAGATGTGAAGATGCATCTTGAATCAATGAATTTGGAAAGAACGATTGAAAAGGGGAATGATATGGCAAATTCTGAAAAAGCCAAGACGATGATTTTTCTTCGTCATCACTTTGATTCAGCCCTGAAGTCTGAATATCTGACCCTCCAGGATCCTGCTGATCTCTGGGAGGATTTAAAGGAAAGGTATGATCACTTGAAGATGTTCAACCTGCCTAAGGCAAGAAATGATTGGCTGACGTTGAGATTGCAAGATTTTAAAACAGTCAGCGAGTATAACTCTGCCATGTTTAGGATCACTTCACAGCTGAAATTGTGTGGTGAAAAAGTATCTGATCAAGAGATGATTGAAAAAAACCTTTACTACATTCCAGGCGCTCGAATATGCTCCTGCAGCAGCAATATCGAGAGAGGAGATTTACGAGATATTCGGAACTCATTGTGTGCTTATTGTTGGCTGAACAAAACAATGAGCTGCTATTGAAGAATCATGAGTCACGACCTACTGGTGCTAGTCCATTCCCAGAAGCGAATGCGGCTCAAATCTCTAGAAACCACCAAACTTGGGATAATACACGAGGTGGTCACCGCGGACGTGGTCGCAGTCGTGGTTATAGTCGCTGTCGTAGTTGTGGTCGTGGTTGAGGTCGTGCACGCGGTCAAAATCACAAATCCAAAAGATTTGAGACATATAATCAAATGAGCGAAAAATGGCAAGATGATAGAGACAAGTGCCACAGATGTGGAATGGAAGGACACTGGTCCCGGACTTGTCGTACCGCGGAGCATCTTGTGAAATTGTACTAAGATTCAGTAAAGGGAAAAGGCAAAATGGCAGAGACAAATTTGGTTACAAATGATGATATCATTATGCCTATCATTCCAGCTCCTGAAGCAGCTAACCCTTTCAACATGGATGCTGGACCATCTTTCACGGCCAATTTTGATATAGATGACTTTATGGAAAATATTGATTAATATGTTTTGTTATGCTTATTTCTAGTATATTTTTCTTTGTACTTTTTGTTACCTTTTGTTATCAAATTTTGCTATGTACCCGTTGTACTACTTGGCATGGATATTAATATAGCATTTTCTTCTAGAAGAAGAAATGAATGCAAGTTATAATGAGACATGCCTAATTGACAGTGCCAGTACGCACACAATATTGAAAAATGAGAATTATTTCTCTTATATAAAATTGGGAGATGCCCCAGTTAATACAATATGTGGAAGTGCAAATATGATCAAGGGCTCCGGAAGAGCTATAATGTTCCTTCTGAATGGAACAAAACTCATTATTGAAAATGCACTATTATCTCCCAAGTCCCGAAAAAACTTGTTGAGTTTTAAAGATATTCGCAGAAATAGATATCATATTGAGACATTGACCGAAGGGACTGGTGAATATTTATTGATCACAAATACAACTCTTGGTATGAAGCATGTATTGGAAAAATTACCGTCCCTTTCATCTGGACTATATTATACAAATATATATGTCAGTGAAGCCCATAATAATAGACCAGAAGTCTATATTCCCAACTGAATTTATGATTTGGCATGATCGTTTTGGTCATCCTGGATGTACAATGATAAAGCGAATAATTGAAAATTCGCATGGTCATCCCCTGAAGAGAAGGAAATTTCCAGGTTCAAGTGAATTTACATGTGTTGCGTGTTCACAAGGAAAATTGATTATTAGACCATCAGCAAGTAAAGTGGGAATTGAATCCCCTGTATTTCTTGAACGAATTCAGGGTGATATATGTGGGCCTGTAGATCCACTATGTGGACCATTTAAATATTTTATGGTATTAGTTGATGCGTCAACTAGATGGTCTCACGTTTGTTTATTATCGAATCGCAATCAAGCATTTGCAAAGTTACTTGCACAGATAATTAAATTGCGAGCACAATTCCCTGACTATCCAATTAAGAAAATAAGATTGGATAATGCTGCTGAATTTTCATCACGTGCATTTGATGATTATTGCATGTCCATTGGAATAATTGTTGAATATCCTGTAGCATATGTTCATACACAAAATGGCCTGGCAGAGTCATTTATTAAAAGATTGCAACTAATTGCAAGACCAATATTAATGAGGTCGAAGTTACCTACATCAGCTTGAGGACATGCCATATTGCACGCAGCAACACTTGTAAGAATAAGACCGACAAGTTATCACAAATATTCTCCCCTACAATTAGTTTTTGGTCATGAGCCCAATGTTTCACATTTGAGAATTTTTGGGTGTGCGGTATATGTTCCAATTGCACCACCCCAACGTACAAAAATGGGCCCCCAACGGAGATTGAGAATATATGTCGGATATGAATCACCGTCTATAATTAAATATTTGGAACCAAAAACAGGTAATTTATTTACTGCAAGGTTTGCAGATTGTCTTATAATCTTGTTTTTATTAAAAATGTACCATTAGGAAATGCAAGGACGTATCAATGAATACTGAGCATGTTTAAAATGCAAGAAAATGCGAGGCAATAAACTACGAGTGACATGCACGACACGTAAATTTTGTTACAATTGGCGCTAGCACTCGAGCTTATAATTGGGGTGGTGAGAGCTCGTATAACATAAATTACAAAATTCTTAACATGAAATTGAAAGTTTGGAGACTTGAGCACTAGGTTAATCCCATAATGTGTTATAATTTACAAATGAGATATACGTTACCAATACTAGCAAATTTGGGGATTCTCGTATGATTCTAATATGATGTTCATATTATGTACTAGTTGTTATACACGTATGTGTATATAGAGTGGATGTCTATCTACTCTAGATGGCTGCCACCTCTCATTTGTATATGACTCATCACCTCTCCTTATGTGTATAAATACCCATGTAGATCGAATGAAGAAATACAACTCCATATTACCTTCACTGCCATATACTTCATTTTCAATTCGTTACTGTTGATCTATTATTACATATATATATTTTACTTTTCTCTATGTATATATATATTTATACTAATAGGCTACATAAGTTATTATTTTATATAACACTAGTATTATTTTTTTTATATTTATTTATTTATGTATCAATGAATGAATAAATTTTTATACCAACTACATAGAATGTATATTCTAAATTGGGGCTCTTACACCTAAGGACCTACCACAAACATAAATTGTGGTCAAAGACCCCAATTGGAAAACATTACATATAAGGACCCTAATCTTTCAAAACCTAACTAACACACTAATCTAGTCTAATTTACTTAAACTAATCTAACTATGTTGAGAAAATACTTAAATGCCATCGGGTGCAAAATACTAAATTACCCCCAATTCAAATAAAAAAAAGCCCTAACGTAGAAGCAACGACTCAATCGCATGCTCTCCATATTCCCGCGATCAAAGCTCTCTGTAGAAGAAGGCGGATGACACGGCAGCGGACGGTGGAGTGCGGCGGAAGACGGTGGTGCACAGTGGACGACAAAGCTTAGGTGGAAGAGTGACATGCTTATTGGAGTAAGGGACATATGTGCTATTTTTTGTTTATTTGAATGAGTGGAAGTTTTGAAAGAATTTTTTAGAGAAATTTTTGAAAGAAATAGGGTGAAAATTATGAGCATTGTATTGTATTGTGTTAAAGAGTGTAATATGTGGTAAAGATCTTATGAAATGATTTGGTATAGAATGAGATATATTTTGATGTTAGAAAAAATAGTGTGTGGGTTAGTTTTGTGATAGGTCGATAATGCAAGGGAAATATGAATGGTGATATTATTTTGTTTGCATTTGTAGAAAAGAGAATGAGCATTAGTGGGGGTCATGGAGAAAGTAGTTGCTTTACCCTACTCGTTATTTGCCAATATAATGATGAGAAGCACCCAATGTCTATAAAGAATGAGACGAAAATGAATGATGTGCATATGGAGATGATGGAACGATGGCCCGATTTTCATCCTCTATTATACACTCTGAAATATGAAGCCCCGGGCGACAAGTTGCTTGTAAGAATGGAAACGGACACGAACATAAAATTGATGATTCAATATCACATGCTATCAAATGTACACTTGTGCAATGTAATAGCTAGGTCGAACGGGACTCCGGAGAAGATGAGAATGTATGATAGTTGCATTGATTGTTTGTATCATTCATTTCGGCATGTTAACAATGGTAGAATGACAAATGAATCATTTTGTAGGGTGAAGAATGCATGCTTCGAAGGGCATGATGAAATGGCATTGGTGATGAGTGAAATAGAGCATTTGGGTGGACGATCAGGAGGCATTGAGCGCATTGAAGGAGAAGGGCAAACGTTTGAAAACGTTGAGCATTTTCGTCGCGTTCTAAGGACATTTTGCATTGCCACAAAGAAAGGATTCAAACACGTGAAGAATGGGAAGCATAAGGTTATCGCAAGATGTACAGTGGATGGATGTGGGTGGCGGGTATATGCATCATATCATAAGTCGGATGAGACATTTGGCATTCGAACTTGTACCCTACATCATACTTGTGGTGTTGACCGTATAATGGATACAAGCCATCCACAAACAACATCTAATTGGGTCGCCAGTTGGATAACGGATAAATTGAGAACCGCGCCGACATATAGTGCAAGACAAGCAATTGATGAAATCAAGATTCAGTTTGCCATAGATATACCCTACCACAAAGCTTGGATGGGGAAAGAAATTGCATTGAGAGATATTCATGGAAAAGACAAGGATTCATTCAATAATTTAAGGGGTTTATGCCAATCCTTAAAAGATTCGAACCCCGGTACCATTGCTGACTTCGAGATATTCCCGGACACGAAGAAGTTCCACCGGGTCTTTATTAGCTTAGGCGCGTGCGTGCGGGGATTCCTGAGTGGATGTCGTCCAATGTTGTATCTCGATGGAACACACATAAAGACAAAGTGGAAAGGACATGTGCTTGGGGCCATAGGCCAGGACGGGAACAATGGAATTTTTACCGTAGCATTTGCAAGTACGTGTTTAGTTAATGTTAATGCTTTGTTCCTTTTTGCATATGCAAGTTATTTGTATTTAATTTCAATGTTTTGTAGTTGTTGATGGTGAGACCAACGAGAGTTGGGGATGGTTTTGTCAAAAGTTACGTGGAGCCATTGAAGCGCAAAGAGAGGACTACGATTTTGAGAAGCTCGTTTTGTTCATGGATAGGCACCCGGGGCTTATGAACGCAAAAAGTGCTATATTCCCCGAAAGTTTGCACGCAATATGTCTACGTCAACTGATAGAAAATTTTAAAACTGATGTACGTATCCCACTTTAAAATATCACAGTAACTCGTGATTTTTATTGAATTGAATGGATTATTTGATGGATGATGTGTACTTGATGTAACAGGTGATGTCATCAAATCCACTGCACAATAGGGGGAAATGGGCTAACATTTTACCACAACTTCTCAAAATATTTACCATAATTATTGTTTGTGTTTTACCATCAATGCTCTTGCGCTTTACCAATGTTTGTATGCATTTTACCACAACAAAAAATAGACACGGAACCACCTTCTTACCACCTATCACAATATTTTTACCAAACGTTTGTTCGTGATTTACCAAACTTCTAAATTTAATTACCATTTGAAGGGACGGTCCTCCAGACCGTCCATGTCGCCGTCCCGAACACTGGATTACACAGAACACATTACACGGGCATGGGACGGTCCTCCAGACTGTCCATGTTGCCGTCCCTAAGCCATTGTGGACTCAACACGGTCCTGGTGTGTTATAGACGGTCTCTAAGGACCGTCCATCGATTGTTTGCAGATCCCTGCATCCGTCAATGGGGTCGGGACGGTCCGTGCACATTTTTTGGACCGTCCAGGAGGCCGTCCAGAGCTTAATTTAAAAAAAAAAAATCATACCAAATGTTAGTCCATCCCATTCAACACCACATCTGATACACCAAGCCGTATTAATCCGAATCATGCCCCAAGCTATTCATACAATCCAACAAAAATGAAGTTCATCCAAATCATAAGCATCTCATAATACCAAATCATAAGCATCCTTCCATATATGGAGTTCATGCATCACATTCCAAATGTACTATACAAACAATTCCTTACCACAAGCTATTCAAGTTTTCACTAATCAACCTTCCATCTATGTCCATTATAAGTGCGTATGCATAATATGCCCTCAATCTTTGCATTGATATGCTTTTAGTTTCATTCCAAAACTCGGGGCTGTCTCGTGCATAGGCCTCGTTCCATAGTACTACGTGCACACCGCAATCCATCAAACCCTCCATTTGTTCTCTACACACTTTATTCACAATGTTCAGTGACATTCTTATGCCCCACATATTGCAACACGCCGTTAGAAAATTTACCTACAACAAGTAACACAACGCAATGCAATTAATTCAACTTTAATCAAACGAATCCATACACTATTTTACCATTGAAGGGAACTTACAATTCTTTTTCTCCTTGTCTTCATTCGGGGATCGGTCCAACCTAACGAATTCAGGCCATAAACAACGCCAACCTCTACATCCAATACCACCATGTACCAATGAAACAATGCTGCATCGTTTAGGGGGCACACAATGTACTTTATTTGGCTTGAACCCTTCATCATATTAATCTTGTGTATCTGCTCCCCACAAAACCCCACCATACGCTTTATGAATTCTTCGCATTCAACCTCGGTCCAATCCATCTTGCCTTGTGGGTAGTGTGCGTGCATCACATTCTCAATATTTTGCTGAAGCAAATCAGTTAACCATTGATTAATCATAAACACTTACACTTAGTAAAGAATCATCTACAGTATATAATAAATACATTCACCGTGGTTAATGTGCTCAAGAAGACTGCACGACAAGGGAATTCATACAAACTTTGGTAAATAGTCCGACGCAAAGACTTGTAGGCACGCATCGATGATAGTACCAAAAAGGGGCTCATTCGTCAGCAACTTAATCACTTCGGATACATGCACAGAAACACCGTCCCCCTCCCACACAGTCTTCCTACACTTTCAAGATATAGAACACAAACAACACCATTGAAATGTAATGAATTATATTAGTAACTAATAATATGACACGATTTATTATTTACCCTATCAACTCGCCATCAATGAACCTATCGAGTAGGTCCCTCCTCGCTTCATCAACTTTATCCCCCCCTCCCCCCCCCCCCCCCCCCCCCCCCCGGACCAATCACGTCTCCCCTTGTGAGGTGCAAAGGCCTCATCCCCACTGGATGTTGTGTCCAAATCATCAACATCAAGCTGCGAAATTAAATAATACCATATTAGCTTATAGGGTGTAATTAATCCTGGATGTTGAATAATTAATCAAAATGCAGTAGACGTCTTACCGGTTCTTGTGATGACCCTCTTCCCGGTTCTTGAACATTCTCGGATCGCTTTCTTTTTCTCTTCTGTGTAGTGAAATCCGGGTCCATCTTCTTCGGCCTCCGATCCTCCTATTTTGGACATTCTTCACCAACGATGAGACAAGCTTCTTGTCGGTCTGTGGAACGACCTCCTCCTGTCTTTCATCCCTGGCATCGTCCTCCTCCTGCCTTTCATCCCTCGTCTCGTCCTCCTGCTTGCTATCCTCTACATTTTTCTTGGATCCCTTTTTAATCAGTCCTTCATTCTCATCCACATTCGTTACCAAAACCGGCACTTTCTCATTAACTACCGCATCCACACCCGTCACATCCACCTCTTTCAACCTATGGTCATCCCCCATCACTCCAAAATCCTCCTCAGTTGTAACCTGCTCTTCTTCCCCCTCCTCCTCCATATTTTGTTCCAACACACCCACCTCCGGTTCCTTTATGTAGGCAACCAACATTTTTTTCAATACTAACTATGACATTATAACAAAAAATATAAAATTAAATTAAATTAAACATGAAATTAAACTATATAGTTCCACGTACCGGTGTAACACCCTTGCCGGCTCACATAGCATAATCTCATCCCTCACCGGGATGAAATTCATCACATCGTCCCCTTTTGCATCGCGTAACTCTCGCCTACATTCATCAATCTTCCCACTTCTATCGGCCCATCTCGTAATCCTTGGAAATATCACACGATGGAGGGGCTTGCCAAACTTTGGCATCCTCTCATAGAACCAAGCCTCCAATTACATATCATCGTCGTAAAAAATAAGTTAGATCGACTTAAATAAAGGAATAAACACATTTACTCATCCATTATAGAATAAAAAAAAATTAAAGAAACTCACCATCAAACCTACGGTACAACCATTAACGTATGAAGATCTCCCCTCCACGTAACCTATCATGGACTCGAGGAGGTACGAGTATACCGCCAGGCCCCAAGCATAATCCCCAACAACGTCGAATCCTCCGCATAATACCATAAGTACCTGGGAGTCGTGTAACCGGGAGTGGGAAAAAGTACACAGTTAAACACAAGCAAGGCATATATGCTTGCATACTCCTTCGGACTGCAACTCTCATTCCCCTCCACCTCCCCTGCCCAATCACGTAATGCACTAATGCCTGTGCTATTTCGTTCCTCTTCACATCCCTACATTTCCCCCCAAAGAATTTCCGTGATACAGTTGAGTCGTGCTCGAATCTATTATCCATGTATTGTCCTATGTGCCTCAACCCAAGTACACAGGACAACTCGCTAGCCTTAAACTCTATTCTAGTGCCATCTCCAACCACAAAGCTCTTTTTTACCGGCTCAAACACTTCAAGGACCGCTTGCAAATGCGGGATATGGGTTGTCTCCTTGCTCACTTTTGTGAAGTGCCCAAGACCACATGCTTCTATAGCTTGTCTTTGTCTATCGGTCCAACGGACCGCTACCTCGTCCACGACTTCTCTAAGATACTTGGCCGAGCACCGGGGAGCTTGGATACCCTTCTCCTTCGTCACACCTATCAACAAACAAAATGAAATTATGTTAAACATAAACTCCTAAATCAATTCGTCAATATCTACATATCCTAAAAAGATTCAGAAATTGTAAGCTTACTGCTTACATACTCGTCAATTCCAAAAGAAATGTTGATCAACTATTCCTATTTTAAATATATTATGTATCACTCTCATTCCTAAAACTTATTATACATAAAAATCCTCCCTAATATAAAAAAAAAAAGAGAAAAGAAAACAGTAAAGTAAAAAAAAAAAAAAGAAAAACAAAACTATATACTTATGTGACATGCTTTTAATTTGAAAAACTGTCGCATGTCTTCATTGGTATAAAAATTTAGTATAAACTGAATCTAGTTGTGTCATTTTTGGGGAATGAAAATGACCTTGTTGAATCAATATAATTTTTATAATCTGCATGATTACATTGACGGGTGTGTGTGTGCATCAACAACTAATTTAGAGCAAAAACTAGTACATGTCACCAGTTGTATAAGAATCCTATTTGGGATTCTCATATGTCAACACCAATATGACATTTCATCGAACACCTTAAATGCATAAATTATTTACCATAATTCATCAAAATCACCAAAACAAAAACATCCCTAAATCAAAATCAAAACACAGAAATCCCACATGAATAATTTCATATAACAATTTCTTCACTCCCACCAATCAATCTACTCCCAAAAATCACAAATGAAACTAAAATTCTTGAAATAAAAATTAAATACGAAATAAGGGAAATTTACCCATCGGCCGACCACCATCTTCCGTCACTTTGGGCTTTCTCTTCGGTGCCATTGTTGCAATAGTCTGTACGATGAAATATCAGAGAAACGGAAACCCTTTATCGGTGTTCGGTCGGTCTCCGGCTGTCTTCTCGGATTGGGCTCGGATGGGCGTGTGTGTTGATGTTGTGCCCTCTTTCTCCCGTTGTATCCGTTGTGTGTTGTGCCCTCTCCTTCTCCCGCGTGTGTGCGTTGGGTTTTGTTTGAACTAATGACGGGTTTATTTTTTAAGGGGATTAAGGAAGTATTGTGGGTGCTCTTTACAAGTCAAAGTTGTGAAGGGGTCCTTTTCTACAAGTTTTGAGTAAGGGGTCTTTTTAAAATGCAAACTATTTTAAATGGGGTGTTGACTCTAATTTCCCTTTATATTTCTACTAGTCCATTTAGTTTATATTTGGCCCAATAAAACCGGGTGTCTTATTAATTAGGATTTTATTTATTCATTATTTGTTCCATGCTTTTTAATTTTATATAATGAATTGATCATTAATTGATATGTATCAAAGATGAAAATATTTATATAAAATTTCACTCTCATCTTTTTTTTTTAGTCAATTAATACATATTGATGTAATATATTGTAGTATTTGCTTATTTTCATCATTAGAGTGTGAAATTTTTAAAAATAACAAATATAGTAAGTACTAACGGAGCTCAACTTAGTTAGGCATGACTTTCATTATTTTTAAAATTATGTTTTTTAATAAATAAAAGTAATTAATAATTGTAGTCTAAAAATAAAATAACTCTAATGCTTTAAGCAATACATCGTACAAAATATAACGGACAATTTTTATATTACGTAAAAAATATTATGTAATTGTTCATGCTGCATGGATTGAATGCATACACCTGCACATGCAAACTTCATGTATGTGATGTGATAAATGTTTCGTGTGATGGTAGATTGTTCTATATGTGTTATGAGAAAGATATTTTGTGTGATGGAAAACTATGTAATGGGAGAAATATTCTATGTGATGCCAGAGATACTCTATGCAATGTCTCCACATGCACACTATTTAAGGGGTTGTACCGTAACAGGATTGCATGAAAGAAACTTCTGTTACGACACATACATATGGGAGTTGCTAGAGTATTGTGGGAGGTTCTGTCTTGATTAACTGTGATATATATTAAGTTTAAAATTTGATGTCCAAAGTAATTAGAATGATAAAATAATAAATTTACTTGACACAATTTTATACATTTTAGCAACATAAGTATTATTATCAGTTTTATGTTTTACTGTTATTTTGAAGAGTTAATTGTCATAAAAATGTTTGTGATGTGAAGGATTAATGTTGACATAATCACATGACTGAAAGGTTCAAATTCATATCATTATGATGTTATTGTTCTATACATTGTCACTGAAATGGTCCTACTTTTGTCATTGTAATAGCACATCTATATATTATGGCAATTGTACATTTGTTAATCTATATATGACCATTGGATACTTTTCCATAGCCACAATTTTTTGTTTTAATATACTACAGTCTTGCCATAGGCGGATCTACTTGTTAGCCTATTGTGGCACATGATATCATTCAAATTGATAAAATTTTTATTTTAAGCTAAAGAAATTTTTAGATTTAGCTTAATTTGGCTTTGTGCAACCACTAAATTTTTATGGTGATACCACTATAATCAGTTATGGCCTAGTCTTTTTCAATAGTTTTTGTATTTTAAATATCATCCATAATTTAAATATAGTGTCCATTACTTTTTGATAAAAATGATAAAATTCTGAATCCGCCGCTGCCCACAGTGCTACAACCGAACCCCATATACACACATTTCTCTTTGAAATTTTGCATGGCACATAATTTTTTGGCTATAAATGGGCGATATGATTATATGAATGAGAATGAAATGACATAGATGGGTTCTTGCTGGCTTTCGTTTCGTCCCTTGTGGCTTGTGCAGTGTCTTTAATTTCTTTCTTTCCCTAGTGTTCCTCTGAATACACATACTTCCACAACAATAAAATATTTTTATGTGCAGAGTACGTGCATTTGTAGTATGTAAATATATGTACCATTACATCCGTTCCAATGTACTCCCTCCGTCCCACTCCAAATGTCTTGTTACTATTGGCCACGGGAATTAAGGTAGAATTGATTTGTAAGTATACGGTGGGGTCCACATAGTTGTTTGAAGGGAAAATTATTTCTATTTATAGAAAGAAGACATTTGTAATGGGACATCCAAAAATAGTAAGTAGGACATTTGGAATGGGACGGAGGGAGTAATTGTTATTTTGGATTCAGATACGCATACAGATGTATATTTTTAACGATTAATAACTTAAATTGTGTACCCATAAAATTTATAAAAAGCTGATATTGTAAAACTACAAGATTAAACGAATCTAACAAAATATATCTAACCATATTTTTCTTGCATAACTATGATAAAAAAATTTAGTTAAAATTAAACAATGAGTCAAACATAACATTTACAATGGGGGGGGGGGGGGTATGGGGAGGGAATTATATACTCCCTCCGTTTTTTTTTAGCTACTGTTGACTAATGGGTACTGTTCACTTATATACTTTGACTTAAAGTTTTTTCATGTTTATACAAGTTAAAATATGGCCAAGTGTGATCTTGTTAGATTCGTCTCGTCTTGTAGATTTTAAATATCGAACTTTTAGAATTTTTACATGTACCGAATTTGAATTATTAATGGTTTAAAATGTGCATTGGACTGCGTGCTGAGTGGGTCCGTAGCTATCTTTAAAAAACGGAGGAAGTACTATTTTGGTGCAAAATAAGTTCAATATTTGACAGATGTTCTATGACATCTAGATGTTCACTGTGATGCTGATTATGAAGAAGAGAAACGGTGATGGTGATCCGTGGATAAAAGAATACCCGGGAGCAACGATGGTTTAAGTGTTAATAACATCAAGTAAATTATTTTTTGCTTCGCAGCCTATACAGACTAGGTACCAAGTAAACTATTCAATTGGGATTTGAAATAAAAATAAAAAATAAAATTCAACCTAAAAGCTTTTAAACTACGTACTTAATTAGGCATATAATCAGGCTTTACCAATCACCATACATACAATAACGGTTACTCAATTATCTTAAAAATCATATGGGTCAGTGGTACAGATCGCACATCGGACATATTGTGCCTATTGCATACATAACTCATAAGTGAGACCAATATAATTTCTTGCATACAGTTAGATTGGTGATTGTCATTGTGATATTCACAAATCACAATATGCTTAGCGCTAGGGTAGATCGGTACGGCATACTGAGACTTTTCACTCATACCATGAAAATGAACGCAAATTTTCATGTAATAGTTTTAACTTAAGTGCGATAAAAATAATTTTCAAAATAATATAATTCATATCAACAAACATCAATAGGGTTTTAAATGAACTTTAGAGGTCATTCATAATCTCTTCTAACATAAATAAAATCAATAACCACGCACAGTGACCATGAGGATTGAAGAGTAGAAAGAAGAATATAATTGAAATTTTAAATTAGGGTTTGCTAACAAATAGAAACTTAATTTTAGATTTTTTAAAATTGGGATTGGGCCTTAACTAGAAATTTTTTGGGTTTAATAATAAATAGTATGTAATGTAATATATATATTTTTGAGATAAATAATTTTTTAGGCCATCAATAGGCAGGTAATTCACTTTTGGGCCACTAAAGATTGAATTATGAAATTAGGCCACCAATAGGCATTCGGGCCTAATTTAGAGCCAATTTGACCAATACCACACTAAAACGGGCCGCGTGTAACCCACTCGCCACGCGATGGCTCAAATGTGGAAATTGACTCCTTTTGGTGGCCTGTTTTACTTTTTTGTAATTTAAATAAATACTACTCCATTCGTTCCATTATTTTTGCCTCACTTTCCATTTTTCTCTGTTCCAACGTTTTTGTCTCGTTTTCATTATAGTAATAATAAATATTAATCACCAAATCTACCGCATCAAATACTAATATATCCTACATTAAATACTGTCTATGACCACATAAAATACCGTGCTCAAAATACCCCCACCACGAAATAAATATTCATTAAAATAAAAATAAAATAAATATATATTGAAAATGTAAAAAAAAAGACAAAATAATAAATAAAATTATTTGTATTAATAATAATAATAACTTCAAGAATTAAATTATAGTATAACATAAAATAAAATTAAATAAATTAATTCTAAAAAATAAATTAATTTGAATGAATTCATTTATATTAAAGGGGATGGAAACTTACTCTAGTGGTCAAGTCCCTCGACTCTCAACTTATAGGTTGGGGTTCGATTCCCCACCCCGCCCTTATCCCTTCCTTTTTCTGGCATGGGCTCCCACCACCCTTTATAGGTTGTTCGGTAAAAAAAAAAGGGTTCTCTACCCACCATTTATCATATTTATATTAAATGAAATATAATAAAATAAGTAGTAAAAATTTAATAAAAAATAAATGGAAACAGATAAATAGGAGTTCTCTACCCACCCAGGAAAGTGAAATAAAATTGAAGATCAGAAGAAATTTGGGTCTCCGATGGAAATGCACATATTGTGTGCCAAAATGAGCAGCTTTATTTTAGTAGTTGGTCTCGAGATCATGGTTGGGTAATTGTCCGATAGAGTAATATTGATTTTAATTTTTAAAAAAGAAAAAAAATTAAAAAAAAAACTAAAATAGGCCACTAACAGGAGACAATTTCCGCTTTTAGGCCATCGCGTGAAGAGTGGTAGCGCGTGACGCACACGCGGCCCATTGTGGTATTGACTTGGTCAATTTAGCCTATAAAACCGGCCCGAATGCCTATTGGTGGCCTAATTTCATAATTCAATCTTTAGTGGCCCAAAAGTGAATTACTGCCTATTGATGGCCTAAAAAATTCTTTATCTCTATATTTTTTAAAAATATATAATTATATATTTATATATATATATATATATCGATATTTCGGTATTTTCGATATACCGAAATCTTATATTGATACCGATGCCATACCAAAAAAATTCGGCAGGGCACTGTACCGTACCAAAAATTTTTGCATTTTTGGTATCTTTCGATATGGTACGATCGGTATACCAAGTTTTCAGCGAAATTGTCCAGCCATACTTAACGCCTTAACCCATTCTCAGCATGATCATTGGAGAGCTTGTACCTCACTCGCATCAAAACCTTTAATTTGATAAGACATCATTTAGAAACATGCTTTGCCAGACCTCAGCATGTTTCTTGGAAGAAAAAAACCTGCTAGATATCTCAGCTCAACCAGAGGAGGGATGTTAACTCCAAAAGGGAAAAACAACTCTAGCAGAGTGGTGTTGTATCAACAGAATCAGAGAGTGTTTGAGTTTTTGTTATTTGTGAAGTGATTTATTTGTTGTCACGTTAGAGCATGTCTATTACTTTGGCACCCCCACCGAATATCATCAACTAGACAAGAATTGCCAAGTTCATTCAAAATTCTCAATGTGATCATCCTATAAATTCTCATTACAACAAAAGTAGAGCATTGCTCGACAGAAAAACTTGTATGCTTGCAACCAAAAATTAAAGGGGATTAGAATGTGCGTGTACCGTCAAATCCTGCACCCCAACATCATGGTACAACCCATGAACAAATTGGAGTATTGGGTGATCATCCACTCCCTTCCTTACCTGCATTTATGTGGGGGATCGAAGAGGAAGAGCACCGGTGAGTGGTGATCTTCTCCATATGACAAGAAGCTTACACAGTGTATGCTAAAACCGCACATACCTGTAGGGATATTGATCCAACTACATGACCGGGTACCAATTCCCAAAATCTAGCCTCAGAAACCTCTACAACATCTTCATGGGAGCTAATCTGATTAGACAATAAGTTTGGTATTAGGCAACTACTTGATGTCGCAGTTATTTACTGTTTACTGACATAAACATCAGCATTGGGCTTTGATCGCTTGAGTAAGATCTTACTACCTGTCTCCTGCATTTGCTTAAAGCTGAAGAGGGAATGCTAGGTGGTGCCATCTGTAGTAAAACACCACTTGTGGCTTTAAAAAGTGGCATGACAAGCATAAAAACCGCAACAGAAACTAGTCCCAAGCATAAGACTTCAGCATTGTTAACTCTACAATAACAGGACAGAAAAACTAAATCAATACGCTGTACAGCAGTAATTAAGGGTTAGAGAAACCACTTGTTTAAAGCATTTCTTCAATAGACAATCAATTTACCCGAGGCTAAGCAACCAGGATGCTAGAATTAACCCTGCACTGAGACGCAATTGATGTCATGAGGCTTAAAAATCCAGTAACAGATCAACAACCGAGGGCTACAAATAGATAAAAGCAATCTGGACTCTGGAGTGTCTCATACCTACGAATGGAATCAGCCAGAACATGTAAGCATACAGAATGATAGTTCATATCTTCAGCCTTTCTGTAAACTGCAAAACAAGACACACAAAATAAGATGGAGATTCTTAAGTATCTGGACAATATAATCAGAGGTAGGACTTTAGGAGACACTATGAGCACATTTATATAGTCTGAGCCTGTTCCACAAAATATATATTGGCCCTCGAAAAATTTAAAAGAGAAATATATAAGTACGGTAGTATGAAAGAACATTTTATATGATAATAGGCCTCAATAACAAACAAGCACCAACAAGGATGTGGCCTCAATCACTTCATGTAGAATCCTTCAACAAAAGGATTTAAGTACTATATATATATATATATATATATATATATATATATATATATATATATCTATATTCAACTAAAAAGAACAAATAAATACTCCCATGAAGAGGGGGTAATTTTGATTTTTTGAAACCTTTCATTTATGTAAGCATGGTAATTTTGATTTTTTGAAATGACAATGATGATATAGAATGTTGTTCTTGTAAAAGGGAGTTTTTATATTGAGGCTTGAGCAGTAAAACTTTAAACTGGTGCCATGCGTAAAACGCGACAAGATTACGCTGAGAAGATTGAGCATGACTTCTGTAGTAAACCTTCAGTTTTAAGTTTCACTTGAGATGCAGTAAAGCATATGTAGGCTAGGAACCATAGACAGGGAACACATCATATAATATATTCCAGAAGATTATCAGGAAATATGTTGAAACAAAACAAGTCGGACAAGTGTAAGAAGCGTACCAAGACTAACTCGAGCATAATTTCTGTAGAACCAAACACCAATAAGATTTACCAGCAAATTTGTGACAGCTGAGACAATCAAGTAGTGCCTAAAAGAATAAATGCAGCGTTATTTTCACTCCAACATTCAGCTTAGAAGACTCATAAAAATGCTCCCCCACTCCTTTGCCCCTTCCCAGTTCCACAAGTTCCTTTACCTTTAATTTTCAGTGAAGATGTGGATTCAATTACCAAAATTGCACATCACTGAACACCTATAAAAACTGTACTTGGTAGAGCTATAAAGCACTTATAGTGTTCTCAATGTTAAAAGTCATCTGAGGACTGAATCCCCAAATCAGACCAATCTATGCTGACAGAAGAATCCAGCAAGAAGTAACTTATATAGTTATATGCTTAATACGACCAATACCATATGAACTAAGAGAACAGTTTGAAACATATTTTTGACTTCTTAATATTGAAGCCTAGGGAGAAAAAATAAAATAAAATCTGGAAGTTCATAATATGATGAAATTCAAACTTCTTACTTGTGCTCGGATTCATCTTGTATGAATGCGTGAAGGGCTTCGACGGCCAAAGAGAAAGACATAAACAAAAGAAATAGCTGTCTACACAAAAAATAATTAAAATGACTGTGTGACTACACAATACACACTTTGAGTGATAAAAGAGAGTAGAAATTTCGTAAATCATTGATATAGAGATCTCACAATTCCTCTAGAGAAAAACCTAAAAAATTCAACAAGAATGAGACCAGAAAAGAAATAAGCTACTTACAGCATTGGTAAAGGCGGAAAGAACTTCTAGCCTTTTGTACCTGTAGCGAAGACAGAGAACCTAATTATTGATCATGCTTTTCTCCTTCTACACCAAATAACATTAGAAATTTTGAATTTAGTAAAATACATTTAGTGCTCATCTTGACCAAATTTTTTTGATAAGCCCTTCTAAGCAATAAGAATGAACTTCTCTACAATCTCAGTACTTTTTGGTTCATTAGAAAGACCAATGCATCTTTCAACCATGGAAATTACAAACTGTACCCATAAGTGTATGTGCTATCAGGCTTTTGTCGAGAAGCCGCCATTGCAAATAATGAAAATGACAAGATTCCACAGCCAAATGTCAAATGAAATGCATCAGAAATTAAGCCTGAAACAAAACAGAGAACATCAATAACATAACAGTCAATCACCAGAAGGATATCGAGCTAATTGAACTCCATAAGTGGCATTATTATTACATTCGGTACAAATTTCTGCATGTCCAGAACAAGAAGTCCATTTCTCTAAATATGCTTCAAAATTCAGATACATAAACGCGAGTCATCACTCATTTGGAACTATCTTTACATTTGAGTAGACAACAAAAACTCTTCAAGAATATTGAGAATATTAACAAAACAGAAGATATCCTTTAAATAACAGTATATAAAGGATTTTCAACTCAGTTGGTCAGGACATATGCTTCAACAGTTAATATAACAAAACAGCAATTTCATTACAGAAACAATTCAGAGGCATACTCATAGTCGAAACCTTCAGTTACCGAAACAAAAAGTGAATAAAAATCTGATCTTGGGCAACGGAGCAAAATTGCAGCCAACAATTGATGATATAAAAATAAAACAAAAGTTGCGTTTCATACCAACGCGCCCCGTAAAGAGCCCAATAATCAATTCGGCCGTCGAATACGCCACATTAAGAGAAATCAATAGGAACAACCGCCTCATTGGCTTATTTCCAGACCTAATTCCCCCCAAAACCATTGAAACATAGGAAAAGGCAGAGATCTTCTCATCAATTTCAGTCGAATACCACAACCTAGAATCCGAAAAATAACTGCCCGGCGGCATATCTATGTTAGAAACATTGCGCGAAAGCAAAGGTTGAGGAGTGTGAGGGTCGCCGGCGGGATTCTTTTGCAACGAAGCTTGGCGAGAGAAGGCGAACCGGCGATCCGTGCTCTCGCCGAAACTAAAATCCCCGGAACAGGGTACGGGCGAATCGGCGATCGATGCCGCGTTTGAATTAATTGCGCGAGGAAAAGGGGAATAATCGTCCATCCCTGATCGGGGATGCAAGAATGAACCGAATTCTACAATACAAGCATACAAATTGGGCGGCTGTTACCTCCTTTCCCCCTCAGTCAAATGACTGAAATCAAGAGTAAACGAACATCATCAATTTCCACAAAAGCCAGGATATTTTTCCACGGAGCAATAAATGCAAAATTTTCGTTATTCAGACAAAAGCCCTTGCGAGTTGTTGGGACAAAAAAGTTAAAACCCAAAGAAATGGGGCATTCCGAGAATTGAACTCGGGACCTCTCGCACCCTAAGCGAGAATCATACCACTAGACCAAATGCCCAATGTGCTATGTAAGAGATTCAAAATTTTAAAACCCCTATTACGTATGATTTATTAACCACTATAAAATTAGTAAATTACACTAGTAAGAAGCAAATAAATAACCTCCCATAAGACCAATAAAACATGAACACGGGAATGAAGACTTAGCCTACTAGTCATGTCCCTTGACTTCCAATTTTATGGTTGGGGTAAGATTTCCACTCGACTTCTTTTCCCTCCCCCATTGTAATTTTTGTGGCTTAATCTCTTACACACCTTTGACGACATATGAATGTGAATGTTTAAAAAAAAAAAAAAAAAACTGGAATATGGCCCTAATATCCGTCGTTTGGTTTTAGTTCTTGTTTCATGTTAGACCCAACATTGATTGCTTTTACATTACTTAAAAGGAGAGAAAAAATATAGAGGATAAAAATTAATGTTTTCTGGGTATGAGGATTTAGCCCAAGTAGTTAAGTCCCTCGACTTACATTGGAGGTTCGATTCCCCACCGCAGTATATTGCAAAAAAATATACCCGCCAATAATGCTATCTTTCTTTCTTTTTTTTTTCTTTTTTTTTCCCTTTTTGTACTCAAGAGTTGGTCTATACTAGACAAATCTATATCTATATCTATATAATATATAAAAACAATACTTATCTCTTATGAACAATTCATATAAATAGTAACCTATCAATTCTCTCTCACAAAAATCCCCTTATAAACAGTAACCTGCCTATTTCCTCAACATTCACTTTTTGCACGTAATCCAATACACATTTCTAATAATCAATCATTCATCAATAACTCAAAATCTGTACAAGAAAAAATTCTAAAAATTTGATATTTTAAAACTACATGATAAGACGAATTTAACGAGATCCCGCTTGACTATGTTATATATATATATATATATAGATCATTAGTCAAAGTTTAATAATAAAAAAAAAATCAATTCTTTTTCACTATAAAAATGAAGAAATTATAAAAATAAAAAAATATAATGCACTTTCAAAATATAGGAGAACCAAATTCAAGTGAAATTCACATTAGATCATTTAATTTAATTAACTATTATAGATAAAGAATACTACAAAATAAAGAATGTAACAAAAAATTTATGGGTTGATATTATCTTTATTCTTTAACTATAATTTCAATATTTGTTATTATTAATAACCAATATTCTATTAATTGAAATTATAGTTAAAGAATATATTGTAAAATTATTAATAAGTACTTTATAGATTTATATTATATTCATTAATGAATAACAAATATTTGTATTAGATAAATTAACTAAATTAGATAAATTGCAATACAACAATAAGTTGATGAAACTATAGTTATTTTAATTTGTCAATGGATTAATTTACAAGAGTATTTCTTATATTTTTCTAATTTAATTTGGAAATATCTACATCTTTATGAAATTTCTAATATCTCAACGCTTTATGGTGAATCAATATCAATAATCAATTATCGAGTACAATACGATTTCACATACTTTCTTTGTCAATGTATAATATTAGAGTCGTGAGTAGAAAGATTTTTATCTTGCTTTTTTATTTTTTTTTTCCTTTCAACTATTGTTTGTAGTTTAAGTGTTTTTTAAGATACTAAATTGTAATATATAAATATTGGTAATGATATATGTTGGTCGATTTCTATGCAATGTATAGATGTACTCATGTAATGCTTTAAATAGTTTAAGGAGATTGGAGAATGTAATCGACATAATAAAATTGAACAATTTTATTTGTTAAATTGGATAAATTTATTCATATTGTCCATAACTTCCGCCCGGGAAACACTAAGAATTAGAAATAATGAAACTAGGTGATTAGCATTTATTATTATTATTATTATTATTTTCATTTTAAATATTTTACAATTTTTCTTAATAAAACTGAAAGTTAGCGTGAATAGAAGACGGTACAACGTAAAGAAACATTAACAGTGCACACAAAATAATTTCATTACATTCATTACCATCACACACGTGTGACAGTTAAAAAAACCAACATACAGCAAACATAAAGAATGTGAAATAATAACATCAATCAAAAGCCATATAGAAAACACATTTGAACACTAAGGGGGAAAGAAAAAAGAAAACCAGAACACAAGTTGGACGATTCAATTCAAGCTGCATTTCTAGAACTTCTGCTGGAGTTGATACACAACACCCTTGTCCACCTGGAAAGCCTTGGCAAGAACATCGCCGCTAATCTCTGGCGTGGACCCGAAAACGGCATTGGCGATGGTGATCACTCCAGGATTCTGGCTGCTCAATCCTGCAATGGCCACAGCATTCACCGTTCCAACATTGCGCTGGAAGTGAACCAGCCCCACCGGGAACACAAACACGTCCCCCTTCACGAGTGTCTTTGTGATCAGTTTGTTATCAGGATTTGAGGTCACGAAACCAACCTCCAGAGTGCCCTCGATCACTGTCAGGATTTCGGTGGCTCTTGGGTGAGTGTGGGGTGGGTTGATCCCCCATGGTGCGTAGTCTATGCGAACCAAGGAGATTCCTAGCGTGTTCAGTCCGGGAATTTGGGCGACGCTGACTGGCGTGACCTTGGAGCCGTTGGGGTTGGATGTGTTGCCCGGCAGATGCAGCCCAGAGAAGGAGAAGTCGTTCGGTCCAACTGATGCAGGGGTCTTGCAGGCTTGTCCATTCACCTTCACTGCAATAATAACATTTGCAACCATATAATTGATTTCATATAATGAGCATAAATGATGGTATGATTCAACGATGAATTTGTTAATAATTACCTGAGCTGGTGGAATCCGCGACGCAGAAGTCCTGCAATGGACTTGGCTCGAAAGCAAGTGCAAGGAAGGGAAAAGAGATCAGGCCGGCAACCAAGGTGAACAAGATGGTTTGGTTTCCCATGTTTTTATAGTTCAAACTGATGATGAATTTAGAAATGTTAGTATATATATATGCAAGTGGCAATAATGGAGATTGTAGAGTGAGTGTAGTGATTGATGAATATTATTGTGGTTACCAAGATGGGTATTTATACATGGAGGGGGGAATGTAATATTGGATTATGATACTACATGTCTTTTTGTGACAAACAGTAGTAGAAGCCGTCCCAGCAGGCAGCAGGGAAATCTTCTTACCAAGTAGCTTAGTAGTAATAAACAATTTGCAGATGCAGGCCAATAAGCCAAAGAAAAGACACGGTTTTTGGAGGATTGGTGGAGCCTGCCTCCTTAATTCTTTTTTGGCCAATAAATGGTCAAAACTCCTTACAAATATTATGAAATTACATTAGGATGTTAACATGCAAGACCAAATTTAAAAATATGTATATATACGGCCAAGGATAAGAAGCCATTTGGGGGAGAGAGAGAGGTGGGCCGGAAAAATTTATACGGATGTCGTTATGAATCTTTCCGAACGAAACAAAATGTTGAATTGAATCGTATCTACGGAGTTATTACTCATTTTTGTACTTGCTATTTTATTTTCGAATTATTTCTTCAATTAGGAAAATGGAAAAAAAAAATCAAAATTCTAGACATTCTCTTAGCCCAATAAGAAGGATCTCATCTCACAATTATGTTTATGTCTTGTTTATGTCTCTAGCACGACCACTTGATATGTCGAATATTGGTATACATACCCAAAAAAATTGTTATGAAAATATTTTATACCCGATATTATATATTGAATTTTTGGTATAGTATTTTTGACATATATCAGGTATCTCCATGCCACATTGGACCCAAGACTAATCACTCGAGACTAATTCCTCGAGGATCTAGTGGGCATTGACAGGTTGGCTCTCCCAAAGCACAATTCTGCATACACAAATGCTCAAACCCGATATATCTTTGCTTAAACTACCAGAGCCTCATACCACTCAGGCCAACTGCGTTTGATACTTTCGGTATAATATTGATACAATAGATACTGAAATATATTGAAGCATATTGAAATACTGAAAATTTGGTATATATCTGTAATACCAATACCGCAATATATATGTACCACAATACTAAAAATACGGTGGTATGTATCGATATATACCGGTATAACTTTACGTATGAAGTTTGGTACGATAACGATATACGGCGGAATCAAATAATTTATATCGTTGCTGAAATTTTACAGCACGGTCTCATACCATACTGAAAATTGCGGTGTTTTCAATAGTTTTTTCATGTATGATAAAGTACGGGTTATGATATTTTTTGGGTATTTTCCCCCTAAGTCAGCAAGAGAAAATCCCTACCCGATTTCCAGTAGAATATATATCAAGTGAATAAAAGAAAAATTAAATTATCAATACATGCATTATTGGTTTAATTTGATGAAACCTAAACGCACCCTTCATCTCCCGATTCCCGGTGATCGAGTGCTACTCATTTAGATTTGGGGCTCTATTCCAGAGTCCAACCTCAGAGTGTGAATAAGTCGATTGAGTTAAGCCCATTGTCTCAACAACAAATACATGAACTCAAACGAGTAGCTAAACTTGAACTCGAACGAGTACTTAAACTCGAACTCGAACTCAAACTCGTAGAAATAAATTTATTAAAATATTCTAGAGCTCTAGCATCTCTGAGGACATGAGCTTTGTTGGACATTCACTAGTTTAACAAGCTTGGGCTCTACTTTTACCTGATGACATATGGGTTATTTTGCTCTACTTTGTTGAAAGATATAAACACAGACTTTTTCCATTCATCAAGATTCAGTGCTTTGAAGCTCCAACTGACAACTGTATACACACATATCCTCCTCCATTGTTTGGTTTCACTTTTGAAAGTTTTTGTCTTTCCCCTTTTCTCCACATGCAATTACCCATATTTTAGGGTTATTACACTATTTTTTTAACTTCAATTTTTCTATATCATACATATCAGTAAAGAAAAAAATTAATGATTATTCATATTTAAATTTAAATGTAATTTTTATTTGAATCAGAAAAATGAATTCGTGGCATGGGCTCCCACCACCCTTTCTCAGGCCTTTAGTGGCTCATCAAAAAAAAAAAAAATGAATTCAAACTCCAACCAAGTACTTTAGTATTTTGGAATTTGGATTGAATTCGTCTTCCTTATATATGCATAGAGTGTCGTGAAAGCATTGAACTTTGGTTGGTTGGGATGGAGAGCTTGTAAGTAACTGGTGAGGATCGAACCCAATTTAAGGTTTGCTAAGAAACATGACAGGAAACACCAACGGATTTCACTGAATCACACTTGTGACAGTTAAAAACCAACATACAGTAGACACAAAAAATTGGAACCATAAACATCAATCAAGCAATTCAGAAAACACATCAATAATTAACTGAGGGAATGAATAAAGAAAAACACAAGTAGGTGTAAGACGATTCATGTTTTGCTGCATTTTCTAGAATTTCTGCTGGAGTTGGTAAACTACACCCTTTTCAACCTGGAGTGCCTTGGCAAGGATATCACTGTTAATCTCTGGCGTGGACCCGAAAACGGCGTTGGCAATGGTGATCACTCCAGGATTCTGGCTGCTCAATCCTGCAATGGCCACAGCATTCACAGTTCCAACATTGCGCTGGTAGTGAACCTGCCCCACCGGGAACACAAACACGTCCCCCTTCACGAGTGTCTTTGTGATCAGTTTGTTATCAGGATTTGAGGTCACGAAACCAACCTCCAGACTGCCCTCGATTACTGTCAGGATTTCGGTGGCTCTTGGGTGGGTATGGGGTGGATTGACCCCCCATGGTGCGTAGTCTATGCGAACCATGGAGATTCCTAGAGTGTTCAGTCCAGGAACTTGGGCGGCGCTGACAGGCGTGACCTTGGACCCGTTGGGGTTCGATGTGTTTCCTGGCAAGTGCAGCCCACTGAAGGAGAAGTCATTGGCCCCAACTGATGCAGGGTTCTTGCAGGCTTGTCCATTCAACCTCACTGAAAATATTTGTAATCTCAGATTGAATTCATCACCACCAATTCAATGATTAGAACTTTTACCACTAAATGAATAGGGCGAATTTGTTACCTGAGCTGGTGGAATCCGCGACACAGAAGTCTTGCAACGGACTTGGCTCGAAGGCAAGTGCAAGGAAGGCAGAAGACAGGGCCACAAAGCCCAACAAGAAAGTAATTTTTTCCATGTCTTGGCTCAAACTGAATGTGCAAGTGTCCTAACTTAGATGGCAATGAGTGCTGAGGTACATTTTTTGTGGTTATCAAGTTGGGTATTTATGGAGGCTTGAATCAATTAATCTATGATCCTAATTGTCTTTTCTGTCGAACTTTGCATGGAGAAGCTGTCTCTGCACAAGCAGAGGAACTTGCTTGGCAGAAATATTCCAGGCAATACAAAAAATCAAAAATTGCAGACCCAAAGGAAACTTTGATTTGGAAGATTGCTGGATGTGACTGGTTAATTGTTTTTTGGCCAAGAAATGGTCTAACCTCATCAGAAAAGATTAGGATAATAAGATGGAAGACCCCATTTTATAATATATGAATGGCTAAAAGATCAGGTGTTTCTTGCAGTTGGATTGATTCTCTCAGTGTTGAATGAGTCCATCACAAGGCTTTTCTGATGACAAACAAAAAAGATTACATTCCATTTGTCACTAAATGGATGTTTCCCCCTTTCTGAATTGGTTTCTTTTTAGTTCTTAAGTTGAGGCATAACCATCTTACATGGCGTCCTACTGATTTCTTTAGATGCAGCGACTTTTCTCTTAGTTAATAGATATTGATGATTTTATTTAGTGTCATTATTATGTGTATTTGTGTAATTGGATTTACTAAAGGTTGGTTTTCACTGTAGTCGAACTATAATGTGGATAAAGGGATGCGGAGTACATACTCAATAAGACGCTACGATAAAGGATGGCATTGAGAGAGGTCAAGAAGAATGAATTGACTCGCATAAGCCACTACGACGAAAGGTAGCCTTGCAAGAGATCAAGAGAAATGAATTGAATGATATATGATAGATTTGGAATATTAAGAAGAACTACAGGTTGTCTATGGATTAGTCATGGATACATTCATAAAACTTTTTGATTTTTTAGAAGTAACCTCGTACCTATTTTAAAATAAATTTGAATTTTGACTTTTACTCTTCATTAATTTTGCTATACACAAAAATCCAAACAAACAAGAATAAAATAAGGAAAATGTGTTTAAAAAAATATAAACTAAATAGTGAAGATAAACCAAATCAAACAGACAAATTGAGACAATTATATAAAAATTTAATAGCAAATGTTGAGCTAGGGGGTGCCGGCCCCAGCACCCCATGTGTGTCCGCCAATGGTACTATTCATTCTTTGGTGCATTATTCCCAAGTCCAGCTTTAGAGCGTGAATAAGTCGAGTTGAGCCTAAGCAGCAAAATATTCAAACTTGACTCAACAACAAATACTTAAACTCAAACTCAAACTCTGTAAAAATTATTTATACTCGAGCGCCTCGGAGGACATGAGGGTTTGCTCTACTTTTACCAGACAATCAGTGGCGGAGCCACGCGTAGTCTGGGGGGCCATGGCCCCCCTCATTTTTTTGAAAAATAAATACTATTATATGTATATATGTTAAATATATGTTAATTTACCTAAGAAAAATATGGGAGTTGTTAGGGTGCGGAGACATGATGTACTGCGGATGTTTCTACATCGTTGATGCATTTTGTAAATTGATGGTTGAAATTAATTTAAGGTTAAAATAGTAAATTTGCATAAAAATAAATGAATGGAAATGAGATAGAGTTTTTTGCTACTAATATATGAGTAATATATAATTCAGTGACAATTAATGTATAATTCAGCGACGAAACATGTATTATTTGTTATAAAAACGTACCTGAAATGTTTCCAGTTGAGTCCTTGAATTGTTGATGAAAAAGTCGCTGAATTATTTTTGATATCATCGCAGAAGTGTTCCGTAGCATCGCTGAATTCCTCTGGGTTGTGTCGCTGAATTCTTATGGGTAGTGTCGCTGAATTCCTCTACTTACAGTCGCTAAAATATATTTGATAGCATCACTGATTTGTTTTTTGTAGCACCGCGGAATTATATTTGGTAGCATTGCTGAATTATTCTTGGTAGTGACGCTGAATTCTGTTTGGTACAGTCGCTGAATTCTTCTACTTGTGGTCGCTGAAATGTATTTGATAGCATCCATTCATTATTTTTGGTAGCATCACATAATTATTTTTGGTAGCATCACTGAATTATTTTTGGTAGCATCACTGAATCATTCTTGGTTGTGTCGTTGAATTATATTTGGCTGTGTCGCTGAATTATGCTAGATACAGTCGCTGAATTCCTCTACTTGTGGTCCCTGAAATTATTTTATAGCATCACTTAATTATTTTTGGTAACATCGCTGAAATGATCTATTAATAAATTTGATACGTATCTTTGATCATAAAAAGATATTATTTGAAATATTAGATATGGATTATCAAATATTTGATATGATTTACCAAATATTAAATATGATAACATACTAAATATAGAGTTACCAAATATTAAATATGATAACATGTCTAAAATACTTGCCTTATTGCTGAAATGATTTGTTATTAAAATGAATTATTATTGTGTTATTACAATTGTATCCTTATTAACCTACAACCGTTGGATGCTATTGAATGGCTATAATTGATGCCTTGATGTACCGTGGGTTTGCCCACAGTACCGTAACCGTTCCCGGAAAATATATATGCCCCCCCTCATTTTCTTTTAACATATATATATATATATATATGTTAGCTTACCTAAGGAAACTATATGTTGTTTAGCAAGATTTGGTTTAACAAAATTTGGAGCCATATTCATATTAATTTAGCTAGATAAATTGTTGTAGTTCATAATTTATTACTATTAAATTAAATTATTAAGTTTGGTATTGCCCTATTTATATATAGTAGATGTATATTTGATTCAAAATAACATATCAAACTTAAAAATACTCTTTTTTTATTAGTATTTTTGAGTTGATAAATTCGGGATAGGAAAAAAGGCCAAATACGTCCTTTTTCTTTTCCAAAAATCCAAATCAGTCATTTTTCTATTTTATTACCAAAACAGTCCGCTACAAATATTAATTATGTTCAAATCAGTCCATTGTTCACCAATTATGCTCTAATTACCGACATGACAAGGGTTTAAATGTAAACCTGACACGTGGCCATAATATTAGTCCATTTTCTTTTATCTTTTGTCAATTCAGTTATAAACTTTTGTTTTGTTCCATTTAGTCATCTACCCAAATCAGTCATTTTTATATTAATTGGCCTCCAACATTTTAAATTATTTCATTTCAGGCCCAGAATCTTAATTTTTTTTATTATTACTAATCTATTTATCAAATAAATGTCCAACATACTTTTGTAAATAAAATTAAACACTAAACCTCATACATTGGATTTGACTGTCTTGTTATCGGGTCTTCCAAGTATCGGAATTTTACGGACTCTCTCTAACCACCCGACTGCAACCGACTGCCTTGTTAAATCATTTACTCAAACATTTCTACGTTCTAAGATAGGAAACAAAGTATGATTGTGCTAATTGTTGCTGAAGGAAACCAGAACCAATGAACCATCGGTTATGGTTGGGTGGTTAGAGAGAGTCCGTAAAATCCCAGAACTTGGAAGATCCGGTAACAATGTAGTCAAACCCAATATATGAGGTTTGGTGTTTAATTTTATTTACGGAACTATGTTGGCATTTATTTGATAAATGGATTAGTAGTAATAAAAAATTTATGGTTTTGGGCATGAAATGAAATAATTTGAAAGGTTGGAGACAAATTAATATAAAAATGACTGATTTGGGTAGAGGACTAAATGGAACAAAATAAAAGTTTATGACTGAATTGGTAAAAGATCAAAGAAAAATGACTAATATTATGTCCACGAGTTAGGTTTAAATTTAAATCCTTGCCACGTCAACAATTAGAGCATAATTAGTGAACAATGGACTGATTTGGACATTATTAGCATTTGTAGCGGACTATTTTGGTAATAAAATAGAAAATGGACTGATTTGAATTTTTGGAAAAGAAAAATGACTTATTTGTCATTTTTTCCTATTCGGGATATATAGAATTTTAGTGTTAATAACTATTCAAATTGGCCCCCTAATGCTTTAACCTTGGCTACGCCCCTGCGGACAATATATTGTATTGGTTATTTTGCTCACTTTGTAGAAAGATATAAACGGACTTTTTCCATTCATTTTATATGAAGTCCAATGCACATTTTGAATCATTAATAACTCGAGTTCGGTACATGTAAAATTCTAAAAGTTTGATATTTAAAACTATAAGTCTACAAGACGAGACAAATCTAACAAGATCACATTTGATTATATTTTAACTTACATAAATATGATAAAACTTTAAATCAAACTCATTGTGTGAATTGTGGCCAAATTATGAATGTGGCAACAATTTAAAAACGGAGGAAGTATACTTCATTGTTTGCTTTCGTTTTTGAAAGTTTTTGTCTTTCCCCTTTTCTCTACAATTACCCATATATTAGGGTTATTTCACCTTCTTTTTTTTTAACTTTAATTTGTCGGTAAATTATAATAACAAAATTTTAATACTTATTCATATTTAAATTTTAATAATTATTCAATGCAAATGCAATAAAATTACTTCCAAAATAGGAAAATGACTGATTTGGACATAATTAGCATTTGTAGTGGACTGTTTTAGTAATAAAATAGAAAAATGGCTGATTTGGATTTTTGGAAAAGAAAAATGACCTATCTGTCCATTTTTCCAATGAAAATGCAATAAAATTACTTCCAAAACTTCATCCAAGTAGTACTTCCTCCCTTTTTATTTATTTGCTACGAACCCACCCAGCACGCAGTTCAATGCACATTTTAAATCGTTAATAACTCAAGTTCGGTATAAGTAAAATTCTAAAAGTCCATTATTTAAAAACTACGCGACGAGACGAATCTAACAAGATGTCACTTGGCTATATTTTAATTTGTATAACTATGATAAAATTTTAAGTGAAAGTGTGTGAGTGAATAGTGTCATAAACCCCAATGGGGCAAATAAAAAAAACTGTTGCGGAAGTGGGCCCAAAAACAAACCCAATTGTAAACTCAAATTAGCCAAATGCAGCAAAATAAACAAACACGGAGAATTTACGTGGTTCGGTCAAACCGACCTACATCCACGGGCAAAAGGAGAAACAAATTTTCACTATGAGGGGCAAATATTACAAAAGGGTTTGGACAATAATTTCCGGACCCACAAAACCCACTCAACAAATGTAGATTCCTCACAAAAGAAAAGCCTACCAAAACACCAGCCTAAGACTCTCTAAATTCAGCGGGCAGAAGAAGACATAAGCTGCTTTTGCTAATGCTCCTTCGCTTTGCTGAATTGGTGTGTTTTATTCAAAGGATAAAGGCTGTATTTATAGACGAAAAAAAAAGACAGGGGTTGCTTTGGGACTTCCGATGTGGGATGCAAAATCAATCCCAGCTAACACTCACGTGCAGGCACCACCTAACAAATCTCCACCTTGGTGCCAAGCATAGTCGAATGAGTAGGCTCCACCTTGATCTCAAACTTCCCCATGAAAACAAATGTACGCAAAACATGCACACAAATGTGCCAAACGGTACTCCAACTCTTCTTTTGCCTCCAAATTTCCCACCACGGGAAAACAAAATGCCTTGAAGAGGCAGTCAACAGCTCAAAACATTTAGCAAGTCCAAGCAATGTCGAAACTTGCTATGAGGTACAGGTTTAGTGAACATATCTGCAGGATTATCTGTCGTAGCAATCTTCTGCACTTTGATCCTCGATTCTGATCTCAGAAAATGATATCTTACATCAATGTGTTTGGTTCTCTCATGATGAACATGATCCTTAGCCAAACATATTGCACTGAGATTATCACAAAACACAACTGCTTGATCTTGATGTAGACCAAGATCACCAACCAGTCCTTTTAACCAAATTCCCTCTTTGGCAGCCTCTGTCAACGCCATGTATTCTGCCTCCGTAGTAGACAGTGTTACTGTAGCTTGCAAAGTTGCTTTCCAACTGACGACAGAGCCTCCAAGAGTGAAAACATAACCAGTCATTGATCTCATGTTATCCACATCTCCAGCATAATCAGAATCAGAATACCCAACCACCGAACACTGCAAGTCGCCTCCATAGATGAGACCAACATCAGATGTACCTCTCAAGTAGCGAAAAATTCGCTTCACAGCAAGCCAATGCTCTTTTCCTGGGTTCGCTATAAATCGGCTAACCACGCTGACTGCCTGTGCCAAATCAGGTCTGGTGCATACCATGGCATACATCAAGCTGCCCACTGCACTAGAATATGGAACCTTTGCCATATACTCCTTCTCAGCTTCAGATTTAGGTGCAAAGGTAGCTGAGAGTTGTGTATTAGTAGCACATGGAGTATTCAAAGGTTTCGCCGAAGACATTCCAAACTTTGACAGAACCTTCTGGATGTAGCTTTTCTGTGACAAGAAAAGCTTCTTCTGATCTCTATCTCGATAGATCTCCATCCCCAGAATTTTCTGCGCTGCACCCAAATCCTTCATGTCGAACTCTGCACTCAGTAGACCCTTTAATTTCTGAATATCGGCGTTGTTCCGTGCAGCAATGAGCATGTCATCTTACATACAGAAGCAAATAGATGATCGAACCATCTTCCAACTTCTTGTGATAAACACAACAATCATATGGACTTTTGTTGTAGCCAAGCTCAACCATATAGCTATCAAATCTTTTATACCACTGTCTCGGAGATTGCTTCAGACCATATAAAGGTCTCTTCAATTTGCAAACATGGTTTTCTTTCCTGGTACAAGAAAACCTTCAGGCTGAGACATATAGATCTCATCCTCCAATTCCCCATGAAGAAAGGTTGTCTTCACATCTAGTTGTTCGAGCTCCAGATCCTGATGCGCTACCATAGCCAACAGGACACGAATGGAAGTGTGTCTGACCACAGGTGAGAAAATCTCGTTGTAATCAACTCCTTCCCTCTGAGTAAATCCTCGAGCAACTAGTCGGGCTTTATATCGTACGCCCTCGGCTGGTGAGACACCTTCCTTCCTTTTGAATATCCATTTGCAAGTAACAATCTTCCTTTCAGGTGGTTGTTTGACTAGCTCCCAAGTGTCGTTCTTATGTAACGACTCCATTTCATCTCCCATTGCAGCAAGTCACTGTACAGACTCGCCACATGATACGGCTTCGTTGTAAGTGGAGGGCTCAGAATAATTTAAATCTTCAGCTGTTTGTAGAGCATAGCAGACAAAATCTTGATATCTGCTAGGAGGTTGGACGCCCACCCTTCTAACACGATCATAAGCAATTCCTTGCTTCTGCACATCAGCTGAACTCGATGGTAGGTTGGTTTCAGGTGGCTCAACTTCCATTAATTGATTAGAATCCAAAGGCAGTTCCTTCTCATGCTCAACCTCTCGTTGTTCATCTGAATCATCAGGTGAAAGTTGAAGCTCCACCTTACTGTCAGCACCCGAATTTTCTGAGACATTCACAACCTTCGTAGGCTGATTGAGGATAGAATTCTCGTCAAACACCACACTTCTGCTCAAGATAACTCTTTTCTCAGAAGGTGACCAAATTCTGAATCCTTTGACTCCATCTCCATACCCTACGAAAACGCCCTTCTTTGCTCTGGGCTCCAGTTTTCCCTCGCTTACGTGATAATAAGCCGCACATCCAAAAGATTTCAAATTCGAGTAATCATAGGAATTACCCGACCAAACCTCATAAGGAATCCGACAATCAATTCCAGTATGAGGTCCCCGATTGATCAGAAAGCAAGCAGTGTTAACTGCTTCTGCCCAAAAGCTCCTTGGCAATCCAGAATTTGAGAGCATGCAGCGTGCCCTCTCCAAAAACGTCTGATTCATACGCTCTGCCACTCCATTTTGTTGTGGAGTGTTCCTGGCTGTGTGATGTCGTGCAATTCCATTGTTCTTGCAGAACTCATTTAATTCCCTCGAACAGAATTCCAGACCATTGTCAGTTCAAAGCCTTTTAATCTTCTTGTTGGTCTGGTTCTCTACCAACGTCTTCCACTGCTTGAATTTCAAGAAAGCTTCGCCCTTTTCCTTCATCATGATTACCCAAGTCATCCTTGAATAATCATCGATAATGGACAAAAAGTATCTGCTGCCCCCAAGCGACTCAACTCGTGAAGGACCCCAACAGTCAGAATGAATGTAATCCAACGTTGACTTCGTTTTGTGAGTTGCCTTTCCAAATTTGGTACGATGTAATTTACCAAATGTGCAGTGCTCACAGAACCCGAACTCAGCTAACTTGTGACCTTCAAGAAGACCACGACTTGATAGGATCTGTATTCCCCTCTGACTCATATGCCTAAGTCTTAATATGCCATAGCTTGGACATATCTGAAGTATTAGCAACAGCAGCTACAGAATCTACTACAGTAGATCCCTGCACAACATACAGAGATCCATGCAAGACTCCTTTCAAAACCACGGACAATCCCTTCATGATGTAGAGTTCTCCATGCTCCCCTTCGTATCTGAAACCTTTATTGTCAAGGACTCTTAAGGATATCAGATTCTTCTTCAGCTTTGGAACATGTCTGACATCGTGCAGAGTTGCAATTTCACCGGCATGTGTTCTAAGCTTGATAAAACCAATCCCAGCTGTCTTACAGACAGAATCATTTGCCATAAAAACATTTCCTCCATCGACTGGTTCGTAGCTCGGAAACCACTCTTTATTAGGACACATGTGGTATGATGCTCCAGAATCAAGAACCCATACATCATCTAGCGATGGTTGCACGCTTGTGACCAAAGCCAAATGATCCTCTGGATCTGTATCGCCGTTGACCGCAACAAAGACGGACTCCTGTTGCGTTCCCTGTTGTTGCTTCTTCATCATCTTGGGACACTGGGTCTTCCAATGTCCTTTCTCTTTACAATAATTGCATACATCACCTGGCTTGGGACCTTTAACAAAAGACTTTTTCTTCTTTTGTTTTACAAATTTTCCATGTCCCTTGCCACTGCTAACAACGAGCCCAGCAGCCTGATCATCTACATTACTCGAAGATGCCTTATGGCGTAATTCCCTACTATGCAGAGCAGCACGTACATCTTCTAAACTGACAGTATCTTTACCAACTATAAATGATTGTACAAAATTTTCAAATGATAGTGGTAAAGATACTAATAATATCAATGCAGCATCTTCGTCCTCGATAACGACATCAATATTACGCAACTCCAGCAAGATAGTGTTTAATCTATCGAGATGGTCTCGAAGAGATGTACCTTCCTGCATCCGTAGGCTGAACAAACGTTGCTTTAATAGCAACTTGTTGGTTAAAGACTTAGTCATGTAAACACTTTCTAGTTTTAACCACAAACCAGACGCCTTTGTTTCCGTCGCAATTTCGGTAATGACATCATCTGCCAAGCACAGTAAGATGGTTGAATGAGCCTTCTCCTCCAGGCTCACCATCTCAGCATTATCTGGATCTACCTTTTCCTTCAATGGAGCCCACAGACCTTGTTGTTTTAACAAAGCCCGCATTTTGATTTGCCAAAGGCTAAAACTATTCCTCCCCGTGAACTTGTCAACCTTAATATTTATGGCCGACATTTTGCTAACAAGAGGCACAAACAAATCTCACAAAAGGGTAGCTTAACCGAGATGCGTTTCTGATGTGGAAGATCAGATTAACTGCGACCACAGAGCATACTACGCAATCAGGGCTCTGATACCAGTTTGTTGCGGAAGTGGGCCCAAAAACAAACCCAATTGTAAACCCAAATTAGCCAAATGCAGCAAAATAAACAAACACGGAGAATTTACGTGGTTCGGTCAAACCGACCTACATCCACGGGCAAAAGGAGAAACAAATTTTCACTATGAGGGGCAAATATTACAAAAGGGTTTGGACAATAATTTCCGGACCCACAAAACCCACTCAACAAATGTAGATTCCTCACAAAAGAAAAGCCTACCAAAACACCAGCCTAAGACTCTAAATTCAGCGGGCATAAGAAGACATAAGCTGCTTTTGCTAATGCTCCTTCGCTTTGCTGAATTGGTGTGTTTTATTCAAAGGATAAAGGTTGTATTTATAGGAGAAAAAAAAAAAGACATGGGTGGCTTTGGGACTTCCGATGTGGGATGCAAAATCAATCCCACCTAACACTCACGTGCAGGCACCACCTAACAAAAACGGAGGAAGTATTTTGGAATTTGGGGATTGAATTCGTCTTCCTTATATATGCATAGAGTCATGCAAGCAATTAACTTCGTTTGGTTGGGACGGAAAGCTTGTGACTGATGAGGACCCAACCCCATTTTAAGGTTTATTGAGAAACGTTGACAGACAGGAACACAAACTGATTTCTTTCTATCACACTTGTCACAGTTAAAAACCAACATACAGTAGACATAAAGAATTGGAACCATAAACATCAATCAAGCAATTCAGAAAACACACCAATAATTAACTGAGGAATGAATGAAGAACAACACAAGAAGGTGTAGGACAGATTCATGTTGTTGCATTTTCTAGAATTTCTGTTGGAGTTGGTAAACTACACCCTTTTCCACCTGGAAAGCCTTGGCAAGGATATCGCTGTTAATCTTTGGCGTGGACCCGAAAACGGCATTGGCAATGGTGATCACTCCAGGATTCTGGCTGCTCAATCCTGCAATGGCCACAGCATTCACAGTTCCAACATTGCGCTGGTAGTGAACCAGCCCCACCGGGAACACAAACACGTCCCCCTTCACGAGTGTCTTTGTGATCAGTTTGTTATCAGGATTTGAGGTCACGAAACCAACCTCCAGACTGCCCTCAATGACTGTCAGGATTTCGGTGGCTCTTGGGTGAGTATGGGGTGGATTGACCCCCCATGGTGCGTAGTCTATGCGAACCAGGGAGATTCCTAGAGTGTTTAGTCCAGGAATTTGGGCGATGCTGACTGGCGTGACCTTGGAGCCATTCGGGTTGGATGTGTTTCCGGGCAGATGCAGCCCACTGAAGGAGAAGTCATTAGGTCCAACTGATGCAGGGCTCTTGCACGCTTGTCCATTCAGCTTCACTGCAACAATAATATTTGCAACCATAGAATGAATTCATCAACACCAATTCAAAGATTAGAACTTCTACCACTAAATGAATAGAGTGAATTTGTCACCTGAGCTGGTTGAATCCGCGACACAGAAGTCTTGCAACGGACTTGGCTCGAAGGCAAGTGCAAGGAAGGCAGAAGACAGGGCCACCAAGCCCAACAAGAAAGCAATATTTTCCATGTCTTGGCTCAAACTGAATGTGCAAGTGTCCTAACTTAGATGGTAATGAGTGCTGAGGTACATTTTGTGGTTATCAAGTTGGGTATTTATGGAGGCTTTGAATCAATTAATCTATGATCCTAATTGTCTTTTCTGTCGAACTGTACACGGAGAAGCTGTCCCTGCACAAGCAGAGGAACTTGCTTGGCAGAAATATTCAAGGCAATACAAATATTGCAGACCCAAAGGAAATTTTAACTTTGAAGATTGCTGGATGTGACTGGTTAATTGTTTTTTGGCCAAGAAATGGTCTGATCTCATCAGAAAAGATTGGGATAATAAGACGAAAGACCCCATTTTTATTAATATATATACTAATAAGATCAGGTGTTTCTTGCAGTTGGAATGAGTCCCATCAGAAGGCTTTTCTGATGACACAAAAAAGAAAAGATTACATTCCATTTGTCACCAAATGGATGTTTATTTCCCCCTTTCTGAATTGGTTTCTTTTTAGTTCTTATGTTAAGGTAGAGTCATCTTATTACATGGCCTCCCACTGATTTTTTTTAAATGCAGTGAGTTTTCTCTTAACATAAATAGAACTCATGAGTCAAGACAGATGTCGATCATGAGGATGTTAGAACTTGTGGCCTATCTTGGTTTTAACCATTTCCTCAAAAGAAATGGGGCAGCAGTCTTATACTATGTCTTTTGGCGAAATCTTTTAAGCACATCAACCAAAAATGAATGATCCACGAGAGATTCCTCTTGTATCTCAATGAAAGCGATGTCATCAGGAGATATTGATGAGTCCAGGCAGAAGTGAGAAAAACTTGCAAGCGTGTCTGATTTGTCTTATACTATTGGATATATATATATATATACTCATTGACCATTTCATAGCGCTGCTGACTGAGACAAATTAAAATGCAGTTTCTGTGCCTGCATTCATTCATCTGGAAAAGATGCCAAAGATTCTCCTCCTTCACAGCTACACCAGCAGGAGAAGACCATTTCAAAGTATTCCTAGATTTCTTTTCACGTGAGATCAAAATCAATGAAACCAACATATATATTTTAACTTGTAGTGCTTTAAGCATCCCCTGACGCCTATAAATAACTCCCAGGCTCCAGCAGTATTATTGATCAAACTTTTTTACTAGTTTCTCAATCTCCTTAACCTACAAGTATATTTTACTGTTCTTCTCAGACTTAGTTCTCTCCTTAATTCATCTTGAAATGGTAAATCGAAGCCTGTCATTAAGCATAATAATTCTACTGCATGTCCGGGAAAATTGAATATGACATCTAATTAAATTGAGTACTTAATCCATTAATCGTGAGCTTAAGGCCCCATTTGATTGGTCTCGGAAGAATCTTATTAAACGATCCAACAAGCAAGATCTATCAGGTACATTAATTAGCAAGCTAAGTACTAGTATATTTTTGTTATGCATCCTAGCAATCAACTTATATTGACTCATCTATGGTAACTTCCCTTTCAGCAAAGCAAAATTTTCATCATGGACTCCCCGCAAGAATCCTACATGACGTCATAAGATCAAAGTTATCCACAACGTATATGTAGTAAGTATTACCAAACAGCAAGCCTATAAGATTGCCACCATTCTATTCATTTTCTTTCAGTGTGAGTAAGCAAGCAAATACTGTGATTACACGTATAAAAATGCAGTACACTGTACTTGTGCACAAATTAATCGATTCAAGATCATGGAAAAAGAAATGAAAAGAAAAAACAACACGAGATGTACATATATAATAAATTTACTCAAGACACACACAAATTCAAACAATAATCTGCACTTTGTGCCCTCCTTTGGTGATGGTACTTAGCAGCATATATATTCTTCAGTTTATAATTGGCTAGTAGAAATTGAACCAGATAGGGCCAAAGACACGTTATAACTGCTGTAATCCAGGAGATGAAAAAAAAAAAAAAAATGCATTTTGGAAGCTTTATAATTAAAGTTTTCAACAACTAGTGGGCAGCAACAAGGATTATAAAGGGGACACACAGCACTACAATCTTTGAACTACAATTCACGTTCCATGGCACCTGCTTTTCGCACCTTTTTCTCTTCTTTGTTTCGCTTTGGGATAAGGCTGTCCTAATAAGTTTTTCATCTAATAAAGTTGCTCCCAACACTTCCCACTTGTGATCCATTATTTACCATCACACTCTAATTTGCCCTTGCACACCCTCTACTCATGTGTTTGTTCCTCTATACTGTGATATCATTATCAGTACTGCTGCATTTCATTTTTCTACCAGTCAACGCTACGTCCTTAGAATTTCCACGGGCAAATCTTAACATTTACAGCATCTCAACTTATGGTGTGCACTTCCATTAGGCTTGTCTCACCAATTCAGCTTATGTATGCATATACATGCTGAAAAGATCGAAACTTTGTCCGATAGTATATAAAGTCCCTGCAGGATCAGTACTCAACTAAAAATTCTTACATGTTATAAAGCGTAATAAAAAGTTAGAAACTAGAAGTGCAGGTGGGGGGGATATCCTAAAGTATAAATCTGGTCACGAGTTGTATGTGTCAAATAGGATTTTGAAAAGAACATTGCCCTAGCTTTTCCACACCTTGGCCCTTCATTTATTCCCGCTGCAAAGTCATACAAAACGAGTTGAAAAAGTACAAAGATGCATACAAAACTCGATCAGAAAGTGCAAAAAAGTGTACATACAGTTGAATTAATGGCCAAGAAAACCTAGTATATATATATATAGTTGGGAACTAACCATACAAGTCAAATAATGTGTCCTCAAACTTCAACCACTAATCACTGTTTGCAGTAAAAAAAACCTAATTGCCCAATCAATTGATTTTCCCCAAATAGCAGCACATCCACCCTAACATTTCAGGAAATTAATTAAATCTCAAGTAACCAAATAAACATTCTAAATTCCCTCCCTAGTTTAGAAATAAATGATCAAAGTACACTAGCTATAGATCAAAACCCTAAATTTAAGGTTCTTGCCACAACAGTTCCATGATTTATGTGTATGTGTCTGTAGGACAGATAATCACAGTAGTAGTAGTAATTCATAAGGTTCTTGCCCAAACAGTAACCCTAAAAAGAAAATTATGTACTCACATGGATAGGAAGGGAGATGGGGTAACGTCGTCTGCATGGCATATGCTGCTACCGTGGAGCTTTATCAGCATTGACTTTGATCCCTCGTGCAGATAATAATAATAATAATTATTACACTTTGAAGATCCAAAATTTCAACAGAATTAATGGGCTGCAGCATCTACCTAGCTAGCTACAAGACAAATCGATCTACAAACCGTACAAACCCCTTTTTTTTATACTGGAAAAACAAATTAAAGGAAGGAAAAATGCAGCCACTATGAGTTGGATTTATACAATTTATAAAAATTAAGAAGGTTTTTTGACCTGACCAAGGGACAAATACTTTATTACTATCGGAATCTCGGCTCTATTATATGGTTGTCGGCTGCAACTTGTCATTTGTGTTATTATCAAATGAAAAAACTTGTCAACTGTCTTACAAATTGTAGCTACCAACTACTTATATATAATATTGCCACCCAAAACTTTACACAGCCCAATTGCAAGTTTTCGTGCGAAGTACGATCGAGAAAGATGGCTGGATTCATGAACAATCAGCCTAATTTGGGTGGTTTATACATCTCAAATGAAATATGGATTTTCGATCTTTATTAGGGCTATGTTTTGGCAGATATTTTAGCATTTAGTGTTAGGGTTCGTTTGGTTTAAAAGATTTTACATTATCAGTGGGAATATGAGATTGTTCATAATCTTATTTTGTCCATAATCTTATTTTTTATGTTTAAAGATTATTGTCGTTTGTTTAAATTGAGAATCTTAAATTCTCAGTTCTAATTAATTTAGAATAATATTCTTGAATTTCAATTGAACAAATTTTATAAATATATCATTCTACTACACAATACAAAATATATAAACATATTTATTTTTTAAAACATAGAAACTTCTTTATATACAATTTAATAAGTATATGATAATTAGTAATTCAGTGTTTTTAAATTCTTATTGGTTTCTTATATATACGAAGATAAATAATTTTTTTTTTCTTTTATTGAACACCTATAAAAGAGATGATGGAGTGTATATATTGAATAAATCATATTTTTATATAAAAAAAATATTATTTTATAGTAATTTAATATAGTTATAATATTAATATATATAATAACATAAACTAAATATAGTTGGTCTGAGTGGTATGGAACTCTGGCATCTTAAACAAAGATTTTGAATTCGAGTCTTTGTGTATGAAGAATTTTATTTTGTGAGAGGCAACTCTTCAACGTGTTCTCAAAAAGAACAATACCAAAAACTGGCTATTTTTTTCGTCAATATCGTCAACCATTTTGTTTCTCATAATAATAGCACCGTTCGGATTCTTTCGAATTTGAAAGTTACATTAATTTGGCATTTATCTTATTAGTATGGAATTTATAAATATGAATAAGTTTATTTTATTACTTCATAAATGTGTGTGGTTGTCACAGAAAATGCCAGAATTCCAATAACTCGAGCGATTTAATTGGACATTGGCAATTGGCTGGAAATTCCGTTGCCATTTATTTTCTCTTTTTTGTTCTTCCTGTGTTTGTTTCTTGTGAATCCTTGATCAAAAAACCCTCACTTATCACTTGGTGGACGCCCCCAAATTTTATACGTACACCTTCATCTGATCCCAATTCCCAACTGATTTCATTTTAATTCTCATAGCTGCAGAGTTTGTTTTTATGACAAAGCCAAAGCTTTCTTGTAATACTCTTGCACACCCAAAAGAGAGAGTAAAAAAAGGACAGGAAAAAAGAAAAAACAGATTCCTTTTTTATTAAAATTAAATTAAAACCACCATGAGTGTTGTCAATATAAATATTTCCAGTTGTATCAGTTGCTCCACTTATCACCCCATTACATAGTCATCGCCACATTTAGAATTTCCCTTCATTATTTTATTTTATTTTATTTATTTTTCGTTTTTATATATATTGAGCTCTGGCTGCTTCCTTCGTCAACTTTTCCCCCATCTCTCTTCAACAACCCCCCTCTGCAAGCCCACAAAATTTCTCCTTTTCTCTCCCCTCTCCCTCTCTCCACTATACCACGCAAAGGACACGTTAAATTCAGGAACCCAAATCGATTTCTTCACCCAAAATCTGATCTTTTTGTTCCCTTCTTGAAGTAATATATGGCTTTTCTTGATATGGACTTGGTAGCGCAATTGTAATTTGGTTTAGTTTCTTTAACCCTCTGGTCTGTCTCTCTTCAGTTTTCTTCTACTGCTTGAAGAACATTGCATTCTTGTTTGATTCTTTGGAAAGAATTGTTCTTGAAACAGAATATACGGTTATTTTGTCGGTTTGCATTGATCAATTCTCTTGACTCTGTTGCGGGAACATTTGCAGGTTATAGGTATCGGTGAAGAACCCTGTTAAGTTCTTGTATGAATTCTCACTCTCCTTAATTTTTTTTCTTGGAATTGGCTTGATTTTGATGGAATTCTTGTTTATTTCTCTATGTATCCCTATAACGTGATGGAAAATGATACTTTTCTGGAAGCGTGTTGGCTTGCTTTTGGTAAAAGGGAATTTTATTCCCTTTTCTGATCGATCATGAATTGTTTTGGTTTCATGTGTTTTTATGGTATCGGACCTATCGGTGGGTCTCTTTTGCGCCGTTGAAATTGATGGTTTAGGGTTTTAGTTTTTGCAGTTAGTTATCGGCTCTTTTTCTTTCCACTTTGACCAAATTTACTTGTTCACTAATTTATCGACTTTCAATGAAAATGATTTCTTTTAATTCACTGTAACTGTCTCGATTGCATTTGTTCTTTCTTCCTTACCACGGTTATGCTTATTATTGGATCACATGGTTTATGGCTACTCTGTAGTAATTGGGCCTTTTTGTATTGGTACTGTTCCTATTACATATTTTATGCTTTTATTTTACTTGTGTGCCGATTGTAAGGTATGTTTGTGACGTCCTTGGATTACTCTTTTCTATTTGATATTCCCTGTGTAGGAAGTGTTATTCATTCTTGGTTCCTTTAGGCATCTCTTAATCATTTCCCTGTTTTCATTGCTATTTCATGGTTCTCGATATCAGTCCTTTCATGATTGATGATGATTCAGCAAAAACAATTTCATGCTATATGATCGGCTGATTCTTTCCCTTATTTTTCATGTTCAATTTAGTGTAAGTAAGAGATTCCAGATTTGTTGTGGCCGGGTTGGTTTCTGCATCAACCTGAAATCTTCAATTGCACTTCTTAGGAAGGAAATGAGGGATGTTTTCTTGGTTGGGAAGAACAGCTTCTTCATGCTTGAGTCCTTTGAGCCAATATGCCCGTATGAACAAGGATGATGGAGATGAGATTCTGGGAGGAGAGGATGATGCACTTCTTTGGTCCAAAGACCTCGAGAAGCATTCCCATGGTGAATTTTCGTTTGCTGTTGTCCAGGCAAATGCTGTTCTTGAGGATCATAGCCAAGTCGAGACGGGCAGGCATGCCACCTTTGTTGGGGTGTATGATGGCCACGGCGGCCCTGAGGCTTCTAAATACATCTCCGATCACCTCTTTGGGCATTTACTCAGTGAGACATCTTTACCCTTTTCATGTTACCATAATCAGATTTGCAATGTTGTGAATCACTTTTTTAACTTGTCTTACGGCAAATCAAACTGTATAGATTTATTGATTGTAAATAGGAAGGTGTCAGACCATGGATGCTAAGTTTGATATTTTTTTCTAATTAACTAGGAATACGAAATATACATATTAGTTTCTTGTAGATTTTCATTTACATATCGGCTGGTATTTGGCCGAGCAATGTTTGATGAAAATTAGGTGGCGATGAAGTGAAAATCTTGCATAAGGAACTTATGCGGTGAGTACTGGAGTTTCATTGCTGCACTTCTCTCTTGTTATTAACACGTTTTTGTCTAACGTGTTTGTTTTGTTGGACACTTGGATGATTGCGTACTAATAGCCTTCAAAGGATGGTGAGATTCAGTTCTCCCAATCTGTGAATTATTTTGGTTGTACAATTTGTAAGAAGCATACTGTATATTCGTTGGTCCAATATATTTGTCATGTCTTGGCATTACGCCTTTAGAAACTGTTGAGAGGTCAATGGAAATCGAGAAAGCAGGTTTTCTCAATCAACATTATCCTTGTCGACAATTGCCATTTTCTCATCCATGCCTATTCAATTCAAGCCTTACAGAAATTTCTTGTGTCTTCCCCTACTTTACTTTTACCTCATGTTTCTTTCCTTCCTTTCCTAGCTGCTCTCTATCCCCCGTCATCTGTATTCGCAAATCATTCTTCAACTTTTCATTTTATTGTTGTAATAGGTATGTTTTTCCTATTACTTCTTATGATTTTAGCTGGTGGAAAAAATTGTGCAGCCTAACATGGCATAATGGTTTTGTTCTGCAGAACTTGCCCAAGAAAATGGATCAATGTCTGAAGATATCCTCAGAAATGCATTTTCTGAAACAGAAAATGGTTTTCTTACTCTTGTAAGAAGAGCTTATGCAATTAGACCTGTAATTGCAGCCATTGGTTCTTGCTGTCTGGTAGGAGTTATCTGGAAGAGGACATTATATGTTGCTAATTTAGGAGATTCTAGAGCTGTAATGGGATGCTTAGACAGATCAAATAAAATTGTCGCAGAGCAGCTTACCAAAGAACACAATGCCAGTATGGAGGAGGTTAGAAAAGAACTTAGGACGCTGCATCCTGAAGATTCACAAATAGTTGTAATGAAGCAAGGGGTTTGGCGCATCAAGGGCATCATACAGGTGTGCCATCAGTTGAATTTTTGTCCTCCTTTCTTTCTGTTGTTTGATATTTAAATTAATCTTTATTCAGGCAGTTGTGTGTTACTTTTCTTTGTTTCTAATGAACTTGAATTTACCTTTGTGTTAACTCTATTCAATATCTTTCCGATAGTTTTGCCTCATCCGTCTTGACTGTCCGAATGTATTCCAGGTGTCTCGATCCATCGGAGATGCTTATCTGAAGAGACCAGAATTCGCACTTGACCCTACATTTCCGAGGTTTCATATTCCTGAGCCCATTAGGAGACCAGTTTTGAGAGCTGATCCATCCGTAGTCACTAGGCGTTTACAACCGAATGACAAATTCCTCATCTTTGCATCCGATGGTCTATGGGAATACTTGAGTAATCAGGAAGCTGTCCAGATTGTCCACAATAATCCAAGAACAGTAAGATCCTCCTTTTTTCTGCACGTAGATCATTCATCTGTAATCCTCGTATACGCACTCTCCTAATTCATGTGTTATTTTTTGGCTCATCAGGGTATAGCTAGAAGGCTGCTTCTATCAGCTTTGGAGAAGGCAGCCGACACAAGACAGATTGCATACAATGAAATAAAGAAGCTCGATCAGGGGGTCAGGAGACATGTTCACGATGATATTACCATCGTCGTCATCTTCATAGACCATGACACGGTCAATGACAAAGCGTCTTCACCTGAACTCTCAGTACGAGGATTTTTTGACACAGTGGGGCCATCAAATTTCGATTTCCCCCAAGGGAGAGCCGATTAATTGATGTATATGATTCTACTACGCCTGTGTAACTGAAATCTGCATTCTGTGTCCATGAGCTGCAGCAAGCTCCAAGTTTCTTCGTGCTTCCTGCAAACCATAGTTTTGAATATGATGCCATCTCTTCTACCAAATCTAGGGCAAGAACTCTTAAGCTTTCGGAATCAGTACACAGCTAGTATATATGCTGCTCCTCTGTCAGGTCGCTGAGCCTTAGCAGCAGCAAAGCAGTAAATTTCCACTGATGTCTTTTGAGGTCAATAAAAACTTGCTGTTGTAAAGTATTTTCAGTGCAGCAGGACTTTGTAGAATTTGACAATAATGCATGATTAGTTGCACCATCTATCACTTTAGCTACTGGTTTTCAATGTATTGATGGACTATATCATTAGTATTTTTTTGGAACATTAGTGGTTTCATTTATTCCTCTATCCGAATTCCATAGTATTTACTTTTTAAGACTCGAAAAGAAACCAAGAAATCCAACAAACCAGAGATCCAATCTGAAAACACAAATTCATATAGAATTACAAAATGTGACTGCTAAAATCCAACAAGCATATAAATACTGCATAGGAAGTCACATGTGCTCTTCAACCAAAACTCATATAAGAAAATACACAAACTCTGCTACAAATAATATAAATCAGGGAAACACTGAAATAATTCCATGACCATTGTTCGACTTTGGAAGAAAAGACACGAGAGATGACAAAGGACAGTAAGAAATCGAAATATGGAAAAAGCAGGTGAAAGCAGCAAGCATGTGATTTCAATAAATCTCCTCGATGATCCTTTTGGCAAGCTTGGAACTTAGAAGCACTTTCTGTGAACAATTGAAGGTCCAGACTCATCGTACTCTGCTTTGGCAATCCACATCTGCAATCCAAACAAGATAAATTCATCAGAATCACATCATTAATAAGATGCAGTTTCAGTCTTGTTCCACATCTGCCTTTGGTCTAGTTCCCTTTGCTATGTTACAGATTCATATAAGACCGGCTTAAACAGAATACTCATACATCGGAAATAATTAAGTTCTCACGCGTACCAACTATATAACACTGTGATTCAAGATTGAAAAGAAGCTACTCAAAAAGTCAAGCATACCTGCTGGAATGTGCTCAGAGAGGCCAATATAGATCCTCCAATCCAGACACTGTATTTCCTCTCGGGTGGGGCCACAACCTTAATCTTCATGCTGCTTGGAGCCAGAGCGGTGATCTCCTTGCTCATCCTGTCGGCAATACCTGGGAACATGGTTGTGCCACCACTGAGAACAATGTTTCCGTACAGATCCTTCCTGATATCCACGTCACACTTCATGATAGAATTGTAGGTGGTTTCATGAATGCCAGCAGCTTCCATCCCGATCATGGATGGCTGGAACAGGACCTCAGGGCATCTGAACCTCTCAGCACCAATGGTAATAACCTGTCCATCAGGAAGTTCATAGTTCTTCTCCACAGCAGAGCTTGTTTTGGCTGTCTCTAGCTCTTGCTCATAATCAAGAGCAATGTAAGATAGCTTCTCTTTGATATCCCTCACAATTTCACGCTCTGCTGTGGTGGTGAAAGAGTAGCCTCTCTCAGTCAGAATCTTCATGAGGTAATCAGTGAGGTCACGACCAGCCAGATCGAGACGCAGAATCGCATGGGGAAGAGCATAACCCTCATAGATGGGAACAGTATGGCTCACACCATCCCCAGAGTCGAGAACAATACCTGGTCAAAGACAATACATGAGATTATGGAACAAAACTGTTTGCATTTATTTACACTAATACGTTCCAAAAGCAGTAAATGTTCCTGGATAGAAAGAATTATCTGGATATTGCAAGTTGTGATTAGTGACCCATAGTGTATCACTTGTGTCAAAAATCTAAAATCAGATAACCAATTTTTGAAGAAAATAGAAAGTTGCTCCAGAATCAAAGACGTGTTCCTCACCAGTTGTACGTCCACTGGCATAGAGGGAGAGAACAGCCTGAATGGCAACATACATAGCAGGGGCATTAAAGGTCTCAAACATGATCTGAGTCATTTTTTCACGATTGGCTTTTGGGTTCAGAGGAGCTTCTGTCAAGAGGATCGGGTGCTCTTCTGGGGCCACACGAAGCTCATTGTAGAAGGTATGATGCCAAATCTTCTCCATATCATCCCAGTTGCTGACAATTCCGTGCTCAATCGGATACTTCAATGTTAGAATACCTCTCTTGGATTGAGCCTCATCACCAACATATGCATCTTTTTGGCCCATACCAACCATGACTCCAGTGTGACGAGGTCGTCCCACTATGCTGGGGAAAACAGCCCTAGGAGCATCGTCTCCGGCAAATCCAGCCTGACAGTATTAGATCATCAATGTAAACAATAAGGTTCTGAAATCTTAAATAATATCTGAGACTCTACCTCATTTCATCGAAGCAATGCATTTCAAGAGAAAAACAGAAACATTACCTTGACCATTCCAGTGCCATTGTCGCAAACAAGGGGCTGAATATCTTCTGCTTCGGCCATCTCTTAATAATATCTAAAGGAAAAGTAGCAATCATATATAATGCTGAGAAAGGTAATGTCGTACAAATGAACATGAATCCCAACATCAATGACATGCCATTGTCAAAAATAATTTTCCAAACTTTTATTCCAAAAGCAGAGGATGAAACGTCATATCAGATCAGGTAGATACCAAGCCTGATCACTGGCAAGCAATGGATTATTAATAGAGATACTATGCATTCACAGATCCGACCAATAAATAAAAATATTAACATTTTCCAGTACAAAATCTGAGCTTGGGGTTGGTGACGATTCACCCATTTCTAATTCTCTGTCCCGGCTGACACACCAAAATACATTGAGCAGAAAAATGCGACACCCGATTAACAACATCACCGATGTATTGACAAAATAATGAATCAGTGTAAACATATTCGCCTCAGATTGTTGCTTTCATAATTTATTTCTTTCGAAAGGAGATCGACAACCACGCATCAACACCATCGAACAGATGAGCATAATTTAAAACACATTTCACAGATCCACGAATACGAATACATAAAAAGGGTAGATATACAGATTTAGCAATCAAATCCGAGAAAAAGAAGCACACCCACAAATAGATCGAGAGAAACGGACACCGGAGAAAAGGGAAATCCCAACAGATTCAAAATTTATCCCACACAAAGATTCCAGTCTAACATCTTTCTTGAAAATCAAGACAAGAACCCGAATCTTAGCAACGAAAAGAGACGAAATTGAGACGAGTTCGAACCTTTTGAGGGGTCGCTGGAGATGGGTTTGGGTGTTGCAGAGAAATCCTCTCGGCGTGTCCCCTTGATAACGTTGGACTGTGCGTTGTTCCTTGAATTTAGGTGCCGGCCCTGGCGTTTAAAACAAAACACGGGAAATGAAACTCCGCCACAAATGAAATTCAGTTCAAATGAACCTCAAATTCATGCTCCTTTAATCTGAGCCGTCGGATTGAATGCTCCAGATCTCTTGTTTGTGGCACCCATTATTGCATCACATTAATGGTTGATATAGCTGGATGGCTTTTCCGTTCTGTCAAAGGACGGAAATACCCTTGCCTTTTAAGCTCCAGCCCCATTGTCCGACCTGTACCAACTGGAGGATACTTTTGTAACTTCACCCTTTTGCCGCTTTGAAGAGTAGTGTAGTAATTTGTAAAAAAGAGAAAAATCTCACAGCCCCCCATTAATTATCTAATTTTGTGGAATATTTGTGTGAGGAAATTACTAACTACTAGTACCAAATTAGAAGCCTGAAAATAGAGTTTCATTGGACTAAGTTGCAATGATCTAACATGAAGATAGATGGCTTGTCTCTTAATTCTTTTGAATTCAAAACACTTACTACAAAAGATGGATCATATGAAATGTGAATCAGACAGTAGTGCTGACAGATTTAGATGGGCATATGATATGCCCCACAAGCACAGTGCATTGCATTATGAACAACGGGTGTAGTGAGGAGAAAAAGTTTGGATGAAAACAGACTGTAAAGTGAAGCAAAAGTATACTTTTGTTGGAGCTCACGTTGTAGGGATTCTGTTGTCTTCTCAGAGTATTTAAAACCAAAATGATGCATCATAAGATCCATGATTTGCAAATGGAATCCTAAAATTTAGTGTGGCATTCTTCTGGAATGTTGCTTGTTTCCAAGTTAGTCTCCAGGGTTGGTGTGATCCTTCCTAACCGTTTTTTTGTAGTCCATGATTTCCTTTTACTGTTGTTTTTGCAGCAAAGGTAACTTGCAGACAGTTTGATTGATGAATCACATTCAAATGTTAGTGTAAGAATGGCAAGAGATTTTGCTACCATGAGATAATGTCAGAAATGCAAAAATATCTTGACAGAGGGTGGGAAGAAACAAAATCATATTCAATCTGGCATTACAAACTACAAAGCCAACAACAAGACATACTATATAATGTGGAGGAATTGCTTTCCCTCAAAAAATTCAAATCATAATAATAGTAACATAAAAAAGAAAAAGAATGCACAACTGTGCTACACACTTATGTAAAAATTTTGGGGATGTCTACTGAGGCAGGGAATATGTATTATTTCCATGTCCAATGCTCAACTCTTAAAGGGACTCAGAAAACCAACAAAAAATAAATAAAACCAAATGAGGAAGTAGGCAGCATCTGGCAATACTTCGGTAACATGTTTCTTAATGGTGTCATTTTAGAAGCACTTTCTGTGAACAATTGAAGGACCAGATTCATCGTACTCTGCTTTAGCAATCCACATCTGCAACCACAACATGAGAAGGTATTAAAACATTGAATCATGACAGAACGTATATCATCATTTGTAAATGGAGGGCACTCTTGGTTTTGGATGGTATGGGTAAAACATGCCTGCTGGAATGTGCTGAGAGAGGCCAAAATGGAACCTCCAATCCAGACACTGTATTTCCTTTCGGGTGGGGCCACCACCTTAATCTTCATGCTGCTAGGAGCCAGAGCAGTGATCTCCTTGCTCATCCTGTCGGCAATACCCGGGAACATGGTTGTACCACCACTGAGGACAATGTTTCCGTACAGATCCTTCCTGATATCCACGTCACACTTCATGATAGAATTGTAGGTGGTTTCATGAATGCCAGCAGCTTCCATCCCGATCATGGATGGCTGGAACAGGACTTCAGGGCATCTGAACCTCTCAGCACCAATGGTAATAACCTGTCCATCAGGAAGTTCATAGTTCTTCTCCACAGCAGAGCTTGTCTTGGCTGTTTCTAGCTCTTGCTCATAATCAAGAGCAATGTAAGATAGCTTCTCTTTGATATCCCTCACAATTTCACGCTCTGCTGTGGTGGTGAAAGAGTAGCCTCTTTCTGTCAGAATCTTCATGAGGTAGTCAGTGAGATCACGACCAGCCAGATCGAGACGCAAGATAGCATGGGGAAGTGCATAACCTTCGTAGATGGGGACTGTGTGACTGACACCATCCCCAGAGTCGAGAACAATACCTGCAAAGACATGAAAAGGGTAAAAATTTGTAGAAACTAGAAAGCAACACAATTCATATTTATATAAAAGGCGATTCAGTCATCTAAGCATCGCCATTGTTAAAATATCTATTGATGTATCAACTGTCTCTTCCTTCAGTAACTGAGGTTTCAAACTAATGGAAGTTTCTAGCACAATACATACAGTTTATAATGGAGAAGCTAAGGTCTTCCTCCCACATGAACTTAAATCTCCATTAATGGTAATAAATGTCATGCTTGCTGAACTAGAAAGAAAGGGGCATATCCAATTCCAGAAACATATTCACAACATTCAATCATTTTTAGGAGTAAATGACTTTTCCAGCAAGTTCTATTTATAGAGTAGGAAATCTCTTTTCTTTCTGTTTTTCATTCAGAAACTAAAATCAGTGCTTGATATTTTTTCTATACTAGATTGCCATCCTTAATCTAAACAAAAAAGGCACCTATATGGACCACAGGATATCAATGTGTCAACTTCAGTAAATTAAAGCAGATTGTTTAAGCAATGTGCTTACCTGTAGTACGGCCACTAGCATAAAGAGACAGAACAGCCTGAATGGCAACATACATGGCAGGTGCATTAAATGTCTCGAACATAATTTGAGTCATCTTTTCACGATTTGCCTTGGGATTAAGAGGAGCTTCAGTCAAGAGGATTGGGTGCTCCTCTGGGGCCACACGGAGTTCATTGTAGAATGTGTGATGCCATATCTTCTCCATATCATCCCAGTTGTTGACAATGCCGTGCTCAATTGGATACTTAAGTGTCAAAATACCTCTCTTGGACTGTGCCTCATCACCAACATAAGCATCTTTTTGACCCATCCCCACCATGACACCAGTGTGACGTGGGCGACCTACTATGCTGGGAAAGACAGCCCTTGGAGCATCATCACCGGCAAATCCAGCCTTAAATTTTTAAATCAGCACAAACAATTAGCCTCCAGAAAACTATGTAGGATGTTACAAACTTAATTACAGATCATCTTGGGAAAGACTAGTGCAGTTTACCTTAACCATTCCAGTTCCATTGTCACAGACGAGGGGCTGGATATCCTCTGCTTCTGCCATCTTTTAATGTTCTAGGAACAAAACAGAATCATATTCAATATTTTGTAAGCATATCTCATAGAAGAAAACACATAATCGTCCACACAAAGACTTGCCATATTTAATTATTCAAGACAGTGACATATGACGTGTAACTCTGACAAGTTTCTCAGCATCATAATTCAAAAAAAATAAATGCAAGATCACACTAAATCAGAAAAAAGATCGGCCTTGAAAGTGCAAGATCCAACAGAGAAGAGGATTCTGAAAGGTGTCCAATATTTCCCACATACTGAAATACGTATGATACAGAATGTGTAATATGTTGCCAATGGATTTAACAACAATGGAGCAAATATCAACAAAATTGCATCGAAAGCAAAAGCATCACGTATCGATTGTGAAGGCCATCCATTCAATAACCTCTATGGAAATATAGCATTACAAATCATCAAATGATAGACAAATATTCCATCTCCATTTCTCAATTTGACATCAAATGATAGACAAATATTCCATCTCCATTTCTCAATTTGACAACCTGAATATGAATCTTTTATCCAGAAACAGAATTTCCCGTATTCTATTTGCCCCATGCTATCACATACATCTTCAATCACACGCATATAATTCGATCATCATTAATCATCCAATGAAAACAAAAAGATCAACCATAGACAGATCCACAAATCAACATTGCCAATACCAAAAACACCCAGATCCCACGATAACTACCAGAAAAGGGGAATCTACGCACAGATCTAAACTACAAAATTGAAACAATTGACGAAGGAAACGCATAAAAAAAAAAAAAGATGCTTCAAATTGCAACCGTGAGAGAGGTAGAGAGATAGAGAGAAAAAGCCAAATCGGACACCAAAATGGCGATCAAAATTGAAAACAGCAATGGAAGGGAAGGATTGATTGTACCTTGGAGGGTTAGAGGAGAAAGGGTGCGCGTGAATGTGATCCGATTAGGAAAACGGAAGATGAAAATCCGAGAATGTGGAGAGTGGTTTATTCTGGTGGACAAAGTACCCGCCCAGTTGTTTAAAAAACGAGAAAAGGGAGACTGGGTCGGAGAGGAAATTAAGGTGGAAGGAATGTGAGCCGTTGGATGGACGCGATCTGAATCAATGGTTGGTGGTGACCCGCGACAGCCTCAGACTGATGGTGGATAGAGCTGGCCGCCTTTTGCGTGCAGTTTCCATTGTGAGGACAGACATGCCCTTGACCTTTTCAACTCATTCCTCATCTGTCCCTCTCTCCTTTTAATAAAAAAAAATACTAATAAAAATAATTAATCCGATAACCAAGGATTGGTGTTTGATCTCAACATTTTTTTTTAAGTTACTTTATTTTTAGTAGTTTTTTTAGAGATTAAAAAGTATTCTAAAACAGTTTTCGTTTGCAAATAATTATAGATAGTTATGTTATGTTTTTAATATATTATTCTCTACTTTATATAATTGTTAGTATTTCTTTATCATTTATTACGAAAGGTTTAATTGAAGGATAAAATAGAATATACGAGTTAATTAATGTAAATTTTAATTATTGAATTGAGTTGAATGACACAACTATTTAGGAACGGATGCAATATTGATTTACACTAAACTTTTTTAAACAAAATTAAAGTCATTGTAACAAGAAAGGGAAGACAAATGAGTCAAAGAGCATATAACTTCAATGTTATATTTTCTCTATTTTTTTTTTTGGCTAAGCAAATTTGTTTATTTAAAAAACTTACTTGTATAATAATAATAATAATAATAATAATAATAATAATAATAATAATAATTATTATTATTATTATATACTCCGTTTCAAATTAATTGATTTTTTTTGAAATATTTTAAAATAATTGCACATTAAAATACTCCTTTCATTTTTTTATGTGCTACGTTTGCATAATAATTACTATTCATTGAATAGCTTTAATTCGACTTTTCAACACAGTTATATTAGATAAAATATAGTCAAGTATGATTTTGTTGGATTCATCTAATCGCATATATTTAGAATATCATATTTGTATAATTTTTACTTTTATACAATTTGATATATTAAGCGTTAAAAATATATATTAGATTACGTGAAAATATGAAGGTATCACTTAAAAAAACGGATGAAGTATTTGGTAAAATAAAATAGGTAGAAAAGTAAGAGACATACTCATATAAAGAGTGGGATGAAAAATGATGTTTTATTTTTATTTTTTTTACTAAACAACCTATATAAACTTAGAAATAGGTTGTGGAACTCATGCTACACAAATTACAAATGAACAAATAGAAGAGAGTCTGGTATGAAATCGAATCCCCAACCTTAAGATCGGAAGTTATGGAACTTGGCCAAGTTCTCATCCCTAAAAAAGACCAGCCAAAGCCAACATGGAGGGAGTAAACCACATAATTTCCAAAGCCGAACGGACCACAACAACGGTGTATGATTCAATCACGCAATTATGACAACTTAAAATTAGACGACGGCGGGAGCCCAGTTAGGGCCGATGTTCCCAAATCAGAGCCGAAATATATATATGCCCAAAGGCTAACAAGAGAATCATCCCAAGATCATAGCATGAATTGTATCTCTTGCATTTCTGCTTCGTTATCTTTTCTTTCCATTTTTATTACTAGTATTTTCTTCATTTTCTCCCGTCCTGTTAGTAGGTTGAAATCTTTATTTCCTTTAGTTTTGTTCGTCCTCTCCGATTTGTATCTTGATTCGTTGTAACTCATTGGTTAGTGCGAATAAAAATCCATTGAATTCCGCTTACTCTTCCATCTTCTTGGTTTTTTTTTCAATCGGAAAAGCATTCTACACTACCTCGCATTCCCGCATCCACAAGCATTTTGATTCATTTGTCTCTAATAAAGACAAAGGATCCTTATTCGGTACGCTTCTCAAGTTCACCACACAAACAAATATATTTATGTTTTGGGGGATAAAGTAATATATTAAATTTATTAATAAAATTAAAATAAAAAAGGAGGGACCTTTAATATGGTATTCAAGTAAATAAAAGTTACTATTCCAAATCAAACTTTAAAAGATGTTGGAGTGAAGACTTGGTCAAGTGGTCAAGTCACTTAATTTTTAAATTTTAGATTGGAGGTTCGATTTCCCAACGGCCCTCTTTCTCTCTCCTTCATTCCATTTATAATAGTGTGACATCGGCTCATATATAACCAAAAAAAAAAATAAGATATTCAGAAAACTGAATATAAGTATCTATAACTTCTCAAAAGAGTGAAAGGTCTAAGAAGCCCCTAACTCATTCCCTCTATAGCAAATAATTACTCGCTTACACTACGGCATTATAACAAGCAGAAAACACTAACGGTCCGTTTGGTTGGATGAATCTTGGATTACCAGTGAAAATGCAAGTGATGGGAATATAAGATTGTAGGGAATCTTATATTTTTATATTTTAAGAGTACTGCATTTAGTTGGATTGGAAATCTCATATTCCTACATCACATGAATAGACTATAATGCCACTAATTCAAAATTAGTACGTATTATTTAGTACTTCTCATGAATCCTATTTCTCATTCAATTCAATATTTCGTCATTTAAAATAAAATTCTTCTGCATTCTTTGTAAATTTACATTTCGTGAATTATTGTATATTGAATCATATTTGGAAGAAAATTGTAGTTTGGAATAAGTTAAATTAATAATGAACAAAGTTCATATATAAACTAAAAGGCGTCTTGATGAAACAAATTAAAGTAGATTTTTCTTATTTCCCCTTACGCACCCACCCAGCTTCATATATTACACAAAAACCAAATCATAACCAAGCTTTTATATTCATAAAATATAACTAGTGATCAATTAAAAAGAACACCAGTCAACCATAAAATGAAGCCAGTCAATCATGAAACAACTCCATGCCGTCATACAATTCAATGAATAAAAACATAAACAGATGAAAAGAGAAACGACAGAGTAGAAAGACATTTTACATCAAGAGAATAAAACGATCATAACCGACCTCAAAGGAATTCATAGACCACATAAAAGAGTTAGTAGCATAAATTTTTGTCTGATGTGAAATAATAAATTTTTTCAGATGGCATAAAAGGGTTGAGCTTTAAAATGGGTATGATGTATGGTTTTAAAATTTTAAAGGTATAAAAGACCATTTAATTTAAAATAAAATAAAAGATGGCCAGTAATTTTAGAATACGTGCATGGTCTCTACATGGGAATTACATTCCCATCAAATCTCTCCAACATTCCAACTAGAATGAGAATCTAACATTCCTTGACATAAGATTTAATGGAGCATCGAGCTCGCATAGGAAAAAAGATGTTAAATATCAACTCTGAACGCGCGTTGGATGTTGTTCAGCCAAAAAGATTAAACCTTTTTTTGTGAATTACCAAGTATCCTCATATCACATTAGAGTTAAAATTAATCTTTTAAGAATCTGCATAGGCAATTAAGGGCGTCTCTCCCAAAATAATTTTTTGCTTACACAAGGCTCGAATCGAAACATTACTTAAGCAACTAGAGCTCCAATCCACTCAACCCAACTGTTGTGGTAAAAAGATTAAATCTTGATCACCTCGATGACAATTGCTAGAAAATCTCTCACCGCATTATTTATTTTATTTAAATATTATGTTCTCTAAGGTCATGTGAATGAATGCAAGCGCAAAATCATCATCTTTATCTATACATGGGTAATCGGGAGAAGTATTTTTTTTTTTTTTGAAAAGATTCCATTTATTTGGCAAAATCCCATATCAAGAAAAAGAAAAAACAAAAGTAAAATCCAACAAACTTGTGGTCTAATTAAACATGATGAACATATATCAAGATAGAAAAGTTTCTTTATTTCCGTAATTTTGGATTCTAATAGAAAGAAGTTATTACATGCATTATTCTTTGTTTCACTGACAGTACCGCCTGTACCGGACGCGTGGGCGTGATGACGGAGTCCTCCGTGAGACCGTGTATGAACGAGCCAATGTCGTCGTCTGTGGAATTGCGACCGGCGGATCCAGTCGTGTAGGGAAAAGCGACCGGCGGATCCAGTCAATTGCTCCGTGCATTACGTTACTTACAAGACACAATCATATACTCTTACTCCCAGACTCCCAGTTGTCATGTTTGACTTTTTGACACTGTTCATTATTTAGCTTTGACTCAACGTTATTGCAATTATATATTTGAAAAAAAAATAGTCGACTTGAGTCTTGTTAGAATCGTAAAATTACGTAGTTTTAGAATATATATATTTTATATAATTTTTTATTGTGCATATTTAACGATTGAAAATGCGCATTGAATTGTGTGCAGAAATGAAATAAGACATGTTAAATGGGACGGATGGACTATGTCTTTATAAACAAGACAAGGCAAAATTATTGTTCCATCTTCCACCAATACACCAATTTTGCATTTTATATAATTCAATTAATATTTTAACTAGTAATAATTTATATTGTATATAAGTAAAATTTAGAAATAAAATTTTGATATTCTAAAACTTTGTGATTAAACGAATCTAACAAGATCTCACTTAACTATATTTTTCTTATATAACTGTGTTAAAAAATCTTATCAAAGTTACCCAATTAATAATTACCAATATGCAAATAGAGTAATTAAATAAGAACAAAGCGGAAGTATAATAATATACTACTAATGTAGTATACCACGTAAATCGCTTAAGGCCTTTCCTTCAAAACTATATTGGCCCTTATCAATCTCCATTCCTACCGGGCCGTGGCACTACATGCAATGCGATTATTCTGCAAGAAGCTATTACCTCATTTCGGAATCGTAATAGAAGGTCAGAGGATTTTTTATTTATTGAAAATCGATTTGGAAAAGACTTACGATAATGTTTCATGGAACTTCTTGGATGGGTGTCTATCTGATATGGATATGCCTGCTAATATGCGACGAACTATTATGTTTGTGTTCGTTCCCCTACTTATGCTATTCTTTGGAATGGAACGGCGTTGCCTCAATTTACTCTGGCTAAGGGTCTTAGGCAAGGTGACCCCCTATCGCCCTACCTTTTTATAATTGTAATGGAAAAGCTGTCCAGAGCTATTCTTAAGTCTGTCGAGCAAGGCCAATGGCAGCCGGTTTCCTTGGCGCGTAACGCTCCCCCTTTATCTCACTTGATGTTCGCCGATGCCCTCCTTCTTTTCTCCAAGGCCACTATTACAAGTGCCCAATGTGTTGATGAGTTACTTGCTCGGTTTGCTGGGCTCTCTGGATTGAGAATCAATGATAGGAAATCCTTGGCATATGCTTCTGTAGATGTTTCTCCCGACACTAAGTTGACCTTGGCATCCTTGTTGAACGTGGGCTTCTCGGATGACATTGGAAAGTACCTAGGGTTTCCTATGTTTCATGGCATGGTGAGCCAATCACATTTTGATGCTACCTTGAACAAAATGCATGGTCGTTTGGGGTCTTGAAAGAGGGCTCTCCTCAATAGGGCAGGTCGCATAACCTTGGCAAGGGCGATCCTAGCTTCAATCCCAACTTATATTATGCAAGGTTGCTGGCTTCATAGTAATACTTGTGACAAAATTGATAAATGTATCCGGGACTTCATATGGAAGGATGTGGGTGGTAAAGGCATCCCGCTTGTTAGTTGGGATAAGATTACTCGCCCTCGTAGCATGGGTTGTTTAAGTATTCTTCGTGCATGTGACATGAATTCGGCTCTCCTTGGTAAGGCCCTGTCAGATTTCCTGCTTGGATCGGCCAAGCCTTGGGTTGATCTCTTGAAGAATAAATATGGTGAACAACTTTGTTCAAGACCTGGAGCTTCTTCTATGTATAGGGCTTTAGTGAAAGTCTTGCCACTTCTTTTGGAGGGATTTCAGATTAAGATTGGTGATGGGAGCAGCAATGTTTGGGCTAGCAAGTGGTTACAAGGAGGGACCATCGGCCCTAGGTGAAACTTTTGACAATTTCCAACCACGAGTATTTTCTAAAATAGAAATAAGAAATGAATTAATCCCGGTTTAGGTTTTATTTATTGAAACCGATTTATGAAGATGGAGTTGGGATTAAGGATATATTTAGATTGTCACGTTTTTATTACTCGTGTTAAGAAACTGTGGCCCGAAAGCGCACTGTGTCAAAAATTGCAATATTTATAGGTAAGACCGGATCGTTCACTGGAGGATATGCGATAGAAGCAGATCCTACACCGTTTTACTAGATTTTCCACTCGTATTGCCCTAATCAGTTTGAAGGTTGAACTATCATCTACTAACGGAATGTAAACTAAACTATGAAAGCAAATTAAGTTATTCTATGAAGCATCTTAAAACTGTTCTAGAAAATCAGCTAAATCTGTTCTAAAGAAGCAATTAAATCTGGTTCTAGAAAGCGGTTAAAGTTATTCTATGGAAGCAGTTAAAATTACTCTAGGAAAGCTGCAAATCTATACTATGCTAACTATGAAGCTAATTTCAAAGTGAACAGAAGGGACAGGGAGAAAAGAATAAAGATTTGGACAAGTTTCAGATAAAACATAATTAAACTTCCGTTTTTATACACAGATCTTTGTTTGGAATAATCCTGTCAGATAGCTAATTCGCATGCTCTCAGTACTATGTTCCCTTTAACAGACAGGTACTTACAGTATGAGTTTACATGTTCTTAAGACCACAAAGTCTAAGATACCACAAATTCATAACTGCCCCGGCTAGGGTATGTTATTTCATCTGTGGTGGACAAGCAACACCTGACAAATCATTAGTTGTTATGCCAAGTACTGCTATCATTCCCCCATGTTATACCCAAAGTTTCTAATTAAGCCTGAACTATCCCATAACTCTCAAACCTAGAAGCAGTTTCGCTACTCTCAATACATCCGAGTGACCTCTAAAGAAAGCATTTAAAAGAAAGCAGTAAAGAAAGCATTTAAAATCCTATCACTCGGAGGTTTCAAAAGAGTTACCCTGGTAGTATAAGAAGAGCCCCCAATCAGGATGACCGGATGTGGATCAAGAATTCCCGGATCTCGGTGAACCGCTCTCAGTGTTCACTTCCTTCTGGGTGGTAATGGGATACAAACTAATGAAACGAACTAATAAAATAGTTCGTTCCGGATGCACTCACTCAGAACTCAAAAATAGGCTTTGGCAGAAGATGATAGCAGTTGAAAGGAACTCAACCCTATCTTAGAAAATAACCAAGGCCTAAGTGTTGTTCCTCTAGAATTATCTGTCACACCGTATTTGAATCCAAGTGGATCCCATCTCAGTGTAATATTTAATACCAGATTTCCAACACACAACAATTTTGGAAAATAATAAATTTGAAAATCATTCCCTAAACAGGTACTAGACTCTTAATACGAACACAGACCCTTTCAGTCTAGGCGAGACCTAATCGCTGACTCTGCTTCTAATTTCCCAAAATCAACCCTTGACAGAATATGAACTAGACATAACTGAGGAATTTATCCCTTACTTAGATCCGGATTTTATAAATGAATTTTTGTTGGAAATTTAATATGCAATATCTGATTTGAATCTAGGCTTCTATGTCCAAGGGAACGATCCCAAAATAATATAGACCACAATAATTACATAATAATAGCATGCATAAGTGTATAATGAAGTGTAAAATAAATTAACCCAAAATATAGTTGTGGGTTTAGACAGAATGTGAGATACAGAGGTGAAGTAGCCATGAGGTAAAATATGATGGCAGAATAATCAGGTGGACTGCAAACATCTGCTATCCAGTTTCCCAATTACTCAGGTGGAATGAATTTAGACAACAGAAAACCCTATAATGGCAGTGTCGCTACCAGTTGGGCCTCTGCTGCCTGTGAATCCGGATAAAAACCTACATGTTTCCTCTCTGCAATGATCATCAGCTGATATTGACAGATATCAACTGATTCATATTACAGATTAGAATTTGGGTTTGGAAATTAAAATAAGAAAAATAAAATTGTATCCAGATAGGAGTTGGCTGAGTAGCTATTTTACTTCCCGGTGAAGGGACCATTCGCCATAGCTTCCACCAACCACTATCCAGACCATGCAAAATAATGAATGATAATTAACACCCAAACCACGAGCTATTTAACTTCCCGATGATGGGACCATTCGCAAACATTAGTTTGGGATATCTTTTATAACTCATTTCACACATCACGAAAAAGACCAAAAATAAAATAAAAGGAAAATACCCTGTATGAGAGACATTGGTTTCTCATGCAAGATTATGGAATTAAATCCATGATTAATGCTCTAAATAATCCTTCATACCATAATTAATTACAGTCCGGATTATCTGCTTAAAACATTAAGATTTTGTTTATAGAAAAATGTTTTAGTGAGAATTGAATAAAGGTCCTTAATCATGGTAATTATTGATCCCAATCATTTCTAACCATGATCATTAATTATTGACTTAAGGATTCAATTAATTAATGGAGAAAATGGAGAATTGGAAAATTTGGCAAAAATACCAATTACGACGCTAGACAGGGATCACGTCATGAGGCTAGCGTTGTCATGGGTTGGTAAAGGAGATATGAAAATTTTGGGTTAAATGGGTGTTATGTACGACGTTAACCTAAATTACGACGTGAAACATGGTTCACGTCGTAGGTTTTACGTCGTACATGGTGGATTAGAAAATGGGGAACTACGACGCTAGGCAAACATTACGACGTGAAACATTGGTTCACGTCGTAGGATTTAGCGCCGTAATAGGGGAGAGTGGTTTTTGAAAAAGGAAGAAATTACGACGCCAAGCATTAAATTACGACGTGATCCTAGGATCACGTCGTGAGACTGGCGTTGTAATGTTCAGACTTTGATTTTTAAAAAAATTGAGGGGGACTACGACGTTATTCATTAAATTACGACGTGATCCAAGGATCACGTCGTGAGGATAGCGTCGTAGCATGAATTTTTAGAAGTGTTTTTGAAATTGGGGAGTACGACCCCAAACATTAAGTTACGACGTGATCCTAGGATCACGTCGTGAGTTTAGCGTCGTAGGTGGATTTTTGTGAAAAATATGTGTTTGGGGTCTTACGACGTTAGACTAAAAGTTACAACGTGATCGTAGGATCACGTCGTGAGACTCACATCGTAGGACAAATTTTCCTAAGTCCTAGAATAGTTACGACGTGAAACCTCCCTTACGACGCCAACCTAGGTTGGCGTCGTAGGGCGGTTAGCGTCGTACCCATCCCAGAACATAATATTTTTGACTGGGTCATGCAATCTATGCGATTTCAAGACCTTTTTTCAAGTTTATGGTTTACAAGTGCAGAATAAATCAAAGCAGGAAAGAACATGGATGTTGTAATGCATAAAATAAGAGGAAAATAAGCTAAAACTAAGCATACATGAACCACAAACCCAAATGAGGGTTTTCAACCACAATATTATGTATATGAACCCAAAAATGAAAGAAATGGCACAAACCCACACTGTGAATCAAAATAAAATGACCAAATGGTCATGAAATAAAAAATAAAGCATAAAATTCATGGACCCAAGTCCATTTCATGATTTTGGGACTCTTTTGATGGATTAACTTCCCATTTTATAACAAACAGTTTGATAATACCCATGATTTGGGTATTTCAAACCTTAATAAAGGTTTAACAAAACTGGAAATAAGGAAAAACATGGCTATCCTAAGCTGGAAACACAAGTAAAACTCTAATCTAGCATAAATAAAAACTAAGCTAAGACACAAAAGTAAATAATACAAAAAAAAAAAGCCCTAACTAAACTAACTACCTACACACCTCTGAAGAACTGAAGATGTCTCCAAGTGTAGAATGTTGTGAAGTGACTGATCATTGGAGTCAACTTGTCCTTAAATAGGTGGGAACCCCTAGGCCCATGGGCCCTCAGGCCTTGAATTTGAATTTCTGGCCAGGTTACGACATGAAGCAAGTCTTACGACGCTATCCACCAACAACGACGCGGAACTATCTCTCGTCGTAGTCTTCCAACTCGAAAACACCTCTTGTCTCTAACTGAACAGTCTACGACGTCAACCTTGAGTACGACGCCAACCTTGAGTACGACGCTATCCTCGCTTAACGTCGTACCTGTCTTCATTCAGAATTCGGCCTTCATTCCTGCCTACGACGCTAGCCTCGCCTACGACGTGAGACATGCTTAGCGTCGTAGGTCTGTCTAGCGTCGTAAATACCTGAAAAATGCAATTTTTGTGGGTTTTTCATTTCTTTTCCCATCTTTTTATTTCCTTTTTCTTTTCTTTTCTTTTTCTCATATTTTTGGATTTTTCTAACATAAATTTGTGATGAAATTACATATTTATGCATTTTTCATACCAGCTTATTATTTTTACAAATATGCATAAATCAGTCCAATTCAACTGCTTTCTTATTTTATATAAGACCGGAATGCGATCAAATGTCCGTTTCAGACACGAAAATGGATTGAAAATAATGGACATTTCTGGCCATTATCACTAGGCTGCCGTATGTCCATATTTCGGATACAGCTTTGAGGATTAAGGATGTCTTTTGGGATGGAGCGTGGCATTGGAATGATTTATATACTTTGGTGCCGGAGGACATACAGATGGAGGCGCTCGAGTGTGGTCCTCTTGTGAGCCACGACATGGCTAAGGATAAATTAAGGTGGATCCTATCTTCAACAGGTACATCTACTGTGAAGACAGGCTACAGGCTACTTCTCGAGCGGTGTGGCCTGCACACGGATCGGTTTAGGAATTGGGTGTGGAAGATTCGCGCTCCGGAGAAGGTGAGAGTGTTAGCATGGTTGGCGGCACACAACTCTATCCCAACTAATGAGACTCGTTTCTCGCGAAGCATTGCCTGCTCTGCTGCATGCAATTTATGTGGTGAGTCTTCGGAAACCCTTATGCATTGCTATTTTATTATCCATGGGCTATGGAGGTTTGGACGCATATGGGGGGCTTCCCCTCTCCTCATTGGATCTCTAGATTCACAGATGCCTCTTGTAACACCCCTGTTTTCCACACTCAGCTTTGCAGCGGAAGTTACCAACGGGAACCCGGGGTTGTTACCGCCACGCCTCCCGATTAAGCTCGCATTTGCCTTGCATTTGCTAACTGGATCGAAAAGTGCTAAGGCTAATTTTAAATTAAAGTCTAACATACTTTAAAATGACTTATTATTTCTTTAAAAATTATACTTTGAGATAATATAACACGGTTTTGCAAAATATAGTGATTACGGCTTGCCGCTGCCAAAATAATTTTTCATATTAACTAGACTTTAAAAAAAAAAAAAGACTTCTACTAACTAATTTGCGAAACCAAGGTTATCTAAGTTTAAACGAATATATTTAATTCGGGAAAATATCAGAGTTTACAAAATATGATAACTACGATTTTCTATTTAATAGACATGTTTATAGCTAATAAAACATGATTAAAAATAACCAGTACAAATGTGATACTGACACCCCATGCCCGTGCCCATGCCTCTTAATATAGTCCACATATGTCAAATCCTGTAAAAAGGGGTAAGTATACTTTATCAGCACACCGACTGAGTAAATAAATTCTTGTCCCTTGGACAAAAATAACTAAATGTGACTCAACAGTAAATGGCATGACAAATCGTTTGCAATAATTCAATCCACATGTAGCTCGACTATGATGCCTACACCCGGGGTATCTCATAGGACCTAGCAGGCCCTCATAATGATCGAAGTCAAAATATGAGTACACAAGGATGGCCCTATCTTGCGATCTAGAAAATGACTGTGAGACCCTTGGTCAAACACAATCATGTTCATGGGAATCCGGAATCCCTTGGATAATCCCATGAAATATCTCATGAAGATATCTACCTCTGGGGTATATCTCGCATAATAATAATTCAATAATTCACATGCCATACACTGAAATGTAATCTTTCACATGCATGGCCTAGCCCAAAATATTTAAACACATAATGGGACATAACCTCTACATAAATCACTTGCATGAATAAACCCTAGAATTATTAAAACACAAAGAAATTTTAAACATGCAAAAATACTCTTGGGACAAAGCCCGCAAAATAAAAATTTACTTACAGATTCTTCCGACGATAGCTACTATGGCCACATATTACTACGCACTAGTGAAGCTGCTTACACAATTGTGGTTATACGAACTTACTTTCCCTGAGAAGGGATGATCATAATGGAGGTATGAAGCCCCGTATTTATAGGGCTCTGGATTTGGGTTTTCTTGATTTTTTTAATTAGGTCCTATACATAGGTTTGCCATTCAGCTTAGCTACTATCTCTGCATGGATCACACATAAGTGCATGGTGCCCTTCTACTATCCTGGTGTCCCTATTGTGCCATCAAGCAAATTACTAGTACTTCTCAATCTGCATATTTTATCCGTACTATTCTTTTATTCAATCTTACTAAATTCCCATATTAACATTATTATTATTATTTTATTATCCTATTTCCATGCCAACCTGCGTGTGATAGCCAATTCTTCTTATTATTGTTTTTATTTTATTTATTATTACTATTATTATTATTTTACATACTTATAGAACGGTTATCACCTCTCCGAACTCCGAATCTGTTAAGTTGAGCTGAATTAATTTAGTTCGCCACTTATACTGATCTATTTGTTCGCTTATTTTAGTGAAAACTTATTATAGATAATGAGGTTTGAACTCAGGACTTATGGAATAGAAGCCTGACATTACTACCAATAGGATAGTTATGATTTTATAAAACTAACAAATCTTAATATAAAAATTATGTGAGAAAAATAATATCTCATTAATACTATTATCAAGTATTAATCCCAAATTGATAAAGTATTTTCCCTTGGAAAAATATACTTATTATTTTAAATTATTTTCCCTTGTAAAATAATTGTCTTTACATTTCCCTTGTAAATATGTATTTCTATTTAACCAACTTATTTTTCCTTGGAAAATAACTACATACCATTCGATATTCTCCCTTGGAACCACGTATCTCTGATTATTTTCCCTTGGATAGTATATTCTCTAGTGACTAAATTATTTTCCTTTGGGGAGTATATATATTTTTCTTTAAATAATCTCTATCTTTGAAAATATTAATTTAGTTCCCAACTTAATTATATTCCTTAAGAAATAATACCGAATTATTTCTTTAGAAAATATATTATCAACATAGCTAACGTTCAGGGTATTACACCTCTCTATTCCTTGCTCGATTTGGTCGACAGTGGATGGGTAGTCACTGGGCGACGATTTGGTGCATATGGGTGGGTCGTAATAACATGTGTTTCCATAATGAGGTGCCCAATCCTGCAGAAGTGGCTCGACATGCACGCTTCTTTGGGATGGCTATTGATAGGGCTTGTGGTCGAGCTGCTCGGTCTAGAGAGATGCGGCTAGTCATATGGAATCCTAAGTGCTACAATGGGTTGATTCTTCATGTTAATGGTAGCTCCTTAGAAAATCTTGGGCGTGCGGGCTACGGTGGAGTTCTTCGAGATAGGGATGGTCGTTGGCTTGAGGGCTTCTCTTGCTCGATAGGCATATCTTCTAATCTTGATGCTGGACTCCATGCTATTTGGAATGGGCTCAAGCGGGTGCATAACATGGGCATTGAGTTCATTTGCTGCTATTCAGATTCTGAGGAGGCTCTTTGGCCCATCAAACGTGACCTACTGGCTGATCATAGCCACTTTGCGCTGGTACGGAATATTCAAGACATTCTGGCATTACATCCGGGCTATGAATGGTTCCATATTCTTCGGGTGGGAAATTCTGTAGCGGATGTTTTGGCCAAGCATGGCTCCCGGTCTTTGGAGTTCTTTACGACATGGGTTTTTCCCCCAGATGAAGCTCGTCCTCTGCTTTCTGCAGATATGTCGGGGACGTGGTTCCCCCGGTTTTAATCCTTAGTTTCCCTTTTCTTTGTTTGTCATTTTATTCTTTTCCTTGTTTCTCTTCTTTTTATCTTGTTTTCTGATGCCTTTGGCATCCGGTCACCAAATATATATATATATATATATATATATCTCATTAAATAAGAAAAAATATCATATTTAGAATAAAAATAAAAATTACATTAAAGGGCGCAACATACATACTTCTTAAAGAACAAGGTCGATTGAAGATCCCAGTGTTGCATATATGCTCACCTGGAACATATTCTTCATATTTCAATAATGTTGGAGGATCCGATGTTGATTTACCTACTATTAACTTAATTTCCGATTTGCATGGTTTTTTTTGGGGGGGGGGGGGGGGGGGGGAGGGGGGGGTTGAGGAGTCGAAGCTAAAGAAATGGTGGTGGGAGCCTATGCCACACAAATTATAAATGTATAAAGGAGAGAGATAGGGAGCCGGGTAGGGAATTGAACACTCCCAAAGCAAAATTCAGCATACACAAAAGCTCGAACCTAAGACTACTTAAGTTGTCAGAGCCACATACCATTCAGGACAACTGCATTTGGTATTAGTTGTTTATTGTATGCTTTTATCTTTTCTTTTCTTTTTTTTTTCCCCTAGTACTCCATCCATTTTTTATAACATTACTCATTAAGTGATTTTGATTCAATTTTTTTTAGTATAGTTATGTAAGATAAAACATGGTCAATTGAGATATTATTGGATTCGTCTAATTGCGTATTGTGTATTGTATTGCATGTAATGAATAAGTTAAAAAAGAATGGAGGGAGTATAATTTGTGTCATTTTTAATTATACTAGTATTACCTCCGCCCAGTGGACGAAAATGTAGGGATGATAGACAATATTTATGTATGAACTTAATTTTCTAAAAAGTACAAAATAACCAAATGATGGATGATGGGCAGAAAATTAAAATTAAATCCTACAAAATATTTGTCCAAGCAGAATGTAGAGGTTATGCTTAATAGATTAAAAAGCGTTAATAATATAAATTCACACATCCATTCGTTGAATATCAAACCCGTAACAATGAAATAATTGATCTACAAATGGACTAAAAAATGAGACAAAATATAAATATAATTTACTATCTAATAACTAAACAATCTAATTTATTCACATACTTATATTATTATATATTGAGTATATTTAATTATTTCCTATTTTAAATAAAATAGTTTTAACATTATTATTAACTTTATAAATTGGGCATAAATTTCATTTTTCATTTATTAAGTTAAACTGAATTAATTTGTGAAAGAAAAAAAAATCCAATTATGTAATAAATATTTAATATTATTTCTTATTATTCGTATTATAAAAAAATAAAATATTTAAATATTTTATTATAAAAATAATTAAAATTATTTAATTAATATTTTGAAAAACCATTTCTTTTTATTATTATACCGATTTATCATATCTCATATGAAGTATACAGTAAATGATATTCAATAAATTTAAAATGTAAAGTATATAAATTATTATTATAAGTTACTACCACTTAAACTTGAAATATTATAATTAAGTATAAAGTTAAAAAAAATTTACATTTCAAATTTTTGAATATACATATCAGATATCTGAGGTTGAGATAGAAAAGTAAAATTAATATGAATATAATGAATAAAAATTAATAGAAATTAATGTTGAGCCTATTAGGCCCAACACTATTCATAGCATCAATAATCTTTATATATTATTGATTTTTATATTCCAATGTAATTTTCTATTAATGATTTTGAAGATTGTGCCATAACTTTAAAAATTTATTATATTTACGTTTAAAAATTTATTTTATAAAATAAAATTCTTAGAAACAAAAAAGATAAAATTAGATATAAAATAACTTTAAGAAAAAAATTGAACGAATTATAAATTATTAACCATGATAGAAAATTAGAAAAAATTGTCTTCTAGTATTATTTTAATTGATATGTTATAATTGATGAAATTACAATTAATTTAATTATAAAAAGTGAAATGGGTTTGTGGATAGTAGAAACTCAAATTTGAGTATTTACTATTAAAAATGTGACAAATTTTAAAATATGTTAGTTTTACGGTATTGTTGGAGATAAAATACTACACTAGTTTAGGTTTTAGGGGACCATTGGAAATGCTATAAGCTATTGTTGATTCGTCTAATAACGAAATTTTAGAATATTAAATTTTTACTATTATACAATTTGAATTATGAGTTTAAAATGTATCTTAAATTGCCTAGAATACAGAAATGTAACAAGTATTAAAGAATGGAGTGTAATGTGTAATTCTACTAGGAGTAATACATACTAGTAAAAAGAATAGTATATCCTAGAAAATTTCATATGTCCAAAAGGGAATATATATATATATATATATATAAAAGTATTTTGCAAAATATCTTCAACAAGATCACAACCAACGGGCATGTGTGTATTGTATATTCGTATGTGAACTGGAATCAACAACAATTACTAGGTCATAACTTAGCCAAGTAGTCAATTAATTTTTTGCTTTCCAACTTCATAGTTGGGTTTGATTATCTACCAAATCCCCTATCCGGCTATCCCTCTCCTATATCTATTGTATGATATGGGCTAACACCATCTATTTCTTTAGCTAATGATTGCAAAAATAAGAAATAATAGAAAAAAAAAAGACAACAATTACTAGGTCTGGTGCTTATAACATTTTCTTAAAAGCGTATAAGTGTATATTAAAAAATATCTTATGAATTTAAATTTACTTTCACAAATTTATTTATTAAATAAAACACAGTCATACATGAAAGTAATTGGTATATTTAGGTAAACTGCACGAATCTAACATTTGCATAGTAAACACTATTTACCGAGCAAGTTTGATTTGATTTTTTAAGATAACTATATAAGATAAAATATAGTTAAGTCAGATGTTGTTAGATTCATCTAATCATATATTTTTATATTATTAAAATTTCATACTTTCTTTTTTTTAATAAAATTTGAGATATAACTCTTTTAAAGTATGTGTTGAATTGTATTCACCTAAAAAAAAAAGTGCTTGTTGAATTGTGAGGAATTACTACGTTTCCTTAGTTTGGAAGGAAAGAGAAAGATGATGTTTAGATTTCCTTGTTTGGAAGTTGCCAGTTGGGGAGAAAGAAAATGGAGGGGAAAGATTTTTTTTTTTTTGGAGGAGCCATTGAATGCCTGGAAAAGGGGTGGTGGGAGTCCACACAACATAATTACAAATGAAAATTAAAGGGAGAGATAGGGGCCCAGTGGGGAATCGAACATTCCATTAGAAGTCAGAGGACTTAGCCCCAATGGTTAAGTCCCCATCCCAATGGAGTGGAAAGATGGGAAGAAGTAGATTATTAAAGGAAACCGACGGAAATTTTTGTCTATTTTGTCCGAGTCTACAAATCTCTACATGTCCTCTATTTTCTTTTCATTTCTTTTACCACCCAAACAATATTTATTTTATCCATATTTCACTTCTTTCCTTTTCCTTTCTTTTCTATCCATACTATTGATAGGCCGAATGTCCGAGCATGGTTGCAAGGTATATTTCGCTGCTATGGAAACACCTTTATGGCTGGTATTTGGCAGATTTGGAGGGAAAGGAACGGGAGGGTGTTCCAAGGAAATTCTTCAACCTATCAGGCGATTGTTCGTCGCGTCACTCACCTTTCTGATGAGTTGGATCGACGTCAGAATAGGCCTTCTCTTACAGCAGCCTGATTCGCGCCTGGTTTGTTGGAACATGGGAGAGTGGCAGGGGATGTTTTTGCACTCCGATGGGTCTCGCCTAGCTGCTAGGAATCGAGCTGGATACGCTGCTGTGCTCAGGGATGTCGATGGCAGGTGGATAGCTGGGATCTCTGGTTTTCTTGGAGATGGTTCCGTACTGCAAGCTAAGATTGCAGGATTAATGCATGGACTCCAGCTTGCTAGGGACAAAGGTGTGACAGAGATTTGTTGCTGTTGTGACTCTCTTGATGTCATCAGACTTGTTAGATCGGAATGGACAAGTAATCACCTGCTTGCCCCATATCTTGCTAGGATTGATGATCTTCGGAATCAATTCCATTTGTGTAGGTTCCAACACATCCTGAGGGAAGGTAATGCTGTAGCCGATGCTTTGGCCAAGATTGGAGCTGCTGAGGAGCAATTCTATACGACCTGGGCGTTCCCCCGGATTCTATCACTTCCATTATTGCCGCTGATGCCATCGGCACGTGGTTCGCCCAGGCCCGTTAGCTCTTGCCTTTCGATTTCATTTTCTTTTCACTTTTCCTAGCCTCTGCGTAGGCTGTCTAGCCAAAAAAAAAAAAAAATTCCCAAAGAAAGAAAGGAATGAAAGGAGATGAATGTATTTTCTTTGAGAGTTTAAAGAGTATAGAAATGAGTATAATGGATGGAAAATTTTAAGTGAATTTTCCTCCCAATATTGGAAATAAAAGAAAGGAAATCATATTAAGTCTTAAAGTCTTAAATTATAATTTTTGGAAATGAGTACTTGTCCAATCGGCCAAGTCTATGCCTTCCAACCTTAAGATTGGGAGTTCGATTCCCCACCCGATCCCTTATCCCTTTGTAATTTGTGTGGCATGGGCTCCCACCACCCTTTCGCTGGCTTTGGTTATTAAAAAAAAAAGTCATCATTTTTCCTTTCTTTTTTCTCTTTACTCCCAAACAATTTATTATTATTATTATTATTATTATTATTATTATTATTATTATTATTATTATTATTTATGTATAGTTGTATACCGGGCATGGGCCAAAGACTAATCCTCGATTATATATGGTAGACATTGAAGGGTTGTCTTTAAAAAAAAAAAAGAAATCTCATACACAAAGGTTCGAAAGCTCCATACTACTCAGGCTAACTGCTAGTTTCAACAATTTTATTTTTTTTCAAAATTTCTCTTTTTCTGTTTTATTATTGCTTTTCTATATCATTTATTATTTTCTCCTATTTTCATAAAAAGAAAAGAACTCAAAATAAATCTTAAAAATTTCAATTTTGAAGCCCAAAGCCCGAATTAAAATTGGCAACCGTACGGTAAAGTCAGTCATTCTTTCCTGGAACCAAAATTTGTTGGCAGTCTGGAGCCCGCAGTTGTGTCCGAGAAAAGGCCCATCTATTATCGATTCCTGGAGTCCAACCAGCGACAAGTCACCAATTCGCATTTCGCCGTCGCCCTTCGTTTCAGGTTCGCCATTCGATTTTTTCCCTACAAAAGGAAAACAGGAAGAAAATAAAACGATCACCTTTTTATTCTCTTTTTCGTTAGAATGATTTCTGGAAAATGAGTAAACTCAGCAAAGTATCATCGGCAACAATCAGCGAATCTAGCCCTTTTCGGCTTAGATCATGTTTTTTCCATGGCACTCCCGTCTTGGAGCGCAGAAGACGCAACCATTGGGATTCTGTAAGCCCATTTTGTTTGCTCTTTTTTTTTTTTTTCCCACTTCAATTTTTATATTTACCATATATCTTGTATGCTGCGGAAATGTGTCGAACAGGTATGATAATTTGAAATTTGTTAAGGAAAAATTTACTTTGAGTAGCTAGGATTTTGTAATTCTCAAATCTAGTTAAATTTGTATGTTGTTGATATAATTTAGTTCGTTGTTTTGTAGTAACTAACACCAATTAAGATTGTTTTGAGATTCATTCTTTTACATATGAATCTTAAAATCATTGTTGGATTAGGGCACACTGCTAGTAATGGCAAAGATCCGAGCTTTATGCAAATCCAATGGTAATTATGGAAATTGTAGTTATACCTGATGACACTTGTTTTACTTTCTTTATTTTTGCGTGACAGGCAAGTTCTTTCAGGAGTTCTCCAAGGGTGAGTCCTCTCTGTCCATTTTCTTTTCTTTTGGTGATGTCCATAATTGAGTATTTCTAGGATTGAATAATAATTTTACAATGTACTCCTGCCGTCCGGCTTCGACATTGTGGCAAAGTCTGACTTCAATAAATTTAATAGTTAAAGGCTTGGTGTATATGCATATCAAATATCTCTATTTGCTAATGATTGCTACCGATGTGTCTGGCAAAATTCTTTTTCTATGTTAGGTGATATATGCTGTTGAACTTATGCTTAATTGTTAAAGTCTTGTGTTTCTTGCGACTGTTGTGCAGAATTTTAATCAGTATTCCAAGAGGCTCAGGAAACATGCTTTGTTGCGCAATGTCAGTGAATTTGCAGAACACATGTTTCAGGTTATTTATCTAGAAGAGTTACCTTTTATATATGATTGAGCAGGAGTGGGTTTCCATGTTTCCCTGTAATGAAACATCATTTCAGAGCTGAGTCTGTTGATTAAGTCCATCAGCACATTGGTCTCCTTGCCTGCAACTCATTGCATTAGTTAGTGCATATGCGGGACATCTTTAGTAGAGTGCTTATGACTTTTGGAGAGAGAAAAAACAACAATATCCGTTCTTTGCCTCAATAATCTATTATAAAGATAAAATTCAAAGATAATACATGATTCCATTTTTTATCAATCCTCTACTATACAGATAATGATCAAAGAAAAAGATGAGAAACTTCCATCTGTGGGTGTATTAACATTTAGGGGCTTCATATTAGGATAGTTCTTACAGTCTTCTGTTTGATTTCTACAAATGCAGAGCTGGAAGTCTGATAGGGATGAACGTGAACAACCTTCAGGTCGAAATAGTTCATCATGGTTCAGGCCAAGTTTCAGGGAAGACGGATATAAACAGGGGAAATCCAGAAGTTGGGCGTCGCGTGCCAACAAAAGTATTTTTTTTTTTTTTTTACTTCTTTATCCTAATTGAGAACCAATTCATTGCCTGAATTTCAAAAGTGCACAAAATTTTGAGACTTGAAATGTGTTCATTTTGTACTTGACATTCTTGAGTGGATTTATGATGTTGAGTTTATCTCGTAATATAAAGTGATTATATTTTTCAATTTTTGCAGGAGATTTCGAGTTCTGTCATGATCCTGAAGATGATATTGAGTTTGAGACCATATTCCGTTCAGGATTTGGTGGAAGACGATTTTTTTACTGGTCATTCACTGAAGAGGATGAACCACAATATTGGAACTCATCAAGTTACTCTAACAACTATAGGACTAGTAGGGGCTGGAAATGTGAGTATGAAGAAGAATATGATACCTCATCACAGTACAACTGGAAGTCCATGCCTGACATTACATCTGACAGACTAGCGCTGGGGCTCAGCGCGTCAGGCCCTTTAAATTTGGAAGATGTCAAAATCGCGTAAGGTTTCTCTGAGCTTTATTTTAAATTTTATGCTGCGTCCTCTCTGATATTGAGTTGGAACTGGAGGCGAGATACTTGGGCTTTGTTTGAAACAATTTCTTGAATTTTAGCACTTTAGCACATACTTTCAAGCTTGTGCTTGAGTTTTATCTCATCATTCTGCTACTTGCGCTCAACTAGAGCTAATGGAATTGTGAAACACAAAAAAAAAAAAAGTTAAAAAAAAAACATGTAAGCGCCATTCATTCTGAAAAACAAATCGAGGTGTTTGAGCTCGAGTCAAGTTTTTTCTTTTTCCTTCTGAGTTGACGACAGAATGAGTTTCTGACTTGTCATACCTCTCCTTTAACTGCATAAAAAATTTTCTGCCATCTTATTGTCCAACGACTTATTTTTTGCAGGTATCGAGCATGTGCACTAAAATGGCATCCAGATCGCCACCAAGGTGCATCCAAGGTATTGCTCTACCCACGGCCACGAGATTGATGCTTGTTTACACATACAAGTTTAGTTCAGAAAATTCATGGGTTCATTGAGGAATGTACAAACCTATTGATCAATACTTTGTACAGGTTGTGGCTGAAGAGAAGTTCAAGGCTTGCAGTGCGGCATATCAATCTTTATGCAATAAACTTGCCATGCATTAGAGACTCACTGTACCATACTGATCCAAGCACCGTGTCAAAGAGAAGCAGATAGATCTCGATACACATATGTATTATGAACTGGATAGCTGCGGGAAAATTTGTTCCAGAGAATAAGCTAGACCTCCCCAATTTAGGCGAAGGCGGAGTTTTATGTTAGCTCTTATTACTTATCAGTTATCACACACTATTAAGTTAAACTCTGGAATTGTGCCATTCAAGCATTGTAAGTTAGAACCAAAGCTGCTTTACTCCTGTTATTACAGGACTAGATTAGTGAAATTTATTATCAGGAATAGTTAGATGCCTCATGTTGAGAACAATGTCCACTTGTTATTTAAATTCAATCTATATTATAGCTTTCATAGTTTCATTAGAAATAGTTCATTAGAAACCTGTCCAAATATACATCGGCACAGAATTCATTTGAAAAGTTTGCAGTTCTCAAGATCACTATTTGTGTTGCAGAGATATACAATAATTCTGTCGAATACTTTGCATCGTTTCTGGAAACACTATTGCATATTTTTTGCAAACAGAGTACTTTCTTCCAGTGTTCACGGGTGTCAATGGAACATAACTAACAAAATGGGCCATCAAATAAACAGGTTTCCAAAATCTATCATACATTATTATAGGACTAAAACAAAAACCCTACCATTTGTAGTAGAAAAAGACCAAAAATAAAGGAAGCAATAAGATTTGCTTCCAAGATAGACAACACATTAAATCTAGAAAAAGTCATAAAACTATTAATCATGAAGAACACGCCCGTCACCGCCATCACAAAGAAGCAGGCAACAACGAGTGGCGGAATCATAGACAGCTTGACCATCAACAAAAACACGACGACAAACACGAATAGCCCCAAGAACACTTGTTCCTGCACATCAACACAAATGTATAATTCCTAAGTAATTGCAAGCATAATGGAATACACACATACACATAATATTAATTGTTTGTAGGCAGCTAGCAAAGCAGAAACTTACGCCTCCTCCTTGAACCATAAATAAATGAATTTGACAAAAGCCAAGCTAAATTGAGCTGAAGATGCTTGTATGTTTGAGATGAGGCCGAATTCTAATCCTTGTATATCTGATGGAATATGGATGAAAATCGAGGCTTATATATAGAGAGAGAGTTTAGAGCATTACAGTTTTCAGGAAGGAAATAGTAATTTAGTAGATACATGCAACTTTTAGTGTCCTAAATTTTGCATGTAATGATCTGCAAGGATCTCTGTGAATCATTATTACTATTCAGTATGACAATTGATTTGAGACATTGATGTGTTTTTAATTTTAATGGTTGATATTAATTATAAGGCTAATTGTTAAATATATTCGTTAAAATTAAATTTTGAAATTATATATTTATCAAAGCCTTTTTTCTGTTAGAAATTAAAATATTTACAAATTTGTTAATATCTATTTGTGGATACAAATCATTAAAATTTTAATAATATATGGTTAATAATGATCTTACTAAATACTATATGGTTATGTTATTTTGACAATTATACCATTTTTAAATTACAGCCATTAGATAACTTTTATGGTGTAGATTTATTATTTTGATGTATTACCAAATCTTTGGTAGCATCTAACTAAAGCCATTTTAACGATACGACCTTAGGAAATAAAATTTAGTGTTTCATTTTATTTTCATTTCGTTATTTATATATAAGGTGGTATCATACAGGGTTTAATTATAAAACTTAATTAGCTTAAGATAGTTTCCTAATGGTGGCCTACATATAATTTATTTAATTTTTTTTTAAAACATTGACATTCATATGTCATGGATGTGTGTGAGAGCCAAGTCACACAAATTACAAAAGGATACAAAGAGATAAAAAGAAAGGGATAGAGGGCCCGATGGAAAACTGCAAATCAAATCCCAACTATAAAATTGGAAGTCAGTGGACACATCCACTAAATTAAGTAATTAAATATATCAGAACCCTAAAATAACTAGCCATAAAATATAGTAATGACAAAATTTTAATTATTTTTAAAATTATAGAAATATACACATTATCCACCGCATATATGGATGAAAATATTTAGGGTGAATCAATAAATTCTTTAAGCCTTGAAGAAGTTTTAATAACTTTAAAATATCAATGAATTTTTTAAATAAAATCTCAATAGTTTAAATTGGATTTTTCTTAATTTTTATTTGTCCTTTAGGGAATTTGTCGATGTTGTATGACAGGAAAGAAATTTGTAAACCTAAATAAATTAGTTGTAACTTGTAAGAGCTGATAGGCCCCTGTTAAAAAAATTACTAATAAATTAATTTTGAAACTTTTATACTTTTACTATTATGCGTATAAAAATACTTCAATAATAAAATAATAAAATAAAAAATAAAATAGTAATCCCTCCGTCCCATATCCATGTAAGATGTCTTGTTTGATTTTTTAATACTGATCATTATTTAATTTTGACTCAATATTATTATAAGTATATATTTGAAAAAAATAGTTGAGTTCGGTCTTTTTAGATTCATCTAATCGTATACTTTTAGAATATATATTTTATATAATTTTTATTTATATATATTTTGAATTATTAATTATTAAAAAAAGTGTATTGGATTGTGTTACATTTTAGTTTAGTTGGACAGAGGGAGTAATTCTTTATTCTTGCTATTGATGAATTTGTTGAGGATCAGTAAGCTTTTGTTTGCAGCAGAGACCCAATTCCAGTCCATGGCCGCTCCGCTCCTCCCAAGAGCACTGCCTCTCCTCCGCCGCCGTCTTGTCCTTCGGTATTATCACTTTCAACTCATAAATGGCTCAGCAACTCAGAGATCCTTGTGTAGCGACGCTTCCGCCTCCGCCGCCTATTCAACTGGACCTGGGGCTGACGGCAAAACTCCAACTCTTGCTCAACGTTTCTCCACCGACACTCCCCATTTTCGGAAATGGGAGGAGGAACCCGATTTTCGGAAATGGAAAGACAAAGAAGCTGAGATCCTCGCAGACATTGAGCCGATTATTTGCCTCACCAAAGAAATACTCCACTCCGATAGGTATCCCGGCCCCAATTCGATCCCTTTGCTTCTTAACTTATCTACAATTCTGTTAAATGCTTCTTCCGTGTTTTGTTTGCTTTTGAACTTATCTACAAAGCTGAGATGAATTAAAATGGGTTTGAGTTTTGTGTTGGCCATTGGAGATGGTATAAGGGGCACGCCATAAAATTAAAAAAAGAAATCCCACATAAAAACAAAACAAAATAGCAGCTAGTTCGTAATATCATATTACTACATATTGCTTGTTAGCTTGTGTGTCATAAAAGTTGTGTCTTTTGAAAAATCGAAATAGTGTGCCAAGGTTTAGAGAGATTGAAACCATCGAGAGGAGAAACAAAAGATGAGATGACATAGAACTATAAGCGTGTTTCAGTTAAAGTTGAAGACAAATATACTATAGGTCTTTAACCTTGTTACTACAAGGCATTTTGTTTTAACTGGCCAGAGTTCCTTAGTAATGGTTTATGTATGAGCGTCAGCAACTCAGATTGTAGGTCCCTTGATATCAGATTTGAACATTTTTATGTATGATTGACCACAAAGCAATATTCAAGCTCAATATCCCACATTAATATAATCTGCTAAAGAAGTAAATAAGTTCATTTCACAAAGATTTTACTGGTATTTCTATGTTTTTATTGAGAATTTGAGATTGAATAATGTAAATAATTATTTTCCCGTTTGCTACAGTATCCTAATTTTGTGTGCCAACACATGAAGATTAAAGGAAATGTACTTCTTAATATATTATGAAAGGTGATTATGTTAGCTGATTTTTAATCACTTAATTTCGAATAATTCTGATAACATGATCTGATTAGTGCAAGTGCGTTCTATACTAAATGAGGCTGGACATTTTGTGAAAAGGAGAGGGGTACAATTTTAAGCAGTACATGTTATTAGGGATTGTAAGCCCTTTATCATGGGGCTGACATAATCTACAAAGTAAGTCAGGTTAGGCATGATTTTTATATTGCCACCTTGGTTTGCAAGGCTTACTATACCATCTTGATTCTTGTAATCTTTCTCTTGCTTGTGTTGATCCTCGCCAACTTTGACATGGTTACGAATTTGAGCCATGAACACATACGTTAATCACACTGATTTTTCTGATTTATCCTGATTTTCATTCTTCTCATTCCATATTCCTTATTCGATGAATCATCAATAACAATCATGGTTCGCCGTCTCGGCCGAGACGGCCGAGATCTCGCCGAGTCGTAACTGGAACGGCAGGTGCCGTTCCGAGATCGATACCCGGTTCAATTTTTAACTCATCTTTGCGATATTGCCGAGATATCGCCGAGAAATCGGCCGGTACGCCGAGATATTCGAGATATCGCCGAGATTTCCCCGATATCACCGAGATTTCGCCGATATCACCAAAATTTTGCCGATATTTCATTTAAATATTTTTTGCTCTAAAATGCAATGACCCGATATTTGTCCGATACGCCGTGACGATACACCGCGACCGATGTGGAACTACCGCGAACGCGACGCGACCGGTTCCCGCAATGGCGAACCATGATAACAATCACATGATCATAGAGTAGGAGGTGAGATTGTGCATGTGACAGGCCTCACAGAAGCAGTTTGGGGGTATTCTTGTGCCTTTAGGGTTTGACAATTGGTCCACAGATTTTCCAGCACAAGTTATCCTCACTCATGCACATTTTTTAAAAACCTCCATTTGGTCACCCATAGTATCTGTTCCCAATCAAGTACACAGTTTTCTGAAGCGGGCTCCCCAGATGCCAGAAGGCATGAACACCTTTTTGACATCCCCTGTAGTACTAGATGAGTTGGAGTGAGTATTTATACTTGATAGACTTTGTAGGCCTTCTGTTGAGAAAAACTTTCCCAGAAGTGGCGCTTTGACAGGGTATTTGCAGTGCACTATGCCCCATGGTATGCCCCATCGTATTAGTCACTTTTTTTTTTTTCTTTCTTTCTGTCATAGTTGTAAAAGTGAATGGTGTGACAGCAGCAGATCACAAAGCTCTATGGGGCCAGGTTGCCAGTTTATGTCATGTTGATTAATCAGCGAGCATCTTTTCTGTAATGAATTAATGAGTAATGTACTTCCTCCGTTTTTTAAAGATAGCTATAGATCCACTCAGCACGCAGTCCAATGCACATTTTAAACCATTAATAATTCAAATTCGGTACATGTAAAAATTCTAAAAGTTCGATATTTAAAATCTACAAGACGAGACGAATCTAACAAGATCACACTTGGTTATATTTTAACTTGTATAACCATGAGAAAACTTTAAGTCAAAGTATATAAGTGAACAGTACTCATTAGTCAACAGTAGCTAACAAAAAAACGGAGGGAGTATATAGTTGTGGAAAAATTCAAATTGGTTCTCCAAAATAGAGCACTTTTGCCCTGAAGGTTGGATTTCAAAATGTCAGGCTATTTTAGTAGGTGGCTAAGCCGTACTGTTTACTATGTGGTGTTGTATGTGCAAAGAAATAACTTGTGCACTTAATAGTGTTGCCCCATGGAGTCCAAGAACAAGATAATAGTTTTCAGTTTTCAGAATAGGGTGCTACCACTGTAGTTCGGCTGCCTGCACTTGCTAGATTTGATTAAATATGAGGTCACCTAATCCTCTCTCAAGACTTTAAAGTATTGCAGACTTAAAGATAAAGTGCCTCCAATGTTATTAGATTAACAATGAATGTAATCCTCTTTTTCAAAAGAAATGCATGTAAGACTATGTGATTTTGTGTTTCTGTTAGTCAATAATTAGAGATTGCTTTATTTTACTTTCATAGTTATTGTTTTCCTCGAGTGACTGCAACAAAATTTTGAATTATGATGAAAATGTGTTGCATACTGAAAATGTATTGTATACAAGTCAGATGCTTCATTTATAGTTAAAGAAATTTCATGCATGTTATCAAACATTATCTTGTAATAAAATCCCCATAGGAACTGTTATTCACAACTTTTGATAGCCCTACCATCCGTGTTTCATTTGCTTGTTCCCATGTCTGGTGCACAGGGATGCCTTTCATTCTATTTCCAGGTCTATATGCTATACCAATACAAGTTCGCATTACCATACGAAAATAGAAAACACTAGCCTCTAGCATTCCCTTTAGAGAAGTAGAATGTTTTTAAAGAGGCAACACTATAAAGTTCTTTAACAATAATTATCTTGGTACTAATACTACTATGAGATTCATTTGAAGTGTTTGGACGTTTATTCAGTGAATATAGAATTACGTTGTCCTATGATACAACTTATTGCTAAAGGAACTATTCTCACCCTTACAGCTTACTTCTCTTTAATATATGGCACTATTACCCTTATCCAATAATTCTGATGGATATATTATGATCATTTTGGTTAGAAAGGAAACTTTAATACTTAAGTGGCTTCTGAAGTTATGCATGGAGTGACTGAAGAAGTTGGATTTGGTGTTATTGTTTCATTTTGGGTTTGGCAATAAGTATGAAATGCAAAAAAGTTCATTCAGGTGTTGTGGAAGATTGCGCTGTCTTAGATTGATTTACATCTGAACCTGCCTGTGTGAATTTAATCAATTGCCCATATTTGTGCCTCCATTGTGTTCAGAAACCCATTTCAGAATACTATGTGCGCCTCGTCATTTTCCCATCATTGAAAAGTAAGAAGAAAGTGTCAATTTCAAAAGTTGTTTCTGATGGGTCTAATTACATTGAAAAGTTTTCCCAATTATGATTTCTGCTGCCTTAGATATGGATGCATTTAGGCCCCAACGTTTTTTCTTCTTTATTTCAGATATAAGAATGGAGAACGTCTTACCCCAGAAGATGAGAAAGCCGTGGTGAATAAGCTTCTTGCACATCATCCTCATTCGGAAGATAAGATTGGATGTGGACTAGATTCAATTATGGTCAGTTTCACTTGTTTAATCCATTAAATGCAAATCTATTTATTACGGTGCAATAAAAATATTCATATGTTATTATTGCTAAAGAAGAAAATGCTTCATGCATTCTATTGTCTTAAAGGTGGACCAGCATCCTCAATTCAATAAGTCGAGGTGCCTGTTTGTAGTAAGAATTGATGGGGGATGGATAGATTTCTCATACCAGAAGTGTCTTCGTGCCTACATTCGAGATAAGTATCCTTCTCAAGCGGAAAGATTTATAAAAGAGCATTTTAGGCGAGGCAGTGGTTGAATTGATGATATTCATGGCTACAATTTAGTTTAGCATATCATAAGACCAGACCAGAGAATTATATATATATATATTAACTTCTGAAATTTATGTTAAGAATTTTGTGATGGCTGTGGGTGTTTACTGGGTACATTTGATGTTGAATACATTTCCCATTGAGTCAATAATGCAGCAGATAGGTGTAGGCTGTGATTTGCTTGCTTATTCATTTTATGTTGAGGCTGAAAAACGTTTGGACTGCTATGCTAGCAATTTTTAGTAGATTGATAGATTCTCATGTTCTTAGGCACCACTTTGTATATTACACTTTTTTTTTCCCCCTAGAAATACAGCGCCTCTTTAAGAGCAGCCAGCCTTGTCATGGCATCATCAACTTTATAAGTATTTCCTTATTAGTCTTCTTGCTCTTGCATGAAGAGATGGGGTTGTTTCAGGGGGCATAAGCATTCGTGTAATAGGTACCAGTATCATGTCATCCAATTGGGTCTTCTCCTTTCAAACTCTAATCATCGTGTCAAATACAATATAGTATAAGTATATAACAACGCCTACCCGGGCAAGCTGGACCTGCAGATCATGCACCGCACCCCTCCCCTCCCCATTTGTTCATCACAGTACCTCATGATGGTTGTTGGAGATGGGGCTCTTCTGCCCAACCTCCCTTTAACATCCTTACCTTGGGCTAATTAAAATTAATTATGCAGGCCAATGGGCATGGATATTATTCCAGATAGACGGGATGGACTCTCCAATGCATGTAAATAATTTACATAATCGAAGCCACCCAAGACAGTACTCTGAAGTAGTATTTAATTAAAAAGAACACATTAATTCATCAATGTAAATGACTGATCGGAGGATTATAACAGCATTGCCATGCATGGTTGAAGGCACAGGCCAACACGATTATATAATCATCCAAATGCTTTTGGGAAATAACTTTGCCAGCTTAGTCAAGATTTTATTTTGTATAAATGACAAATCCAGCAAAAGTCTCGAGTGTATGCAGAATTATGCTTTCGGAGATGCAAGTTTTATATGCCTACTAGATTCTCGGGGATTAATATAGTCTCGAGATATCTGATACATGCCAAAAATATTTTATTTTAATTATCAAACTAATAACTTTTCATTTATAACTTATATGCTCCGTTTTTTTAAAAATTGCAACAGATTCATAATGCATGCAATCCAATGTAATTTTAAACGATTAATAATTTTCAAGTTTGGTAAAATTCTAAAAATTCGATATATAAAAATTACTCGATAAGACGAATCTAGTAAGATCTCACTTAGCTATATTTTAATTTGTATAACAATAATAAAATTTTAAATTAAAATGCGTATATGAACAGTAAAAATTTCCATATGTTAATTAAAAACGTAACAGAGGGAGTAATATACCGTATGTAATTTGTTTACTTCCTTCCGTTTTCTTTTAAGGGGTCGTTTTTCTTTTCTACTAATTAAAAACCAGATAAATACGAAGTACTACTTCCATTCTTTATAATTGTAACATTTTATAATTGTAACATTTAGACTTTTACTGTTTATTAAATAATTTTAATTTAATTTTTTAATATAATTATATACGATAAAATATAATTAAATGACATCTTGTTGAATTCATTCGTATAAATTTAGAATATCAAATTTTTATAATTTTTTTTATATGTAATTTAAATTATTAAAAAGTAAAAATAATGTGGGTCCGTAGCATAGGCATTTAAAAATGAATGGATGAAAGTATGTACTAGTAAATGAGAGTGCGACAGTTTACTTATGCCAACGGCCAATTATTGAAACTGATTACCTTACCTCCCTCCATGTACTAATCTTAAATGTTTCCATGTAGTGTAGCAACTTTTGCTCTTCTCCCACTGCGACACGTGTCCTCCAACCCGCAGAACTATCAGGACACGTGTTGAATTCGAGTTCCACGTGTCGCGTTTCCAGAAATCTATTTATACATCCCAACCCACAACATAATACTACACAAATTTCAGGAAGGATACAAAGTAGTAGAGCTTAATTTGTTTTTAGAAAGCAGCTTCGATCTCGAAAATAATAATGCAGTCGATGAAGGAATCAGCGGCGAATGTGGCTGCCTCCGCCAAATCAGGCATGGAAAAGACCAAAGCTGTCGTCCAAGAAAAGGTGCTTAGCAACTTGTTCAGTAATCAATCAAAATTCTAAAATCTTATTACTGTACTCGATTAGTTTTAAATACTACGTTTTTTTGTTTTCGAAATTGAACACGACGGACGACGACAGATGGAAAGGATGACAGCACACAATCCGACGGAGAAGGAAATGGCGTCCGAGAAGAAGGAAGAGCGAGTGCACCAAGCCGAGCTCAACAAGCTTGAAGCCCGCGAACAGAACGCCGCCGCCAAGATGGCCGGAGGCCATGGCGGCTCCCACACCTACAGCACCGGTACAGGGCAGACGGGTCAGCCCATGGGCGGCCACCAGATGTCTGCCATGCCGGGCCACGGAACGGGGGCGCCTGATGCGCCCGTGACGGAGGGTACAGTGGAGTCTCGGCCGATGCATGGCACCCGGACGGGGACGGGGACGGGGACGGGCGGTGGGTATAGGGGCTAGGAGTGACGCTAGGTGGTTAATGTTAATGAACTTTCATGGGGTGGGGTCTACTGTGGAATATTATATACATGATAGTACTAGAAATTGACGTGTGTAGGTCGGTCGGTCGGTCTTAATTAGAGTGGTGTTTGTGTTTTCCTTTTTTTTGGAATGAAAGGTGGTGCGTGTGTCAAACTGTGAAGGTCAGTTAATTTATTTACTTGGTTGATGTGTCGTGCTGGTGCATGCGTGTTTTATAGGATTGGAAATGTTTGTAATATGCTGCTTTTCTGGCGTTGTGAGGAAGTGGCTTTCTGTTATCTGTTTTGATTTTGATTTTTATTTATTTTTTCTCCTCCTCCTCCTCCTCCTTTCTAAGGAGTAATTTGAGTATGGATGAAGAGTAGAAGCTTATAGTAGTATTTAATAAGATGAACAAATGGCATCGTGTACCGTGAATCCGTGATAGTAGTATATATATATAATGATGGATGTTATGAGATGATGGCAAAACTGCTGTCAATAATGAGATGGCAGGCCCGTTATCAAAAAGGGAATAACAGTCCTCCAAAACAAAACAAAACGACTGAGAAATGAGAACAATAAAAGGACGACACGGCGGTATATAGAGAGTTAAAGAGAGGCTTGCGGATGGATGCATAAATGCAGTAGCTAGTAATAGTATGTAAGAATGTCACCTCAAACATATATTTTTGAAAAATAAAAAAAAAAATAAAAAAATAAAAAAAAAAAAAGCACGCACGCAAACTTTAATTACTGTTCGTGTAGAGGCCTTATCCACGTTCTGCAGTTTAGATGACAGCTTGATTTCTCATCCAATACATAGGGTGTGTTTGGTTTGGGTAAATTTAGGAGCAGCAGGATTGAAAAGTTCTCAAAAGTTCTCTCTCCGAATTTGTTATCCTCTAGCAGATTCGCTGACTTTTAAATATCTCAATAAACTAATTTGTTCTGTCAAGCTAGACCATTTCTACATAAGGGGTAACCGGTGAGATAATAGACGCGATACAAGTTCCATAAAGATTATTACTTCTCTATATAATTTCTTTCTAAGTTATTAAAATTTCATATTTAAATTATTTTACTCCAAATGAACATTCAATTAAGATCGCTACTAAAAAGAAGAATGGAGAAACTGAAGAAAAAACCGACAGAGAGCTCAATAGATCCGCCTGACCCCGACGACTCGCCTGGATTCGTTCCCGGCCATCCTAGTTCATCGACTGCTTCCTTCTGTGATGTGGTTAAAAACACCACTGCGCAGCTTCCTAACTTGACTGATGAAAGAGATTTGTTGAAGGAAAAGCTGGCTACTGTCAACCTGGACGGGGTTCATCGGAGATGTCCTCAGGTTCGTTTCGATCAGTCTGTTTTGAAGGAACAATACGCTCCGTGGCACGACACTTTAGTTGTTAAATTGCTTGGTATCAACGTCGGGTTCCTCACTTTGCGTGATCGTCTTTCCAAGGCGTGGAAATCGCAAGGTACCTTTGATTTCTTGGATGTGGGACACGGTTGTTTCCTAGTTAAGTTCCAGCTTCCTGTTGATAGGGAAAAGGTCCTCACCTCAGGCCCATGGTTCGTATTTGATCACTGCCTAGCTGTTACTAGATGGACAGAGGCTTTCGACCCGGAGACCTCAAAGGTAAGTACCATACAAACTTGGGTTCGTCTCCCGGAATTGAAACAGGCGTTCTATACGGAGGCAGCTGCTAGATGCAAATTGGTACTCTTATCAAGGTTGACATGAACACTTTAGCAATCCATTGCGGACGTTACGCTAGGGTGTGTGTAGAAATCAACTTGGAAGAACCACTTTTAGGAAAATTGGATGTTGAAGGAAAAGTTATACATGTGGCATATGAGGGCTTGCATATGATGTGCATGTTGTGTGCACGATTCGGGCATCTACAAAACAGCTGCCCCTCAGCCGTGCGAAATAATTCCGGACAGCAATCACCGGCGCCGGCGCCTTCATCAGGAGAGGAACGCGAACCGGAAGTTGAGCACTCAGTTCACGCAGGTATGTCCACGTCTGGAGCACCTGTCCCGCATGCAAACTCACAACTGGATAAACACACCACGGCAGTCACACCTGGCACACATGCGGGGCCATCAAATACAGCTGGTAAATCTGTGCGTGATGCGGAAGCAAATGAGGGACTGAATATGGGTGTTGGAGAGTGGATGGAGGTGAAGAGGAGGAGGCCCAAGAAAAAAAACCCCTCAAAAGGCCCGGCAGCCAATTATTAATCAGGCCTTCAATTCGGGCCCAGAGTTTCATCATACACATTCAAATAATGGGCCTGGGCCTGTTTCTTCAAGGCCAGGTAGCAATCCATCAAACACAGGTAGCTTAGTAATATACAAGCCCAATTTTCCGGCCCAGCAGGTAACGAGGCCCACTCCATTGCCTCATGCGCAGAAACGCTCCAGACTGGACAAACCATCGTTACTGCCTGCATCTCCTGGAACGGCGCTACCTACTCAGCCTTGCACAGGGGATTCTCAGGGTGGTACCTTGCCCCTTACAGAGTTTGAACTACAGTATAGTCACGGCATATCCGAGGATATGGAATTGGTAGATCCTGGGGAATCATCAATGCCATTGAAAAGGAAGGAGATATCACATTCTGCATAGGGTTTATTCAAACCTTAATTATGTGGGACAGATCACATTATCTATGACTAGTTTTGCAGATTTTAATATTTTAACGTGGAACGTGAGGGGACTTATGAATGCCCCAGCTCGACGTAATCTTTCTGCTTGCCTTCGGCAACACTCGCCTTCCTTAGCTTTCATCCTGGAACCCCAAGGTCGTTTCGATAGGCTTCGGAATCTATTTTACCGTTTGGGCTATTTTCCTATATATCTACAGGAAGCTCGGGGTAGAGCAGGCGGTATATGGCTATTAGGAAAGAATGGTATGGTTGCTCAATGATGTGTTTGATGTTTCTGACCAGATTATCACCTTGTCATTAAAGATAGGACACCGCTCTTGGACATGCTCGGTTATCTATGCCTTTCCTAAATATTCTAGACGCAAGGAAAATTGGGAATATTTGCGATAAGTGAAAGACACCATTTCAGATCCTTGGAGCATTATGGGGGATTGGAATGAAGTTCTAGAACCGTCAGAGGTTCATGGGGGTACCATTCTCCCTACTCGAGCGGCTGAATTTCGGGCATGTATTGATGATTGTAACTTGTGCCACGTTCGTACTGAAGGATCTATGTTTACTTGGTTTAGGCCAGCTAATCAAGTTCAATTTATTAAAAAATGGTTTGATCTGTGCCTGGCCAATGTGGGATGGCTGGACCTATTTCCGGATGGCCATATACAAGTATTACCCCGACTGGGTTCGGACCACGCTCCACTCCTCCTGTCTTGTGGGAATTATGTTGTTCCAAGGGCTGGCCGACCATTCCGATGGGATGCTACATGGAGCTCAAATTCGGATTACCTTCACTTGGTACGCAATGCATGGTCAGATTCTTCAGCATCTCTAACATCTAAACTTGAAAAGCTTAAGGATCTGTCTATTCCACACTACAAAGCTACTGTGCAACAAGTTAGAAATCGTAAGAAAAAATTAATGCAAAGATTAGCAGGATTGGACAGAACTTTAAGTACTGTTGATTCAGCCCGTCTTATTCGGCTGGAGAGAAAGTTGCAGGCTGACTTCCAGGCCATTCTTTTACAAGAGGAACTATTCTGGTTTCAACGAGCACGGGATAGCTGGGTCAAGGTTGGAGACCGCAATACAAAGTATTTCCATGCCCAAGCTAAATTTCACCACCATCGTAGCAAGGTGCATAGTCTGGAACTTCAAGATGGCACAATGTGTTCTGATCCTAATCGGCTTAAAGAATAGCTCGTAATTTTTATGTCAGATTATTCAGTGACGCTGGTTCTCTCCCTGTGGCTGTACCGCTCTCTGCTTTGAGACCATATACATTATCAGGATGTGAACTTAACACATCAGAAGTCACTCCTGATGAGGTGAAGTTTGCTCTGTCCCAAAGTAAACCTCTAGCAGCCCCCGGCCCGGTTGGTTTTCCGGCACTTTTTTATAGAACCCACTGGCAGGAGGTACGAGAAGATTTATATTCAATGGTTAATCAGGCATTTCGCACCGGATCATTCCCTACAGAGCTGGCAAGGGCGTTCATATGTCTTCTTCCAAAGGTATTTGTACCGAACTCTCTTCGACACTTCAGGCCTATCACTCTATGCAATGTGGCTTATAAGATTATTTCGAAGGTCTTGGTTAACAGAATACGACCTATTATGGCTACGTACATCTCGCCTCTCCAATCGGCATTTATTCCAGGTAGGGGCACTGCCGAAAAATGCTATTTTATTACAAGAACTTGTTCATGCATTATCCAGATCCTCTTGTCGAACAAAAGCCGTCATTCTTAAGATTGACCTGGAAAAGGCATATGATAATGTTCGATGGCCTTTTCTTGAAGAGTGTCTTGTTTAAATGGCTCTACCTGCATGTTTTCGTCGGCTCATTATGACGTGTGTGTCTTCGGCTGATTATTCGATTATTTGGAATGGCGAACCGTTGCCATACTTCAAGCCGGCTAGGGGACTACGCCAGGGGGACCCTCTTTTCCCATACTTGTTCAATATTGTAATGGAGCGACTTTCTGTCACCATTCAGAATGAGGTTGATTCTGGATCCTGGAAGTCTATTAGGTTGGCCGAGGGATGTCAAGGGATCTCCCACTTATTGTTTGCAGATGATCTCTTACTTTGCTCTATAGTTGATGCAGGAAGTGTTCAGTGCCTTTCCAATACACTTTATTCCTTTGCAGACTGGTCGGGTTTGAATAGGGATGTAAACGGGTAGGGTAGGGTACGGGTAGGCCACCTCCACTCACTATCCGAAATATAATTATCCTACCCTTACCCTACCCTATTACCCTAAAATTAAATATCGGGTAGGATTCGGGTAATACCCGTCGGGTATGCGGATTATCCGCGGGTAAACGGGTACCCGAAATCTTAAATATTACATAGTTAACCGACTCTACCCGACCCAACTTTAATAAAGAAAAAACTTATTTTTCACCATAAAAAATAAATAAAATCTTCATTATTGCACGAGAACAAAATTTAAATGAATATTTAAAAGAAACCGCTAAAGTAACATAAATAAATACTGTAATATTTAAGAATATTCAGTAAAAAATTCATAAATCTTTTTACTGCCAAATCTCAAACGTTAATAAATTTAAAATATAAAAATAAATAAATAAATAAACAAACATATAAATATATCTCAATATATAATATAAATCAAATATATATAAGTATATATAGATAAATATATATATATATATTTAATCGGGTAATCGGGTAGGGTAATCGGGTAATATATGAAATCCGTATCCTACCCGCACCCGATATGATTTATTTCGGTTTCGGGTAATACCCTACCCGATTACCCGATTATCTCTACCCTACCCTACCCGATTCCCGATTACCCGACGGGTTACCCGACCTTACGGGTAAAGTTGACATCCCTAGGTTTGAAGATTAACACCCAAAAGTCAAGATCTTTTGCCCCGGTATGTGTTACTACTGACGAAAGAAGATGGTTAACTTCCTTAACTGGTGTTGCATTCTGTAATGATTTAGGCAAGTACCTAGGTTTCCCTATCCATCATGGACGTGTGCTAGCAAACAGATATAATTTCCTGTTGGAACGCATGGATGCCAGGCTATCTTGTTGGACCTTACGACTTCTTAATAAAGCAGGAAGAATTACTTTGGCACGCAGTATTCTGGCATCGATTCCTACATATTGCATGCAGATTACATGGTTGTCGGAGTCCATATGTGACAAGATTGATACTAGGATTTGTCGTTTGATTTGGAAAGACCGCTTGGGAAAGGGCATTAATCTGGTGTCATGGAAGAAACTAGCAGTTCCGAAGTCATCCGGGGGACTAGGAATTAGAAGGGCTAGACATGCCAATATTGCTCTTCTTGGTAAACTGGATCATGATTATGTCATAAGGCGTGATAAGTTGTGGGTTAAGGAGTTGAGTACTATTTATCCTATGTCTATGCTACTTGATTCGGCCTCAACTAAATCGGTTTCTGTAACATTCCGCAGTATCCGGAAAGCTTTTAGCAAGCTTGTTGAGGGCTTTACCTTTAGGGTGGGAAATGGTGAAAGTTCACTATGGTGCTCCCCTTGGCTTAAAGGACAATGGTTAGGGCCAAGAGTGTCGTTTATTGAAACTTCAGATTTGGAGTTAAGAATATCAGATATAGTGCAAGGTACCACTTGGAATCTTTCTTGTCTGAACACATTGATGCCTTTGGAGATACAACAGGAGATTTTGAGGATTCCGTCTCCCTGCCTTCGTTCGTCATCAGAGGACGGTTGGTACTGGGGTGCATCTGAGGACGGCATTTACTCAGCTAAATCAGGGTACAAGTTCATGTTAGGAGCGGAGGGTGTGACTCAAACAGGTTGGAAATGGATGTGGGCGGCTCACTTTCCTGAGAAAGTTGGTATTCTTCTATGGCTTTTGGCTAAGAATTCCATCCCTTGTAATACAATTCGTTTCAGCCGACATTTGTCAGCATCACCCTTGTGTGGCATTTGTGGGGTTGAAGTCGAAGACTGGGTTCATTGCTTCTTTCAGTGCCCTTGGACTAGGCCCCTCTGGGACGCTTGGAATATACAGTTGCCGCCGGATCTCTCTTCCATCGACACACCTTACATCAGACACTGGTTATGTGGGATGTTTCGGTATTATGGCTTTAAGTTCATTGCCGGCATATGGACTATTTGGCGGGAACGGAATGGTCGTATTTTTCGTGATCATAAAACAACATTACAGACTCTTCTTCGAGAAGCGACCTTCTTCAGGGATGAAATGGAGAAAACTACAATTCGACCCAAACCTAGGTCTGCTCATCCTAAGCTAGTTTGTTGGAACATGGGATCTTGGACTGGTGTCTTCGTTCATACGGATGGCTCATTGTTAGCTAACAGTGGTAGAGCGGGCTTTGGTTCGGCTCTTCGTGATTATTCAGGACGCTGGATTGGAGGAGCTTCAGGCTTTTTGGGCTGTGTTTCGGTCCTGCAAGCGGAGCTCTGTGGCATTATGCATGGCTTGGAATTGGCTAGAAATCATGGAGTGATGAAGATTCATAGTTTGTGTGATTCTACCCAGGCTATTCAATTCCTCCAGTCCACTCCAGTGCATTCTCATAAACTGTTATCATACTGGTTTCGAATCCATGAACTTATGAGGGGTTTTGATGATTGTCAGATTGGTCATATTTATCGAGAGGGCAACGCAGTTGCAGATGCTCTGGCCAGGATCGGTGCAAATGATGAAGATTTCTACACAACATGGGCATTTCATCCTGACGGGCTTAGGCCGCTATTAGAGGCTGATGCAGCTGGTACGTGGTTCCCACGGTGCTAGCATCTTATAGTCTCTACTTTTGTACTTTTCCCTTTCTTTCCTAGCCTGTACAGGCTGTTTAGCCAAAAAAAAAATAGGATCGCTACTACCAAATGGGAGAATTTGAATCAATTGAAACAACTCAATATTTTGCATAATGAGCGCGCCTAATTTTCTTCCATGTGAATGATGGATGTTACCAAATAAAAAACGAACAGAATTGGGCAATTGGCTTAATTTCATTGTTCTCTGTATCGTCAATCAGGTCCTGATTTGGCTTTGTCAGATTGAACATTCCCAACTGCTACACTGACATGGAATTTTACTTACTAGCGTAAATTGCGTAAACACGACCACAGCGATAGAAAAGTTTCAATTCTCTTACTTCCAATTTGTTGCTAGGAAAATGATTTTCCTTTTCAAATTTACATTTTCCCTTACAGTTTTCTCCTCTTTCTTATCCCTCCCTCATCAATCAATCCCAGGAACCAAACAAAGTCTAATGCAGAATAACTCTAAATACTTGTACAACAGGAGCTCATGAAAAAAAAAGTGTAAACAACCGAATTATATACACAACTCCCACAAAAGCAGCACCTCACAAGTTCACAGACCCCAAAAATAAAAAAAGCCCACAGAAAAATTGCTAGTAAAATGGAAGTTACATCTCCCCTCTGACCCCTCTCATTTAAGACGTGTGTACCCCCAACACCAGAAACTTATTCCGCTACGAGGGAAGATGTCTACTACGGTTATGAAAGGAGATAACTAAACTAGGAAATATCTATCACCTTTCTCAGTTCTCATAATTTCACCTCAGTTTTCTCTTTCCCCTCCGAATTGCGCCTGCTGCTGCTGCAGTTGCATTGTCACCTTCAGGTGAATCCTCAACGACCGCCTGCTCCTGCATAACCAATCCCCGGTTTCTGCACAGTTTCCGTATTGGAGTTGTGGGAAGTGCTGCTTCAGTTTCTTCGGGCTCTGAATCTGGTGTTGCACCGCCACCACATTCATCCGCCTCAATCCTATGGGGCATGAGTTCGTCCCCAATGGGAGTAGAATTCAACATTTGCTGCAAGATGAAATTGAATATTTCAGCCCAATTGAGGGAAAAAGCAATGGTTAAATGCTTAAATACCATCGGATAGAAATGGTTTGGTAGAGATTTTCCCATTGAGCACCACATACATGATTGCAAATCTAACAGAAACCTAGAGTCCGAAATACATAAATTTGTTATAAGCAGTGTCTAAAGTTACTAAAGAATGTACTTCCTCTGTTCCTTTTTAAATGCTACAGTCCCACATTTCACGCAATCCAATACACATTTTTAATCCTTATGCAATTAGACGAATACAACAAGATCTCACTCGACTATATTTTATCTTATTATAATTATATTAAAAAGTCTAATCAAAGTTACTCAATGAATAGTGTCAAAACTCAAAATGTGCATTTAAAAAGGAACGGAGGTAGTATTAAATACTCTATTCTAAAACAAAATCTTCAACATATATGCCTATTTGCAGGCCACTGACCACCCCTGCACATTCCAAATTTCCAAATTTTCAAAAGGCGGGAAAGGTAAAACAAAAGACAGAAGACACTGTAATGGTTCTGGTTAAGTGGAAAAGATTTCCAATTCCTACAGTACCTTCCAGTCCTTGTAGTCAAATCTGAATATGAAGTGGTCGTATACAGCCTCTCCAGATAGAATTGCATTGGCAGCAGGAGCATTCCTTGGGGCTAGAGTAGTAGTGAGTCAAGTTAATACGAGGAAAGAAAGGAGTCACCTAGTCAAACCGAGAAAGTTAAAAATACACAACAAATCTATGAAAACTTACAAACAAGATGGCATCCAGTAGCGTCCACTAATATCTCAGCACGCCCATCCTTTACAAGAAAAGATAAAGCAAATAAATTTTCCACAGTTTGTGCAAATGAGTTCCTGTTCAATATTAGATTTTCAAGGTTGACTTTGCGCTTCCTCATCAGAATAGCAAACATGGTGGCCATATTCTTATCAGTGTCCGTTCTTTCTTTAGTGACAGTGCCATCAAGCTGCAATATAATCAAAAAAAAAAAGGTGAGCATTTCTATCAAAATACAAAATATTTACTGAAGGGGGAAAACACATTTCTACATTTCTCAGATAGGCACAAGCATATGCTCACGAGTCACATGGGAAGAGAGTTAATGCAATAAACAAATGGTATCAGATTGAAAAGAACTAACAGAAGCCGCAATTGCTTTCCACAAAACTAATCCCCTTATTTGGATGTTGTCTCAGGGACACTTTGACCGTTTTGTGATGTTGAGTAAAGTGTGGAAAGACTAAAGAGGGCCAAGCAAAACAAGCACCCAAACCTTTTTTATCCAAATTGGAAACAGTTAAAACCAAAAGAAAATAACCAAGAACATTAAATACAATTCAAAGCACATATACATTCCCAGTCATTAATCATAGTAAGTCGTTGACCATTGAATATTGCTGCTAAAATCCACACCAAAACCAAATCATTCTTTGTTATGTGCAATTGTGCATAGTTATAAAAGGTGAAAGGCACAGTGCATAGCTTTTGCAATGACACAGATACATATACGACATTACCAATATAAAAATTTTTACAACCTACATATTCACCAACATTAACAAAATTTAAATATAAAATTCCACATATACACTATTTTAATCATATAAGATCTTTCTTATTATTTAAAAACAAACAAATAATAATAAGCATCAACAATAATAAGACGAAAAGGATAAAAAATAAAATAAAAAAGAATTCTTAAAAAACAATGAAAAATAGAAAAACTTAACAAATTAACAGTACTTAATTTTTGAGTGAGTTAAGAGTAAGCAACACGCAGAGCAATGGTTTAAAGAGTTCACTGATTTAGGGTCTTGGAGGTCGAAACTGGTTTTTAAGTTCTATTTTTAAAAATAAGACTTGGCAAATTTAATTTAAAAATTGCAGGACAACTTGAATAAGAGAGCAAGAAAACAAAAGAAGATGAAGTGCAACATGGAGGCACTCCATGGGCACGTGCCATGGAGTGCCTTCTGCCTTGTTGAACCCCTGAGCTTCACAGGGGACAAAATGACACATTGCCTGCCCCATCGCACACTTTTTACACCTATGATTATGTGGAATATAATACAGCAGATTTCCATATAATTTCACTGCATAATATAGACTTCTAAATCAATTTCTTGGGCCCGGCCTCACGGCTCACACCCGGGAAAAATAAATCAGAAACACAAACCAAGATCAAAGAAAAGACATATACTACTTATTTTGGCATGGTCTACAACAAAACAGTAACTCAAACAAAAAACTTCAAAAGATCAGCATAGTATTTTGCTGCAAGTGTCAAAGGCAGAAATAAGATACCTCTTCAGGCCGCTCATTTTCTGTAGGTCTTGTACGCTTTTGATGGACCGCATGTTTGCGCTGCTTCAATTCTGTATTCATTGGCCCAATCCTGTCAGGCACAATGAAGATGCACAAGTTGTGTATCAAGTAATTTAAAAAAAAAAAAAAAAAAAAAAACAAAACAAAAGGGAAAAAAAAAAACAAAAAAAAAAAAGAAGAGAGTGGAAATAAATGAACAAGATTTGGATGAATCCTACATTGTACAACATCCAGGAGCATTCCTGAAAACATCAGATACTACTTTTCCGATGTTCTTCCAATGTATGATATTTGCACCTTCATTGTGACTACTGCTAGCACCAGACTGCTTCCCAAACTCCCTTAGCAAACACCTGGTAAAATCCGAAGGTGTCAAACCTTCATTTCTATATGCTTTCACAGAGGACACCAGAGTGTTTGTAATGTCAAAAAACACTTCTGCATCAGCAACTTGCTCCCGTGGCTTTTGTACTGATAGAAAAATAAAGCAAAAACCAAAAGCGTGAGACAAAATATGTAAGTAAACACAGTGTTTTCCCAACCAAAAACATATAAATCACATAAAGAAGTAACAACACTATTACTTATAAGGAAGAACAAATCCACCACGAAATTAAGAAGTTAATGAATTTTCTTGGATGAATAATAATAAAAATCTAAATCGGTTCTTCACTTAATGGCATAATTTGACCAGAAAACAAGACTGCACCAAGAAAAATCCTTACTTAAAGAAAAGCTTTCACTTAATTCAAATTCATAAAAGCTCATTAAAACATTAAATAAGCACTTGATTAAAGTACCTAGCTTGTGCAAGTTATCAGCTTCTTCAATTATTGACTGAAACTTGTTCGAATCAACCTTGAACATATCATCCCTCTCATCTGCATTGAAAAGAAAACTACATTACCAACACTACACTTATTACTGCATGCTCCAAGATCATGCTAGTAAGGAAAATTTCTACGGTCATCTAAATACAACCCGATTAATAGAACCAACAAATACAGTAATTAAAAGCACAAGTAAACTCTCAATCTCAAGAATAGCTGAAGATTTTAACATAAGCCTGGAATATTATGGTTTGAATTCATCACGTTTCACAAACAAACAGCACGAGAAGCAAAAACAGCAAGAAATTAGAAAGCATAATTTCACGCTTGAACGAAAAAACAATCTAAGAGAATGATTAGTTTCGCATATCAGCATATCCGGAAAACAGACAGAAAACATGAAACAGACCAACCTCGGATATATCACGTCCCCAAAACAGCAGAAGAATAAAGTCAGGGGTATCAAAAATTGGCAAGAAATCCAAACAAATAACAAAAAGGGGAAACCGTTACCGGAGATGCGATTCTTAAAATTGAGGTACTTGGACCTAAGAACCCTCCGTTCCACCGTACCACACTCATCCGCCTCACTACTCTCTCTACCCGGCTCTTCAAAGCAGTTCTGTCGAGTGCTTCGGGTACCACGAATGCTGCCGCTTACAGTCTCCTTCTTTACTGCTCGCGCCATGGCTTGCTCATCAACAATGTAGTATATAAAAGAATTAGGGCTTCGAAAACCAAATAAGAAACTTAACGGGGCAAAAAAGAATCAAAATCCAAAAGTGGGAGAAAATAGGGTAATGTCGAAAATTGGGGGGAATGGAATAGGGATTGATAAAGGGCAGGGCGGGGCAAAGAGAGCAAACGACCGCCAAGAAAAGAGATTTGGGGGGTTTGAAATTTTGGGGAGGCGCTCAGCGGCCAGCGCTCTCTCTGTCTGTCTCTGAAAGGAAAGGAATTTTCTCTCCTCAGTCCTCTCTCTAAATAAAAATGGTGGTTGTGATTTGTGAATTGTGATTTTTGAAAGAATATAAAAAATCAAATTTATACAGCGATTATCTAGTGTGCGAAGGTGCAACCTTACTCCCGTGTGCTTAGACTTAGAGGGCATTTGGAACGATTTTTTTAGGTGTTTTTTTGCTTTTAATATTTTTGATGAAAAATACTAGTATTTGTTTTGGCTTTTAAAAAAAACAAAAGCCCCTCGAAAAGCTATAAAAGTGTTTCTAGGAGAAACACCGTACTTTTCCGAAAAGTAGAAGCCAAAAGCACCTAGTAATAGTGCAAAGTCTTAAATACCCCTACTATTTTTATTTGGGAAAGCCATAGGCCGGAGAAAATACAAAGGCAAGCAAACCATAAATAAAAAAAATGAAGGAAAAAGAAAGGTACATGGAGGGGAACCGAAGCACAAAGGACACACAAAGCACAACAAGCAAAACACACTGGAGACGGGGATAGTAGACACCCCTGGCATCAGCCGACACGTCCGCAATGACGAAGTCCGGTGGGAACGCCCACGTGGTAAAGAAGTCTTCCTTCGAAGCTCCATGTCCAGCTAATTTATCCGCCACCTTGTTGCTCTCTCTTAACACGTGCAAGAAAATGCACTCTTCGAAACTGTCCTTGATCTCATGAATCCTTTGAAGGATTGCTGCGTAAGGATGAAATAGGTTGGATGTTTTGAGAGCGTTCAAAGCATCTTTGGAGTCAGAGTAACACCAAAGTTTCCTTATCCCTGTTTCAACCGCAAATTCCAGGCCCTTTGCAAGTGCATAAATCTCCGCAAACATGTTGGAGTTGGTCCCAAGGAATCCACTTCCTCCACTTATCCATTGTCCATCCTCCTTACGTATCACAGATCCAAACCCCGAGCGCCCAGGGTTCCCCATCGAGCTGCCATCCACGTGCATGATGGCTCCGACCGCCCCTGCCAAGTTCCAATGCACTAATTTAGACTCACCTCTGCCCTGATTAACAGGCCTGGAGACCAAGTCAATCATAGCCATGGTGTTGAAGATTTCTCTGCACAGGGCCCAATTCGATTTGTGAAGGCCTCTAAAGATCCGTGCATTTCTCTCAATCCATAAAACCCAAAGAGCGACCACAAAGATTGTGCCAAAGTTGAGCACCATACTGTGTAAGAACTCCCTTATTTCGTTATTGGGGATCGTATCACAGTCAAGTGGGATGGGGATGTGAATGCTATTCCATATGAACTGAGCCCAATTACAATAGAATAAACAGTGATCCCAAGATTCTACCTCCTTCCCACACAGACTGCAAAGAGGGTTAGAAGCCATATTCCTTTGATACCTGGTGAGGTTGGTAGGAAGCGCTGTGTGGCAGATTAGCCAAATGAGCATGCAAAACTTAGTTGGAAATTTAGCATTCCAGATCCACTTCCAACCATTACTATCAACATTAATCTTAACATTTGGTAGGCCGACCTCACCGAGTAGATTCCTACGTTATCTTCAGTCCACACCCAAGCATCTGGAACCGCTTGATGGATGATGGGAGGGGGGCTGCACATATGTCTTGGAGGAGCTGAGAATGTCTTGGAGGAGCTGAGAAGGAATGCTAGAAAATACCCCACTCCAATTCCATTTACCATGTTGCATTACATCCTTGCATTTAAGATCCATATCACAACTGTTAACATAGGGAATAAGGTAACCAAGATGACCTTGATGCCACCATTCGGAAAACCATAACGACGCCTCTCCTTTGCCAACACGAAATTGGAATCCCCGCCGAATATGAGGAGCGATTTTCTTGCAGATTTTTAAGACATGGGAACGGTTGGTGACTGGGAAGTGTAAGGGGTATTCCGAGGATCTCCCAGCCTCTTTAACTAGATTGACCCAGGTTTTGTTAGGGTTGTGAATAGTCCCCCAAAGAATTTTTTCCGAGAAGAACAATGTTCATGACGCGTGCTCTTCTCAGTCCAAGCCCTCCTGAGGTGGTAGCTGAAGTGACCTTCCCCCAGCTCACGAGGTGTATAGCCTTGCCATTGCTACCTTTCCAAAGGAACCTGTTGATTTTCCTATCAATTGCATTACAGACTGCCTCCGGGAACTAATGGATTTGCATGAAGTAGGTCGGAATAGCCGAAAGCACCGCCTTACACAAGGTCAGACGACCAGCCTTGTTGAGATACTTGTTCGCCCACCCTTCAAGTCTCATGTCAACCCTATTCAAAATATAGTCGAGTCCACTGCATTTTTGTCTACCCAAAAAAAGGGGGAAGCCAAGGTAAGTATCAAAGACATCCACCACCTTGATATTAAGAACCTCCGAGATCCATAACCTGTCTACCTCCGGGACCGCTTTAGATACCATGACTGATGATTTCATAGGGCTCAATTCCAGTCCTGAGGCTTCAGCAAAAGGCCTCCAAAATGTGAGCCATGGATTGAATGCTCTTTCTATCACATGAGAACATAAAATTAGATCGTCAGCAAAGAGAAGGTGAGAAATACCTTCTCCTCCATTAGTCAGAGAAATCGGCTTCCACAATTTGGCCTCAACGGCTTGACGGATCATTAGGGAGAGCTTCGCTATTACAAGGATAAAAAGATAAGGGGAGATGGGATCTCCTTGACGGAGTCCTTTTCCCGGCCTGAAATCCTCAGTAGGTTGACCATGCCATAAAATTGAGTAGATGGGGGAGACCACACAGTGCATGATAAGTCTGATATGAGTTCCAGGAGGTTTAATTCTCTAAGACAGGTTTCCACAAATTTCCATTGCACGTTGTCATACGCCTTGGCTATGTCAAATTTAACGATAATGCTCCTCATACGAGAACGAGCTCTAGTCATATAACGAAGTAGCTCTTGAAGCGTTATAGCATTATCGGTCGGTCCTCTCCCAGGGAGAAAAGCAGATTCATTTCATTAGATGAGATAGTGCTCTGGATGATCGGCCGCAATCTTTCAACCAAAACCTGGGTGAGGATCTTGTAGATCACATTGCATAGCGTAATTGGTCGAAACTGGCTAAAACTAGTAGGATTCGATACTTTGGGGATGAGGCAAATAAATGCCTTAGAGATGGCTCGAGAAAAAGATTGTTGTAGAAACGCTTTCCTGACAAAATCCAAGACTGAATTTCCAAGGATCGGCCAATATAATTGGAAGAAACGACTAGGGAAACCATCGGGGCCCAGAGCCGAATTGCCTTTAAGGGTCATAACAGCTGCTGTGACCTCATCAAGTGTGGCCTCCGCATCAAGGCTGGCAGCTTCAGGCATTGGAGGACGATTTAGGGGTGGCAGACCTATAGTAGGGACGTGTGGATGCACAGTTTGGTCAAGGTTGCCTTCAGACCGAGCAAACGGGTTAAGGAAGAAACTTCTAGCATGGGACCTCAAGAAATCATCATTATAACACCACTCCATTTCCGAGATGAAAAGACCATGGATTTTGTCACGGTTCATGTTGGCCTTAACACGCACGTGGAAGTATGAAGTGTTCCTATCCCCCGCGCGTATCCATTTATCCCTAGAACATTGTTGCCAGTAGAGTTCTTCCTGGATAAAAATCAATTCCAGTTCTTTTCTCAGTTGCACTTCCAGCAGGTTGAGACGAATATAGTCCACCCTCTCCATTGATCTATTAATCCAATTAATCCATTCCAACTTCTTCATAACCTTCAATTTCCTCTACTTGAAGTTACCTCCATACTGTTTATTGAATTCCATAGAGGCTCTCTTCACAGCCTCAAGCTGCTGAACTATGGAGTTGGAGGGACAGTTCCAGGCTCCCTCTACTGTTGACCCATAAGTGCCAGAGGCCGCCCACGAACTTTCCCATCTAAAAGGCCTCTCACATGTTACCGTAGGAATAATACTGCATTTCAAAATGAGCGGGCTATGGTCGGAGCCGATACGCAGGATGACTTGGGTAAAACCATTAGGGAAGGTCGTGATCCAATCCAAATTTGTGGCGCACCGATCCAGCCTCTTGTGGATGCTCCGAAGATCACCAATTGGCCTTGTCCAAGTAAACATCCCCCCTTGAGTGTTAATGGTTTCAAGCCCACAATCATCAAGGACCAATCCCAACTCTTCCGCCCTCACAGAATTGTAAGACCTCCATGAACTTCCGTCTCCCCTAGAATTTGATTCCAGTCACCAATGACCGCCCAAACACCCTCAATTTTACCAGAGAGTTCACGAAGGGAGTCCCAGTTTCCCCGTCGAATGATGTAATTGGAGGCTGCATACATAGCTGTACAAAACCAGGTGGTCACCCATTTCGACATTTTAATGGCGATCGCCGTTTCCCTACAGTCCCATATATCCACAGAAATATCAGAGTTAATATTTTGAAGAACCCAAATTCCCCCCAGACCTCCCCGTGGCCTCTTGAATACAAAGGGGTTAGAATCCCAATATGTGGAGAACGCTACTAAATTTATAGAACTCCGACCGAGTTTCCATAAGGATCACGAAATCAGGACCAGAGCGCAAAGCTAAATCCTTCAATCTACTTGTCGCTATCTTACCAATGGCTCAACCGATGTTCCACGATACTAAATTGAAGTTTTTGAAATCCATAAACAACAATTGAGTAGGTGGTAGGGCAATACTTCCTTACATTTGCATGGCAACAACCTCATCCGGAGGGGCTTCTTTCGGTTGAGCATTGGCTTCGTCTATTTAAGGATGGATGTTCTCTTTCATGGTGCCCTTAGAGGGACTCGTTGAAGCCGTCTCTTTCCCTCATCTCTCCATCGCCGTGACAGAGTCTCTCTCGGCATCAGTCGACTCACGAAGGCGTTTAGCCAGATTAGAGCTCTCCTTCTTGGGCTGAGAGGGAGCTTTAATTTGGGCCTTGGGGGTTGAGATGCGGCCTAAGTGGTTCTTTAGGCCTTTGATATTATTGCCTATCTTCATCCTGGGCTGCAGAATGGCCTTGGGATCCTTTGTAGTCAAGGGCACAATGGGTCCAGGCAATGGGCTCTTTTTGGGCTTATTAGATTTTTCCTCAGAAACATTGATCCATTCTCCTACATTGGGCTGGGATAGAAGACTCCAACCCTGGGATATCTGGCTTGGTCAACACCATCCGCTTTGCCTGCACTTCCTTGGGGTTACCCAGCTCGTGACTTACTTTCTCAATGACAGTTGGCGCCTCTGAATTAACCTCACTATCCCCAATGTTATCAGTGTCTATTTTAATGTCTTGCTTCTGTTCAGCTTTTGCTACTAAATCCTCCTTATTGTCTCCTTTGTCTAAAGAGGGAATGCCAAACTCTTTCAGGCCTGAGCCCAGAAAAGCCTCATCTGTTGCTGTTACCTTGTGTGCCACCTTTCTCACTCCTTCAACCAACACCTCTCTCCCTTTCTCCTCCGGGAGCTTAGAGCAAACATGGCTAGCATGGCCATATCTTGGACATTAGAACATAACAAGTGAAGGCCTTCAGAGGCCACCTTTTGCCACTTTTCTCCAATTAAGATGCTCGAGACAACGGGAAGACTTAAGTCTATTTCGACGCAAACTCTCGCATACTTCCCTCAATTGACTCCCTTAGTCACAGCATCAATCTTTATCAGGGTGCCAAGAGTAGCCGCCATTTTAATAAGGATTAGTTCATCAAAATACTCTAAACTTAAACCCGGAAACCTAGCCCATACAGTAGACTTCTTAGGAGTTTCAGTGCCATCAGTAAAATGAGGTTTCTAGGGCATACCGTTAGGTAGCTATCAAAGATCATCCAGGGGCCATCATTGAGCACCCTTGATCTATCTGCAATGCAGTCGAACTTGACAAGGAAGAAGCCCTCATCCATGTCAATCATCTCAAACCTGTTATGCATCTTCCAAATCCTGGAGAGCCTATCAGGCAAAGCCATGTATCCTACATTCTTTTCCATTACAGAGATGATGAGCCCGTCCTCGAAAGGCTTACGTAGGCGTTCCTGCACTTGAGGGGCCACTGTGATCCGTGGTTTGAGTCTATCTCCATTGAGGAAGTCCAAGGTGACCAGCTTTTCATGTTTTGGATTCGCAATGAGGGACACCGGTGCCGCGCCTTTACCCTCTAAAACCTTGTATTGAAACGAAACTGGAGGGGTGGATCCATTACGGAAGAAGAAAGGGCCAGGGGAGGGGGACGAGGGGGTGAGATTAGTGGGGGAGTAAGCAGCTTCCGGGACGAAGACTGGTGGCGGGGAGGAACCCTCCGGGAGTTCCATGTAACGCACAGTAGAGAGGAAAAGGTCTCAGAGAGAGTCTATTTCGGTTTTTTAAATACCCCTACTACTTAATACTCCTATAAATTACACTATAGATATATCTTATTTCCATATAAAAAACATGCCCTTTTTGGTAATTATTTCATTCCAAAAGTACTTTAAATTTTTACACATCCAAATACATTTAAAAAAATATATATTGATTTTCAAATATTCTATCCAAACACAAAAGTTACATGCTTCTGCTTTTGACTTTTACTTGTGCTTCTGCTTTTGACTTCTGCTTTTTTCAAAAGCTAATCCAAATAGACCCTTGCGTATCTAGGTAATGTCGTTGAATTCTTCTTGGTAATATCGCTGAATTATTTCCGATGTACTCGCTGAATTTCTCTAGGTAGGGTTGCTGAAATACATTTGATAGCATCATTTAATTGTTTTTTTTGTAGCATCACTCAACTATTTTGGTAGCATCGCTGAATTCTTCTGTGTAATGTCGCTGAATTCTGTTAGTTACGCTCGCTGAATTCTTATAGGGTAGTGTCGCTGAAATATTTTTTATAGCATCACTATTTTTTTTTTGGAGAAGCATCACTAAATTATTTTTGGTAGCATGACTAAAATTATCTATTAATATATTTGTTACCATATTTAATAAACATCGTTGATCACTAAAATATACCATTTGGAATTATTAGACTAGATATGGATTACCAAATATTTGATATTATTTACCAAATAGTATTAGATATGATAACATACTAAATATAGGGTTATGTTTTCATTATGACAATTATACCCTTTTTAAATTATAACCATTGGTCATTGAATCATTTTTAATGGTTTAGATAGAATGCCTTGATGTACTACCATTTTTTTATTTTATTTTATTTTATTTTATGAAGAGTGACGCCTCAAGACGTCGGCTAAGAGACAAAACTAAAAACACTACAGAAAGAAGGGGAGGAGAAGGAAAGCAGTAATAAACAGGAACACAAGCTCAGTTCCTAAGATACCAAACGCCCATCGCATCCGAAGACAAGAAGGGGCGGCAATCATCCGGCGGGAACGCCCATGTCCTGAAAAAGTTCTCCAAACTCGCCCATGTAGTACGGTAACTAGACCCTATTTTATAATAAACAATATTAAAATATCAAAGCAAATGTATTATCTTTTACTATAATTTTTTGTGATATTAAATTTCAGTTTAAAAATGCATACTTCAAATATTTCTGAACATATATACTTCCTCGTTTTTTTTAAAGGTTACACTTCTTATTTACACGTAAGTCAATGCACATTTTCAACGATTAATAACTCAAATTCGGTGCAAGTAAAAATTCTAAAAGTTTGATATTTAAAAACTATAAGAAGATGAGACGAATCCAACAAGATCTCACTTGACTATATTTTGTCTTCTATAACTATAAAAAAATAGAAGTCAAAGTGCTATAATAAACAGTAAAAAAAAGTCAAAACGTAACCTTAAAAAAAAAAACTGAAGGAGTATATATTTTAAAAAAAACACTTCATTTTTTTTTAACGAACAGATTTGAAGGTTTAGTGATAGTAATTTACTAATAACATTTTGTTAAATTACATTTTATCTTCATCATTTAAAAGTTCAAATTTCCAATTGTATTTTGATTATTATATACAGTTGTAATGATTTGTCTCCCCTAAGTCCAACCTTTGAAACTTGTATAAATGTGCCAAACAATGTTTGAGCATTGTTTACAACCATGTACAAGAAATTTCTTGGAAATACACGATTAACCTGAATCTTATAAAATAGATTTATTACCAATTAGCATTTAAGAAAAAGAAGTAAAATGTAGTATTCTTCTTTTCCTTCTTATTATTACTACACTCGTTAAGATTGCTGCATTGTAGGGTTTGACACTATTCCTTATTTAACTTTGATTGAAATTTTTATCATAATTATGTAAGAAAAAATATAGTTAAGTGAAATTTTATTAGATTCGTGTAATTTAAATATCAACTTTTTATAATTTCTATTTATAAAAATTTAAGTTATTAATCATTAAAAATATGCATCGGCATGCATGTTTGAAGGGAATGTAAGATTTTACTGATACGGAAGAAGTATCTTCTTAATTGATGATGAAGAACAAATACAACCAACATTAGTACTTACTACTACTATTTGATTGAAAATGGAAAAGGCACTTGACAAGGTAAGAGAAGTGCCTTTTCAAGAACTTATTCAGGAATACAACCAACATTACTACTATTATCAAGGCAAGGCATGAAGCTGAAGCTGAAGCTTAACCAAAAGTGCATAAAGCCAAAGTCCTATAAATCCTCCTCAAGCAAATAACCGAAAAAGAGAGTAAAACGATCAATTAATCTCGAATGTCCAATATATTCGCACAGAATGAGCCAGGGATCAACAAATAGAACCTACAAAGAAAATTTCAACCAAAATTGCAAGAGCTAGCTTTGTTCCATCAATGGATATGAGTGTACTACTGCAAACAGCACTTGCAAGAATACTATCACTAATGTAACCGACCTACATGTCAAGTTATCGATTATCTACTTTCTATTATATAGCGTGCATATATTCACTGTCCCACATCCTCCACAACACATTCCCACCGTTTACCTTTTCAAACAGCAATAGTGTGTGTCCCCCCATTTTTGAAGCCACTGGCAATTTTGTTGACATGTTTAAGATTACATGTGATCCACATCGAAACAAGCCGTTCTTTTTTCCGGTTTGGTTGTTCCCGACAGCACAGCAATTAGCTCTCGCCAGCCTTGAGTAATGGATACCTTCATTGACTGGGAGTTTCTCCACCTTGAGATTATGCCACTCAAAAAACATGGCCACTCTCCAACATGAAACTGTGGAGTAGGGATTTGTGGTTCCTGTCATCCAATTTTACCCAATATCAACAAATTCAGATAATGTTGACAAATCATCAAGTCCAGAAATTGAGTCCGGTCTGAATTCGACATGTACTGCTTCTGAAGGGATCCAGGAAGTGTATTCCCCATCATCCATGTTAGGAGGCGGGTGATTAGTGTCGGCATCAAGAAACCCCATTTCGTTAAAGCTGGACAATGATTCATTTACCCATTTACTGCTGTCAATTGGCATCACGGCAACAGATCGAAGTGCTTCATTTGCAGATAGACAATGAGAATCACCATGATCTTTATTTGTTCTTCTCATTTTCGACTTGGAAGGCTTTGATGAATCGGACATGGGGATCTTGTGTTTTCCCAAATACTGCAATTGTGAAGTCCAAGACCTGGTACCACTTGATGCAAAACCACCTTGTGATTCCCCACCAGCATAACTTTCAGCCACAGAAGGTCTGTAAATGAGTAGAAAAGCATTCCTGAAGCACGTATCACATGAAATGACCAAAATAATGCCGCAACACATTCCTAAAGAAATTCTAAAATTGCAATCAAGTAGAAACAATTTAAGACTTGGTGAGGGGAAGTGGGAAGTGGGAAAAACAATTTATAAAAAATGGTGAAAATGGTTCGTAGAACATGTTTACATTAATGATTTGTTCACAATATTGATATGCAAAGAACTAAATTTGTTCAATCAAATGAAGGTAAAAAGAGAGAACCACCAATACCATGAAATGGTAAAAATACCTGAATTGGCTCTCAAACAAACGATTGGAAGATTTCAAACAACGTTCATGTCCAGAATTCTTTTGCAAAGGTTGGGGAGGGGCCGGGCCAAGAATTGAGAGATTAGTTACAGAGGGTAGGAGGGGAGTTTCACCCCTTTCCCCTTCATCTGTTAGGATTATATCCAACCGATCTGGCAACACTGAAATCTCCTCACCCTGATTGATGGGGAATAAGTTGTCATCACGTTGACCACTAGAGCTACAACTCAGTGCAGCAGCTACCAACTTCCCACACTGATGCAAGTTTGTAAATTCAAACCCTTCTGACACTTCCCCCAAGGAATCCTGGTGCTCTGATGAACCTAACCTATGAAAAGGAAAAAAACCCACTTTGAGAGAATCGATTGTTTGTCCTATGACCCCGGCGTGATTGATCTCTCCAAGTTGCAGAAACCACAGCAAAGAAATGGTTTTGAATAAGTGGTTCATGATCTGGTACTTCAGAAGCAACGCCAAGCAACATCCGGACATTATCCTAATGCACAAAACAACCAATTAGTCAATTTGATTAGGAAGCACATCAGACATCAATACCACTGTGTTCATATAAATCAAACAATTCCTTGAAAGAATATTTAGATAAAAAAGAATATCTCAAAAGCAATAATCAGTAATTAGCATTCCAGAGATAAGTAGAACACACAGGCAAAGGTTTATATGGCTTTGCAACTCTTCACAACAAGGTGCATCTAGCAGTAATTGGTAATTTCAACTTGCTCACCAAGAGTACGCAACAGTGGGCGGTAAGATATCCTATTGTCAGCCTTAAACCTTTTCATTATTATATTAAAAGATTCTTATGAAAAAGATAGGCCCGCTTCCTGAGCAACTCACTCCCCAAGAGGAAACTAACACAGGATACATCACACCTCAAATGCTTCAACTGAAGCAATGGCGCTGCTCACATAATACGATCCAGCACCACCACCATTCTAATTTTCAACTAAAGTTCCAATATTCTGATAAGAAATACAAGGATCACAAATCCCATTAAGCAACCCAAACTCAACTGAAACATAAGTTTCAGCAAAGGAAGTTGTATTGAACTGGATTAACAATCACGCATGTGACAAGGAAGTCCGGATCCAAACTTCGGGAAATGTTTTGGTGTTCTCGAAATCCATGACAGCATGCTTGGCAAAAACAGGAAAACAGAACAGCTGTAACCCCATATGTATTCAAATACAAACGGAAGCTTGGAAATACACCCACCGCACTAAAAGCCACTTTAAGGGATATCATTTGGGTCTGTCATCAAAAGATTCTCCATTCTCCAAAATCCACTAGGTTATTCAATTATTGAGATAAAATAAAAACAAAAAGACTAGAAAATATTAATATAATTAAGGATTTCAAAGGGAAGTACCTCAGTTACTCTAAGCAAAGTCTTCCCAGAACTAATAACAGCAGCTTTATCATTATTTGCAGAGTCATTGACTAAGAAAACATATCTTTGGAGTAGCTCTCTAAACCTCTCTGAGCAATTGACAGGATGGCGAAATCTACCTCGATAAGATCCACCAGCACTCATTCCATGCAAAATTTCACTTGCCAAGTCCCAATTTGGGCCAAACTCATACACAGCCGCACATAGTGCAGCATCTTCCTTTGGTGACCAAGAATCAGGATTGGGAAAAATGTCTTTGTACCAAATGTTGCCCCTCTTTTTCAACTTTTCAGGTTTTATTGTGAAAACTAGTTTATGTGGCACAATAGAAATAGAAAGTTTCCCTCGTGACTTGCTCCTATTTACTTGCCTAGGTTCAAGATCAACAACACCATTCTCATAAAGGTTCAAATCCTTAAGCTCATATTGATGCTTGCTAGAAGACCTGGGAGACAGAATCAATCGTCCTTGATCTGGAGTTTTTAATTTCTTGGGTTTCTTTCTGCTCTTTGGTTCATCATCATCTGAAGCATGCCTCCGCTTGGTTTCCTGAGTTGAGCAGGGGGATAATGCATCTGAAGAAGTGACCATCTCATCTAAATCATCATCTATGGACATTTGTTCTATCGATGATTCTTCTTTAATGGAGATAGATTTAGAGCCCAGTGTTCCTTTCTTCAAAGATTTAAACTTAGCCTTTTTCATTTTCTTCTTCTTCGATTTGGGTTTAGATGCCAAAGAATTATCAGGCCTGCTTTCGGAAAACAAATAATGTCAGACACAGAAGCAACAAGGAAGAATTAAAAATAAAAGATGCGAGAGGTAGTCAGGTAGATGCCAGATCAAAAGAATGCATAAACCCAAATTTTGTAATACGGCACACCAATTAATGATGCACATCATAATCACTATGATAACACATTCTCTTTCCAGTCAAATGAGAGTGCTGTTTCCGCCAGTAAATTTTGGTCCAATATTAAGTCTGCTCAAAATCTGTGCCATTCATCCTAGAAAGATTTCCACAAGATACATCCATCACGTCGGTGATTATTAAATGCAAGAATTACCAACTACAATTACAATATCCCTAATAACTCCATATAAAAGTATTTCTAAGTGCACCAATCAGAATAAGGATTCTAATAAATATTTCAGCTAATTTGAATTGAGGAAATGAAACAATCAAATTGAAGGGAAATATAAGGCTGCTTTTTGTTGTTGATTTAATGATATTTTTCTAAAATATTACTTCCAAACACTTCTTTGGTGTTTGGTGGTAATTTATCAAATAATTATTAAAAATGTCGGTCAAAAGTTCCAACTTATTCCAGCATTCCTATTTTTTTCAACTCCATTAAAATTTTCTCTCTCCTCTCCCTATGTTTTCTTTCAATTTTTTTATTTCTAAGATCACCCATCCTTATAACTACTTATAGCAATCAAACTGAGCATCAAAATTAGATAATATAGATTTGGATTCTTTATGTTTCAGATCTATCATTGACATTCCTTCAAAGTGCCGCTGGCCTCATATTATCTACCCATCCATCTCCCACTTCAAATTGGATTCGATTATGATGAGGAGGACAATACTGAGGGTATAAGGAAATGGTGAAAAATGAGGATAAAACCTAGATCTATGCTATCCTTTCAATGTGTAATGTGTGAAGGCAATTTACTAGTGAATCATTCTCTCCATTTTCGCATATTTTACCCTTGCAAGGGAAACATGTTAATTAGGCTGTTGTTTTCTTAGATTTTTATTTAGGTTGATTGCTATTCCATTTTTAGTTCAAGTATTTTATTTTCTTTTTTGGAGGCAACTGCATTACTTCACGATTCCTTTTGCATGAGCTGATAGTTAGGAGTTAAACTTGAGCTGATTTCTAAGCCAAAAATGGAGAAAACAGGATTCTTTTCAAACTGCAGTCATAAGAACTAGTTCAATAGTCACTTGTCTAAATGAATCTTGTCTTGGTGATCTGATATGACGGATTAATGCGTATCTGGATAGGGCTTGGTCTACTTTTATTTCTCTTTTTTCCCAATTTACAATTTTGGTTATACATCGGATATATTCTACTGCACTTTAATATATTATACATTGAGTTGGTTATTTCATATTTACATTTTGCTAAATATTTTGTATGAAGCAATTATTACAATTAAATTTTTTTAAGTCCATTAAATTAAATTAAATGGATAATCTTATCCTTAAAATATAGGAATATTTCATGTTTTCATTAGATTATTTAAAATGAGTAAAAAAATATAAAGGCCGGGAGTAAAACAATATAGTAATACATTATAAGACAATGTGCAAAGAGGTAAATACAAAAATATAAAAGAAGGGAGTAAATATAGTTAAGAAATTTATATGCAGTTAAAATATAACTGAGCTTGACTTCACTAAAATGGTATTTAACTATTAAAGCTTCAAGCTTTGTACTCCATATAAAAAGAACTTTATACAGAGAGATCCTGCAATTGCACACGAACTTAATTTTGGTATATTAAGCACACATCAGCCCTTGATAAAATTACGAAAACCAAATGAATTTTCTATTGTTAGCAATAGAATAAAGTGCAATTTTGAAATATCACATTTTCCAAATAAGTATAAAAAAGTAAAAGATTTTATTTTATCTCTTATTATACATAGACCATATACTTATATAGGAGTATTTAACTTACACTCCCTCTGGCTCCACTTTGGTTCTTTCAGGTTCTTTTTCACACTTTATATTGGAGTATTTTTTTGTTATGATATTTTTTCCTCCTTAAACTAAAGCAATTTTCTGAGTTGGTTTACCTTTTTATTGTATCTTCATATGACATTTTGCTCTCCATTGAATTAAATAGAGGCCGTTGAGTTGGTTTTTCGTGTGAGTATTCAATAAAGGTAATTTGGAAAAGTTAATAAAAATAAACAGTACTAAGTAGTGAGTAGGCTGTAGGAAGATATGGTAGCACAATTAAAAAGGTAAACTTGGAAGTTAGTGGGATGGATGGAGGACCACACAACAATATAACCACAATTCTTTTTAATTGTCAAAACTTATAGTCAAAAGATGTTTTTTTAACAAAATTACACATCTAACACTCTTATCTCAAAAAATTTCACAAAATTTGATCTCAAATGATTGCTGGAACATAAAATTCCTGGAATGAAAAGATAACCAAAAACAGCCTAAATACCCTAAGGTAAACTACTAAAAACAGACCAACAAATATGGAGCATCACATGAATAAAACAACCTTGAAGGAGATGAAATTGTAGACTTAGCAGAGACTCACCTTGGAGAATCAGAATTCGCATATTCTAAAGCCTCTTTCTCACGAGCTTCACGTTCCAGGTCTTCCATCAACTATGACGTAGTAAATTATAATCCAGTCAAAATAGGCGCACAAACTTACAAATAAGAAATGCATCTTTTCTATATCATTTTTTTAATGAACAAGACCAAGTACAGCTGTTCAAAACCCAAAGACAATAACAATTTTGATAACTATGATTCTCACACCTGATGTTGAGCTAGGGCTTCAACTTGTTGCTTGTATGCTTCAGTTGCAAAGTCTGCATCCCAGCCTGAACAATAGACACAAACGAGACGAAGGTTTAGCGATCATTAAGTTTTCTTATAGTTTTGCAAATAGGAAATATCATCTCTGCGTGTTAGACAGTAATCTTACAGACCTACACAAAGATGCAGGTTAACTACTAACACAGAACACACATTTCCAAAAACCACAATCTCCATAAAAGGAAAGAGAGAAAAAATGGTGAGAGCAGCAAATTTGCCAAACATATTCAGGATCCACAAATGAAAATGTAAACAGCCACAGAATATAGAAGCACAGAATAAAAATTTATCAGGTTTATAATCTCAAAGAAAATAATCACTTTGTTACTTGCAATGGGGAAAAAAAAATGCAATCCTGTAATACTCCCTCCGTCCCGGTAATACCATCCTATAACTTTTGACCACAGTATTTTAGATAGAATGGGTTATTGTGTTAAAGTGGAGTAATTAGTTGATTGATGTGTATTTGAATTGAGAAAAAAGTGAAGTAAGTAGTTAATGTGATGTTTTATTTGATGTTTATGGAGTAAAAGTTTTCTAAAAAGGGAAATGTGACAATTGTAGTGGTCGGACCAAAAAGGAAAGTGGGACGGAGGGAGTACTAGCTAACAAATAAAGCAAATATAAAAAAGTTGATATCAGCAAGCCAATATAATGAAAGGAAATTACATATGCAGAAAGTACGTACTTTCATACACCAAAGGTTCTTCATCATCATCAATCTCTGCTTCCATATCATCCTTTAACTTTTCAATGCGCTCCAGCTCCCATTCAGTTTCCTCAATTTGAATCTGGGAATTAACAGCGGCTTTGTCTATAATTGGGTCCCATATCTCGAGAAAACGTATTGCGTATCTATCAATTGGACGTAATTGATTCTCGAAAGACAAGATCTCTTGTCCTGCTGCAGCCGCAGCAGCAGCCATCTGTTTGACATCTGCCAGCATGTCAGCATCGTCTTCATTACTGGTGAGAGCCAAGGTACCATCCTCAACAATACTTCCACCCACTGTATTCCCTTCATCCAATTTTAAATTCAAGGATGCGGGTTCTGTAGGGCCCTCATCAGGCTTTAATTCATCCTCATTCACAAGTTCATCATCTTCCACCTTTCCAATGGCTTCTTCCGTGAATTCTTGATTCTCCACAGCCTCTTCCTCTTCAACTTTCTTTAATGCCATGTAGTCTGCCTCATCCTCAGCATTCTTTAAAGCAGCCTCCAAATCAACACCAGACAGACTAATTTCACCACTATGGCTGGGTGTTTTCCCTGTTTGAGCATCCTTTTGGGTAATGGTTCTGTGGCCGGAAAACAATTCCATTGGATCCAATTTCTTAAAGAATTCAGTGTTGTAGCTACCACTCTGTATAACCAAATCATCAAGAGCACGCTTTTGATTAGCCTTTTTCAGGATATTCTCTTCAATAGTGCTCTCACTGATCAACCGATAGATATGCACTTCACGAGTCTGACCAATCCTGTGACACCTATCTTGTGCCTGCTGATCCATGGCTGGATTCCAGTCACTATCATAAAAGATTACGGTATCTGCCCCAACGAGGTTGATTCCTACACCTCCACTGCGCGTTGACAAAATAAAAAGAAATATTTTTGGGTTTGTATTAAAGCGCTGCATAAGTGTTTGTCTCTCTTCAGGTGGAGTTGAACCATCTAGACGCATATATGTGTAACCGTATAGATTAATAAATGTCTCCAAAACATCAAGCATTTTTGTCATTTGGGTGAATATCAAAGCTCTGTGACCCTCTGATTTCAATCGCCTGAGTAGCACTGCAAGCTCCTGCAGCTTACCACAGTCAAATTGGATAAGTCTCCTATCAGGAAAGTATACTTGTCTTCGAACAATAGCAGGACGAAATGGAGTAAGAAGTGGAGATATAATGCGGGACCATCTATCTCTATTTTTTTGTTCAATAAACACAGAAGTTCCACCCTTACTGCACCAGCAAACTGGGGGAGGTGCACGTGCTGCAGGTATTGCAAACATGAAACTTTCAACCTGATTAGCCATCTTTCTGAATCTTTCAACTGGTGATAGAACAATGTCAGCGAGATTGGTTGAGTACTCGTAAGACAAAGGCTTATGTTTCTGGTGATGAATATTGTGGACAGGATGTCTGACACTCACAAGCTCACGAAGACCAGAGGAATACATAGGTTTCCTCTTGCACCTCAATGAATTCCACCATGCAACAGCTGCTGCCCGTTCCCTGGCTTCCTTTAATCTCTGATCCCACAGTACCTTCTGGATCTCTTCAAAGATATTTGTCGACTGCATCCTATTGTTAAAGTTGAATCCAGGATGACTCTCCTCCATATTTATCCAGTTGACACTCTGCTCAATTAGGCTGGATGGGGTAGCAATTGCTTGAAGTTCTTCGTACTCCCAGGATGTCATGGAAAAATCCAAATGTGTAAACACAAACCCCAAGCCACTCAGGTTAACATTTGAAAATGGCCCAGACAATAACATAGAACAAATGGAAGAATTCAATTGCACGTCCATACCGACCATATCAAATGAACTAACAATCGGACGGCCTTCAAATAAATCAGGATGATTGCAGACTTTGCGAAGTTGCATAATAACACTAATCATCCCAAAATAATTAGCACTAGCTAGAGTAGCTTGAGTCTCAGAGCTAGCAATGAAGTCCTCGTACAAATTCCGCTGCCTCCTTGAGAGTCTACAATAGATAACATGCTCATGTTTCATTGGAAGCTGCTTTTCGACATCTCTTTTCAATCGGCGAAGAATAAACGGACGAAGAACATTGTGCAGCCGATCAATCACTTCTTTGTTCACTTTCTCTTGACCCTCTACCATGCCAGATATAGGATTACTGAACCAATCCTTAAATTCTTGGTGAGACTGGAAAACATGAGGCATCAAGAAATGCATCAATGACCAGAGTTCCATTAGATCATTTTGCAATGGTGTACCAGTCAGAAGTATACGCCTCTTAGAGTTAAAATTAAGTAGTGTTTGCCACCGTTGTGACTTCCAATTCTTAATCAAATGGGCTTCATCCAGAATCAGGTACTTCCACTTCTTCCGCTTGAAAACTTTAGAATCCTGAATCACAAGCCTATACGTAGTTATGCAAACATGAAAAGAGTTGGGCTTCAACCATCCCTGCCTCTTAATTCTTCGCTCTTTTGCACTTCCAAAGTAGGTCAATATTTTGAAAGCAGGACACCATTTAAGAAACTCAGTTTCCCAATTGAGCATGACACTGGTGGGAACAACAATAAGATGTGGACCCCAAATTCCCTTTTCACAAGCTAGATGAGCAAGCAGAGCAATTGTCATGATTGTCTTCCCCAAACCCATCTCATCGGCAAGAATTCCATTAAGTCTCTTCTCATACATGGTTACAAGCCAATCCAAGCCAATGTGTTGATACTCACGCAGCGGAAACTTGAGAAGAAAAGGAAATTTAGTCCGTACATTTGTTGTTGAGAACGTATTGCCTGTTGGTTGGGCTGACCTGGCAGCAGCTGCTGCATCAGCAATTATATCATCACCTTGCATATCTTCTCCAGGTTCACCAACACATTCCACTTCACCTCCTTCCAGATGAGCCGCTGCATCAGCAGTCCTATCTTCACCTTGCACAACTTCTCCAGATTTTCCCAAGTATGCAGATCCACCTTCTTGCAGATGTGAGCATACATCCGGATGAAATCCATTAGGTTCATCATCAGGCTTCTCAACCTCAGAATCTCCTCGCTCTGAAGAAACTTTGAGTTCAGAACCAGCAGACGAGGATTCCCAGTCATCTTCCAAATCATCGCTGTCATGACCCTGATCAACAGCAGGGGAATAAGAATCTAACTTGCACCTGATAACAGCAAATCAAAGCACTGTTTTGCGTACCTTTTTATACCTTGCGAGCAGCTCCTCTATGGAAAGTTCACTTTCTTTCTGAAGAAGAGCAATCTTCAGCAAAATAAAAAAATAAAAAACAAAGGGGTTAGTATTACATTGCTTTTTTGCTTTGTAGACACACAAATACAGTTGCATCATACAAAGGACATGCACATAGCTTCAAAATTCATGAGTAAAATTGCACAATATTACTTCATCCACAGGATTGTTGTGCTCAGCATTAGCTAGTTCTTCCTCCTCTAAAAGGGTTGTTTCATCATCCTGCACACCAACCTCACGCATCAACCAAAGCATAGAATGAACAAGTTTCTTGCATAAAATCAACATGATATACATATCTGATTTAGTAACAGGGAAGAATTTTTGCTCTGAAGAAAATAAATAAATATTCTTCATAATACACAAAATGCAAAAGGAGCAGATTAGAGAATGACAAAATTATTGTGTTCGGTGTAAGGTAAAATGATAGAATAGTGCAAGACCATAAAGACGAAAATAAAGAAATTGGCACAGAAAATGTAATTCGAGGAGGAAAAAAGGGGGAGAGAGAATGCAATGGAATATAACACAAAATGAAAATGTGTAATCATCAATTAAGAATAAAATACTTACGATGCCATGCTCTTCTTCTCCTGGTGAAAGTACAAACTCATCATCTTCCTGTAAATTAAAAAAGGGGTGGTCATAATCTCTTTTGACTTATAATTGACATAAAACTTTAACATGAACAAGAAACAATGAGCAACAGCAATTCCACATATTCAGAATTAAACTAAACTGCAACACTTGTAGTAAAGCAAATAAATTAGGGAAACAGAACAAAGGTGGATGACATCAAAGCTTCAACAGAAGACATCTAACATTAATGGAGAAGCAAAAGTCACGAACCATTTTAGGTTAATATGGCCATATTGCTTCTCATTTTTGAAATAATTGAGCTTACCTGTTCTTCACTGAACTCGAGCAACATTTGTTTCTTCTCTGAGTCAACAAATTTGTTCAGAGAATTTCTCTTTGTGCATTTCTCAACCTCAGAACAATGATTATCAGACACAGATAAAACACCATTACTTCCAACCTGCGTAAATCAAACAAAAGATATTATGTTGAGCATTAGACATTCTTTACAACTTCGCAACTGTATAAATAAACACATACAACTTACACAACGACGACCAGGTTCTGCATGTAAGCTGACTGTCTTTGTCTCATTTTCACACAGAATGCCATCTTGTATTCCTGGAGAAGATTAAACAAAACTAAGAATTGATTGTTCCAAGCATATCACTAATGCAGTTACAGATATCTGGATAGATAACCGCAAAGCACTTACCATTAGATTCTGCCGGACAGGTAGTTCCAGGCATATCTCCATCATAGTTATGACTTGTTTCTCCACTGACTGAGAAAACAAAATCAAATTAATAACAAATAGCAGTCTGATAACCACATTAAATCACACATAAAAAATACTGCGGTAATTGCCATGGGACCAAACTACACTGACAACTTATCTTCCACCAACTTTGATGCAATGAGAATATTAGACAATTTACGTTGGAATGTAAATTCCTTTTTTGTTCAGATTTTGATCAATTTTTTCCTTGTTACCGATCTTCACTCAATATATATAGAGTTCCAAATTATTAAAATTAAGAGAATAAATTCCCTAAATGATACAAAAGCATTAGATAAAGTTTTTCCCAAATTTATATTTCCTCCGCTATCTTAAGTGGCACATTTGACTTTTGGGCAATGTTCATTATTCAACTTTTTTTTTCGGTAAACATTGACACTTATGTGTCGGCAAAGGTGTGTGGGAGCCCAAGACATGTTCATTATTCAACTTTGACTCAACTTTTTATCGCAATTATATAAACAAATAAATGAAAAAAAAAACACAGTCAACTGACATTTTATATTCACTTATCGCATAGTTTTATATTATCGACTTTTCATAATTTTTGCTTGTACACAAATTTTTGAGTTATTAATGGATAAAAATGTTCATTAGATCGCGTAAAGAATGGTCCGTTGCACTTTTAAAAATAAGAGGTAGTATTCATTAACCGTCCCCAAACTGTCATCTTATCCCCACAAAACATTTTTAGGATTTAACAAACTCAGCCACCAATTGATTTTTCAATTCTGAAGCCTGACTTTGACTCTGCATTGCACTTACTGACTCTGACCTTAAAACCAAGTGGTGTGTGTAATCCGTCATGGTACTGATTTTTTATGGTAAAAACTTGAGGTCGCTTTCATTTTTCTTTTTTTTTCAACTATGACCACTCCTACCACAATCACAGTGCCTGACATAGTACACGCAGATCAACAATGGTTTGGAACCATTTATTCCAAAGTTTCATTTGTGAAACTATTAATCTTAGGCCCTGTTTAACATGGTATTATTAGGTTGGATAATTAATTATCCAACCTAATCACATGCTCACTTTGAATGATTACGGCCCTTGATCATGATAAGGGATGAATAGTCACACTTAATTGGGTGAGATTAATTAATCCATTATTTTTTGGATTAATTAATCAATCTCATCCGTAAAAGTGAACACCTCTTACAGTTGTGTTGCCTATATCCATTGATATTTTCTTCAAAGGTCCAGAAAACCTAACCCCGATATAACCAAGGTAGTGTTTTTTTTTTTCTCAATAAGACAATAAGTACTTATCGGGCATTTCACTTATTTAATAAGTGAATTGACCAATAATAAGTGTGTTTGTTTCAAATAAGTGACAAATAGCAATTTTCCCTTATTTATCATTTCACTTATACCACTGGTTATATAAATAAATATATAATATATTATATATACTTTATAGATAATACTATATTTGTATTATATTTATATATTTATATATTATTATATAAAATATTATTATTATATACAGTAACTTAAAATATTTATAATTTAATATATTTATAATATAAACATATAATATAATATATTTTATATATTTAATAATGAATTAAACATATATACTGTATAATATTTATTTATGTGTTTAATTTTCATATGTCGATCACATTTATATCTTAGAATATACCATATTAAATAATTATAAACATAATACTCCTATAACCCTTTAATATTTAATATATATAATAAATACGATCCATACTAATTTTAAAATAAATTGTAATTTTAGTAGACTTGGCTTTGGGCATATTCCTCAACCTCCCGATATTGTTAGGAGAATTATACATACGGATTGTATGGGCATAATGCATGTAAGATCTTCCTTTGAATAAAATGGCCAATTGGCCCTCCTTTTACCCCCGAAAAAAAAAAAAAAAGCATAAATTTATATTAATTATATAAGATAATACTCCATCTGTCCCACTATTCATGTCTCAAAACTTTTGGGCACACTACGCAAGCATTTGTTTAACGGTTAATATCTTAAAATGTGTATAAGTAAAAATATATAAAATATATATTCTAAAACTACATGATTAGACAAATCTAACAAGACCGAACTTGACTATATTTTTTTGCTTTTATAATTGCGATAACATTAGGTCAAAGTTGATCAATGAACAGTGTCAAAAGTCAAAATGGGACATAATTGTTGGGACGGAGGAAGTATATACTATTATTATATATAATATATAGTGTAATATATCACACTTATTGATTCAGTACCCAGGAGATCTTCGGCTAATGAAGTCCGTCAACTCTACTACTCATTTGCCTATCAGGCTACCTGACATCATCTATTATTTTTAGACAAGGTGAATACTACTCCTTGATCAGCTTGAACTGTGGTGGGTTTGCTGGCATAATAAACTATTTATGATGCGACTGTGCTTCCGAAAACAAGAATTTTAAGTTTTATAGTTTTTTAATATTTTTTTAGACGAAATGATTTCTATTTCAATTAGGATTTGGTATGTGTTCTTTATTTCCTGCTTATTTCACTCTATTATATCTATATATATAGAATAAAACACTATCATTCAGTTTCCTGCAAAAACATTTTTCACACTACTGCATAAGTTTACTGAGCATGAGGGTGTTTTGGAGCAAAAGCAGAATGAAAAATATATCGTTACCACTATCACATTACAGGTCTATAGAGTCAAACAACTAGTTCATAGGCAAATCTTAAAATGCTGCACCAAGAGGCCATTCACCACCACTAGTATGCCAAAAAAAAGGTATGTGCATGCAAGCGTCTGTATAGTATTTCAATAGGTTATTATTTTAAAAATGACCACCATGAAGGCACTATTCTTATTCAAAAATAAAATAGTTCAGATCAATACACACCACCGTTCAAATTGGTAAAGACTTGTAATAACTTCACCACGGTATCATTACAAAAATGATGAGGGAATGGGCATAACAAACAAGGTACCTTCATGTGCTGCATAGCGTCTAAGTATTTCCTCTAGAGGTAATTCAGTTTCATCTTGCAATGCTGCCAGTTCTTCTTCTCTCTCCTCTTTGGTGATCAGGGCCTCATCCTCCTCAATAGTACGCTCATCATCTTCCTAAAATCAACAAAACAAGATGATGTCCAAATATGGGAATGGATAATTTACAAAATTTCAAAATCAATAGATAATTGCCAAAAAATAAGAAAAGACACGCAAGTGCAACAAAGAGTTGAGGTAACAATCAATCTCAACATGCAATTTTGGCGGTGAGAAATAACAATAAATATCACAGATCAAAAGAGCAGCAAATTCAGGTACAATTGCAAAAAAGAAAAAAAAAAGTAAAAGAAAAAAATGACGGTGCCATGTCTCAACTCTCAAGGTAAAATATTGGGGATGTTTGAGAGCTAGCATACTACAATTAGCAAATTGTAAAATAATAGGCTAACGAATATGCTGGCTCCTAAACAGCCCCACTGTCTGCTTCAGAAAATCTTTTTAGGAATTTCAAACTTGGGGATCCAAACTCATTTATGGGGCCAAACAGAGGTTTTCATTTAAATATTGGATTTATATACAAACTCTTGTTTGGAACAAAGGATGGAATAATAAGATGTCATTTCATTATCAAATAAAGAGTAATAGGTGAATTCCCAAAACTAGATTAGAAGGAAACAAATACCTCTCAACCAAAAGCCCCTTTGTTTTAATCTGGGTATAGCATTCCAAATAAATTCATCACAATTTCAAAACATGCATACCAAAGTGTTCATTGAAGAAGTCCCACAATTCATCAGTGCTCAAATGGTATCCAATAGAGCAAGTCAAGATAAATCAAGTAGGAGGATCCTAATTCTAGAAAACAAAGTGCATGAAGTACATCGTCACAAATTTTCATGGAACCTCACTTCCACATTGGAACAAAAACTCACAAACCATATACATCCAAAAGGAATATGGCATAAAGCTCTGGATAAGTAACTTACTGACTCATCACCAGACTGCATATCAAAGTCATTGTCTGAAGTAGGGCTATTTGTCTGGGTTCCTAGCATTCTCAGCATAATTAAGAACTAGCAAAAACATGAATAGTAGAATCAACCAAACCCAAGAAAAGATTGACGACTTACCGCTATCTGAGTTGGATGCTTTTTGACAAGTTTCATTTTCAGCTTTTGGATGTATGTTAGAATGTTCTGCAGTAGAAGGCTTGCAAAGGGTAGGCGAATTTACCAGGTTCTCTGCCAACATTGATGAGTACCTAAAACAAGAATATCAATACTTCATATGTGGATAAGAGGAAATAGGTCAGCTTAGTACAGATCCTGCTCTCCATAGGACACAAATTTCATTAATCTGCACCAGGGAGATGACAAGTTGACCACCAAACCAAACATTTATAAAAAGAAAGAGTTACCTCTCAGTTTGCCCAAGAAGGAATTCTAACTGTTTATCAAGGGCTTTCTTTTTTTTCTCTTCAAGCTCTGACTGATGTTTGTAGATGACCTGCATCAATTAGAATAGAAGAAATTCATGTCAAAAGGTGGTCACAACTCACAATTAAGCTATTTATGAAATTTTCATCAAGGACTTACCAGTTTCTCTATTTTTGTCCAAAATTTCTTTATATCCTTCGTAATATTGAGTGCCACCTTTCGCAACTTCTGTTCCTCTTCCTGGTTTTATGTTAACTTGGATTAAAAGAACTTGCAGAATAATATTAAAAAAAACAGGGCCATGCCTCTACCACAGAACTCTGAACTCTTTAGGGATCTTAACTGAACAAAAACCATAACACCATCCCAAAATGAAAAGAAAAATCGCATGTCTGTTCATGGAATTCTGCAACTATATGCACCTTAACTCGCTTCTCCCCCCTCGTGGCCTGATCCAGCATGCCCTTGCTGGCTTTTATTGCAACTTTCTTTGCCTGGTTCAGCTTCCATTTTCTTTCCGACTCAAAATCCTAACAAGTAAAATTATTCACATTAACCGCAAACATGAAAAACATAAAGAAATAATTACATCAGGAGTTGGCACTGAAAAAAACAAAGGTACCTTTGCCAACCAGACCATCTCTTCCAATACATGATCCCAGTGTGTCTTAGGACGACGAGGTTCTTTTGGAGCTTCAAGTGCCTAGAATTCAAGTGCTAATGTCAGACAAACAGTTGCACAGAGAAACAGTTTCAAGCACATCCTATTTCAAAGCATAACAATAGGGTGTTCCGGGCTATATGGTGCAGCTTTCTTCTCCATCAGCTGCTAGCCAATCTACTAGAGATATTTGCATATTTCCCCACTTCAAAACATTGAATACTAGCTATATATACTATCGGCTTGTGTACAAATTTCCTAATTATACAAGTTCAAAAATGTGTACAAATTTCCTAATTATACAAGTTCAAAAAGACACTATCCGTATATTCGAATTAGGAACACCCCACCCCACACAGTATTTACTATTTAGGAATAATTGAAAATGTATTTTAAAAAAAATAAATCCAATCAGAAAAGATGCAACTCAAGTTCAATTCATTACAAAGAGAGGCCTGAACTCAATAATTAGGGTCTCTTATTTTGCATTGTGGATGTCATTAAAATCACAGATGCACAAGTAGGATCTCTGATACAGGGAATTCCAATTCCCATACATCTTAAGTTTGGCTGTTTGGGCTATTAATTTCTACATGGTAGTAAGCTTTAAATTATCAGGTCTACAGAACAAAGTTAAAGTAGAAACATAACCACACCCATAACTGATTATTCATGCTGTAAACAGCCCCTGTTCACATAAAGTTAGCATCCTCACCTTCTGCCGCCTGGCACGTGATTCATGGTCAAGTTTAGACCTTGGACCCTTGGAGGCCATGGTTATCTGAAGATGCCTATCTCATAATTAAGCTACAAAAATGAGAGAAAAATATTAGATGAGGACAAATTATTATAGGTTCATGATTTCAAATGTATCGAGGCGATGTGAAATAAATAACAACAATAGGAAAAATCCATACAAATTGCCAAATACAAAGAATCTCAAATCAGCTTTCGAAAACAGTAAACTCTGATTTATTGTAATGGCAAAATACTTTGCATACTAAGAAATATGCAAAAGTAAGTCGATTGGTATGGTTGATTAGTGTCAATGCAATATTTCAGAGCTGCTTATGCAGCAGCTGGAAAATAGAGAGTAAAAGTTGTAGAGCTATAAACCAAGTGTTGACAAATCCACGAAAAAGCACAACTCAAACTACAACCACCACCAATGAAAACACTGTCTAGTCTTCTGCAACAATTAAATATTCAAATGCATCAATTAAATCATTTTATCTTCTTGCAATGTTCTACGACTTTATCCAACTCAATAGCACACTCAACAACAACAGAGACAAGAAAACACCTCTTTCCTTAGCATACACAAACACAAATTTCAATATCTGTCAATGGGTGCATATACGTATATAAGTAAATATTTATGTCCTATGAACTAGCTATTACCCTTATAGTTATACGGACACCATCAAACTATTAGAATATAACTATAAGCAAACACATAAAAGCAATAAACTCGAATATATATTTACACTTAATACCATTGTGCTATTCCACAATGTTAACAACAAAAAAAGGGCTACTTTTATACCTCCAAAAACAAACATATAGATTAATTCCTTACCTTACAAGACCAACACGTTTGGGTGCATAATTTTTCTATAGAAATTTAATCAATAAAAGGAAGTACAGTAGTATTACAAGAGTGGTAGTCACCAGTTATGTATATAAACTAATTAACTTTATATATATATATATATAAATTAAATATATATAAATTAAATTAATTTATATATAAATATATATAAAATGTATAATCATGCAAATACAGCAATGAACCACGGGTATGAGAAAAGGGAGGAAATTAGAAACGGCTTTCTAGTAAAAACCAAGGTAATGCATGCATAACACATTCAAAATGGAACTCTATGCACATGAAATTTCTCTATGAAAAACAAAACAGAAGCCCAAACAAGAATTACTATACGGAGCAATGGATATAGTAAAAGTTGAGGGGGAAAAAAAAGAAAAAAAGAAAAAAAAAAAAAAAAAAAAAAAGCAAATCTAAAAAATTTTCTCTCCTTTTTCCCCCAAAATAACCATTGTGCTTTCATTAACACAAGATCATTCCTCTGTTTAGCCCAGAGTCTTAATTCATCATTTCAGTCATTCCATTAAGACAGATGCATTAAATGTAAAAATACTTCTCTAGCTCCCCATAACAATAATCAGAAAACTCACATTTGTTGCCAATGATTTATGGGGAAAAATCACCATAGAAATGTCAACACTGGGGACAAATTTTGATAGCATGGTCTGATAAAAAAAAAATCACCATAGAAATGTCAACACTGGGGACAAATTTTGATAGCATGGTCTGGTGTTGCAATTCTCTTTTAAATTATGAATCCCATTATACTCTCCGACTATATGAGTATTGGTAAGTATAGTAAATATAAAGCAGTTAATCACACTCTGCAGTCCGTAATTGAGAAGTTCACCTTGAAGGTATGAGAATCAGTAGCAGGAATGTGCACTTTGAATCAATTCATCCTCTAGGTAACATATATAACCCCTATACCCCCTTATACCCTGCAACTTTCTGCCTAATGCCAGCCTCACGTTCAATGTTATTCGTAGCATATTGCAAAGAAATATATAGAACAGAAATTAAATTTCCTCCCAAATCCCAATTCAAATCCTTAACTTTCACTTGGCAAGACATTCCATCCCATTGAAATAGATAAATCATAATTTCTGAAAAACATTTACCCAAGTCTCATAATTTCACTACATGCACCAATAAGACAAATATATAGGAATCATTTATGCCACACTCACTTCTTACAAGTAAAGGGAACAAAAGAACTAACATCCACAATAGGATTTGCAATAACCAAACTCAATTCTTTTACAACTACTCGCACCAAATGTGACCGAATAAAAAGAAAATAGCATTTTTAATGCACTGGAGCACTAGACTAGATGCAAAATATTCTACATCAATTATATTAAAAATGCACTAACCAAAAACACGCAACTTCAACTTAATAGCAACAAGTTTGGGTTCAGACTAAAGCACAATAACACTAGCACAAGCTCTAATCCAAAAGACAAGGTTTTAACATCCCATGCAAAGACCTTGTAGTATTCCGTATGAAGCAAGATTATAACACTAAAATCCCAAGAAAATCCAATGAATAAATCAAAACTAACACATAAAGATAAACATCCTAAAATCATGAACAATTAGCAACAGGTCGCAGATTTCTTCAAAATGAGAATGAACATTCTAAGCAACCCCAAGAACCACAAAATATTCTCACACAAAAAAAGACAGTTCTGCACCAAAACAACGAGAAACTCACCAAGAATTCAAAGGCAGCCCATAAAAATGTGAATTTCGGGCCCTCCTCCAAAAATGAAAGATACCCGCCTACACACTCAATCTTGGAAAGCTCCGGGGAGAAAAGGGACGCCCTCGAAGCGTCCTAGGGTTTTGAGTGTCCAGAAGCCAAAAACTTGGGGTTTAAGTGCCGGCGAACACCGACGAGGCCCAGATCCAGAAAAAGTGCGCACAAGGCGGGCGTGTACCGATCCACCTCCGTTCAAAAATATACAATCCAGAGGAGGTACTGAGTTAACATATAAGGAAAATGAGATTTTGGAGACGTAAGAGAAGTATTCTCAAAGGAGGAACATAGAAAAATGAAAAATGAAAAACGAAAAAAGAATGGGAAAATAAAAACAAGGAGGCAAAAGCAAAAGAGTTGGAAGGGAAGAAAAGGGTGTGTGTGGGAAACTCAACTATTACTGCGGTGAGAGAGAGAGAGAGATACGATTCGAGAAATGGAAACTAGGAAAGCCAAGGCCAACCAAAGGCGGTAGGTTTAATAGTGTGGGGGAGATGGACGCAAGGGACGGCTCAGATCTGCTCTCATCATCAGGACAGTCGTCAGTAGGCGTGAATGCGATCGGAGTGGGCAATGGAAATATGGAATGGATCCATGATGCGTCTTTCCCCTTGCCTGCTTACACTAAAAAAAAAAAAAAAAAACACACACACACACAACCAAAACACAGCTTATTCAACTCATCCACTCCACACACTCTTCACTTATACACTTCAATCTTCAACCTTGCCCTGGTGCCAATTATTTAACTGTTTTTGCTTAATAGTAAGAGAAAGAGGTTCCGAAAGCTTTATTTATTATAGAAATAAACCAATTCTCCAACTCTTTTTGCATAGAAAAGCCAATATGGCAATATGAAAGAACCCTCAAAGCCAATCAATGAAATGCACAAAATCCGGCAAATAACAGCAATTTGAGGAGAATGAAGCCTTTTTTTTGTTTGTTACAACATGGTGATCGAGCAGATAAATTATCGAGGATAAAACACCATTGATCGAGCAAATAGTAACAATATTGAATCCCGTAATTGACATTTTGATCTAACAGTTTTTTAAATAGTTAAATATCTCGTAGTTAACTTAGTTGATTTTTTCAAAAGTGATATTGGAGGATATTTTTTTGGTATATTAAATGTTTGATTATTAACAATTCATATTAAATAATGAAAATATAACATTTGTATGATTTTGTTTGTATTAAAAATGATACCATATTTTCTTGCTCCGCTTCGCTTAAAAAAAAAAATGCTAGCAAATAGTGTTTGATAGATACTTTTTTAATGACAATTTTCAAACATTTAACTTATTGTGTTTTATAAATATCGGTTTAAATATATTTTTTTAGTAGGGATGAGAATTTGCTCAAGTCCTCGGTACTTACCCTAAACCCTACTTACCTTACAGGTTAAATTCCACACCCAACCCCCATATTTATCCCCTTTGTCATTTTGTAATTTATATAGTATGTGTTTCCACCACCTCTCTCTTCTTTGTCCTTTTATAATTTGTGTAACATAAACTTTCACCATCCTCCTCTGGCTTTGGATTCGCCAAAGAAATATATACGTGTTTAAAAACTATATAAAAATGAAAAATTGAAAAATAATAACATCGGTAGTTTTTAAAAAAATATCATATGAAGTACATCTATCTATTTTGACATTTTTACCCCCATAAGTTTAACATACTTCAAATATTTTTAAGTACTACTTCTAATTAATAGTTTTATCATATGATTAAATATTATTTATAGGTTTAGAGTCATTAAAAAAAAACATTCTTCTAGAATAAAAATTCAGTTTCTCAAAATTAAATTAATTTTTTTAGTGAAAGTTTAATGGTTAAAAAAACATACAAAAGAAATTAAGAATAACTATCTTATTATTTTACTTTAATACAAAATAATGAAATAGCATAATTTTTGGATAAATTTTAGTTGATGTTACTTATAAAAACTATAAATTTATAATTATTACTACTGCTTTAAATAATAATAATAATAATAATAATAATAATAATAATAATAATAATAATAATATTATTATTATGAGGATGAAAATGAATATTTTTGTGATTATTTTTCCGTTAATAGCGAATTAGTTGAATAATTTCATACTTTTTTTCTCTAGTTGTAAAAACTTCACCAAAAAAAAAAAAATGCTATTAGTTACCCTATTCGGCATGGGTGGCGTGAGCACAATATAATCCAACATATGATACTCAAGCAATAATTTTTTTGATATATCATTCAAAATTCTGGTTTCCGAATATTTCGGATCAAATATTAAAATCAAATTTGACATGGATATGATTCTCAAAAAAATTAACTTTTTTGGGATCGGATATATCCGATTATTAACTCATTTTTATCTCTCTCTTTTGTCGAGATTTGTGTCTTTTTAAAAAAGAAGAAATCATTAAAGTTGGATCTTCGATCTGGCAAATCGATCCAACATGTTCAGATATCCAAAATTTTGGGTCATATCGAATTATCTGATTGCTCACCCTGAAATTTAGTAAATTTTGATTTCAAAAATATTGATAACGAATGCATTGAATATAATGAATACTAGAACTACCCGCCCGCGCGATGCGCCGGGCTTAGATTATAATGCTGAAGGAAAAAATAATTGAAAAAATAATTTTATGTTTAATAAATAACATTTTAATATTATAAATACCATGGATATTAAAATAAATATATTATGAATTATTAGTTCAAGACCAACAAATACCTCTTTGAAATAAGCTGGGCATCTTTAGTACTTGCCCGCGTATTAACATTGCCGATTGAATATCACATTACTTTTTTTCTTTCGGGGGTAAAATCACACCACCATAATTATTAATAAATTTAATGAAAAAGTATATTGTTTTCATTGCGAGAGTGTGTAGATATAAAGTAAGTAACATAACGATATATATATATATATATATATTAGATTTTATTTGCTCATAATAACGAAAGAATTATAAAATCTTATATCTATTGTGAAAGAAAATAAATTTTATACGGATTCAGTAAAATTTTCATGTATACAATATTTAATTTATACGGAGTAATATTTATTATTAGATGTGGCCCTAAATGGGTCAGCTCGCGGGCCGCTGCCCGCGAGCTGACCAATTTAGAGGGTGTTTGTTTGTGCGTTTTGGGACAGATTATCTGATTATTGCGTTTACAAAACGCAAATAATAAGTTAATCATGTTTGTGTATCAACTTCTAATAATTTATTATTCGCATTTTGAGGGAATGAAAACGCTATTTTCTTGCAACTACAATTTGGTGCTACAAGAAAATTGCGTTTAGCTAAAAATAGATTTTATCATATTGTTACCTTTTGAGGTAATGAAAAATGCAAATCCAAACACTTTTTAATGATTATTTGATTATTACGATTTGAAATAGCATAAACTCATCCAAACACTTAATTTTAGCAGCACGTTTTGTTACAACAATTATTTGATTATCCGTTTTCTAAACGTTGCAGCACTTTTTAAAACGCACATCCAAACACCCTCTTAGGGTCCAATATGATAATTAATTTATAAATTCATTATATAAAAAAATTATTTATATAATTGAGACACAAATATCTTATTAGAAATTTATTAATCAAACTATTCCCTATAATAATTATATTATTGTAAATTTATTTTAAAAATTCATTTATGGGATATGTATATTTAATATTGGCATTAATTACGCAAAAAAAGAATATTGGCATTAATTAAATTAGATTATACCGGTAATATAAATTTTTATAATCGCTATCTATTTTTTTATATAGATATGAATAATTTGATATTTTAATGCAAGCATTTATTAATTTCTCTTTTAGTTGTTTATTTGATGCCTAAGTTAGATTCATTTAGAGTTAACTATTTAATTTTCCTAATATATTTAATTTTCCTAACATATTTTATATACTTTTCTAATTGTTCTGGTTGTAATATATTTTATGTGTACAAAGTAAAATGGTGGGACCAACATTAAACAATTCATATTTGAGAATATAATTAATTATATTCTACGTGTAATAAATTGATATTTTTTTTGTAAAGGTAATATTGAAACTATAATTTCGTTTTGTTATTTTTTGCAAATGCATCATGCAGTAATAAAATATTGCTTTGTGACTCGAATAATGTATAATTTTCTTTTGCATATTCCTAATATATAAATCTAAATGTGAACATAATTAGTAGTAATTATGTCTTTATAGACAATTCGAATTCGAATTTAATTTTATATATGGATAAAGGATTATTATTTATTAGTTATATCCCAAAATTAAACCCATTTATGCGTATAAACTAAAACGGTAATGTGTCAATATTAAAATAATTCATATTTTTTAGAATTAAACCCATTTATGTGTATAATCTGCAGTTTGATCTCTCCAAATAACACAACATATAGAACATAAATATTAACAGAAATATAAAAAGCAATGCAATATCAACTCTAGAAATTTAGAGTACACACTGAGAGTGTCAAATATAAATGTATCTTTGGTCGTTCATGCACCCACTTCTTGGCCCGTGGAAAAGACTCCTACATAATCAAGCAGAATCAAGATTAAATTTCATAAACCCTGCAAAATTAAAACCATTTACTACATGAGATGAAAAGGTCATTAGCTCAATTTGCTGGCCTTCTTAAATACAAAAAATTCTAAGCTATGCATTCCTTCTAATTAGATCTTAAACATGCAAACGCATATCTGATCACACTCAAGACACCTTATTGAGTTAGTGATGTAGTAAACAATGATTACAGCACCTGCGTCTGTGTAATACATGAGGGCAAATGAAAAAACACACAAATAAATACAACAGAAATCTACATTGACATTACCCATCATCTCCATATCCTTTTCTGTTGTTGATTGACATAGAGTTGAATGTGGAAATTAATGGTTCAAGCATAGTGAGAACCATCAACAACTGGACTGCTTTCTCCAGCACTTTCTACTGATGAGTCACTGATATGACACTGTTATTGTTTGCATCTGTAGATGTCTCAATGTCTCATGCCCAAGTTCAAATTATTTACTTTGTTTCCTGATGCTACACACACACAAAAGATGCAATCTCATTGGCTTCATCGGTGATTGAACTTAGAAATCCACCAGAAGAAGTCCTTTTCAACACGAAACTTACATATTGTTTCTTTCTCAATCATGTGGTGTGATCTAGAAACCCAACCAAACCATCAATCCGGAGGGAATTAATTCAAGAAAACCAAAAACCTTAACAATTACAGAATAGAGAGGGAATTTTAATTTTTACCAGAGCGGGGTGCACCAAATAACCTGCAATTTACCCACAAATCACAACAAATTAGAGAATAATTGGTTATTCAGTTCCTATAAGCATAAAAAATTCCTTTAATTACTCCATAAAAGTAAACAGTTCTATAAAGTACAGCAAATCTTAACATACACACTCCAGATATGTGGATGTCAAATCCTCCAATTTGCTACAATGTTGATCCGTAGTTAGACAATAATACAAAAACCACCATATATAACATAAAAAATTAAATTACTCATTAAAAAGTTAAAAATCAAACTATGAATACAATACACATTATTAAGTTAGTGAAACGAATTAGAGCAAGGCTATTATTAATTAGTCAAATGAAGCACACCTCATGCACCTCGGTGGAATTGAATCCTCTATTACAATCAAGCTTGGAGCTCAGATACACCTTAATATATACTTCAGTCTGCTTTTCTTATTCTGCATTTAGTCAAGCAACTCCATTAAATTGATCAAAGAAGCTTGCATCATACCATAATACTAATCCAATATAGAGAGAGTTTATGATATTTGGATAGCTTGTATTAGAAAGACGTAGATGCCAAGATCCTCAACTACAGCTAACATTGATTTGGGGTCCGAATCTGATAAAAACCTCCACTCATATAGCGATGCACGAAATGTCGCAGTATTGTTGCCACAGAAGACCATATTGTTACACGTGAATAGGGAAGAAGACAAAAGTGCTTCAAGCTCCTCCACTTTTGCCGAGCCTATGAAATAGATGCAATCGGGCTGAAACTTCAACATAGGAATGCCTTAATGTTGCATTTAAAAACAAAAAGTAAAAGAATATGAGATAGTGGCACTCAGACAATGAACAAACCCTCACAATATATTCCTTTATATTGCTATGAGATAATGGCTCTCAATGCTCTATGAAATAGCTGAAAAATGAATCAAAAACTTACTTATCCACTCTAGATTGAGATCAACCTTGGCCAGTGGAGCAAGGTAATTGGTCGTACAAATGGGATCGTGGAGCGGCTGCGCTTATGCACCCTGGCAGTCGCACATCCATAAATTTTTTTTTTTTTTAAAAAAAAACCCTCAGAAATGAATTCAGTCGTTTGCAACATTCCAACCAAATTTGATGAACAAAACGATCATAGGCCTTAATTGAGAACAAAAAAACATACTTGACGTTTTTGGCGGTGGATTTCATCGATCTTTTAACAGACTCCGTCCTCCGGCTTCTCAACCACCGGCAATAAAGATATAGCAAAGGGCAACGTGCTGGAGGCGTGTGGCGAACGGATAAGCGCAGGTGGAGGAGCAGGGACGGGGATATTAGAGACGTGTGTAGTGGATGGAGTCGCGAAGTACCGCAGCACGGGCGGATGTAGAAGGGTGATGTCGCCAGGAAGGTTAGGACATTTTCAAGAGGTGGATCCAAGAGTGATTTTTGGCGAAATAATTGGCTGAATTTTGGGGAAAAGGATAGTCTTTCCTTATAATGAGGGATTGAAGATACTCCGTATCTATGATTTTTGGCATTTAAAACTGCCAAATTTGAAAAGAGTAATGGTTACAGAATGGGAAGAGTTGTGGCAGCATATAAATGCCGGGTGGTAGCAATGTTGGATGAGGGCAAATAGGAAAATTTAATGGCGTAAATTTTGGAATGTGTGTGGGAGAGTAAAAAAGGAAATCTTTTGTGAGAGAAAAAGTGTGTTTAGGCGAGAATATATGTGTGTGGAAGTAGCTTAGTTTATACTATAATAAAGATACCCATTTAACATGCGTAAATATCCATTAATCTCCTTTTCAATAAAAGTTAGAAAGTAAAAACATATTAGAAAACGAATAACTAAACTTGGCCAAACCGATGCAAGCAATTGCAACGAAAATTTGAAGTAATTAGACTGGAAAAAAATATTGAAAATACTGAATATTTGACTTATCGTAATAAAAAAGAAAAATGAAAATATCATTTAAGTATAGTATAATAATAGTATGTCATAAGATCTCGATATGACAATGGTATGCATGTTTTAATACCATGGTATACTGTTATTGAACCAAACTTAATCTATATAAACAAAAGGACATTCCATAATTTACTATTCATTTATCCAATGTGGGATCTTCAATTTTAGCGTAATTTCATGAACGTATTAATTACTATACATGCTATTAACTTCAGCCCTTCAGTATTGCAAAATTGTGTTATGTCCTTTGGACAATTCAAAGTATTATGAGATAAGAACTTGGCCTAGTAGTCAAGTATTTTATCCATTCTCTATATCCATTTGTAATTTGGTTGAGAATTCGATTCCTCACTATACCACATATCAATTCCCTCTATCTCATTTATAAATTTTAATTTGTGCAACTTAGGCTCTCAATAAAATAACAATAAAATAAATAGAATAAAACTAAAAGTACATTTTGGAAAAAAAATACGAGCTACCGAATTTTTCTGTTGCATATATGTTTTTTTAATAAATGGCAATAGAAAAAAATAAGAACTCTAACAATTAAGAGAAAGTTAACAAAATTGAAGATTATGTGCATGAGGGTCTTCGATGGGAAGACAAATATTAGTGCAACAGAGCGGTACCAAAGCACTGAGCAACATCATTTTAACAGTTGGTCTCGAGACATGGTTTGGCATGTTAAGTGATTCTTTTATTATTCCGATGGATAAAAAAAAATAGCGGGACATAATGGGATAAAATGAATTTTATTTATTTTAATTACATTAAAAAAAAAACTAAAATATGCCACCAAAGAGGTTATATTCACTTTTGAGCAATAAGGATGTCGACGCATGGGGTGTTCTCGCATTTAAACAACACGCGAACCCTTGTAACGCTCCGAAAATTCAAAGTTGATTTTCGCAACCATTACCGTCGTACTAACTATCCTAAACTAGTAGCCATCTAATTTAAAACAGCTAGTACAAGGCTGAGTAAACCTAAAGTGATTATCTGTTTAATCAAATTAATGCAGAAGCTAAATAAATTTAAAACACGTAGGCACATATAAAGTCCCACATAATGACCAAATACTAGTCCCGACAAATCATTCAGGCTACTAGCTTCACAAAACTGCATCATGCATAATACAAAGATCTCAAACAGGACTACCAGCCCAAAACAATAAATCACATAAGGCTTCAGGGCGACAGAATGTAAATCCTAGGCTCACAGGCCTCAACTAAACAATAAATCAAATGCCAAGTCATAATAAAACAACAGAGTATCACATAAATATAAATGAAGCAGATAGATCATATCTATGTGATCTCTCAACCCAAACCCAGTCATGCTCTAGCGCCTCCAGCAGGATCTATAAAACAAACAAAGCAATGAGTCAGTACAACGTACTGAGCAATGGATATATATGCAGGGGATCAGATACTAATAATAACAGGTAAAACATAATTTAATTAAAACATAATGCAAACGATGCATACCAGTAAAACATAATATAAATTAAACAGGTAAAACATCACACCGTCCCATACCGGTGCTTCAGCCACAATCATACAATTTATGCAAATGATGCATGGCCTAGCATACACCTATCTACCCTATATGCAAATGCAAACGAGTATGCCTAGTCGACACCTAAAAACCCGGGCGGTATGAACCCACGGGTGAGGATATCATCAACTCTAACCCGTTACAGGGTAACATACACCATCCCCGCAGGGACCACAGGCATCACAGCCTAAATCATACACCCCGAAAGGCCAACATGCATCACAGCCAATAATCACACCCCGAAGGGTCAACAGGCATCACAGCCAATAACAGGCATAACAACCAATAATCCACCCCGCAGGGCCATCGGGACTCAACAACACCTGTGAAGGCTGCCCGATCAATCATAAATATCATAACAACCCATCGGGTTAATAACCGTCAATTCCAAATAAAAGTCCACTTTACAACATATTTTCATAAATATTACTATATATTTAATCTCTTCATTTGCACAACAGTACGCCTTTCACCAAACATTGGAACACACAACTTAAATCTTATACATATATATATAGTGCAATAATATTTATCAAGTTTAAAGCTCAAATGTAAGTGAAGTACCAGTAGATTCCCAATATGAATTTGAAATGGGTAAGCACTTGAAAAGATCCAGTAATTGGTTTAACTTGATAACTACAACAATTGCTCTATCTCATATCTTATAATTAAAATGACTTTCATTAGCCATGAAGTATTCTCTTTATAATGTAAATCAATAAACATGCCCATGCATATACACGACACACATACAGAGATGGACTTACCATGGGAATTCCTAAAATTAACACAGCATATAATTAACAAGAGATTAGCTTAATCATATCCTCAATTGAAGTCCAACCGCAACTTTTGACTAGAATTACAATTAGACTATGTGAATGCAAATACCAATTCTCATCACTCTATTTGTGCACCGGATATGTATACTCAGGATATATATTTTAGCTTTTCAAGCTATATGGACCACCGGATCAATTCAAAATAAATTCCGCACAGACACAGATAATAAGGCTTTTATAATTTCTACCGTACAGGCAAATCAAACACTACAACAATAACAAGCAATAACCGGAAATCAACACATATATAACCCTTGCCTTGTTCTTCCACAAGTTTGGACCAACGATTCGTCAATATCCAAGCCTCAATCGAACCAAAACAGTCCCAAAACCAAAACCCTAACATCCAAGAACTCCATCAAAATTCCCCCAAAATACTACCAATCGGAATGGGAAAACAAAGGAGAAACACTTACCAACTCGTTTGCAACAATTCGACACTAAACTCCAACGGATTGGCAAGATTTCTACACCCCATTTTCTTCCTTAAAAGACCGATCGGTCTTCTCCCTTTTCCCAATTCTAAGAATCTAAAACAAATGAGTCCCAAATAAACTCTTGACACCAATTGGGCCCCTTCTGGAATGGGCTTCTCACTCACAATCCATATAAATTAAATAGATAGCCCAAACTAATAGTAAAAATTAATTTGGGTCATTACATTCCTTCCCCCTTACGATCATTTCGTCCCCGAAATGCACATTCAAGAATGTGATCAAAATCAATAAGTAAGGGAACAATGTTACCTCATAGCGACGAAATCAAGTCCAAGTCTGGGTACTTCAGCTTCATATGCTCCTCGGTTTTCCCAAGTAGCATCTCTAGTTCGTGCCTAGACCACAACACCTTAACCATCGGAATGGTTTTGTGCCTCAAAACCTTTTTATTTGAATCAATTACCCGAACAAGATATCCCCATACTCAAGACTCGCATCCAATTCAATCACACGAGGTTGGATAATCTTAGATGGATCATATACAAACTTTCGGAGTTCAGAAACATGAAAGACATCATGGGCTCGACCCGCTTCAGCTGGCAAAGCCAACCTATACGCCACTTTACCAACTTTCTCCACAATCTCATAGAGTCCAATATATATCGGGCTCAACTTGTCATTCTTACCAAACTGGCATACCCTTTTCATAGGTGATACCCGCAAAAGTACCCTATCACCAACCTCAAACTCTACATCCCGACGAGCTAAATCAGCATAGCTCTTCTGCCTGTCCTGAGCCTCTTTCACGCGGTCCCTGATGATTCTCACTAGCTCAACAGTCTGGTCAATCATTTCAGGACCCACATTCACCTTATCTATTGGATAATTCCAATATAAAGGACTCCTGCACTTCCTCCCATACAATGTCTCAAAAGGAGCCATGCCAATACTTGCATGATAATTGTTATTGTAACTGAACTCCACCAAACTGAGATGATTCTTCCAGCTTCCCTGGAAATCCAGGGCACAAGCTCACAACATATCCTCTAATGTCTTGATGGTCCGCTCTGTCTAACCGTCTGACGGAGGATGCCATGCAGTACTCATGCTAATCTATGTGCCAAAAGCTATCTTCACATCCTTCAAAAAATTGGACAGGAACCTGAAATCCTGATCAGACACAATCTCCTGGGAATTCCAAACCTCTTAACAACATGTTGAATATAAGCTTGGGTAAGCTGACTCATACTCCATGTCAATCTCATATGTATAAACACTGCACAATTTGTCAAACGATCAACCACGACCCAGATGGTATCCATCTTCCTCACAGTCTGTGGCAACCCTGTCACAAAATCCATGGAAATGAATTCCCATTTCCATTCAGGTACTGCCAACGGCTATAGCAAACCCATCGGCCTTATATGCTCAGCCTTCACTGGTTGACATGTTGCGCACTTAGCCACATAACCAACTACATCCCTCTTCATGTGGTTCCACCAGTAAGTCTGCCGGATGTCTTTATACATCTTTGTTACCCCTGGGTGAATAGAATAAGAAGTAGTGTGAGCCGCATCCATGATCTTTCTCTTCAGGTCATCACAACACTCCGGTATGCACCATCTATCACCCTGTCTCACCATCCCCTTATCATCAATTCTGAAACCCGGAGCCTTACAATCCTGAATCTTCTGTCTCAACACTATCATCTCTCTACTATCATGCTGACTAGCGAAAATTTCATCAATCAAAGATGATGTAGTGACTAACATGTTTAAAGTGTGCTGAACAAAGCCAACGGGAACTACTTGAACCTCAAGTCTGAGTAGATCCCTGCGCCATTCAGGCATTACCCTTAAACATGCCACTATATAATGCTCTTTTCTGCTCAAAGCATATGCCACTCGATTTGCCTTCCCTTCAATGTGTTGAATATCAGTATCATAATCCTGTAACAGTTCCATCCACCTCCTTTGTCTGCCACTCATATGATCTGAGGTGTATAAACACTTCAGATTTTTATGATCTGAACAAATCTTACACTTAGCCCCATACAGATAATGTCTCCAGAATTTCAGAGCATTCACTACCACTGCCTTCTCCAAGTCGTGCGTCGGGTAGTTCTGCTCATGCGGCTTAAGCTGTCGAGATGCATAAGCAATCATTTTCCCCTTCTGCATTAACACACAACCTAAACCCTTAAGTGACGCATCTGTATAAACCTCATACTCACCTGAATCGTCAGGTAATACCAAAACAGATGCCTCTATCACTTTCTTCTTAAGTTCGAATGCCAGCTCACAATCATCATCCCATCTAAATCTAACATATTTTCTCAACAATCTTGTCAGAGGTCTAGCAATACTAGAAAACCCCTCAATGAATATGCGGTAATAACAAACAAGACCCAAGAAACTTCGAATCTCTCCCACATTTTTCGGGGCTTGCCATTTCAACACCTCTTCCACCTTAGCAGGGTCAACTGCAATACCCTCACCAGAAACAATGTGTCCCAGAAAAGACACCTTCTCCAACCAGAACTCAAACTTAGAGAGTGTAGCATATAGCTTCTGCTCTCGCCATGTGCTCAAAACTGTCCTCAAGTGACCTGCATGTTGCCTCACGAGTCGGCGAATAAACCAGAAGATCATTTATGAACAAAACCATGCACACACCCAGCAGGGGACAAAATACCCTATGCATAAGATCCATGAAGATTGCTGGTGCATTAATCAACCAAAAGGCATGACCGTGAATTCAAAGTGTCCATACGAGTTCTGAACATTGTCTTAGGCCTCATCGATCCATCTTTCTTCTTAACAAACAATACGGGAGCTCCCCAAGGCGAGCTACTCGGCTGAATATACCCCTTACTGGTAAGCTTATTCAAATGATCCTTCAACTCCTTCAGTTCAGCAGGAGCCATACGGTAAGGATTCTTAGAAATAGGAGCTACATCAGGCATCAGCTCAATGGTAAAATCAATCTCCCAAGCAGGTGAGAGGCCAGGAATTTCGTTGGGAAATACATCCCCGAACTCAGACACAACCAGGACATCCGAGGCAGCTGGAACCTCTGCTCGAAGATCCCTCATTAGCCACAGGGAAAAAGAACAAAACTGCACATCAAGTCACACAACAAACAGCAGAAACCACGCCAATATAAGGTGAAATTAAAGAAGATCGGTAAGAAACAAACTTAACCCCACAAGATTCCGAAATGATATTCGTGGAACACCACAATCAATCACAGCACGATGGCAAGACAGCCAATCCATGCTCAATAATACGTCAAACTTGACCAGGCTAAAGACCACAAGGTCTGTCCTGGATTCATGACTCTCGATGCTTAACGTAACATCTTTCCATAAATGATCACTTCGAATAATATTACCCGAAGGTAAAGAAACTGGCATCTGGTAGGGCCCCAACGGTCCTACATCACAAAGCCACGAAAGAACACAAGGCTTCCGCATCGCACGGTACTAAGGCAGAATGATTCGCAACGGTAGTAGTACATACTCCATGCTTACGAATGAAATTCAGAATCTCGAATGAACATAAGACTCCAAAGTCAAACACGGTAATCGAAACACAAAATACAACACAAATAATTCGCATAACAGGGAAATGAGTTTGTCTCTCCACCAGAGAGTCAAGAAGAAACACCTACGATACAAGAACTACACCCGTGCCAAAATGTTATCAATCAACATAACGTTTCCATCACAAGAAGACAACACGCTTGACAAGCCCTCCTAAATCGGCCGCTCATCACAAGTGAAGTCGGTTCCCTCGCGTTACCGATCTCGACATACAGGACAGTCGCCTTGCCTCGGCTCACGCGACAGGCATCTAACGCTTCGACGAACATATCTCATGTCCTTTTGACTAAAGCAATGTCAATTCTATGCCTCGCCGAATCGTTATTCCCTCTAGCCTAACCATACCATCACTGGAATAGCCTAGAAATGGGTTTCCACCATCCTTCGCGTGCAGACGGACTGCAAATGCTTATATCACCACAGTTGGTTATCGCACTAGGGGGACTTTCTCAGTACCCTATCTCACTCTTGAGGGTACATCAAACCCATCTGAACACCATTCCACACATTGACCCTGCTTGGATAGCCATTCGAATAGCCCAGGCTTCCATGAGGCCATTCCCAACTATTCGGCCAACTTAGATTGCAACATTAACAAACAATGTTAGCAGAAATCACCAACATACATAATATCATGAATAACTGATAGCATAATAATGAATATAATAATTAAAATAATAAATAAAAATTTTGACAGTCCTCAATGACTGTGAAGTCCAAAGGAGCCTGACTGGAGTACCATTATTCTCCCACAGTTCCCTAACTATGGCTCAACATGGTATGCACAATACTCAACAAAAATTTAAAAAGTAAGAATGCAATTCTATACTATATATATCACACACACATCTCACCACCTATGTCTACATAAATTTTAATATATTAAAAGAGCACACAGGCTCTGATACCACTCTGTAATGCCCCGAAAATTCAAAGCTGGTTTTCGCAAGCATTACCGTCGTACTAACTATCCTAAACTAGTGGCCAGCTAATTTAAAACAGCTAGTACAAGGCTGAGTAAACCTAAAGTGATTATCTGTTTAATCAAATTAATGCAGAAGCTAAATAAATTAAAAACACGTAGGCACATATAAAGTCCCACATAATGACCAAATACTAGTCCCGACATATCATCCAGGCTACTAGCCTCACAAAACTGCATCATGCATAATACTAATATCTCAAACAGGGCTACCAGCCCAAAGCAATAAATCACATAAGGCTTCAGGCCGACAGAATGTAAATCATAGTCTCACAGGCCTCAACTAAACAATAAATCAAATACCAAGTCATAATAAAACAACAGAGTATCACATAAATATAAATGAAGCAGATAGATCCTATCTATGTGATCTCTCAACCCAAACCCAGTCATGCTCCAGCGCCTACAGCAGGATCTATAAAACAAACAAAGCAATGAGTCAGTACAACGTACTGAGCAATGAATATATATGCAGGGGAGTAAGGGATCAGATACTAATAATAACAAGCACAATTTAATTAAAACATAACATAAATTAAACATGTAAAACATCACACCGTCCCATACCGGTACTTCAGCCACAATTATACAATTTATGCAAGTGATGCATGGCCTAGCATACACCTATCTACCCTATATGCAAATGCAAATGAGTATGTAGCCGGCACCTAAAAACCCGGGCGGTATGAACCCACGGGTGATGATGTCATCAACTCCAACCCGTTACAGGGTAACATACACCATATCCGCAGGGACCACAGGCATCACAACCTAAATCATACACCCTGAAAGGCCAGCAGGCATCACAACCAATAATCACACCCCGAAGGGTCAACAGGCATCACAGCCAATAACAGGCATAACAACCAATAATCCACCCCGCAGGGCCATGGGGACTCAACAACACCTGTGAAGGCTGCCCGATCAATCATAAATATCATAACAACCCATCGGGTTAATAACCGAACCGTCAATTCCAAATAAAAGTCCACTTTACAACACATTTTCGTAAATATTACTATATATTTAATCTCTTCATTTGCACAACAGTACGCCTTTCACCAAACATTGGAACACACTACTTAAATCTTATATATATAGTGCAATAATATTTATCAAGTTTAAAGCTCAAGTGTAAGTGAAGTACTAGTAGATTCCCAATATGAATTTGAAATGGGTAAGCGCTTAAAAAAATCCAGTAATTGGTTTAACTTGATAACTACAACAATTGCTCTATCTCATATCTTATAATTAAAATGACTTTCATTAGCCATGAAGTATTCTCTTTATAATATAAATCAATAAACATGCCCATGCATATACACGGCACACACACAGAGATGGACTTACCATGGGAATTCCTAAAATTAACACAACATATAATTAACAAGAGATTAGCTTAATCATATCCTCAATTGAAGTCCAACCGCAACTTTTGACTAGAATTACAATTAGACTATGTGAATGCAAATACCAATTCTCATCACTCTATTTGTGCACCGGATATGTATACTCAGGATATATATTTTAGCTTTTAAAGCTATATGGGCCACGGTATCAATTCAAAATAAATTTCGCAGAGACACAAATAATAAGGCTTTTATCATTTCTATCGTACAGGCAAATCAAACACTACAACAATAGCAAGCAATAACCGGAAATCAACACACATATAACCCTTGCCTTGTTCTTCCACAAGTTTGGACCAACGATTCGTCAATATCCAAGCCTCAATCGAACCAAAACAGTCCCAAAACCAAAACCCTAACATCCAAGAACTCCATCAAAATTCCCCCAAAATACTACCAATCGAAAGGGGAAAACAAAGGAGAAACACTTACCAACTCGTTTGCAACGATTCGACACCAAACTCCAACGGATTGGCAAGATTTCTACGCCCCATTTTCTTCCCTAAAAGACCGATCGGTCTTCTCCCTTTTCCCAATTCTAAGAATCGAAAACAAATGAGTCCCAAATAAACTCTTGACACCAATTGGGCCCCTTTTGGAATGGGTTTCTCACTCACAATCCATATAAATTAAATAGATAGCCCAAACTAATAAAAATTGATTTGGGTCATTACATTCCTTCCCCCCTTACGATCATTTCGTCCCCGAAATGCACATTCAATAACGTGACCAAAATCAATAAGTAAGGGAACAATGTTACCTCATAGCGACGGAATCAAGTCCAAGTCTGGGTACTTCAGCTTCATATGCTCCTCGGTTTTCCCAAGTAGAATCTCTAGTTCGTGCCTAGACCACAACACCTTAACCATCGGAATGGTTTTGTGCCTCAAAACCTTTTCATTTGAATCAATTTCCCGAACAAGATATTCATCATACTCAAGACTCGCATCCAATTCAATCACATGAGGTTGGATAATCTTAGATGGATCATATACAAACTTTCGGAGTTGAGAAACATGAAAGACATCATGGGCTCGACCCGCTTCAGCTGGCAAAGCCAACCTATACGCCACTTTACCAACTCTCTCCACAATCTCATAGAGTCCAATATATCTCGGGCTCAACTTGCCATTCTTACCAAACTGGCATACCCTTTCATAGGTGATACCCGCAAAAGTACCATATCACCAACCTCAAACTCTATATCCCGACGAGCTAAATCAGCATAGCTTTTCTGCCTGTCCAGAGCCTCTTTCACGCGGTCCCTGATGATTCTCACTAGCTCAACAGTCTGCTCAATCATTTCAGGACCCATATTCACCTTATCTATTGGATAATTCCAACATAAAAGACTCCTGCACTTCCTCCCATACAATGCCTCAGAAGGAGCCATGCCAATACTTGCATGATAATTGTTATTGTAACTGAACTCCACCAAACTGAGATGATTCTCCCATCTTCCCTGGAAATCTAGGGCACAAGCTCACAACATATCCTCTAATGTCCTAATGGTCCGCTCTGTCTGACCGTCTGACTGAGGATGCCATGCAGTACTCATGCTAATCTATGTGCCAAAAGCTATCTTCACATCATTCCAAAAATTGGACAGGAACCTGGAATCCTGATCAGACACAATCTTCTTGGGAATCCCAAACCTCTTAACAACATGTTGAATATAAGGTTGGGTAACCTGACTCATACTCTATAAAACAAACAAAGCAATGAGTCAGTACAACGTACTGAGCAATGGATATTTATGCTGGGGAGTAAGGGGATCAGATACTAATAATAACAAGCACAATTTAATTAAAACATAATATAAATTAAACAGGTAAAACATCACACCGTCCCATACCGGTGCTTCGCCACAATCATACAATTTATGCAAGTGATGCATGGCCTAGCATACACCTATATACCCTATATGAGAATGTAAATGAGTATGCCTAGCCGGCACCTAAAAACCATGGCGGTATGAACCCACGGGTGAGAATATCATCAACTCTAACCCGTTACAGGGTAACATACACCATCCCCGCAGGGACCACAGGCATCACAACCTAAATCATACACCCCGAAAGGCCAACAGGCATCACAGCCATTAATCACACCCGAAGGCCAATTGGGCCCAAATAAACCGAAACAAATGAGTCCCAAATAAACTATTGACACCAATTGGGCGCTTCTCACTCACAATCTATATAAATTAAATAGATAGCCCAAACTAATAAAAATTAGTTTGGGTCATTACAACCCTTGCAGGAATTTTTCGGCCAATAGGCCTTAAATCCCGGCCCAAAATTGATTTCGTGGCCCCTAACCCTAAATAAAAAAAGAAAAAAAATTATGGCCAAATTCGGAATGACCTCTTTACGGTGGTATAAAAAGATTATTATATCTAAATTAATTTTACATAACAGTTAGCTCAATTAATAAATTAGGAATGAGACTTGGCCCGAATGGTCATGTTCCCTACCTTCGAACTATAGGTTGGGGTTCGATTCCCACCCGAGCCCCATCCCTCCCCTTTATCCCTCTTTGTAATTTTTGTGTCTTGGCTTCCATACACATTTGCCGACACATAAGTGTCAACGTTTATCCAAAAAAATGATCAATTAATGAATTGTAATAGGGGTGGAGACCTACCCTAGTGGTCAAGTCCCCCGACTCCCAACCTATAGGTTGAGGGTAGTGTTGTAAACGAATCAATTTTTTTTTTGTTCGATTCGGTATTCGTATTCGAATATTAACATTCGTATTCATAATTTTGTTATTCGAATTCGAATAAAAGTATTGGATTCGATACATAAACAAATATAAATACAAAATCAAAATATTCGATTCAGCATTCGAGAATATTTGATTAGATATAATTTATTACATTTAATATATTATGATAATATATTTAATAAACTATTTATTATATATTACTAATGTTATTTACCCTAGTGGTTAAGTCCCCGACTCCCTATCTATTGGTTGGGGGTTCGAATCCCCCTACCCAACCCCATCCCTCCAATTTTATCCATTTATAATTTGTGTGGCATAGCCCCACCAACATTTCATAGTCTGTATAGGTTGTTTAGAAAAAAAAAAAAGAAAAAAAGAAATTAGGGCCCAAGTGACAGACCTCCATCCTCAACTTATTTGACATCTTCAATTTCACTAGTTGCAGCCGAAGCCCATATTCCAAATGTCAAGTCATAAATCCTCACTTACCGCTTCTTCACCATAGTTGCTTCAGTTTTCACCCATCTCCATTCTCCACGCTACGCAGATTCTAGATTCCAGCGGCGGATTGCCATGACTCACCTTCACAACCACCACCAGCTTATCGGGACTACCAGCACCATCGGCCACCTCGACCACCAAGACTAGAACCTGAACAAGCGAGCAGCACCACCGCTCCATATTTCCACCGTAGGCGGTTCGCCCTTTTCTGATTTCAAGCAAGGCCGACCCTCGACAACTCTCTACTGTTCACCTATATCCCAATTTCAATATGTTGATGCCTTCACTGTAAATGACTTGTGTTGTTTCTACTTGCAGCTTGTTTATTTGGATGTTGTTTTATTGATTGCATTTGCATTATCTGTTGTTATTTGAATTGCTTATGTCATGTATTCCCTCTTGTTTTTTTTTTTAAAGATTACGTTTTCACTTTTTTACTGTTCATTATAGCACTTTAACTTTTACTTTTGTTATAGTTATAGAAGATAAAATATAGCCAAATGAGATCTTGTTGGATTCCTTTTTAAATATTAAATTTTTAGAATTTTTACTTGTACCGAATTTGAGTTATTAATCATTGAAAATGTGCATTAGTATACATGCAAATGAGAAGTGTAACCTTTAAAAAAACAGAGGAAGTATTATTTATTAATTTCTCTGCCATCTTTTTGCATTTTGAGATTACAGTGTTTTTATTCCTTGTTTATGTAATTTTAACTAGTAAGTAACCCGTTGAGACTCGACGGGTATAATTATATATTTTATATAATATATACTTATATTATATAAAGTAATAATAAATTGTATTTTGAGTAATGAAAAATATGTAATGATTTTATATATGTTCGAAAGATGATGTATGTGATAATATTAAATAATTTTTAAAACAACAAAGAAAATATATTATACCGTCTTCTTTAGCTTCTGTGGCTTGTCCGGTACAAACTTAAAACATATCAATAAAAATAATTATTAAAATAATATTTTATTTAATTTGATATTTAAATTAAAATAAAAAAATTTAAATATAAATATTAAACATAATACTACCTCAGTCTCACCGTTTTTGTTACGGATGAGTTTTTGGTACTATTCAAGGTTTAACTTTGATTCGAATCTTTATCATAGCTATGTAAGAAAAACATAGTCAAGTGAGATCTTGTTAGATTCGTCTAATCTTATAGTTTTAGAAAATCAACTTTTTATAACTTTTCATTGTACATAATTTAAGTTATTAACCTTTAAAAATGTACATCGGCATGCGTGTCGGAGGCCTCTGTAACAAAAACAATGAGACGGAGGAAGTATGAAAAATTCCCTCACAATTTGCTGAAAATTTCATTGCTGAAAATCTCATTGGTCACTATATTTAAATGTCTGAATTTGAAGTGTTGCAGTTTACATTACTATATGTACTTGAAAAGATTGCCGCTATATATATGATTACCCGTGGAATATATAAGAATATAATTTGGAAATGTCATGTCTGATTGTACATCTCCAAAATCAATACCGGCATTACCATCACCTCCATCAAGTATCCATTTTGAAAATTTTATGTCATATATAAATTTCATTGTAAACAACATTTATTGTGGTATCTTGAGTTAATCCTTCTTAATTACATATTAATACTTTGAGCCACATCTTGCTAGTAACACAAAATATTGCAACATAATTGTTCATGACTAAAAACTGGTTTTCGAATATAATGTCCAATATTCTTTAAAGATTGACATTGACTTTTGTTTATAATCATAGCAAAACAAAATGCGGTGAGAATTTTCTCACCTGAAATCGAATGGGAAATCTGGTTAAATAAGATAGGCTCATAATCATTCTACCAATCAAGAATTTTTTTACTTTCATGGTTTCCCGAAAAATAGTTTAACTTCAATTACATGGTTCCGCATCTTGGTAACTATTACTTCCATTGCATGGTTTATTTGAATGATCTATATTCATAAGAAGCATGACTGTGCAACCCTCATTCAACAATATTTCATGATTTGGTAATCCAAAACAATTGATTGTGTTCGGATATTTCAGTGAAAATAATTCATTGGCGTTATCTATGCTTTCATCCCCTTGACAAATATTGTTAGAACGCATATATACACATTTTCATTTACAGACATATGTTTCATGATGTAATAATTGATCGTATTAACCATCTCATTGGTACAGGTTAGTATAACAATATCTTTAAAAATGTTTGGATTTAAAGTAGTGCAGTTTATATTTGTATATGTAATCTCAACAATTGACACTATATGATCTCTTGTAGAATTTATAAAAATATCATTTGGAAATATCACATCTAATTGTACATCTCCAAGATCAATATCAACTTTACCAATTACATCACCTCCATGAAATATCCATTTTGCAAGTTTTTGCCATATATAACACTCATTGTAAACAATGTTTCTTGTAGTATGTTTAGTTAATCCATTTTAGTTACATATTAATACTTTGAGTCCCCTCTATCTAGTGACATGAGATATTGCAATAGGTGTATAACTATTTGTGGCTAAAAACTGGTTTTGGAGATAGAATCCAACATTCTTTAAATATTGGCATTGACTTTTTTTAGTCATAGCAAAATAAACTGTCAGTGTGAATTTTCTACTTTGAAATCGAATGTGTAAATTGATTAAATCAGACGGGCTCAATCATTCTACCAATAAAAAAAAAGTTAAAATTTCATAAGTTGGAAATTTCATATCTTTTAAATTGGAAATTGAGATTTCTATTTACACATTATTATATCTTTGAAAATGCATAAATAAATAAAAAAATCTAATTCAGGAGGTGAGGTTTAGTGATTAAAGTGAGAAGAGTATTTGTGTTTAAAATTCTAATGAATTTTGACGCTATTTATTGTTTAACTTTGACTAAATATTATCGTAATGATTTAATTAGAGAAAAATATTCAAGTGTGGTCTTGGTAGAATCGTTAAATATATATTTCATACAATTTTTATTTTTACCAATTTTGAATAATAATTAAAGAAATGCAAGGAACTTTGTATAGAAAAATAAAGTGTATCGGAATTTGTGAGGAATAGTAAAAATGATTACTTTTAATAGGATTTGAAATAATTAAGATTCTAATCCTATTTATATTAATTTAATTTATCTAAAAATAAAAAGTGACCAAATTTCGTGGGACACTAAAAAATGAATACGTGCCAACTTTCGTGGAACCGAAGGAGTAAATAATTAAACCTTGAGACACAAACTCACTATGTAAAAAAATTATGCGTATTACTAATAGATGTATTGGAAATCTAATAATTTAAAATAAATGATTAAAAATTAAAATTGTGGGAATAAAAAATATAAAAATAAAAAATAAATAAAATAAAATATGCAAAAAATTGAAACCAATCAAACCCTGAAGCATCAAATTCAGACACACACACATCACACAGAGGTAGTAAGACTCAAGAACTAATTTACAGCAAAAAACAAAAATCGATCAAACCCTTCAAGCATCAAATTTTTGTCACAACTTTTAAATTTAATATTATCTAAAAAATTCATTTCTTCACAAGAAAGATGCTAAGAACTCAACAGCGTAGAGTCATCAGAACTGTGACGCACCATAAAAGAAAAATTATGTTAAAAGTCTCAAAATAATCATATAAAACCCAAAAATAAACTAAAATAAATAAATAATATATGTATGAAATTTCAAATATTTTAAAACTGATATTGTGTGACTTCCATATAAATAAGATATTCATATCTTTTAAAAAGTAAATATTGGGAAAAAAATTGAAAATTATGGGAATAAACAATGCAAATATCTAAAATAAATAAATAAATAAATGAAAAATTTGAAATTTTAAATCTTTTAAAAAATAAAAATTGTTGGAATAAAAAATACAAAAACCTAAAATAAATAAATAAAAAACATACCAAAATCTAATATAAATAAAGGTAAATATGCAAAATTTTAAATTTCACATCTTTTAAAAATTGAAAATTATGAGAGTTCCATATAAATTGAAAATTTCATACTCCCTCTGTTTATTTTTTGTTGCACCATTAGAGTTTTAACACTATTCACCGTCACACTTTCAATTAAAGTTTTCATAGTTATAGAAGTTAAAATATAGCCAAGTGAGATCTTGTTAGATTCGTCTTGTCTTGTAGTTTTTAAATATGGAATTTTTAGTATTTTTACTTGTATGGAATATTAGTTATTAATGGTTTAAAATGTGCACTTGACTGCGTGCTGAGTGGGTCCATAGCAAGAATAAAAAACGGAGGGAGTATCTTTAAAAAAATATAAATTAGGATTTCCATATCCAAATCAATATATATTTTAACATAAATAAATAATAAATGCAAAAATCTAAAATTAATAAATAAAAATGCAAAAATCTAAGAAAATTGGAAACTTAAAATGGAGACACCACATTAAATGTTGACTTGGTTGATCACTAATGGTTTTAATAATATATTGATAATTGATGAATTGTATTGGGGATTGAAAATTGTAGTATGAATGTTAAGTATTATTTAGTATTTATTAGATTATTTTATTAAACACTGATATGTTTTATTAAAAATGTTAATTTACAGACTGAACTGAATTGAATAATTACGAATCGGATCGAATATTTTTGAATCGAATTGAATAAGATTGTATCTAAGAAATCGAATAGTTTTGAATAATTCGAATATTAACTTCGAATCGAATGCGAACCACATATATTATTTGAAAAAGATCGAATACGAATAGTCGAATAATTTTCGAATACTGAAACGAATATGGTGATATTCGTTTCGATTCGATTCATTTACAACCCTAGTTGGGGTTCGATTCCATGCCCGACCCCTATCCCTCCCCTTTTATCAATTTGTAATTTGTATGCCATTGGCCTCCACCACCATTTCATAGCCTGCATAGGCTGTTCAGAAAAAAAAATTAATGAATTGTAATTTGTATGGCATAGACTTTCATCACCTCTTTCATAGTTTGTATAGGTTGTTTAGCAAAAAAAACAAAAAGAAATTATATATGGAGGTCTAATGTGATATGAGAATACTTGTTATACTCCCAAAAAATTAATAAATTATACATGGACGATACCTGACAATGAATAAAGTAATATTAACTGTAAAAAAACGGATAAAATTAAGCAAGCTACATTAAATTACTAAATTTACATATCAAATAGATGAATTATATACAACTAATAAAGATGATGGGAGTTCATGTCACACAAATTATAAATGAACAAATGTGGGGATAGGAGGGCGGGTGAGGAATAGAACCCAACCCTAAAATTGGAAGACATGGAGTTAGGTGCTTGGCAAATCCTTATCCCCAATTATAGAATAATTGATATGCACTCTAATAGTGTAACTATTTAAAATTACTAATTTGTCCAATCACCTTTTTTTCCCCCTTTTTTCTTTTTATAAAGTGAGATACAAGCGCCATAAAAAATTATCTACTTAATTAAATATATTCATTTATTATAAAATCAAATAAAGGGGTTGGGGACTTATCCTAGTTGCTCCCGACTCACAACCTATAGGTTGAGGGTTCGAATCCACACCCGACCCCCTTATCCATCCCTTTTGTTCCTTTTATTATTTGTGTGCCATGAGCTCCCACCATCTATTCTCAGACTTTTAATGGCTCCAAAAAAAAAAAACGATCTAAATTACTTCATAACATACTTTTAAAAATTCCTCCTCATCCTAATTATTCCCGTGACAGTGTTATTTTATTATAGCAATATGTTGATATGTTGATAAAAGACATAAATGTGCATTACCTTACCTACCTCTCAAGTGCACTTGTAATTTCTACTAACATATTGTTAAAGTTGTTATAAATATTAGTAAAAACTACCTAAGCAGAAAAATAAATAAATTCTAAAACCTTTTGATCAATATCATGATAATTTTCATAGCATGTTCATTAGAACAAAATAAATAAAAATCATGGTAATTTATACTTGTTCCCAACGGGTAGCGTTAGGATGGATTCAAGTGAATCTGACGAGAAAACTTAACCAAATATATCTTTTTTTTCTTTACCCTTAAATTTGGGCTTCCTTCGATAGGTCAGACACTGTGGAGGCCTGGAAAAATGGGCTAAGCCCAATATCCTCCCAATAAATTTTCAGCCCAATATCAATTCGATTCTTGAGTCTTGACATGTTCATTTCCGGATACCATTATTGTATATGTTCGTACGTAGTAAATTTGGGTCCAGACCCTTTTTAAAAATCTTTCCATTTTTTTAGGCCCCATTCCAATTTTATTAAACTTTGCACCCCATCACATGTTTGACTTGGTTTACCAGGTTATTGTATGTGCCTTACCTAGATACTATATGGTATTTACCAGGTTAATGATATATGATTTACCACTGTATTAGTATGTGTCTTACCATAGCTACCATATATTAGTACTTACTAAGTTACTGATACGTGGTTTACCACAAATACCATATGGTATTTACCAAGTTTTTTATATGTACTTTACCACAAATACTTTATGGTATTTACCAAGTTATTCCACATATACTATATGGTATTTACCAAGTCTTGGTATGTGCTTTACCAAAAATATTTATGGTGTTTACCAGGTTATTGGTGTGCGCTTTACCTCATATATCTTATGATGTTTACCAAGTTATTCCACATATACCATACGTGCTTTACCAAGTTTTTAGTATGTGATTTACCACGATTACCTTATGTGTTTACCAAGTTATTGGTATGTGCTTTACCAAGTTCTTAGTATGTGATTTACCAAGTTATTACATAGGGCCTAAACACAATGTTTGAAATGGAGGGGCTTTGACTCTAATAATATTTTTTCCATGGGTACCGGGCCCTAGTTTTCCCTTCCTTTTTCTTGCTTGAGAGTAGGGATGGCAATGGATCGGAAGTGGATCGGAGAAGGATAAATCCACCTCCACCCATACATGTTATATTGATCATCCAACTCATCCATCATCCATTTAAAACGAATCTAAATCCAGAGCCGTTCCTGATATTTTATTGGCCCAAAATAAAATAGTAGGGACCCAAATAAATTTAAGATATACTAATGAATTTTGTTATAACCAAAATTTTGTTAAATTCATACGATTCAAAAGGACAGATAATTTTTTTTGTTAATCTACATTGAACACAAAAGTACCAAACAATGTCCAAAGATATGAAACTAAATAAATACGAAGGATCACTAAAAATCAAAGGTCCAAAAATTCAAGTTGATTGGTAAGGGTAATTCATTATCCTTGCCAAAGGAATTTAATGAAGGATGACTCGTAACATCTTTATTTTGGTAGATACAACACATTTTCATTAATTTTCAAAACTAAAAGACCTTTAGTAGCACCATTGCTCGAGGTTTCTCATCTTCCCTACAAATCTTTTCTTCCTTCTCCAAATATCAATTTGTTCAAATAATTTATTTGAACAATTGAACACAATAGCAGAGTAGAAGCTTCTTAGAACCAAAATCGCAGTTAGCCATAATTATATATTTGAACAGTTGAATAGACTAGCATACTAAAATCGCCCAAAAAAAGCAAAAAAAACAATCACTTACCAAACTGGCAATACAATCACTTACCAAACTATTTGAGTGATGCCGGCGTCGGGAAGAGGGAGCCACCGTGACCCCAAACTTCAGTTTGGGGCGGACAATAGCCCCTGCACTCTCAAAACAACGACAGAGGTTCAGGTTGGAATCCGAATTGGAAATTAGTAGACAACTTTCTCATTGTAATCTATTTTCAACCGTTCTGTTCCGTGGCTCACTTCCTTATGTTATGTGGCTCACTTTTCAACCGTAATCTATTTTCCTTCCTCTCAAATAGAAACTGATAAAATCCCCTAATTGAATGAGGAGATTTTGGGATTCAATAAGTAGTGGGAAAGAAAATCATAGTTTTTGACTGATTAAAGAAGAAACGGGAAGATTCCTTAAAAATGCTCAAATTTCCTTCAAGAAGAAGAAGGAACAATGCGGAGATTTCTGCAACAGAAGAGTAAAAGACTGACTAATTAAGGAATGGACGATAATTTCTAAACCCTACATTAAATAACATGGTATTAATATCTGGGGCCCTAACTTCATATGGGCTCTGGGCAATGGCACCTCAGGGGCGACCCTGTTCAAATCCAATCCACCCATCAATCACAGATGAAACGGGTGACTAATGGATTTAAAACGTGCATAAATCATGCAACCGTTTATATTAAAAGGCAATTCATGTTTGAGCATAATAAAAGTCTAGAAAACCATACATGATTTGCGATACAGGGAAACGAAGTGCAAACGAGATAATAAGACCAAAAAAAAGTGGAAGAATCAAACACTGAAATCATCAAAGGTGTAATTATAAAATAGGTTACGGACTTGACATTAGGAAGATTAGCCGATAAGCCCTCTCTAAAAAGTGAATAACGGAATTACAGGGTAATTGGAAAATGTTGGAATGACGGAAGGAGACCGTGGAAGAAAAAATGGAGGAAAAACTATATTACGTTTTTTTACAAAAGCATACTGTGTATATATAATAATAATAATAATAATAATAATAATAATAATAATAATAATAATAATAATAATAATAATAATAATAATAATAATAATAATAAAATATAACGGATAATGAATTCTTTGGATGGTGTGTTGGGTGATGGATCGGGTAGTGGTTGGATGAGTCTAAATTCATCTCCGACCCCATTCATAACCTGATCCATCCTACGAGAATCCATGTTTTTTCAGTCGGATGGATCGAATTTTGGGCGGATGCGGATGAAATTGCCATCCCTACTTGAAAGTAATTTTTTTTAAAAAAATTCTCTCAAAATAATAGAATAATCCGAAAACTGAAAATCAAACAATCTCAAGACATTAAAAACCCAAATATATGAAACTCAAGCAAATTGATAAATAAAGTCTATCAAGGAATGAGACTTGGCCCAATAGTCATGTTCCCTTCTCTCAATCTTATGGTTGGGAGTTGAATTCTCACCCTGTCCCTATCCCTCTCATTTTCCCCTTTTGTAATTTGTGTGACTTGGGCTTTCATACACAATTGCCGACACATGAGTGTCAATGTTTACCAAAAAAAATAAAGTTTATCATCACTTCTTTAAAGTTTAAATCACTGACATTAAATAATAATACACAACACCACATCTATTAAAAATACAGAAAACTAGATGAGAACACAATATTAGGTTTATCTGAAGGTTTTGGTTAGGGTGCGATCAAGTCATTTGACTTGATGTGCTGCGGAAGATTCCCACCATTGATTAATTTTATAAATCAACGGTTGAGATTAACTTGAAGGTTAAAATAGTAAATTTGATATATTATTTGAGAATGAACGTTCTTCTTCTTCTTCTTCTTCCGTTCTTCTTCTCTTCTTCTTTGCATTTCAAGGATTGATATCATACTACCCTCCAATTTGCTTAATTATGCTGCTATACATAGATATACGTCGCTGAAATATTTTTAAATAAAGTCATTGAATTGTTCATGAAAACGTACCCGAAATATTCTAGTTGAGTCGCTGAATTATTCTTCGTAGCATCGCTGAATTATTCTTCATAGCATCGCTGAATTATTCTTCATAGCATCGCTGAATTCTTCTTGACAGCCTCGCTGAATTCTTCTTTGTAGCGTCGCTGAATTCTTCTGTGTAATGTGGCTGAATGCTGAACTCTTCTAGATTAGTGTCGCTTAAATATTTTTTATTTGAAATTATCTATTAATATATTTGTTACCATTCGTTGATGATTATTTGAAAATATTAGATTAGATATGATATTATTTACCAAATATTAGATATGATAACATACTAAATATAGGTTTACCAAATATTAGATATGATATTATTTACCAAATATTAGATATGATAACAGAATTGTTTTTGGTAGCATCGCTGAATCATTCTTGGTAGCGTCGCTGAATTCTGCTTGGTACCATCGCTGAATTACTCTACCTGATCTCGCTGAAATATATTTGATAGCATCCCTTCATTATTTTTGATAGCATCACAGAATTGTTTTTGGTAGCATCGCTGAATTATTCTAGGTTGCGTCGCTGAATTATTCTTGGTATCATCGCTGAATTATGCTAGATACGGTCGGTGAAATATATTTGATAGCATCCCTTCATTATTTTTGGTAGCATCGCATAATTATTTTTGGTAGCATCGCTGAATCATTATAGGTTGCATCGCTGAATTATTCTTGGTACCATCGCTGAATTATTCTTGGTACCATAGCTGAATTATGCTAGATACTGTCGCTGAATTCCTCTACTTGTGGTCCCTGAAATATATTTTATAGCATCACTTAAATGTTTTTGGTACGATCGCTGAAATGATCTATTAATAAATTTGATACGTATCTTTGATCATAAAAAGATATTATTTGAAATATTAGATATGGATTACCAAATATTTGATATGATTTACCAAATAATAAATATGATAACATACTAAATATAGAGTTACCAAATATTAGATATGATAACATGTCTAAAATACTTGTTGTATCGCTGAAATGCATTGTTTTTAAAATGAACTATTATTGTGTTATGACAATTATACCCTTTATCATTTACAACCCTTGGATTTTAAACGGATGCTTCAGATCGCTGCCTTGATGTGCTGCGGGATTTATTGATTGCACCCTAACTGGACCCTTATATGAACACCTAATTTTATCTTTAGTTAATGGATTAGATTGTGAAATTTATTTACTTAGCCTGCTATATTCAATATTTACTTCCAAACAAACCATCGAAATGTTTTCAATAATATATACTTCCACACAAACATTTTTTTTCTTGATCTTTCTTGTAATAATGAAATCTTGTTTTGTATTCTTAAATACAATGAATTGTACTTCCCTCACTTACGGAAACTCCACTGAAACCCCACAGAAAGAATATATCCTAGTATGTATTTTCCCACTCTTTTTTTTTTTAAAAAAAAAGAAATGAAAAAAAAAGAAGATCCCAAATTCCAAAAACAAATTAAATTAACAGTAGTGGACAGAAACTAAAATTCCATTTTGGTGATGATTTTTGAATCGTGGAAATGAATATATTAAAAAAAAAAAAAAAAAGAACTGAGCAACGTGCATGGTATGGTTTGCATAGTTTTGTGATGATGTATAGAAAGAATTATTCTCCTGTTATCTAAAATGCACAAGAAAGATGAATCTGGACATCATTCTCTTCTTCAATCCAATCCGTACTATATATATATATATTTTTTTTGAAATTTCAACCCAATGAGGATTGAATTTGAGGGCATCCGATTCTGTCTCTATATGTTTTGTCAATTCTTTAAATCGCTAAAGAAATGAATTAGCTTTTGAATCTTTTTGTAATGGGACATGGAAAAAAGGATGGGTTTTTTTTTGTGCATTTTGTGGAACCGGAACTGGAGTATGAACCTTATGGGTAAGTCTAAGCCTAGTAGGTACCTTTCCTTTCCTATTTACTCGTTAATGAATTATTATTAATAAATACTTTCTTTTATTATAATTGGTGCTCGAATGTCCTGTGAAGCGATCGTAAAATTCATACCCTACAAATACAAATGAATAAATGATAGGGACATGGGACATGTGAGGGTTCAATCACCCCAATAAAGTGTCTGAGTTTTAATTCCCTCAAACATCCAACTATGGAGATATTTGAGAGATAGCGGATCCGCTAATAGATATCGAATTCGGAGAGAGAATTGTGAGATAATATACTCTCTTCTAGCTGATCTGTTCGCTCCCAAATATCCCCTACATAGTTTGAAATAGAGAGATTTGACCATTAAGTCAATTCGTCGTCCCATATTATTATTTATTTTTTTGCAATACCATATTATTATTTATTAATAATTGATTCAATTAGATAGTTTTTTTTTTTTTTTTTTTATAACATTGACACTCATGTGTTGGCAAAAATGTGCGGGAGTCCAAACCACACAAATTACAAAAGGGATAAAAGGGGGATAGAGCCCGGGTGGGAATCGAACCCTAACTATAAGATTGGAAGTTAGGGGAGATGATGACTAGACAAAGTCCATAGTTTATTACTAGCTAATTATACTAAATTATTGATCAATATGTTTAATAGTCAACGATGGATGAAATTGGGATGAAATTATATCTTTAAGGATTAGATGGATATTGTTTTACTATTTGTGTAATTTTTGTGGCTTGAACTCCCACACACTTTTGCCTACATATGAGTATAAATATTTTTTTAGAAAAAAAGCTTAAGTGTCCTCGAGCCAACAGTTCTTGGCAGTAAGAAAACCACTTCAATTCAAACGAAACTCAAAAGTTTAGGTTTAATTTTTGTTAATTGTTCTATGAAAAAAAATAGCACGTTGCAAAATTGTTGGTTTGAAAACCTAAGTTAGCACTATTATTATTTTCCAAATTTAAAAAAACCAGCATAAAAAGTTATTTTCCATTGGTAAACTTTAACAAATTCAAATCACATAAATATACTTCTAAATTGGTAGAGTTTCTACTTTCTACAAATAGGGTGGAAATATGCTAGGCAAGACTTTGCTTTGAATGGAGTAGGCATATTTTAATTTTTTAAGGTCTGAGCCTAGTTTATTATCTTTTATAAGCCTATGCTAATAAATAGGCCATATTTTAAGCCTTTTACAAGCATGATTAAGCCAACTTCAAAATCAAGTTTTTTTTTTTTTTTGTCATATATGCATCTCGATATAATATACTTGAAAAAGCCTTATAAATACTCCCTCCGTTTTCTTGTTTTTTTTTGGTTTTTTTAATTATTATTTGCACCATTTGTGATTTGATTACTATTCATAAACATACTTTAACTTAAAGTTTTATCATAGTTATACAAGTTAAAATATAGCCAAGTGAGATCTTGTTATATTCGTTTCGTTGAGTAGTTTTTAAATATCAAACTTATAGAATTTTTACTTGTACCGAACTTGAGTTATTAATGGTTTAAAATGTGCATTGGACTGCGCGCTGAGTGGGTCCGTAGCAAATAAAACAAAACGGAGGTAGTATTCTAAGAACTTGTGTCGATTAAATTAATAGTTAATTCTACCTAAAATAATAATAATACAATATTTTTCTATGCAGGAAGATACTAAGGCCCTGTTCTCTAGGTCTTAATTTTTCTGGTCTGATCTGAATTTGTAAAATCTGATCTGGTCTGATCTGATCTGAATGTTTCTGATCTGGTCTGATTCCATCTGGTCTGATCTGAATTGATATGATCTGGTCTGATCTGTTCTGATCTTATTTTATTTATATTTGGATTCTAGTTATTTTTTCGATAAGCTATTTTGATTCTAATTAAATTATGGTAATAATAATAATAATATATAATAATAAAATTAATAATTACTATTTAATATTTAATATATATAATAATAATAATAATAATAATTAATTAATAGTTTTTATTATTATGTTTAGTTATTTTTGAAAATATTTTTGAAAGTATTTTCTAATATATTTCAAAAATATTTAATGAAAGTATTTAAAACTATATTTTGAAAGTATTTATAATATAAAATATATTGAAAACGTGACTAGTATATTTAAATAATATTTTGAAGAGCAAAAAAATATTTTGAAAAATACTTTTAAAATTAGTATTAAATAAGTACAATATAAATAATATTTGCATACATTCCTATATGTTTTTGCCTTTTTTTAAAAAAAATATTATATGTAATTATGTAATTGTATTATAATGATCTGATCTGGTCTGATCTGATCTGGTCTGAATATTTCTGGTCTGGTCTGATCTGATTTGATTTGATCTGGTCTGATCTGAATGTTTCTTATCTGATCTGGTCTGATCTGATTTTGAAAAAAAATAAGTAATAAGGTCTGAAAATAAGTTGTAGAGAACGGGGCCTAATTATAATAATTAATAGACCGCCCTGCTCGGCTTAATAGGCTTTTTATAAAGCCCGTCTTGAGCCTATTTAACTAAATAGACTTCCAAAATGACCCGAGCCTAACATATTTATAAAAAAAAGGCCTCACTTGGGCTGAAGTAGACCAGGTCGTAAGCCCCTGTCGGATAATTTGACCTGTTCTCACCCCTATCTACAAACTTGGGCAATCATCTTAAGAGCATGTGATGAAATGAAATAATGAGAAGATGAGTAAATTACTCCTATTTAGGGATATCATGCTTCCATGAAATCTTTGGGATTATCTGTCTCAATGTTGGAATCCAGATTCAGAATTACCTAGCAAGATAGGACAATATAAGTGTGGCTGGACTAAGAATCTGATCAATTTTTTAGAGGTTGTAAATACCAAACAATCAATCAACGTCCTTTGAGAAAACCAAGGGACAAAATGTCTCTTCTTATTCATGAATCAGTATTTGTTTTTCTTGGCAAGTTTGGATAATGCACTCTGATCTCCTTAACTTCAAACCCTTAGTCCTTATCTGTATGTTTGCAACCTACATTGCTTAGAATCTTGTTGTGGTAGATTTGGAAGAATCAAAAGTGTTCTGCATTGTTTTCATTGCTTATAAAAATGAAGCATACTATGTCTCACTGTCACAACTTACAGGCAAATATATGATGTCCAGATGTGCTTTGTCCCATGCTGCAATGAAGCAACTTCAGGACAGACTAGAATGCATAAACCTCAACATGGAATCAAGTTTACAGTTTGCACACATCCAACAAAAACAGCATTGATTTTGTTCACTATTTTTCAGGCCGAATATAACTTTTTTCATGAATTTCTGACATCAAGATTCAGTGTGTGATCCCCATCGACAGAAGGGGCGTGGATCGTTCTGGACATTCCTGCATTTGTTTAATCAACAGAGGGTTTTGTTGTGGCCTTGTGGTTTCCACAAAATGTCTCTGTATGATCAAGTCCATAATTTTCTACAAGAAAATGAATTCATATAAAGAGCAAATCAAAGTAATTTTTTGTGCACAAAATTTTCCAAAAAGTGTGTATATAAAGGGCGCAGTCTTTTGTGCATACAACAAAGTTCACGATTTTCACAAAAGATTCTCCCTATCAACACAATTGGTAGAGCATCTAGCAAGTTGGGCATAGATGGTCCATCCAGCATATAATCTCCTTCCCAACCAAAGTCAGATTTCAATATTCAGACAAATTCATGGATGCTCAAGACAAAAAGGCATTCAAGAAACGGTTAAAAAAATGACTGCTTTAGTTTAAATGGTATCCTGTTTGACAAGATTTGTTCCAACCATTTGTGCATGCCTTCTTTCACGTCGTTTCTTCGACTAAGACTTCTTTAACCCTCTGAGAATGTTTTGGATACTGTTGTTTTAAACTGCCATCTTATTCTTATTCATAAAAAAATAAAAATTAAAAAAAAATCCGGAATTAAATTCTTGAATGTTTTCCATAACATGATTCTCTAAAATGCCTAATTGCCATACTCTTACAATAGAGTTTCAACTTTTAGACTTGTTGATTAGGCAGCCGAAAGCACCACAGATTATTCCCTCCTGTCAGCATCAGATGCTTTGGTTTATACAGATTATTCACACTTCATTTTTCTTATCTTTCTCTAAACTTGCTAAATGACAGGTAACGGAAATTTCTATAAGAACGAAGAAGTTCCGGATTGAAGCAACTAATTTAAGCTGTCTTGGTACGATAGTCTAGCTAGCCTGTTGTGAGATTGATCAACACAAGCTGTTCCCTTGTTTTTCCCTTTCAGCTATGGTTGGGCTTTATAAGAATCTCTCTGGACTGTCTTATTGTCATTTACATATAAATTTTTCTAATAAGGCGGGCTCGCAAACCACAAATGATGAAAAAAAATGCTCCAAGGGATCATTCTTGGTAGTTTATTACAGCAGCCACTGGCTTTTTGTGTTCGGCAGAATCACATTACATCAAATGACAAAAAAGATAAGGTTGCAAGAATCAGAGCCCGAAACTAAGGTTCTCGAATAAGAGAACCACCCCATGTAATAAATTAGCAGATGGACAAAAAGTCACAAATTTGTCCTAAACCTGTTCATAACAGTAAAACTGTAAAAACAATCCACTCGCCTCCTGTTAAAAGGTTTTGAACAGAATCTTGCATCATCATCATCAGCTCAATCCTGCAAACGATTCTTTCATTATCACTTCACTCACTCCTTCGGAATCTTAAAGACTTTTCGCACTTTCTTGGCGTTTAGATAGTCCACTTTGGAACTTTTCTGGTTGCTTCATCTGGGATCCCAAAATCGAATTTCTTAGGACAACAACAACTAGTTGGTTGCCTTCCACGGATAATTAAAAAGCTCTCAGTCCACTGGAATAACAATTAACAAGAATATAAACCATCTAGATATTGAATATATGCCATATGTTAAATAATTAGTTACAGATGCCATGCCAGTATGCCAATAAAAACAATATTCTCTAATATTATTTTAATCTGCTCATCAGTGAAAATAATTGAGAAAGAATCACATAATTTAATGTCACAAACACCTCATGGGGTTCTCAGAAGATCAGATTATATATAACCTGTAATAGCCTGGACAATGGACAAAAATTAGCTATCCAGCAACAGTTCACTTGTCTGGAACCTCCTGTCTGCTTTGTACAATTGTACACCCAATGGGTTCGGTTTTTTCAAGAGATCATTTTGTTCAATCCTATCCAATGAAGGAATAATATAAATTCTTCTTGTCCTTATGTGTGTATGTATATATTAAGTATATAGAAGCATGCTTATATCTCAAGACATTTTGAAAATCAAGCATAAATAGTAGAATTTCTTGACAGATACTTTAAACAGCTATTTCAATGCCGCCTCGAATTTTCAGCAAAACCAACTCATGAGGAGCTAATTTTTTTAAATCCTTTAGTTCCATTTTTTTTTGATTTTTGGCTGTGATTAAAGTAGTGTAGAATTTGTTTTCTCTCCCAATTTTATTTTACAAATAAAATGAAAGGAATACAACAGAACTATGAACTTACCAGTGATTTCCCTTCTGAAGTGTCTGATTATCTCCCCAAAACCTGTTATGGCACTCCTCAGCAATCTGCTCCATTGGGATTTTATAATCCATCAGGAAATGAATCACAGCAACAGATCTCATGGCGTCCCAACGCAGCGAGTTCTATGATCAGCCGGATAGGATCCCCTGCTGCCTTCTACGCGGCCGAGCTCTACATGGGCCTGTCCCAGTCTGATCTGCAAGAGAGGTTCAAGCATTCTCTGCACCAGAAACAGTGCAATCCCTACTTTGGAGATTCCCCGGCAGGCGTTGTACGTGAGTCCCAACCCAAACACGACCTTTCGGTGATAAAATATCAAGGAATACCAGACAGACCATACATCAGGTCTGATGGATCCTATGGACATCCTTTCACCAGTCTGTCTGAGAGCCAACAGATTCTCCACCTTAAAAACAAGCTTCTTGGTGATGTTGATGATCCGTATCGGAGAAGCCCTTTGGTTTCGTTCGATTCACATAAGAATCTTGAAGTAAGTATTTTTCAAGAAATCAGTTCATTTCTCAGTTTGTTTCATTTAATTGACATGATTCTCAGCACAGGTGACACAAAATTTATATGCACATCAATCTGGCTATACGAAGCAACCCGGTCGACCACATGGTTGCCTTTCGACAGCAACAGATAATAACTCCGCACCAGTTTCATCAATCAAGACACGGATCAGGTGGACTCAGGATCTTCATGATCGATTCGTTGAGTGCGTGGAGAGACTAGGTGGCCCTGACAGTAAGTGTTATATCTGATATTCTAATCCCTGTATTCAGCCAAGGCTGTCAGGATTCATACTTCATTTATAAAACAGAGGCTACCCCTAAGGCAATTCTTAAGCTGATGGATACTGAAGGGCTCACCATCTTCCATGTGAAAAGCCATTTGCAGGTACAACTTAGATCCAGTCAAGTTCTGTGAGATTATTAAATATTTGTAAATCAGCATCTTACTCCATCTATTTTGTGTGGCAATTTGTAGAAATATCGAAATGCAAAGTACATACCAGAGTCCTTTGAAGGTATGCTCAGTGAAGAAATTGCTTCAGCTTTCAAAACTTTAGCTCAACATACTGATTTATTTTCTTTCCCTTTATATAAACTAGGAAAATCTGAGAGGAAGAACTGTTCAAACAGTGCAACACAGATTGACCTTAAAACGTATGCTCTTTCTATCCACATACAACATAACAACAAAGATTGTAATGTTCACTGAGTTTATTCATTTTCTTCTTTTGACAACATTTGCAGTGGCGCGCAACTAAAGGAGGCACTCCAACTTCAACTAGATGTTCAAAGGCGTCTGCACGAGCAATTAGAAGTATACACTGTTAAAACATATGACTGGACAATTGAATTTATTTATTTATTTTTTTGGAGTTGTAAAAATGTCTTGAATTCATTCCCTTGTCTGTGCTGTAGATACAAAGAAATTTACAGCTGAGGATTGAAGAGCAAGGCAAGCAGTTGAAACAGATGTTTGATCAGCAGCAAAAGACGAAAAGATGCCTAATGGGAACAATAAATACAAGCAACAAGTCATGTCCAAATAACTTCTCCAGTGCACTTGAAGATCCAGAGATTCTGGTTCTAGATGGTTCTGAAGATGATATGATCTTCCCATCAAAGATAAGCTAGACACTTCCAGGACACAAATTCTAGATTTCCTGTAGAGTACATTAGCATCCATGCATCAAGTTTATTGTGATTTTCTGCCTTACAATAGAATCAGCCACAAACTATATTTTTTATCACATAGACATGACATTTAGAATGTAGGCATGTTGTAAACATACTTGTAGCCATTGTGTGAAGGAAAAAAAATGGGTTTTTGTTAATTATCCATCGTCTTCTGGTGTGTATAACAGAAAGCAACAAAAAATGATGCTGTGACAAGAGCTCCATCTGTTCCACAAGGTTTTGGTAATATTCAATCCACCAGTTCACTGATTTCAAAGAATTTTCAAGTTCATTCTTTTGTGCCTTCCACTTTTGCCGCTTTCGGGTTCAGTTGACTGTGAACACGTGGTTGGTTCCAAAGAATGATTTCTTTAGGATCTAGACAAAGAATCCTGTGAAGGTATACATCCCAAACCGCCAGCCACACTATCATATCTGATGTCTTTGTGAATGAGGGCCAAGTGCCCAAGTTGAGTAAAAAGCAAAAGGCTGCTGCCCCCCATGAAACGATAAATCCAAGCTAGGTTGGATGGGAAAGTAATGCAGCCATTTGCCGGCATCCGTTAATCCAAAATTCCTTAGAATTGTGGAATCGTGGACTCTAATATATAAAAGTAATTATCTAGGCCTTGTTTGAGGGTTGGTGTTTTCTTTCTTAAGTTGGAAGATGGGGTGTATGGTACTCATTAGTCGTTAGCAAACCTGGTTATCAAATATTTCTGGTACTCTCCAATTCTAGTTATTTCTAGCCTGAAACAAAAGAATAGCAGAAGCGTTGCAATAACCATTAGATACAAGAAGAATAAAACACAAGGAAAAGTATGAGGAATGGAGCAGATATCAGTAAAATAAAAACTGCAGCTGATTTGAATAACAGGGTTCCAAGTCAATATGAAACATATTCTTCCTCAACCAGTTCCATAGAGGGTATTAAAAGTTCATAATGCTCACATTTGACAAGCCAAGGTGTAAATAAGTCGACAAATAAATGGGTTTGTCCCATCTTGTTCCACGACCAAGAAACACGTGCACAGTCATAGATATTCAATCCTTGAATGTGGCTCACAACTTTAGTAATTGATCAGAAGTTTCATCATCACTTGAAATTAACTTATGCCGTCACTCTCAAAACCTAGTAATAATCTGAGACGTACATATAAAATAAAAATTTTAGTGCACAAGAACAAGAAAGAGAATATCCTCTCCATTTTGGCATTTCGTTTGTTTTTGGCGGGTCTTATGAACCCTCAGGCAATGCTTCCGAAAAATGAATAGGCGAGACAACATTCGAAGCTATATAACCAAAGATATTCAAGAAACACAATACATGGCTTGAACTTTGAAGTTCAGACCACAAGCTTTAACATAGAAAAAAAGCACAATTAGAGGATCATAGACGACCATGGATGCTGAGAACTTGAGCAAGAACACCTCCAAAGTTTTCACTAGTTTCTCAAATAGGGAGGATGTGGATAATCACAATGTCACGTACTCGATACCCATGTTCAGAAGGTAATAATTCAGCAACAAGTTTTACTGTACGCTGAGAAGAGTAAACAGGTTTGTATGGAGTAGCACGGATGTGCAACTCTACCCTGTTTACTAATTCTCATTTTAATATTATCTGTCTGCAGTGGAACACAGGCAGCTAAAAGAGGTACTGCAACTGCAAATAGACGTTCAGAGCAGGCTTCATGAGCAACTAGATGTTCTCCAACCCTTTAATTTTTCAATAATTTGAAATTAAAATAATAATGGTTGAAATCTATTTAGTGCTAAACAGGTTGCCTATTTCTGTTTCTTTTCTATGCTGTAGACTCAAAGAGCGTTGCAGTTAAAGATGGAAGATCAAGGCAGACAGCTGAAACTGATGCTTGATCAGCAGCAGAAGTTTTTATACAATACAACTATAGATTCTGAGGTTTCCTATTTTAGAAGGTTCTGATCTAACCACTACCAAGGATGACATATATGGTCATCTCATGATCTCTCTCTCATCCCAGTTATGAACAAGTATTCGATCTTGCTTTTTCCTAAAACCTGAAGCATCCTCTACTCATTGTCCATCAAAATAATAGCCAATGGAATCGGTCAAGAAGACTTTCTGGGATCAATTTTTCGAGCTCCGGTTCGGTGAATATCATACTCAGAATGTAAGCTTATTTCCCCCCTCCCATGTTTTTCTAATCAATAAACGCATTACCCTGTCCCAGAATCTCTGGTTAATTCTATCCCAGATTCATCGATTGCGTTTATCAGTGTATACAACAGAAAACAGAGAACGACAAACACATCAAACAGAGATGCTTGTCCAAAAGTTCAACAAGACATTAATTAAATACACATTGGAAGCATTTGAAAAAATAAATAAACAATTACAAACTCAAACTAGCCAAATCTCTAGGAACAAAATTACAAAAGTCGAAACCCTTGACATGGATCCACAGGAGCCCCCAATTCCATCCCCTAAATTTCCCTACAAGGGTGGCTCGGTCTGTGACAAGGTTTCTGTTTCTGTAGTGGTGGGTTCCTGGCACTGCTGAATCGAGGGTTTGTGTATTAGACAGATGATGAGATTCCCCAGTTTATTTATACATATGATTGAGTTGGAATTGGGAGCCCATGGATCATGTTTGTTTAACACCTGAGAAAGAGGCCCCAGCCCCATGCATGTTTTCTTCTTACAATAAACACCAGGCTTTATAGATTTGAATCCTCCTTTTCGAATGCAGTGTAGACGTGTTTAAATGAGAATGATATGCAGTTGGAGAGAGTTGTCAAGAATAGATCGTGCACTCATTATTGGCGCAGACTATTGGGTTAGCTTCTCAGTGTATATTTATCTTAGAAGTAGAGGCCTATGAATTACTCGTACCATCATAATTAAGCTCTGTAATAGCAATAGCAACCTCAAAATAACAACATTGTGAAGCATTTTGGTAGTAATCCGGGAACATCCAGGACAGGATAATGCTTGTCATAAATATAATCTGGAATCTCATTGTTGTTTGTTTACCTTTACAAAGAATTTCATGTGTCACTAGCTAGCTTCTCTATTCAAACTTGTTTGCCATTCATCTCTTCTTATATTCATTCATTCCTGTGTCATCCTGTGTAACTGCAACCCAAGGTCAAATGTCATAATATCCCACCTCGGTTGAAGAATAACAATTTTTTATCTCCAAGGGGGGCCCCTCTTTTCTTATAAACTCATTCGTGAAGTGGACTTCTTGCAATACTCTATTTACACAAGGCACGTTTCTGTGATATCTTTGTTCCAAGACCAATTGATGTCATTATAGCCCTGGACGCCACGGTAGGATGAAAAATCACCTATTGCTGCTAAATGTGTGCCAAATTCCAACCAAGAATGAAAATGTAGGTCAAATTCTAATCAAGAAAGAATTGGGCGAGCACAGGAAATGGGAAACTGAAGCACGGGAGCCACAGCCCACATGCCGACAGGTCGGTCGGGTCCAGTTCAATGAGTGGCAGGCACCATTTAAATTTGGGTTTAAAAATTATACTCCCTCTGTCCCGCCTAACGTGTCTTGTTTGATTTTTTGACACTGTTCATTGTTCGACTTTGACTCAATTATATTTTATGTATATATTTGAAAAAAAAAAGTCGAGTTGAGTCTTGTTAGAATCGTATGATAATGTAGTTTTAGAATATATATTTTACATAATTTTTCATTGTCATATTTTGAGATATTAAGGATTGAAAAAGTGCATTGGATTGTGTGCAGAAGTCAAACAAGACAAGTTAAATGGGAGATAGGGAGTAATACAATACCTAGTCAAATCAACACATATAGTAGAATGATGTAGTAAATAGAATAGATTCCCCAGTCTCTGTGGAAGATGAAACGCCCCCTCCTCTCCTCTCAAAAGTTCACTTGGCTGCTTTCTCTTCTGGCAATGTAAATGACCTCAGTGTGTCTGCTGTTTGCAGCAGCAGCAGCAGCAGGGGCAGCCTGCATTTATGCACAAACAGCCAGAAAATAAATGGACCCAAGTATCATGTGAAAATGACATACCAATGCAGAATCATTTACTTTTGCCCTTTGGGAATCTTGGGCCGGTAAGAAATCGACAGAAAAATAAATACTCCTACTAGAGTAGTATTCAAAGCATACTTTAATTAACCTGGTGTCTAACTTTTAAAATAAGTAGTACTTCTAATTAAATACTCCATCTGTTTTCAAAAATTTTAACATTCATACGTTTCACATTATCCAATGCACATTTTTAACGCTTAATATCTCAAATTGTGTAAAAGTAAAAAATATAAAAAATTGATATTCTAAAATTACGCGATTAGACGAATCTAACAAGATCCCAATTGACTATGTTTTATCTTGTATAATTGTGTTAAAAAGTTGAATCAAAGTTACTCAGTAAATAGTAACAACTATGCAAATGTTAGAATTATTTTCAAACGGAGGGAGTACTTTTCATTGTAACAGTTGAAAATTTTAAACTCTAAACACTATTCTTCCCTAACTTTTACTTTTAGAGAAGTACTTTGTCGGATTTTTACTCTAAACACTATTCTTTCAAAAGCATTTTTTTGAATTTTTGATATGCTTTTGTTTTTAAAAAAAGTATATCCAAACACTTATTTTCTATTAAAAGTATTTTAGACAAAAACAAAAGCCAAACTCCTTCAAAACCCATCCAAACGGCCCTCTTAGTTTTTTAAGCTCTAATATCAAACAAAATTATTATAAAAAATTACTTTAATTTATAACTATTTTCATTACTAACTTTAAACTTCAAACTTTAATTAGTATTTATCAAATACAGTACATTATAACCTAAGCTATGCATATGATTCCCACTACCCCACTCCTCTTCTAAACCTGACTTTCTCAATATTACCAAAAATGTGTTGTAATGATAAACAAATAATCTGCACATAAACTGCTGCCATGAGTCCAAGAAACAAGAATTTCTAAGATAAGGAAAACAAATGATCTGTGTAGACATTTGTACCAAGAAAATTGGCCACAATAAGGGGATTCGCAATGATTGATTCTTGATCAGGTATGCTAGGGTACAGCTTTGCTTAATTTAATCTTCACTATCTTACCAAGTTTAGAAATTGCTGTACCAATAAACACCTCTCATGTTGGTAGTTGGAAAAATGGTCAGGGCCTCACAGTCACAGGACAGACACCACCTAGTAGTAAGTACTACATGCCAACAGACAAACTCCATGTCCGGAGTCATGTTAATTTTACTGGGATTGTGGATTTAAAATTATAGTAGTAGTAATCTTTTTCTTAGCTGAACTAAATAAGTAGGGTTTTGGAATACCATACTTTCCACCTGATAGGTTGGGGTATTTTAGTGATTTGTACGGCGTTCAAACCTCAATTAATACGGAGTACTTTATACTAATTAATACTACATCAAACCTTAATTATCATTTTGCCCTAAGGTCGTCTTGATTTTATCAGATGTGTGGATTTTGAGCGAGGCTAATTGATTTAATTTCTAGAGAACTACAGTAGTAGTAGTATTTGTTTCGATCCCCGTTTAGCTTTCATTTACGGTTTGGTTACAAGAGGGGGTTTGGGGGAAACAAGGAAGATATATTTTTTTTCAGGTGATGTGATGAATTTAGTAAAAGCATTGAGGGGGGGGTAGGGGACCTAGGTTGGGTGAAAACCAATTCGACCTACAAGGAATCATAACTTTCCTACCAAACACCCTAACCCTAAAGCTAACCAAATCGGTAGTTATTATTATGATTATTATTTTATAAATGTAAATACAATTTTTTTTTGAAGAGCCGAAAAATTAAAAAAATTAAAAAACAAGGAAAATAAAAGAAAAATCAAACGGAATTGGTGAATACAAATTATCAAATACACATATACTTACACATATACTTCCTTTGTTGTTGTTGTATTTTTTTTTTTTTGGATATCACACTTTCACACAGTCCAATGCACATTTTAAACCATTAATAACTCTAGTTCCATACAAACAAAAATTTTAAATGTTCAATATTTAAAAACTACATGATGAGACATCTAATAAGATCTAATTTGACTATATTTTAATTTATATAACTATGATAATAATTTAAACTAAAGTGATACAATTAACCGTAGCAAATGTCAAACCGTAACATATAAAAGAAAAAGGAGGAAGTCTTAAATACACATATTTATTATTAAAATTATTTTACAAATGTGAATACAATTAAATATACAATTTAAATAAGCATGACAAAATAATAATGGATTTCTCTATAAGTTTGAAAATTTGAAAATTTGAAAATTATTTATTCGTCTGTACAAATTTTTACGATTAAAAAAAGCTCAATTATACAAATTTATAAATTAAAATTAACATGAAGAGTAAGGGTATAATATACAAATTTGTAGTACTCCCTCCATTTTTTAAAGATTGAAACGTTTAGAAATTGAGTACTGTTCGCACAGGCACTTTGACTTAGAGATTTATTATAGTTATACAAGTTAAAATATAGTCAAGTGGGATCTTGTTAGATTCATCTCGTCGAATAGTTCTTAAATATCGAACTTTTAGAATTTTTACTTGTACCGAATTTGAGTTATTAATGGTTTAAAATGCGCATTGAACTGCGTGCACTGTGGGTCTGTTTCAATTTTTAGAAAATGGAGGAAGTATAAAATAAAGGAGAAGATGGTGGATAAACCTAAAATTTTGAGTGAGAATCACATTTCTACTTAAAACCAAAAAATTCCCACTATGGTGGAAAATGAAATTTCTAGCCTAACTTTCTTGTCAAACCAAACATGGGAATGTCCTACTTTCGTCCGAGATTCTCATAGAACCTTGCAAGGAACTAAACGCTTCAGTGGCACTTAAAAAAATCACCTTTTTTAACTTTGTAATTTGTGTTGTTTGAACTCCTACATACTTTTACTGACACATTTTACTGACTGTCAATGTTTGGAAAAAAAAATCGGCCACAATCTTTTCCCCCCCCAAAAAAAAGTTCAATTGAATTTTTAAATAATTTCCCTAAAAACTTTTATGTTGAAAGTGAAACAATGTTGATCCTCCATATATCAAGTGGAGTAGTAATTCCTAGTCTCCGACTGTACCGATTACTTTTCCAACGAATGATCTCCCAGTGGTGTTACTGTACTAATTAGCTTCCCAAAGTGGTCGTACTCTGTTGTGAGAATACCAAAAAAGAGCCCATTTTCCAGTGTAACATTATACAAACAGACAAATATATGTATATCTGTATATATATGTATGTATTTTCTATCTTCCTTGAAAACAGTCTTTTAAATTCCGGCCTCCAAAAAAATGGGTGTACTTTCCCTTTGAATCAGAACATATCAATGAAAGGGTTATTATAGAGACATCAAGAATGAAAAAATGCTCATCTCCCTCTTCCTCATCCTCAATCAATGGCTTAAAGTTTGGCAAGAAAATCTACTTTGAGGACATGGGCTCTGGACAGCAGCCCAAAGCAGGGCCGCCGTCTCCGGCGAAGAAAGGCCGGACAGGACTGGTGGAGCCGCCTCGGTGTCAGGTGGAGGGGTGTAAGGTGGATCTGAGTGATGCAAAGGCATACTATTCCAGGCACAAAGTTTGTGGTATGCATTCTAAGTTTCCAAAGGTCATTGTTGGAGGAATTGAGCAGAGGTTCTGCCAACAGTGCAGCAGGTCAGCCTATTATTCTTTTCACTAATTTGTAAAATACTATAAAGAAAATACTTTCAATCTTTCTGGGAGTTAAGTTCATCAGGTTTAGGCAGCAATGGCATGTCTACAAAGGATGAAGATGAGGTACAATAAACTTCCTATTAAGATAATGACAGAAAAGCTATAAAGTAAACAGTAATGTGTACTGCGATGAACTAATAAGGTTGTTTTATGGAAATTGTAAGCATATAACTCAAAGCAATGGTAAAGAAAACGTACTTGTCTGTATGGTTTTATTCAGTAAATGATGGCTTCTTGGATTAGCCCTTTACCAGGTTCCATCAATTGCCTGAATTCGACCAAGATAAGAGGAGTTGTCGCAGGCGTCTTGCTGGCCACAATGAGCGTCGCAGGAAGCCGCCACCAGGCTCCTCCTTGTCATCTGCTCATAATGGTAGTGTTTCTCCATCCGAATTTGGTTAGATTAGCTGATTACTCCGCTCAGCCCAATGTTTCCAGCGAATAGAATACTACCCTTCATTAGCATTCTTGCCCACTGTACAGAAACTCAGATCATTTTGATTTTTTGCGGTGGCAGATAACCATAGCAAAACTGGAGGCCTTTTTATGGATTTTCATGCATACTCAACTCCTTCATGGACAAATGCAGCATCTGGACAAGTACTGGAAAATCAAAAGCCTCAACTTACCTGGCTCAGCAGCTCACATAATCCTGCATCTGATCTTCTGCAAGGTACATCAACACAGCTAAGTTATTCCAGTCCTGGAATACATTCAGAGGAATGTTTCGATGGAGTCGGAGACTCCAGCAGTGCTCTCTCTCTTCTGTCAAATCAGCCCTGGAGCTCAAAACCCCGTTCCTCAGGTTTTGAGGCAATCGGCAACCTGGCTTTAGTCGGGCCATCTATTAATCCTGGCATTGCGATAGGTCAGTTCCCCTGCCCCTCGTGGGCTTCGCAGGATATGCCTCCTGATCTGGGCTTAGGGCAAACTTCTCACCCTGCCAGCAGTCAGTACGCAGGGGAGCTGGGCTTGGCTCAACCAGGTAATGGGCAGTTCCACCAGGTCAATCAATCAAGGGGCTTCGATTCGTCCACCCAGCTTAGGCACTGGTCACTTTGAATAGCTTGTCTTATGACCCTCCAGGGATGTCCTGCATTCTCTGAAAATAAAGCATCCTATCCTGCTTATGGGTTTCATTTAAATTTCAATGTTCGAGTATTGTAGCATTTTCTGCACCTCTTGGAGAGAATGATGTGTGTACTCTCAGTAAATAAAGCATCCTATCCTGTTTATGGGTGCATTTAACTTGTTTTCAACATTTGAGCATGTCATTTTGTGTCTCTTAGCACGATCTACAGCATGTTCATCTTTGCTAGTATCAATATTAACATGCTATGAAGATAATGATAAAATAAATGAAATCTATTAATATGATTTTCATACATAGGACCATCTGAGGAGGAAATGCCATTTCCAACTATCTTAGTATGATTTTACCACCCACTATAACTGTACTGTACCCTGGTTGGTATAATCAACCAGGAATAAACATTACATGGGACGCAAAGACTCCATACAGTCATTGTAGTCCATCCGGATCAATATTAGGATGAAACATGGTCGAGAAATTCATGCCCAAGAAGTGGGAGGCTTACCAGGAAACCTGGAAGCATTACCCTCTTGTCGTGGTCATTGCTAGTTGCTACAAGCTACCACTGTCCATAGGCTGCTAATATTTTGATAATGTCGTAGTTGGTACAGCTGCGCTGTCATCCAGGGGGCTATAGTCCTAGTGGTCATCTTCATTTATTCCTGGGCAGTCGGATTCAAGTGCTTCAGCTGTCTCATACTGAAAATGCAAGGTAAACAAATAAGAACTTGGGAGATGACGACAAGTCTAAAACACAAGGCGAGTCCAAGAATGACATTTGTAAGTTGTAACTGCAAATGTTGAAAAATGCCAATATTGCGTACCCGACATCCACAAAATAGACAGTAGCGGAAGTCATCTCTCAGCTTCTGCAATAAATTTAGCAAATCCTGCATCATCGTTACAATATGTTAATGTTACAAACCCAATTATGCAATCTAGTAAGACGCAAATCCAATTTTAAGCCACAATACCCATAGAGGATAGGTTCTACAAAGGTGACAGAGACTAGTAGGACTCAGCTCTTTGCTATTTAGGGTAGATACTCATTTAAGACTTACTACAAAGACTTTAAATCAACTATGTACGTTTAAAAGTAGAAGTTTGAAACATTAATAATTACAAGCTCGAGCTATCTTCCACCATCCAAATTATGTTCTAAAAACATACAAGATTAACCATCCAAACCAAGATTAAAATTACATCATTTAACCAAATATAATAAATCTTGTAATCCCTGTTCTTACTCTTAAGTTCTTGAATATGCAAATTTGAGTGAATCATTCTTCTGATGAATCTGGCAATGTAGTTCAAGAATGATATATGAAGTTATAGCTGTACCGTTCTTTCTCTAAGCCTCACATATTATCATTTCATAACCACATTACATCTGTAAAACCCTCAAAACCCTCCCGAACAAAATTCAAAAAGTAACATGATTGTGCATGAACTATCCATACTTAGAATACAGAACCAAAAATGCAATGTATGAACTTTTCTGCGTATCAGTATACTACTTCAAACCCATAATCTTAGGAGTGAAATCCAAATACTTATGCAGAAACATAAACGGGTTTATGCAATTGAAGAGTAATCACACCAAACACAAAGGAAAGAAAGAAGTGATGAAGAAACTCTCTCTCTCTCACACACAAATAAAATCTAAAGTTTATCAGCAAAACTATGTAAGGAATGAGAGGATATAATGTGATATACTAATGGATAGTGGTGGGAAGTTACAAAAATAAACTTCTGCAGAGAACTTTTCCAGACTTGCATCCCTGTGTGGGGGCAAACCTATCACCTACATTCAATTCTCGACACTTGTGGGAAAATCTTGGAACTATGGCATATTTCCAACACATATATGGAATATCACACCAACCAACATGTCAGGAATTCTGACAGAATGTAACCATCCAATGTGTGAAAACTATCCATAAAAACAAATGTACCTCTTCTGTAATTACTTCTTCCTCTTCCTCTTCTTTTTCCTCATCTTCCTCTCCTTTCTTCTCTGCCTCAACAACTTCCCTATTTTCAAGTTGGGCTAATGCAGCCTCTGCCTTCCGAAAATTAACTACAATCCTCCTTTCCTTCCACCGCTCCTTCTGACGACTTCCAAAATCTTCCATCAACTCTGTTTCTCTTCTCTTCATATTCTCAACATTTTCTTTTTCTCTCCTCATCTTTTCTACCTTGGGATCCTCTCTACCAATTCCAGCTCGCCCCCTTCTTATCTCCACTGCTAATGGTTCGGCCCTACCAGAACCTTCCTTGCCTAATGCGGAGCCAGGAGTGTATCCCATTTGTTTTAACAGTTTGAATCCAATATTGGATTGTGGTATTGCAGAACCTATGTTTGCCATTGTCTGCATATCCTCTTCAATTTGCGCTCTCTCTCGTTTGAGCTTCCTCTGCTCCTGCCAATTTTGGGCTTTGGATTTCTTGCCCGAGGAATTCAAAACCACCTGATTCCCCCTCGAAGCCTGATTATTGATGCCTTGTGAATGCTAACATGAACAAATTCAAATTAAAAGTTTATATCACAGGAAGAAGAACTGAAAGTTAATCGAGTAACAATTATGCTCCAGGTTCCAAATCTTGAGTCCCATCCTCATACCTAATCCCCAATCCCTGATTCAACTTTTAACAAGCCTATTGGAGAAAAAAACCCCAAAATACTGAAAGCAATCATTCTAGCGCTAGACATGAACGACAAGAATACCGGCCGAAGAATTTCCGACGCGACGATGGTAGTAAAATCAATCAATAAATAAAAACAAAATAAGTTTAACTAATAAACTTTTTTGAGAACTAGGGATTTGCAAAGTGCACATTCATAAAATAGAATTGGAAAAAGGAAAAAAGCAATGGAGAACATACCTTTGTGGCGGAAGGTAGAGAAACTTCGGGGGGCAGAAATTGAGACAGATCCCCCATGTAATCCTCTCCTTCATCTGGTCCCGCCATTGTTGTTGTCTAGACTCTGGAGTCTTTGATTTACGGATCGTTCGGAAATTGGAAGGAGCTTTGCTCACAGTTTTAATTCTCACTAGAGTTGTAAATAGAACAAACAGTTCGTGAACTGAGGTGTTCGTTCGTCAACAGCTCGTTAACAGCTCGTTCGGTAAGTTAAATGAACCGAGCTCAAACACATAATTTGGTTTGTGTGTTCGTTCGTTAAGTTCGCGAACAGTTCGGAATGTTAACTCGTTAACAGCTCGTTCGGTAAGTTAAATGAACCGAGCTCAAACACATAATTTGGTTTGTGTGTTCGTTCGTTAAGTTCGCGAACAGTTCGGAATTCTTTTTTAATGGAATATATATTATAAAAAATAAATATTTTATCTAGTTGTTCTTTCCATTTTTCATTTTTGTTAATTTCACATTTCTCTCATAAATTATATTACAATATACATTACATTTTCACACCTAATTTAATTCTAAAACAAATAAATTTATTAATAAAATAAATGGTTCGTTAACTGAGCTCGACTAGGCTCGTGTTCGTTCGTTATTAGCTCGTTCGTAAGGTTAAACGAACAGAGCTCAAACATGAAAATTGGCTCGTTAAGATTTTTGGCTCGGTTCGTGTTCGTTCGTTAAGCTTAACGAACAGAGCTCAAACACTTGAAACTCGGTTCGGTTCGGCTCGTTTACAGCTCTAATTCTCACTTCTCAGCACAACGCAAAGTGGCAAACTATTAATCACGTGCATCACACGTGCGTGCGATTAGGAGGAAAATATTTATATTTAAACTAAATAATGGTAAATAGTAAGTGATATATTTCCTTCATCTCGTTATATTATTAAGTTGGATAATGTGCTATTATTCAAATAAAAACTTTCACTTAAAATTTTACAGTTAAAATATAATTAAGTTTGATCTTATTATATTCGTCTCATCGTGTAATTTTAAATATTGAACTTTTAGAATTTTACTTGTACCGAATTTAAATTATTAATGGTTTAAAATGTATATTGAATTGCATAAAAAATAGATCCGTAAAAATATAATAATCCGGAGGTAGTATATCTTTTTAGGCCCACTCCAACGGTGGTTTTTTGATGAGGTATTTGATGAGTTGGAGCATGTAAATACCTGGAATTAGGTATTTCACCATTGGGGGAAGTATTGGGTAGTAAATGGGATAGCAAATTTGCTACCCCAGTTTTTAGCATTAAAAGACGTGCTGCAGCAGACTTTTTTATTTTTTTTTTTAAATTTTGTTGGGCCCTGCGGTCCATCCACTTCATTTAATATTAAAATATTAAATAATTTAAAATATTAATTATTATTAATTAAATAATTTAAATAATTAAAATAATTAAATAATTAAAATTAAATAATTTAAAATATTAAATAATTAAAATAATTTAAAAATATTAATTATTATTAATTTAAAATTAAATTATTTTTTATAATTGATAAATTAAAATATAAATAGTATAATAAATATAATAGTAGGTGGGTCCCTTAAATACCTACTTTTTGGGTATTGTTGTTGGGAGAAGAGTTGGGTATTTAAGTAGAGGTATTTAACTTTTTAGGTGGCGCTGACGTGGCACCTAAATACCTGGAGTGGGGGTAGGACCACTGGAGAAGGCCTTAAACAACACCTATTTTAAAACCATCAAAAACATAAAATCCATGAAAAATGGGACCAACACTTGCTTAAGTGGTCAAATTTATGCCTTCCAACTTTACGATTGAGATAAATTCCATATTTCGTCACTTCGACTATTTGTAATTTGTATAGTATGGAATTTAACCAATCTTTATATGACTTCGACTTCATAAAAAGAAATTATGGAATAAATAATGTTAAATTTAAAACCCTTGGGCAATGATTTGTAAGGAGAAAACTATATTAAAAACATAACCATAAATTAAATTTACTCCCTCCTTAGAATTGGCCTCATTTTTTTAAAACCATCTATACAAATTGGCTCGAGATATGAGGTCCGGTGAAGAATCAAAATTCGAACCTGAAGATTGAAAGTCAACATTTACCACTTTCATCTAATTTTTAAATTTTTAATATTGTTAATTGATTAGTTTTGATTTTTTTTTTTCTATTTTCGTCCTTTTTTGTTATTAATACCAAAAACATTTTATGACAGCAAAAAAAATGGTACTGCTATAATTTTTTTTTTTAAACATTGACAATTGACAATTATCTGTCGACAAAATTGTACTTCGTATAAGTCGAAGTCATATAAATTAGAAAGGATAAGGGCCAAACTTTTAAAAGTTGAGACTTTGAAGTTTGAGAGGAGTAGAGACAAATACGAGTAAAGTAGTAAAGTATAAGAAACACTGCGTGTTGGTATTTTTAGCATTGGTTCAAAATACTGTAAAAGACAATCAATTCTTCATAGTTCATACAGTGTAGAGTAGTACAGGGAGTGAGTGTGAGGTATACCACTCCCTCTAAAACTTAAATCTTCATGCATCCTCATCATTCCCTTTCACAATCACAACATCAGTTCCATCTCTCTGCATTCCCAGATTACCTGCCTTGCCTTTTGGCATTTGCCACTGGCACTGCACCACCTCCGGGGCCCAGGTATTTCTTTTTTTTTTTCATGGTTTTGCTTTTGTCTCTGCTCATTCCCCTGAGATGTTTAATTAGTTTATTCTTCTAGGGAAGATATACAGTATACAAGTATACAAGGTGTTTGTCGAAATGCCTCTGTTTCATTTTCAATTCCTTTGTTTTAGATTTTTATCCGGGGACGTTTGACGAAAGAACTAAATCTTTGCCTTTGTATTCAAGCTTAAATCAAAACAGAAAAATTGTTTTCTGAACCGGTGTGCAATACGAATTTGGAAATTTGAAAATTTGCAATATCCCTGTGTCATGCGTTAATGTTAATTTGGAGTTCAAATGTGGACTCAATAACTTTTGGTCTTTAAGAAAATAGAGATTCTAGGCATCACTCCAGATGTTAATGGGATTGAATTTGATATCTTTCCACACTTAGGTTAGGTTGCTTAATATGTGGATTATGTATAGGAAATTAGGAGTCTGCCATACTTCTAGATATATATAGCTCACAATTTCTCTGTTCATAATCTGTTAGCAATGGTGATATGTTTCTGTTGCAATTACTTGATCATTTAGTTCTGCGGGCATTTAATTTCATTGAGACAACATAAAGTAGATGGTAGAAGTCATAAGAAACAGTGGTCTGCATTCGATCAAGGCATACAGGGAAACATACAAATATGCTTAATTCTTTAGTGAATTGAACAAGTTATAACTTGATGCATATTATATACTACTCCATGACCACTCCTTTTTAGTCAAATGGGATGCCTGTTACTGTCCATGCTTATTTCATTAATGCTAGCTAACCTGAATCAGTAATACTTATCGAGTTATATACAGGGGCAACTGAGAGCACAGGCAACAAATAGCAATACCATCTTTGTAAATGACAATTTTAATTTGTTGCATTTAGTATAGAGAAATGGAGATTGAAATAATGAGAAGATTATGAATTAGACCCGGAAAGCTGGAGCTGAATGGAGAAGGATAATATTACAAAAATCTTGGATGCTGTTGCAATTATACTAGTAGCATTCAGAATAGAGAAATGGAGATTTGTAAGTAGAATTATGAATTAAACCCCGTAGCCAGGAAGAAGTAACTGAATATGAGTAGACTACGATAATATTAAAGAAGTCTTGGATTCTGTTGTTTAAAATATAAAAGTACCGGTATACATTTTGCCCCTTTGATAGAAACAAATGAGGTTAAAGTAATGAAATGGAACACCCTCAAACAACACGAGAACACTAACTACATATATATCGTGTAGCCCAATGTATAATGAGAGCACTATATATACATCATGTAGCGCAGCACATAAACATGATAAGAAACAGTCAGCAGAAACATTAATTTGCATCATACATATAAATTATGGCAACATAAATATCAACATATTCAATGACATCTGTTTATGTAGGCAGTGCTATCTTTTGACCCGTACAGATACATGGTCTACTCATGCTTCATACAATGTGCTCTTTGCATTTCTGAATGTCCAGAAAGAGGACTAATATATACCTAAGATATCTAATCAGCAATATGATATTAGAAAATACTTTATATTTGAATGAAACCGAGCAAAAATTGGGTAATCCAATCTTCTGACTTATGTCTTCATATTGTCCTTTCAGATTCCCTAGTTATTTTGGGTTTTTCCCTTTCTCATATCTTTTATATTAATGCAATACTATTCCTATCTTTGTTTTGTACCCAAGGGAAAAATGATAAAGAGGATAAAATCTCCTGTGATGTGTTCCCATAGTTATGTCAGACGAAGCATTCAAAGTGTTTCACTTTCTTGTTCGAATGATGATCAGTTGCACAATCCTGCCATAGTCTCCTTGTGCAGACAAAAGCTTTTCAAAGATGCTCTTCAGGCCTTCAATATTTTAGAAAATAATGCAGATTATGTGGTAGAATTAAGCACCTATGCACATTTGTTCTCTGCATGCTCATCTTTGAAATCCTTGGAATATGGAAGAAAAATTCATAACCATGTGTTGAAGTCAAACTTGCTGCCAAACATGATTCTTGAGAACCACATCATCAATATGTATGGGAAATGTGCCTCAATGACGGATGCTAAAAAAGTCTTTGATAATATGAGGGAGAGAAATTTGGTGACTTGGACTGCATTAATTGCTGGATACTCACAGAATGGTTTAGATATGGATGCCATAAGATTATATCTCCAAATGCAGCGCTCTGGTCTTATGCCTGATCACTTCACGTTTGGAAGTGTGATTAAGGCTTTTGCTAGTTTGAAGGCTGAACAGGGAGCACAGTTGCATTGTCAGGTCGTCAAATCAGAATTTGGCTCCCACACAATAGTCCAAAATGCTCTTATTTCAATGTACACTAAGTTTGCGCGGATTAAAGAGGCATGTGATGTCTTCACTCGGATCGAGTCAAAGGATTTGATCTCGTGGAGTTCAATGATTTCTGGGTTTTCAAAACTTGGGTATGAGCTGGAGGCTTTGTACTGCTTCAAGGAAATGCTATTTCAGTGTACCTACTGTCCTAATGAATTTATATTCGGAAGTGTTTTTGGTGCTTGTGGCTCTCTTGATCTACCTGAATATGGAAGGCAGATACATGGAATAAGTATAAAACTTGGTTTTCAGACAAATATCTTTGCAGGCTGCTCCCTGACTGATATGTATGCAAAATGTGGTTTCCTATCTTCAGCAAAAACAGTTTTTGACAAGATAAAAAATCCTGATATTGCTTCTTGGAATGCAATCATATCAGGTTTTGCATATGGTGGTCATGAAAATGACGCGTTGTCAATTTTTTCTCAGATGAGGCATATAGATTCCGTGCCAGATGATATCACTGTCCGTTCTTTGCTTTGTGGATTCAGCCGCCCATCTACCCTGTCTCAAGGAAAACAAGTGCACTCCTATGCTATAAAGACTGGACTTGTTTTGGATATTCCAGTGTGCAACACATTACTTACAATGTATGCTAATTGTTTAGATTATCTGGATGCATGTAAAATGTTTGAGAACATTCAAGACAATGCAGATCTTGTCTCTTGGAATGCCATTATCACTATGTGCATGCATCAACACCAGATAGCTAAAGTTTTCTTGTTATTCAGAAATATGCAGCTATTACACATAACTCCCGATCGTATTACTTTGGCTGGTGTACTGGGGGCTTGTGGAAAAGCTTCCACTTTAGAGATGGGGAATCAAATCTTTTGTTGTTCTATACAGTATGGGCTTGACTTTGATATCATGGTCATGAATGCATTGATTGATATGTACGTGAAGTGTGGATCCCTTGAAAGTGGTAGAAAGATCTTTGACTGCATGGGACATCCGGATGTTTTCTCCTGGACTAGTTTGCTTATGGGCTATGCTCAATTTGGATATGGAGAAGAAGCTCTGAATCTCTTCCAGAAAATGAAAAACCAAGGCATTAAACCGAACCAAGTGACATTGGTTGGAGTTTTGACTGCTTGCAGTCATGTTGGACTGGTAGAAGAAGGGTTGCAATTGTTTAAATCCATGGAACAGGAGCATGGAGTGAGCCCTACCAGAGAGCATTTCTCATGTGTTGTTGATTTGCTTGCTCGTGCAGGTCGCATCCATGAAACAGAAGCTCTTATCAATGAAATGGGTTTTGAACCTGATATAGTCATATGGAAAACCCTATTGGCTGCCTGTAGAAGTCGCGGAAACATAGAAGTTGGGAAACGGGTTGCTGAGAATATTTTGAACATTGATCCTATGAATTCTACTGCTCATGTTTTACTTTGCAGTATATACGCTTCAGCTGGTATTTGGAAAGATGTAGGTATGGTTAGGACTTTGATGAGAGAAAAAGGAGTAAAGAAAGTCCCGGGTAAGAGTTGGATTGAAGTCAAAGATGGGATCCATGCCTTCTCTGCAGAAGATGGATTGCATCCCGAAATGGACAAAGTATTTGCAATGCTACAGGAGTTGTGGCTGCAGATTCTCGATGCTGGTTATGAGCCATCATTAGAATTATGTGTGCCGATCCATTAATAGGCAATGAGAGAGAAAAGTCTGTAAATGAAACCGGCAACAGTGGCCTCTTCATCCCACAAGAAGAGAGGTAATCACATGCATTAAAGTAAGGTGAAGATGTAACCAGTGTATGTCTTGAAGACCCAATTTGGCCCATTAATAGGGTGCATATTTTCATTATTGCTCAAAGGATTAGACATCTGAAGATTGCTGCAGCCTGTAGGTAATTGTTCATCTGTTGTTACAAAAGGGTTGCCGTAAAATTGCTCTTCTTTATTACATACACTTATGGCATAAACCCCTGCTATAACAATCATGGGCTTTGAAATTATATATTTAAACATGTATGTGTTATAATTATCAGCAACTCATTATCTATTTTTGCCGTGGAAATATATGAATTTGGCTTTTATCATTCATGAATTTCACTTGTGCCTACCACTCATTATTTATGAGTTAAATAGTATGATCATAGTTCCAAATTTATGGCTATGTGTGGCTTGAATCAATCTGACCATCCATGTTATTATTCTTGGGAGCAATGATGAAGTACGACACATTGGGATTTCAATCTGGTTTTTCCTAATTATGCTGGTTTGCTTGGAGTATATTTTGGTTAAACCTTGTTTTGGATTTTATTTGTGTATGCTATGCACGATTATCGAGAATTGAATGCATCATTGGATTGCATTGGTAGGAATTGAGTATGTTTGAATCAACTGCAGAATAATTATGTTGGATGTCAATGTTTCTACTTTATGCTTGAATTATATGTACTTGAGTTTGAGCCATGGATTTAAATGGCTCTGATTCTGGATTATATGTTGCAAATTCATTTCAGTATTGTGATCTTAGAGTGTTTTTGCTTATATGTTATGATACTAGAAAGATTGAATTCCTGATTTTTGTTTACCTGAAGTGGATGCTTCTTTTCTTAAGTGTAGTAAATAGACAGTTCTTATTTTATTGTCAACACTGATGAGCATGCTTCTGCCAAATGCAGTTGGTGCAGAAACAGACCTTATTTTTGGCCCCCTCAGGCTGATGAAGAGGCACATCAGATGTCATATTTGCAAAAACAAATAGGCAGTCTTTTGGTAAGACTCTGGAGAAGCTGTAGGTGATGAATGCCTGGTATGTGCAATTTTGTTGGCTTATGCTGCGTTACATTAACAATGCCTTTTGGTTTTGTATACACTGATATGCTTTGCATGCTCGTGATTGATGTTGGTACAAAATTTAAATATATTTTTCAACACATCTGACTCCTTGAGCCTTAGCATTAATGTCGACTATTCTTTCTTCCAGCTTTTATCCATGGATAAATTTGAGCACCTTGGATTTCTGATGTATTTTGTAGAGAAGGGATCCCAGAATACCCTTGAGTCAAAACACTCCGTTCTTTTGCAAATTCAGAGACTGACATGCCTGATGTTCCAGTTCCTGCACCACAAGTTCTCGATTGGCTTCTGCAAAACATATCAGCTACACAGGAATATATTGCTGACAGAGTTTCCCAAAAAGATGATGGACCAAGCATTCCCAGTCAGGATTTCACAATCGCTGATGTTGGCAAACATTCATCAAAGCCCCAGGCACTCCCAGATGCCCCAGTTTCATCAATGGGATCTCTCAATCATCATATGTAAAGAAAGTGCGGGATCTTAAGGTACAAAGTATTCCTTGTTTGTTACATCTTTGATCTCTCTTTTGGAAAATTCTACAAACTAAGTTGACTGGACATGCTGGTAAATTGAGATGATAATGATTAATGACACAAAAATTATGGGTTTGATCAATGGGGAATGCTAATTTATCCCCAGTTTTTCAATGAATAGAATGGATTTAACTGTTGTTCCAGATAATGCTATTCTTGTTGATGTTCGCAATTCAATTGCCTCTTGCCACTTTTACTGTACATTTTGTTACTCTACATACAAATTCACAACACGGTGAATTTTGCTCGTCTTTCTTTGTTTTCCCAGGTTCTGAATTGCCCTAAATCAGTAATACTATACATCTGGGCACCACTGAAATATGCAACTGTGTATGAATGCTCTACTAATCACAATATTGTGCTTGGGGGGCTATTGCCTATTGGCAAGGCAGTGATTCGGTTAAACTTAGCACTGTAGTTCTATTTGTAATGCATGGATTGTTACACTTGTGCCTTGATATGGATGGCAATCCTGATAATTTCTCGTCATTCTTTTACAGCGAGGAAATAAGACCGTGTCATTATCACTGTTCCCTTGGAAACATGTCATTAGACGCTTCCAATTAGTTCACAAGTTGAACACCTAAATCTGGTATAATTAAATGGCTGTACACCAAAAGCTGGCCAACAATATAAGAACAACATTCTCAGGTATGTAAATGTTGCATCCATTCTCAGTAAGTGTCTTACTTTCAAAATTGATGAAATGATGGATGTTGCTTGTTGTGGTTGACATCCATAAGTATAGAATTGGACTTATGAATGGCAATTTTGAACTCTTATCTAATCGAGCAATTAAATAGTTCGTAATATAGTAATGTATATACATACACATTTCCTTTGTCTTCAAAAATACTAAACACATATGCGCTATTTTCATTTCCCAAGTTCTCTATAGGACTAGCAGTCTAGCACCAACAATTTCAGCTGTCCCCATTGAGACAATTCAGCTTATTTCTGAACAAAAGGCCATTCAAATTTATTTAGTCCATGATAAGAAACCATCCTCGACTTCAAACTCAAAACATCATAATCCTGGAACTACATGGTACAATTTTCATAACAAACTAGAGAATACAACACGTCAGCATTTTTCATTCAAAAACAATTACATGTTTACATCTTACCAAATTTATGGAGATAATTTGGTAACATTGGACCTCGCCTAGTGCCAAATAAATGTAAAGAGGTCATCTGCATTTTATTCACCCTGTAGCCAGTAGAGTTGCCGGATATTTCCTGATGCTGTCAATTCACACAAACAAGAGAGTCAATATTCAGTAAAGTTTCAGAAATGATACAGATGCAGATCCTGATCCTCCGATTGGGCATTGCAAGATTTCACCAAGAAATGCACAAACAGTAGTTTAACATTTTATATGCTGCAACTGATCTGATAGATTCCCAAATCCGTATCGATGAAGTGATGCACATTCAAATAAAATAAAGGAAAAACATGAAAGGATGAAAAACATGACATTGCACAAAGGGATTTTTTTTTTTTTAATAAAAAGAAACAAAATTCAGAGGAAAACCACAAAAGTTGATAAAGTAAAACATCTTTAGGATGCAATATCCATCTCAAAAAAATGATTCACAATGGATACTCAATTGCATCATCTACCAAACTCGAAACTCATGAAAGACAAGACACTTGATCCTTCTTAAACAATGAACTGATAAGGATAATTAACTTCAATGATCCTAACAATATCGTATCCCTTTTGCTATATATATATATCTATCTATAGAGAGGGGGGGGGGGGGGGGAGGCAGTATGTAGAAAGGCGCTACGACCAAAGACAAGTATCAGTATATGAGACATAAATTACAAATCAATATAAAAAAGGAACCAATTCCTAGAAAAGGAATTACCATATAACCATTCTTTAAAACAGGCATGCAAAGCATTAGACAATTCCCGTTTCCTGCTCTCTTCAAGTTGAGTTTCCCTCAAAAGTTGCTTAACTTCAGACAAGTTTTTGTACTGAAAATAGAACAAAAGAATAAACCCGACTATATTAACATTTAATTCAAAGATGAAAACAGTGAGGTCCAAAACAAGTATTACTAAAACATACATGTTTCTGTTGAGCTCCAAGGTATGCATCGGGCAGAGGGAAGGGATTATCTTTTGTCGAACCAGCTTCTCTTTCCAACCAGTTCGGAATCTGAAAATTAGAATGTACATTAGCATGCCCTGGAAATGGGCAAAATTGAAAACAAACATAGGCCCAAAGAGATACAGCAAACAGAAAAATTATCCAGGGCAGGACTGATAAATTTCCAGATGCAGGAGGCATGAGGAAGAGTAGTGATACTAATGGAGAATACATCCATTTATGCTAGTGTCATTTAAATTGCGTTCAAAATAAAGCACATACCAAAAAATTGGTAAACTGATCAGGATCTAGGCGAGTAGCAGATTCTGCTTGAACATCAGAGACACCAGCAGGATGTGATAATGAATCATGTGGATCAACAACACCAAGTGCCACAGGTTCATCCCACCTGTTAATGTTAGGATCAACTCCAACATGATTCATGTGCTCCTCCAGTCGTGAGTAGAATGTATTAAATGGAGCAACCTAGGGAACAAGAAATAAGAAAAGCATACGAAAATTTCAAAGCAAGGTGATGCAGAACATTGCTTTTTATCTTTTTGAATGCTGAAATGATATATTTTTTCATAAACTTTCATGCCTTTGGGTTGTGCCCCCTAATTAAAAAGGCAAAATCACAAATGGGGATGTAATAAGTGGAAATAGAAGTGGGATTAACCTGCAATTTGTGATTATCACCGATAATGAGAGGTTGCTGGTTAACCCCCAAGAAGAAGAGACATTCACGGCAGTTTGCAATGCATATGCGTTTGGTTGCAGCGATTAGATGAACACGTTCACAGTGTTCAACTCTAACAGCCTGTACAAATATTTAGCCATATGTGAGTGCTACTTTGGCTACAAGAATTTCAAAACAAAATTATACCATACTCAGGAGATCAACTTGTGAACTAACTGGAAGCTTCTAATAACAGGTTTCAAGTGCACAGTAGTAATCACACTGTCATATTTCCATAAAGGAAAAGAATAATTGGTGTTAAACAAGGGATGGGAGGGGATGTTCCAACCAAACCAAGTGTCAATGTTTGAGTAGCTCCTATCCTGTATAAACAAAAGGAAATCCACGAGATAACCGATGTGGGATCTTAACACATCTTTAAGATGATACTTATCTTGAAACCAAATTAAACCAGGGACCTATCCTGGGTAGCACGGCTCTGATGCCATGTTAAAGAAGGGATAGAAAGTTCCAACCCGAAACTAATTGCAATGGATGGAGTAGCTAATAATATGCCATGTAAACCAAGGGAAATCCACAAATAACTTATGTGGGATCTTAATAACTAGAATCAGTACACTCAGCAGCAGAACCATCCATATCAAGACACAAATTGGAGCATGTAACAATCCATGCATTAGAAATAGAACCACACTGCTAACTTTAACCATATCACTACCTTGCCAATAGCCCCAAGCACAATGGTGGCATCAGAACATCCATACACAGTAGCATATTGCAGTGGTGCTAAAATGTATATTACTGATTCATGGCAATTCACAACCTGGGAAAACAAACAAAGAGGAGCAAAGTGATAAGTTGTAGCTTGATTTCACTGGATATTGTATGCAAAGTAACAAAATGTGCACTATAAGGGGATGTTTGGTACAGGGAATTGAGCTTAGGGAAAGGGAATTGAGCTCAATTTCCCTGTTTGGTAACACAAGAGAATCCATAATTGAGATTTATACCAATTCTCATTCTCTCATTTTAATTCTCTCTCAAATAGAGAGAATTGGGGAGAATTGGTGTATTTTGTTTATAATGGAGAAATTCATTCTCTCTTCCTCACTTATTATTATTATTATTATTATTATTATTATTGAGAAAAATATTTTATTTATATTTATATATTTCTATTTATAACAAAAAAAATATAATTATTTTTTAATCAAAGGAAAAACAAGAAATTTTATTACATACTCCATCTCTATGTTGAATCTTCTAATCAACGAAACAACCGAAGTGATTAATAAACAAAGAATGTTCTGTACCTTAACAGAGGTGCCCTTAAGATCTGATGCATGCTTTACATAAGATGATTTCGAGATCCCCTCTATGAAACTAGGACCTCTGGGAGTGCTTTGGGGCTTTGATGAAGGTGCACCAACATCAGCCATTGTAATATCCTGATCAGTACTGCTTGGCCCATTCTCTTTTAGGGAAACTCTGTCAGCAATATATTCCTGGGTAGCTGATATGTTTTGCAGAAGCCAATCGAGAACTTGTGGTGCAGGAACTGGAACATCAGGCATGTCAGGGTCTGAATTGGCAAAAAACGGAGTGTTTTGACTCAAAGGTACTCGCTCGGATCCCTTTTCTCCAAAATAGATCAGAAATGCAAGGTGCTCAAATTTATCCATTGATAAAAGCTGGAAGAAAGATTAGTTGACATTAATGCAAAGACTCGAGTTATCAGAAGTGTTGAAACAATACATATATTCAAATTTTTATAATTAGCATCAATCAAATAAGCATGCAAATTCCTATCCAAGTAAAAAAAAGAAAAAAAACATAAAAATAAATAAAAAATAAAATAAAACAAGAGGCATTGTTAATGGAATACAGAACATGCAAACAAAAGTGCACATACCTGCGATTCTTCACCTTCAGCTTCTCCAGAGTCTGCCAAGAGCGAAAGAATATTTCCTATGTGTTTCTGCAAATAGGATAGCTGATGCGCCTCTTCATCAGCCTGAGAGGGCATAAAACGGCGACTGTTGCTGCGCACCAGCTGCATTTGGTAGAAGCATGCTCATCAGCATCAGTAATAAAATAAGAACTGTCCATTGAGTACACTTGAGAAAAGAAGCATCCACTTCAGCTAAACGAAAATAAGAAATTCAACATCTCCTGTATCATAACATATCAGTGACAACACTGTAAGTTCCACTATTGAAATAAATTTGCAACATATGATTCCGAATCAGAACCATTTGTATCCAAGGCTCAAACTCAAGTACATATATTTTACGGTACATAAAAGTAAGAAAAATTAACATCTTACAAAATTGCTATCTAGTAGATTCAAACATACTCAATTCCTACCAATGCAGTCCAAAACAAGGTTAACCAAACAATAATCAAAAGCAAGCCTGCTTCATTAGGAAAAAACTTATTGAAATCCCACCAAACCGTCGTTCATCATTTCCCAAGAACACTAAATGGATATCTAACAACATAAAACACACCGACGAGGCTAATAATAAAATGCAAAAAAGTCCATCTATCGGCAAAAATTCGTTACCTGTAAAGGCGAGAGCGCTGATAAAAAGCCATCAAAGGCGGAAGTAGATGGCCACACGTCGGCTACAGCAGCAGAATCCTTATGCCCCTTGGGCAACAGGCGTTTATAGCTCTGTACGTACAGAAAGACGAGCAAATCAAACACACTAACCCCGATTTCATCGATCTCCTTGGGAGCCCCAGCTTTAACGAGGGGATCAGAATCGTCGTGCAGAACAGAGGATAGGGTTTCGATGAGAAGGCGCGAATGTTCAATTGGAAGTTGAAGCGCTCCGGCCAGAGTTTCGGAGTTGACGCGTTGATTGGAAGTGGCGGAGAGGAGAGTGGATTTGAGATTGGCCAAGGTCTGCGTCCCGTCAGTGAAAATGAGCTTGGAAATGGGGAGGAGGCCGTGCTCGAAGAGCTCCCGTCGGGGGTGCAAATAGCAGGAGGGGGAGGGAGTGGAAGGGGACGGTGAGTCGGATTGCTTATCGGCGGCGGGGGGATCCGACATTCCGGTGGACGGTGGATCTGGCGCGGCGGGGGAGGGTGTGGCCGTATGGATTTTGATGTGTGAGAGAGAGATAGAGAGTAACAGAGCGTAGGCAGACCGTAGTTTTGGAGTGTAGAAAAGGATACTACTAGAAAAGGAGTATACTTCGTTAGCATTAGTAGTAGACTAGTAGCATTTCCATTTTTGTAATGGTATAATAATAATTGTAATCAAGTGCAGGCAGCGCTAATAAAAATGATGTGTAGGCTTTTTTGTAAAGTGATATATAAATCTCATAAAATAATGTATAGACGGTAGTTTATTTTTTTATTAGTTTTTAGTTTATATCCTCTATGCATCACTTTATTATACTCATATATCATTTCATATACACGTACCCATTGGGTGCCCAAACCACTGTACAATTTCTTTAATATTTTTTTTTTAATTATCGAGTATTCTCAAATTTGAACTCAACGCTAATTCCTCGAATCTGCACAGAGAATTAATATCTTTAATAATATGCATTTGCAAAAAATCATTAAAAACGCATCACATTAAATAGTGTTTCCATCACATAAATGCAATCTCTTATTAAATCCCATCACAAAGCTTCCACCTACATTCTCATCTACTCCATTACCTACTTTCTCAATCGCCCAACACCATAAAACCTGCACTTATGCCAATTAATCTTAGACATGACATGTAACCACAACGGATCTAGATAGACAAGACAATGGGGCCTAACGATGAAGAGGTTTCTACGGAATGTCTAAGTTTCTACGGGACGGGGAACAGAGTAGGGGAGGGGGCGAGAGGGGAAGTGGTGTAGGGTAAAAAATTTGATTTTTAAGCATAATTAGGATTTAGGATTTTTTTTTTTTTAATCTCTTTTTTTCTTTTTTTGTTGCTTAAAGCCAAGTGAGGCAAGAGAATAAAAAGAAAAATGACAATGACAAGCTGCGGAAGCAAGCTAGCCCGTTTGGAATGGCTTATTTTGAAGTGCTTTTGGCTTTTGCTTCTGTCAAAAGCACTTTTGAAGGAAAATGAGTGTTTGTTTTGGCTTTTGGGAAAAAGCAAAAGCACCTCGAAAAGCTACAAAAGTGCTTATGGGAGAAGCAGCCCCGGGGGTGCTTCTCCGAAAAGCAGAAGCCAAAAGCACCTAGTAATGTGTGCAGAGTCATAAATGCCCCTATTAATTTATTTTAATTACACTATAAATATATACTATTATATATAAATAGCATATCCTTTTTGGTAATTTACACATTTCAAAAGCACTTTTCACTTTTACATATCCAAACACACTTTTGAAAAAAAGCTGCTTTTCAAACATTCCATCCAAACACAAAAGTTACCTGCTTCTGCTTTTGGCTTTCACTTCTGCTTCTGCTTTTGGCTTCTGCTTTTTTCAAAAGCCAATCCAAACGGGCCCTAAATAGAGATCTAAGAGGATTCGGATGGAAGACACACTTCATATAAAAGCATTCATCTAAAGCCCTCAACAATTTTGGGATAACTTGAACTTGCTTTCTAAATTCTTTTTTAATGTTGGGAATAATATCCTTGTTGGATGATTGTGGAATGCAGACCAAAATATTAATGATGCTAAACCAATACTCTACACTATTTAAAATTGCATTTAAAAAAAAAATTCCTAATTTCGCTGACATTATTGCACATCCGTTATATTCATTCTTGAAACTATTATATACGAACTCAACATTAGTTGTATTTCCAAAACCGTGAATCTGAATGTGTGAATACATCTATAATGCTGCGTCTCACAAATCTATTAACAAATTAATAACATTCAGGCTAAGATCCAATTACCAGCATCTATTCACTAAATCAACCTACCAAAATTAGGGAGACAATGAGTCCGGGTCAAATATGATAATCGGACCAACTCAGGCTTCGATTGGATCCTAATCCTTGAAGAAATGGGATCATAATCGACCCATTGCCATCCCTATAGATGGCAATGGGTCCGGGTCAGATTCGAAATCGACAGAATTCGAGCCTTAATTGTGGATTTTGTAGCTAAAACTGTGGTAACTAACGAATTTCGATCACGAAAACTTTAGTAGTTAACGAAATTCGGTTGCTAACCTCTTTACTGACCAAATTTTAGCAAAGAATTTCGGTCCCTAGAACAGAAAATTTTTATAATGAATAATAGCAATTGGTGTTGAATTTTAATATTAAACATATGTTGGATGTCATTAATTAGATTAGAATTTTAATGATATATTTTGAGCTTTTGTGATGTATTTTGATTTATATGATCAAGTATAATGCGTATGATGTTAAGTATACTAATACTGACCCGTGCAATGCATAGTAGTATTTTCTATTTTATAGTTGTTAAATTTATTTCTATTCATTTGAATGATACTTATACGAAGTAATCAAAAAATAAAAATATTAGATAGATTACCAAACGCAATTGGCCTATGTGGTATGAGGCTCTGACAGCTTAAACAAAGGTCTTAGATTTGAGCCATTGTGTATGCAGAATTTTACTTTGGAAGAGGTAACCCTTCAATATTCACCAGATCTTCGAAGGATTAATCTTGGGTCTAATGTGATCTAGAAATATCCGGTATACGAAAAAAAAAATAGATTACAAATAAATAAAGTCAACTACTCTATTTTAATTTGAATCCCCAAAGATATATTAAAACTATATCCTCAATATAACTCAACCTAGTTAAAAATAGCATTCACAAAAAATATTATTAAAATAATATATACCTTCTTTTTTTTAAACATTGACACCTATGTGTCAGTAAAGGTGTGTGGGAGCCCAAGCCAAACAAATTACAAAAGGAATAAAGGGGAGGAATGATGGGGGGCCGGATGGAAATCGAACCACCAACCTATGATTGGAAGGCATGGGACATGACCACTGGGGTCAAGTCTCATTCCCAAAATAATATGTATATACTTTCAATCTTAAAAAAATTATAGTTTGTTAATATTAAAATAATATATTGGTTGTTAATTTCCAAATTATAAATATATAGGCAATATTTTGTCTTTTTAGAAAATTATTTTGAGTTAAAAATGAACTGATTCTAAATAATTGTTTTGCCAAACACCCCATAATAAAACCCTAACATCAATATTCAATCCAAAAACCTATTACATTAAAAAAAAATTTATTGATGATTGTTAATACCAAAATTGTTATCTTTATATATAATTCAATATATTACATTTTTTAATATACCAGTTATGAGTGGGAGCATGAAAATTCATAGTAATCCCAAGTGATATAATTTAAAAGGGGGCCTCAAAAAATTTTAAAATATACTCCGATTAATGAATTTTCACCTAACAAACATAACATAAACTCTGTTTACAGAGTGTCTATTCTATTCCCAATTTATAAAAAAGAAAAGACAATATTTTTTTTTTTAAAAAAAAATCCTTCCAATTTGAGTTCACCATAAATATGTTCAATAATTCAACAATTCGTACCAAAACCCCGAAACCCAAATCAAATCAAAATCTTAGCATAATTATACGAACTTTGATCATTGAGGGTTTCTTGCCAATGAATCTTTAATTTGATGGAAGCCATCCAATATGAAGTATAGTTCAAATAGTACTCCACTTGCATAATTGCATTACGACTTGTTTAACAACTTCAAATAATTCACACCAACAGACAAACCATTTCGGGAAATTTTCTTGCACAATGATGTAAGAAATGTCATATTTTTTCATCATAGAAACAGAAAATGAATGAAAATTAGTGTCATCAAGAATGTTGGGATGCGTGACATGATGCAAATTCCGGGAAAAATAAAGGGGATGTTTGGGAGTCAGTAGATTTATTAGCAGATAGCAGATTCGGAGAGAGAACAGTGAGACAATATGTTGTTTCAATCCGCTATATGCTTGTGAATATGCTGGCATCCAAACATGATCAAAATAAAATAAAGCCGATCATTAGAAAAAACAAGTACTCCGTACTAATCATTTCCGTCCAATAATATTATTATTACTTGAATATTGATTAACTTTGACATAATAATATTATTGTAATTATATAACAAAAATATGGTTAGTAAGTTGTTTTTATAATCGTCTCAGTGTAGACTATAATATATTTTTATAATTTTTACTTGTATATAGTATATTGAATAATGTGTTAAAAAAATTGGAGATAATAGACCGGGATGAGCGAGAGCATGTAATGCTTACAATTATTTGTTGTTTTTCTTGTTAAAATAGATTTTTTTTCCCCAAAGTATTTCTCTTTATAACATTCAAATTAATAAATTAGTTTTAGAAGATATTATTATTGTTGTTATTATTATTATTATTAACACATTACTTAGTTTGTGGGCATTCATTAATAATATACTAATGTGTCATTACACTATTACACTTTAATTAGTCAACTAAAAGGAAGTCTAGCACAATAAATTTTCTAAATTAAGTTTTCAACAGGATGTTCTCGTTCGTAAGTATAAATACATTTGAAAATTTACTGTCATTTAGTGTTACTGATTTTGTGGTCTATGTATATAATTAATTATTACAACATCATTTGCCTGTTTGGAAATTAACTGTTAGTTGTTAATTGATTATGTGAATAATTTTGAGTAATAAATTAGTTAAAATTAACTGTTTGACGGTTTTGATGCAAATTTTTTTTTCTTATAATAAGCTAATTCCTAGATGCTGCTATTTGTAGTCGTTTCAAAAGAACTGATTGAACAATATTTTTAGTAATTTTATCTTGTTAAATAAGCTAATTTATGTTAAATTAACTAGAATAAGCTTATTTGCCCAACCACACAAATTACAGGTTAGGAAATAAGTGGTGGGAGCCCATGTCACTACAACATCATAATGTTAATATGACATTAATTAGTTACCACAAAAAAATGTTGAATTGTTCTCAAAAGTGTCGAATCTATATTTTCAGCATCAGTTAATGTTAAAAATATTTATTAAGCAATTTTTTTTCACTGAACAACATATACAGGTTTATTCACCAATTTTGAGTGTACATTCAGTACTTATAAGTAACAATTCCGCACTTCATCAAATACTAAATCAACATAGGAACATATCCCAAAAAATATACTACCACATTAAGTTTTGCATTCATATATACGGTGAGATCTCAAACCACACAAATTACAAAGGGGAATAATATAAGGGATAGGGGCGATTAGAGATTCAAAATCACAACTATAAAATTGAAAGTTAAATACTTTGACAACTATTTGAGTTGAGTAAATTAGAAATACAAAAAAAAAAAGTACTTCCATGATAAATTCTCCACAAAGTGTTGAGGAGCTAATATAAGTGTGTGTGTTTAGCTCAAAGCTATTGTTGAGACGCTGAGCAATTGCAATTTGCGTGATTATCATTGAGAACCTGCATTTCAACAATCAAATTAAAATATTCAACAAGCAAATTTATCGATATCTTTCTAGCCAAATGTGATGTTTTTGTGTCAATTAATACCTTGTACTGTTTCTGAAGGCTTTTAATATAGTCCACAGCCAAATCCAACATGTCTGCAGTATTGGTTTGCTGCACATCCCAAATCAATAAACCTTAATTTTGCCCAAATCCCAGAAACCAGATGTAAGAAGCAGACAAGCGAAGCCCCAATCTCTATTACATACCTTATCCATGTTTGGTACAAGTTCTTGCAGTTTCCTCATTCTTTCACTTATTCTAGTCCTTCTCGCCTGCACTAAACAGTGGAAACAGTCGCATCTTTTGTATAAAAAGCCCTTTTAGACAAGATCAATCTTGCCAATGGATTTCACAGTGGTTCGACAACTTTACCCTTTCAGCGATGCTGCGTGGATGAGTGGCACAGCCGCGCTTTGCGCGAACTTTGCAGGGGACAGTATCGTGAAGCTGTAATAACTTCTCCATGGCAAGCATTTCAGACGACGAAGTTCTGGGTAGGCTTGGATGGCGTGACAAAGCAGTGCTACCCAACCTACTACCCGGCATGCCTTGCTATTTAATTTATGTGTGTTCCGAATATTTGGATATAAATTTTGGATTAATATACATGAATTCATAAAGTCACTAAAAATGCTATGGACAGTATATTAGCCAGTTACTTCATATAGTATAATCATACATACCTGACAAGGGGTGAAGAGTTTGTGATCGTTATCGGGTTCACGTTTGATGGTGCTGAAATTTTCTGATAAGTGCGAAGTGGGATCGCTCCAAGAACAAAAAGCTGGGAATGATCCTGAAGTGAGAAACGAATTGTCACGGATGATGCTGATGGTATCAGTTCCGACCTTGGCACAATGCTGATATTCGGATACCTCTATGAATCGAGACGAGGATGATCCTAATGAAGGTGATCCTGACAGAAACCTTAGGTGTTTCTTGAGTGTGATGGAGGATGAGGGTGAGTCTCCATTAGTAGCACCATGATCACCCAATCTGTACTTCTCAATGCCATAGCCGCCACCTGCACCACATGTCTCATAATAATTCGTGTTCTTCTTTCAAACTCACTTTAACAATTTCTCCATATATATATATATATATATTTTTTTTTTTTTACAAAATCAAATCCAGAAGGAACAATCTGGCAAAGAAAATATTACCTTCAGAAAGGATAGCGGCACACAAATAAAGACAGAACAATTATCACTTACCATTTTGTTGTGGAGTGGTGATGAATTGAGAGAAGAATCCAGGTGGAGAACTGCTTTGTCTGATAAGCAGCCCTGATGATGAGGAGCCCATTGATCCATTGACACCTCTATTATGGCCATGGCAGTTATACCTAATTGGGTACTGTGGAAGCAACAGCTTGTTAGCCCTAGTGTGCCCATTTTCCTGATGATCAACACCATTATTGTTATTGCCTACATCCATGGAGCAAGAATTGGGAGCTGATGGGCTCTGACTTTGGTACTCATTACTGTTGTTTGCATCTGATTCCATTTAATGGAGAAATACAGTGTAGCAGCAGCAGGGGTGTTTCAGCTGCCCAGGAATTGTAGAATTGGATGGAAATATCAAATGCAGGCCTGGAATAATTAGGAGATAGTGCTTGGGAATCACCATACATTCACATTCCCCCTACAAGAAACAATATCCCCTTATCTACAAATCTAGGGGAAAAAAAAGAGGCAAATTAAAGGCAAAAGGAATACTTGTGAGTCTTTATCAGACAAGCTGAGTTTCAACTGCTTGTTATTTAAGCAGTTTTGGCTTTGGGGATGGAAACTTGTCTTTGAAGCCAAAGTGGTGATTGATGGAATTCTGCTACTCAAACTGAAATGCCTTGTGTGAAATCAGCAAGCTTGTGGGTTCATGGAGATGGGCTGTTTTTAATTTCTTGTTGCCTTCTTTTTTTCTTTTTCTTTTTTTTTTTTTTTTCTTTTTTTTTTTTTTTTTTTTTTAAACTTAGAAAAAGATTTCATTTTTTATGATGGTTACTTTTATGGAAAGTTGTGCAGCTGAGGGGTGAGGGGGGCAGATTTGGTTGTAGCCAGTAGAGAGGTTTTTCATTTTTGAAGGGCATTGTTGTTTTGTGGCCACTTTCTTTGATCAAGAAATGGGGCTTTTGTTGTTTGAACTTTTTTGGGGAAATGGTGATACAGTTTTTACCCATTTATGACGACACATATCTATTTTATGCTTATACGAGTATTTAAAATCTTTTGCCCCATTTCTTACAACTTTTTTTTTTTTTTTTTTAATATTATTATTATGAATATTAATTGAATTTTTATATTTATATGGGAATGGAACTTGACCGAAGTGGTCATGTTCCATGCCTTCCAAATTCCAACCATTGAGGATTCGATTCTCACCTGGCCTCCTATCCCCCCTTTATTTCCCTTTCTAATTTGTGTGGCTTGAGCTCCCACACACCTTTGTCGACACATAAGTGTCAACGTTTAATTTTATATTTATTTATCTCAATTTTTAAAAGTGAAAATGACTCCTTATGGTGGTCTATTTTAGTTTTTCTGAATTATTATTTTATGTAATTAAAATAAATAATATTTATTCCGCGCCATTATTTATTTCCTACTTTCTTTTTTTTTTCTTGTTCCAACATTTTTATTTTATTTCTATTTTAAAAATAATTAAATATTAATTGTCAAACCTACCCATCATATAACATTAATAAATAAATATATTAAACTTCCAAACTCATTACCATTAATATTCCAATCCAACCTACAATCATATATCAGTAAATCATACATAAATAAATTAACTAAAATTATAAATTCATTACAATCACATTATATAAATTCTTACGTTACTTTTTATATAATGTGATTTTAATAAAAGGTAACTTAAAAATTTATATAATGTGATTGTAATGAGTTTACAATTTTAATGTATTTATTTATATGTGATTTACTGTATGTGGTTGTAGGATGGATTGGAATTATTAATGTTAGTGGGTTTGAAAGTTTAATATATTTATTCATTAATGTAATGTGATGGGTAAGTTTGATGATTAATATTTAATTATTTTTAAAATGAAAATGAAATGAAAATTTTGGAACAAGAAAAAAAGTAGGACATAAATAATGACATAAAATGAGTATTATTTATTTTAATTACATAAAATAAAAAAATAATTGAAAAAAACCAAAATAAGCCACCAGAACGAGTCATTTCCACTTTTGGCCATCGCGGCCCGAATTCCAACCCAATGGCCTAAATCCGGGCCCAAAATCCTTCTAATGACTCATTTCCCTAAATTAAAATTTGGTGGCCCAAAAATGGAAATGACTCATTTTAGTGGCCTATTTTAGTTATTATCTCATTCTTAATTTAGCATGTTTGTTTTGTAGGTGTTATTTATTTTATTGTGTTTTTATTTTATTTATGTCCGCTGCTAAAAGCGGGAAGCATCATATTCGGGAGGGTGGACCTTATTACATCAGAGTTCCCCACTTGCTGATGAGATACGGTACAGACCCATAGTGGGGTCTGTACATGCAGACCACACACATCACATGTCAATCTCAAATAGCTACAACACAAAACCGTCCCATTCTCAAATAGCTACAACACAACACAAATAGCTACAAACTCTTCTCCAAAACTGTCACAAAACCGTTCCATTCTCAATAAATATATTTGAGTGATAAAGCAATTCATGTTGAGTAATTTTGTATGATGGATCAAAATCATCAAATTTCTCCCCAAATCTCAACTGTGATCGTTCCAAACATGGTGTAAACTCGATTCAATCAACAAAATCAGTCTTGAAGATGAATCTACACCTCTCAAGGATCTCATAACCGTTTTCATAATCCAAAACCGTCGCCGAAAAGGAATGGGCTCGCCGGAGAAGAAAGGTGAATAGTAAATCCGGCGATCCTCCAAACTCTTTTAAAAATGGTGAATCTGATGTGCATTCAACTCCTCTCGACATGAGGATTACAAATATGTGCTCGGATTTTAAAAACACTAACCGTAGCTCAAGATGACGAAAGTTGGCCGGAATTTAACAAAACTTAGCCGGAAAAATGGTTGCTCTTAGCTGGAAGTCGTTTCTTCACCGATTTCAGCGAGCATTATATCGATTTCAATTGAAATCATCTATTCATTACAACCGTAAACTCAAATAACACTTCTGATCAACATACAACAACATCGATAGAAATTTCGGGATCAAATTTTACAAACTACATTGTCATTCACATAAATACTTCCAAAATGTTACAAAATTCATGATGAATATGCTAGTGTACCGAGGAGCTCTGATATCACAAGAATGAACGATGGATTCTATCACCAAACCACCTCGAACAGACATTACAATCTATAATATACTTGTATCACATAAACAAATGTCTCTCGTCACACCATGCTACGTATACATCACATAAAACACTATGAGACATCACATGAAACCACGTTTCCCATACACCATATACCACATCACAATTATACATCTCATCACATTATATTATGTATGCATCACATTAAACCACTTTAGACATCACATGAATCTACTGCATCCATCATAAAAGCATTCCACCCATCACATAAAATGATGCCTGCAGGTGCAGACACCTGCACTGTAGCGGTGTAGCCATCACATAAAATGATCCATCAAAAAGCACACACGGGGCCGACCTCGGGATGTAGTTAGATCGATAAATTTTATTACTGTGTAATTTTAATTTCATTTTATCCGTCCCATAAATCCATAATTTTACTATAAAAGCGCATTATTTATTTCATTCTTTTTCATAAAGACATGTGGTGGTAGTTAATTTGTTATGAATAACTTATCCACTTCTTCTAATCCACTACTACTTCAAACCCGGAGTATATATAGCTTAAAAAGAATGAAGAAACTACGAGTAACATCAAAATATACCTTTATTTTTTTGGTACTTGTTGGAGTGGCCCTTTCTAATCCTACCAAACTATTGTGCAGCCCACATTCCTCGGCCCATGATGAATAAACCTGAGGCCCATCCCTAACCCTAGGTTTTCTATCTCTGCCTATAAGTAGTCCACTGTTCATCAGATTAGCGCCTCTTTCTCTCGGTTCTTCCAGATTCATATTCTCTCCCTGTGTTCAACTCTCTAGATACTCCTGTCTTCTTACTCCCTTAGGTTGAGTGATTTTGAGAGTTGTGTGCCTGTGTTGTTGTAGGAATCTTAGAGTTATTCCAGGTTGTTGGACAGAGGCTGTTCGACAGGGCTACGGGTTTGGTTTGGGATTGAAAAATAGAGAGTATAGCCGAGTGAGGAAATAGAGGGTGTGTTGGCTGTCTTTGTTTGGATATTGGGTGGATGGGAGCAGTCATCTTTTTCCCCCTTTTGTCCAATCGGTTGCTCTTGGTTTGGGTACCATATTTGGGCATTCCGAGCCCTACATTCCTAACCATATACTCTATTTACTCTTTTTTGTATGTGTGTGTATTGTTACAGATTTATTAAGATTCTTGAACTTAAGAAGAGCTCGCTGCTGGTGTTGTCAATCAACAAGAAAGGCATTGACTACTGCTGTTGTTCTGTCCGCTGCTTCTGCTGCTGAAAGGAAACCTGGAACAGAGCTTCTAGGTCAGTACTGCTGCTGTTGCTGTTTGGTTGACAAAAGGAGAAGCTCATTTGCATAACAGTACTCATTCTAACATCATGTCCCATGGTTAAATATACGAACCCGGCATTCTATTATATCAATAACAACTTATCTTTTCGATTCTTCAAAATGTGGGTTTGGTGTTACAGAAGATCGATGATGGAATTATTAATTACGGAATAAGGGGACAGAACTAGGGGTGGGCACGGTTCGAATAATCGAGTTTTTTCAGGTATTTGCTAATCGAACCGAAACGAGCAAATATTCAAAGTTTCTAACCGAAACTGAACCGAAAAATTCGGTTAACCGACAAAATTCCTACTATTTGCGAATTACTCGAACCGAACCGAATCAAGATATCAAATGACAAGTATGCTTCCTGAATAACCGAACCACCGGTTAACCGAAAAAATAAACTCCTATTTGCAAATAATATAATCGAACTAAACAAAACCGAACCGATCATTAAAATTCAAACTCAGTGAAACTATATTTCATTCAAACAGAATTATTCAAATTCAAACCCTATGTGACTAATTAAACCCAATATGACTAATTTCTTGCACGAGTGTACATGGTCGATAAAGATGACAAAGAATATATAACTTGGTTGAAGAAACTCAAGAAATTTGTTCAAAGAGTATGGAATTCCCCACTGTAAAGCACTATGTTTCAAAATTATTGAAAAGAACTTGTTCTCCGCTTAGAAGAAGTTGTTAATACCACTGAAAATTTGCTCGCAAGCGTTCCCCAAACAAAAAATGGTGGAGAACTTATATCTTCCTCTGAATCCCAGCAGATAGTCCAATGTAAATCAAAAACTTTACTTTCAGCTTCAGTGAGATGCAAAGCGGCAGATCCAACACAATTCACCAAACAGAGGGATCAAGTTCGAGAACAGAAATAGTTTCCTACAATTGCCTAAGTCTTCAGCAATGCAAAACCATAGAGCCAGCACTAGAGAAGCGTGTACCAACACAAGCAAAAAGAAGGGAAAACTGGAATCCAACAACATTGTCTACGAAACAAAATTTAACAATAGAAAAGACAAGATTTCTACAAACTAAAAAACTAAAATGACAAACAAAAGAAAGGGGTGCAGGGATCTCTGTACAGCGATTGGAGGAAGGGAAAGCTGGAAGGAGCTGCTTCGAGAAGGAAGGAAGGCCGGAAGGCTGAGCATCGCTGTGCCGCTGACGGCCTTCTGTCTCGCCGTCGCCGGAGCCTGAAGGTGGATGAATGGTGAGGGGGTTGGAAGGGAATGTGGGATGAGAAACAATAGTGGCGCTGGACTTCTGGAATGGAGGGCTTGAGAGTGTTGTTGAAGAATTAGGGTTACAGTAATATTTTTAATTGTATAAGTGGTACTTTGTCTACTTGGAATTTGTTATTACTGCATTTACTCTAGTTGGAAGTAGTAATATATAAATATAATATTTCAAAATTTAAAATTTAATAATAATATACGGTTCGAAACGGGGAAAAAATTCCGAAAACCGTAACCGAACCGAACCGACCAAATACCTGTGCTGAGATATTTGTAATCGAACCGAACACCCCGGTTAACCGAAAATTCAGTTCGGATTCGATTCGGATCAGCGGTTCAACGGTTCGGTTTTGTTTTTTGCCCACCCCTAGACAGAACATTGAATTATTGATACATGAAGTATTACTATTTGGAATGTGGAAGAAAAAAAATGTTTATGGGCATGGGCATTATGCAATCCCCTGCATTGCTTCTTCTTGAAGTTTAATTAGGATTTGTTTGGTTTTAGGAATTGGATTCATGAATTGTATACTATATATAATTGGATTTCACCCGCGTGCGTTGAAGAATGAAATTTGAATGGAATAATTTACGGGTACAATAATTCTATTCTTAGAATAAATATAGTATTATATTGTTATATAAAATATATATAACTAATGAGCTTATTAGCTAATATGTGAATGTATAGTTGGAGTAGTAGAGACGGATATGTAAAGAGAATTAGGACAAGTATGTAATCAAGAGTGAGTAATTTTATTATTGAAGCATTAGTATTTATAGCTACAAAGGATGATGACTAATGCTCTCAATTGCTACGTGTCCGACATTCACAAAGGCTTAGTGTCAAGCCGTATAACACTCCCCCTTGAATGTCGTTCATACAAAGAATATGCCTCGTTAAAACCTTACTAGGAAAAAAACCCAGTGGGAAAAAAAATCCTAGTGAAGGAAAAAGAGTACAATATTCTTGTATTTATTTCTCCCCCTGATATGGACATTACTTTATATCTCGAAGCCGCCGCATTCCAATTTTCTTTACGAGCTTCTCGAATGTTGCAGTCGGCAATGCCTTGGTCAATAGATCCGCTAAGTTCTCATCTGATCGAATTTGTTGCACATCGATTTCACCATTCTTTTGAAGATCATGGGTATAGAAAAATTTTGGTGAAATGTGTTTAGTCCTATCTCCTTTTATATAACCCCCTTTCAATTGGGCTATACAAGCTGAATTATCTTCAAATAAGATTGTTGGGGGAACTTTTGGTTCAATGACCAAACCACAATTTTTTAATATATGATGAGTCATTGACCTCAACCAAATACATTCTCGACTAGCCTCATGGATTGCTAATATTTCGGCATGATTTGAGGAAGTTGCCGTTAATGTTTGTTTCATAGATCTCCATGAGATAGCAGTTCCACCACACATAAAAATATAGCCTGTTTGAGATTTGGCTTTGTGTGGGTCTGATAAATATCCTGCATCGGCATATCCGATCAACTCATGTCGAGAATCTTTTGGGTAAAATAACCCAAGGTCAACTGTTCCCTGGAGATAGCGAAAGATGTGCTTTATGCCTTTCCAATGTCGTTGAGTAGGGCAAGAACTAAATCTTGCGAGTAAATTAACAGCAAACGCGGTATCAGGTCGCGTGCTATTTGCCAGATACATTAACGCGCCAATTGCGCTTAAATATGGCACTTCTGGGCCAAGTTGTTCTTCATCATCTCCCTTTGGCCTAAATGGATCCTTTGCAGGATCAAGTGTCCGAACGACCATTGGACTACTTAACGGATGAGCATAATCCATTCGAAATTGCTTCAATACCTTTTGGGTATAAGCTGATTGATGAACAAAAATACCCTTATCCAAATGCTCAATTTGCAAGCCAAGGCAGAATTTTGTTTTTCCAAAATCCTTTATTTCAAACTCCTTTTTAAGATATTCAACAGCCTTTTCTAGCTCTTCAGGAGTTCCAATTAAATTTAAATCGTCAACATAGACTGCAACGATTACAAATTCTGACCCATTTTTCTTTATAAAAACACATGGGCATATTGGATCATTTATATAACCTTCATTAATTAAACTTTCGCTGAGGCGATTGTACCACATTCGGGCCGATTGCTTGAGCCCATAAAGTGATTTTTGTAATTTGATGGAATAGACTTCTCTAGGCTTTGAGTTATGAGATTCAGGCAATTTAAACCCTTCAGGTATTTTCATATAAATATCATTCTCCAATGAGCCATATAAGTAAGCAGTAACAACATCCATCAGCCTCATTTCGAGCTTTTCTCGTACTGCCAGGCTCATGAGATACCTGAAAGTTATTCCATCCATAACTGGGGAATATGTTTCCTCAAAATCAATTCCCGGTCTTTGGGAAAATCCTTGGGCTACAAGCCTTGCTTTGTATCTTGCAATTTCATTATTTTCATTTCTCTTTCTAACAAACACCCATCTGTAGCCAACTGGTTTTACATTTTCAGGTGTTTGGACTATGGGGCCGAATACTTTTCTTTTGTTCAGTGAATCCAATTCTGATTTAATTGCATCTTTCCATTTTGGCCAATCATCCCTTTGCCGACATTCATCAACTGATTTTGGTTCAGGATCCTCGTCATCTTTCATTATCTCAAGTGCTACATTATATGCAAATACTTGATCAACTTTGATTTCTTTCCGGTTCCAATACTTTCCAGAAGTGATATAATTGAAAGCAGTTTCAATAGTTTCACTTTCTTCTGGATTAGCATTTTCAGCATCAACTTCTTCAAAAGTTGAATTTATTACCTCTTCGGGTTTTTCATTATCCACGTGTATAATTCTTTTCTTTCGTGGATTTTTATCTTTGGAACCCATTGGTCTACCACGCTTTTGCCGTGGATTAGATTCATTAGCACTTGGGATTTGCCCTTCAGGTATATTTATTTTGGCCGGTGCATTTGCTGCTTCAATGTAAGATTTTGTTACTCGTGCAGCATCATTGAAGGCATCAGGCAATTGATTTGCAATCCTTTGCAAATGCACAATTCTTTGGACTTCTAATTCACATTGTTTTGTACGAGGATCACTGATATCAAATGGGATTTTCCACGAAATTTCTTTTTTCAGTTGATTACTTCCTCCCCCTAATGTCGGGAAATGTGATTCGTCAAAATGACAATCTGCAAATCTTGCAGTAAATAAATCACCCGTTGTTGGTTCAAGATATTTAATAATTGATGGTGATTCATACCCGACATAGATGCCCATCCTTCTTTGAGGTCCCATTTTTGTCCTTTGAGGTGGTGCTATTGGTACATATACCGCACACCCAAAAATTCTTAAATGGGAAATATCGGGTTCTTTTCCCGTTATAATTTGAGTAGGGGAGTATCTATGATAGCTTGTCGGTCTAATTTTTACTAATGCTGCTGCATGCAATATAGCATGTCCCCAAGCAGAAACGGGGAGTTTTGATTTCATCAATAAAGGCCGTGCAATTAATTGCAACCTTTTGATTAATGATTCAGCCAGACCATTTTGGGTATGCACATACGGAACGGGATGTTCTACAGTGATACCAATAGATGTGCAAAAATCATCAAAAGCATTTGATGTGTATTCTCCAGCATTATCAAGGCGTATTTTCTTTATTGGATAATCAGGAAATTGTGCTCGCAGTTGAATAATTTGTGCGAGTAGCCTAGCAAAGGCCAGGTTGCGAGTTGACAATAAACAGACATGGGACCATCTTGTTGATGCATCAATTAGTACCATAAAGTACTTGAATGGTCCACAAGGTGGATCTATTGGTCCACATATATCACCTTGAATTCTTTCCAAAAATGTAGGGGATTCAATTCCCACTTTTGCTTGAGATGGCCTGGTAATTAATTTTCCTTGATAGCAAGCAGCACATGTAAACTCATTTGGATTCAAAACCATTTTATGGTTTAATTTATGGCCATTGGAATTTTCAATAATTCGCCTCAACATCACGCTGCCCGGATGTCCAAGCCTTTCATGCCAGGTTATAAATTCACTAGTAGCCTTTAGGCCTACTAGGTTATGTACTTCTCCGGCATAAATTTTTGTATAATATAATCCGGATGTCAAACATGGCAGCTTTTCATGAACAAACTTTTTACCATTGATGGTTTGAGTAATTAAAACATACTCATTTCCTGCCTCATTTAAAGTTTCAATGTGATAGCCATTTTTTCGAATATCACCAAAACTTAGCAAGTTTCTTCGAGCCTTGCTTGAAAACAGGGCATTTTCAAATGCCAACTTTGTCCCTTTAGGGAGAAATATAACTGCTCTTCCAGATCCGTCAATACAATTTTCATTACCGCTTATAGTTTTCACTGCGGTCTTTCCCAATTTTAATTGGGAGAAAAAGCTTTTGCTTTTTAAGATACTGTGCGTTGTAGCACTATCAATGAGGCAGATTTCATTTTCAACTTGGCCATCCATTTCTAAGACAGAACTCTGATAGAACTCCGGTAGAAACCCCTCGTGCTGATAACGTGTTATATAAAATATATATAACTAATGAGCTTATTAGCTAATATGTGAATGTATAGTTGGAGTAGTAGAGACGGATATGTAAAGAGAATTAGGACAAGTATGTAATCAAGAGTGAGTAATTTTATTACTGAAGCATTAGTATTTATAGCTACAAAGGATGATGACTAATGCTCTCAATTGCTACGTGTCCGACATTCACAAAGGCTTAGTGTCAAGCCGTATAACATATATTCGGTTCATAAAATTCAAAATAATTAACACGATCTACCAACAACAGTTCGCTTGAGTGGATGGGAGCTCTAGTCACTTAAGTAAGGGTTCGAGTCTTGTATATGTAAAAAAATGCTTTGGGAGAGACGCCCTAATTAATATGTCCTGGGGATGTCGGTTTCAAAAAAAATAATTAACACGATCTTTCATTTTGGAATATATCCAAATAGAACCTATCGGTTTATTATTATTATTATTATTATTATTATTATTATTATTAAGAGATAAATAGTAAAATATGTGCTCTTACTATGCCAAAAAAAAGACAAATTTCGAGATTGGTATTATCAATAGGTTGGGGGTTTGATCCCCACCCGGCCCATTATCCCTCTCCTTTATTCTCCTTTGTAATTTGTGTGGTTTGGGCTCCACACACTTTTGCCGACACATGAGGGTCACTCTTTACCAAAAAAAAATATCAGACACTTCAAGATGCACCAATTGATTTTCGGTCATTATAAATAGGGTTGTTCAGAGTGCGGTTTAAATCGGACCAAACTGCAAATCAAACCATATTTTGACGGTTTTTTTGATTTGCGGTTAAAAATTTATGATTTGGTTTTTATTTTACAGAACCGTGGTTTGCGATTTAGGTTTGGTTTGGAGAAAAAATTAATCAAACCAAACCGCAAACCGCAATATATATATATTTAATAAAATATATATTATTTGTTGTTTTCTTATGCTATAGGTTAACGGACTTGGAGTGACAAAATCATAGAAGATCAAGATTAAATTTTCAATTCCGTTAGGGTGCGATCACCCTTTTTGACTTGATGTGCTGTGAGAATTTACAGCCGTTGATTGTCTTTAAAAATCGACGATTGAGATTAACTCTAAGGGTAGAAAAGTAATTTCTTATATTTGCCATATTTTTCACCGTTGAGAGTCGTCTTCTTCGGGGTTCCGAGTTTTCTTTTGTTTTTTGTTTGCTCTGTACGTGTTGCACGGTGTGAGGAAGTTGCTTGCAATTATGGATGCGATTACCATGTCGTTGAATGCGTCGGCAACGTTTTCAGATTCGAGTTCTGCATTCAATGGTACGTTTTAGAATATTCGAATTTTGAGTAGGTTTATCTCAGATCGTCGTTTTTGATTTTATGTATGTTTTCTGAGTTTTGAGTTCTGCTTTGATATGTTTCTCTTTTTCTGAGTTTTCTGAAGTTTCATATCTTTACATTCATTTAAGCGACAAACGGTGTACATGTGATTTTCAGCGACGTTATCATCAAATTTTCAGCGATGTACTTTAAGCATTTTAAGCGATGGTGGATGATTGTTTTCAATGATGGATATTATGCATTTTAAGTGATGGTGATAGATTGTCGTGTGTGATTTTATGTATGTTTCTGTGTTCTGAGTTCTTCTGTGATATGTTTCTCTTTTTTTGTGTTTTCTGAAGTTTCATATCTATACGTTCATTTAAGTGTTAAACGTTTGTACATGTGATTATGAGGGACAGAACCATCAAATTTTCAGCGATGCATGCTTAGCATTTTAAGCGATGGTTATAGATTGTTTTCAGCGATGAATATTAAACATTTTAAGCGATGTTTTATGTCAGCTACATGTATTCATTATTTTAATGGGAATTCTGTGTTTATTTCTTCACATGTAATATAAATTGGAGTGAGTTAAGTTTTGTTACAGCTGATGATGCGTTTAGTTTTTATTGTGATTATGCTCATAGTTTAGGTTTCTCGATAAGGAAAATGTATGAGAGATCGAAGAACATGAAGTTGATAGATTGTTCTATTTACAATATGCATGCAATGAGGAAGGATTTCGTCGTGGTTGTTTGTTGGATAGTGATTCATCTTGTCGTTCTAAGAGTCTGAAATTTCGTAGGAGTAATGAAACCCGAACTGGTTGTGAAGCAAAGGTGAGGTTACATTATAAAACTGATGAAAAAGTTTATAGAGTTGTGTTTTTCTGTGATGATCATAATCATGCTCTCCATGGACCATCAAGGAAGCATATGTTGAAATCGAATAGAAGAGTTGATGAGTTACACAGTGTTGTTGCTGGTATACATGGAGAAGTTGGATTTTCATTGAAGTCATCATATGACTTGTTGAGTATGGGTGCTGGAGGTAGTGGACTTGTAGGATTTTTAAAGGATGATTTGAAGAATGCACTTGTTAGAAGGCGGCAAAGAAATTTAAAAGTAGGGGATGCTGGTGTTGTATTGAAGTATTTCTCTGAGAAATGTGTCAGTAATCCAATTTTCTTCCATGAGTATGATCTGGATGATGATGAGAGAATTACAAATATCTTTTGGTCAGATGCTGAAATGAGGATGGATTATCAAGCTTTTGGTGATAGTGTGACCTTTGATACAACGTATCGGACAAATAAAAATTACAGACCATTAGTTGTTTTTGTTGGATTCAATCATCACCGACAGACTTCTATTTTTGGAGCTGCATTGATGCTTGATGAAACTCAAAGATCATTTGAGTGGCTATTTAAAACATTTTTGAAGTATATGGGGGATAAGGCACCTCAAACGATTTTCACAGATCAAGATTGTGCGATGGCACCAGAAATTAGGAAAATTTTGCCTAATACCTATCATGCTTTATGTAGTTGGCACATTATAGAAAATGCGAAAAAAAATTTGAGTCAATTGTACACACCAAGGTAAATACTTAGTTATTTTTACTTTCAATTGTTTTTTCGATTGGATATTGATATGTTCATGTTGAACTCATTTTTTAAGGTTTGATAAGCTATTTCATCACTTGGTATATGATGTGAGGACAAAGATGGAATTTGAGGTGGAATGGGAATACATGCTATCAACTTGTTTCTCACAGTCTGAACATAGGTGGTTGTCGACTACTTATAATTTGAGAAGGCAATGGTCCGCTGCTTGGGTTAAAAATCATTTTACTGCAGGAATGAGGACTACTCAGCTAAGTGAATCTTTTAACTCAGTTGTGAAACGGTATGAATAAATTTCATTTTCAGTGATATTTGATTAGTTATTTTCAGCGAGGTCAACTGTTTTGATCAGCGAGAAAGTACTATTGATTTTAGCGACGTGTGTTTGCTTTATTTAGTTGAGAATTTGATTTTCACATTCCCATATTGTGTTGATTTTTACAGGTTCTTAAGGTCAGTTGATAACTATGTTGAGTTCTTTGCACATTTTGAAAGGGTTGTGGAGTCAAGGAGGGATAATGAACGGATGGAAGATTTTAAGGCAGATGGATAAGTTTCTGCCAGGTTTATTATGAATCCACATTGAAATATATAGCTGAAAAGTATACACCAAATGTGTTCAATATTTACAAGAGAGAAGATGCAGATTCAAAGTTGATTGGTGATCATGTCAATGTTAACATGGATGATGGTACAATTGGATGCACTTGCAATATGTTTGAGAATATGGGGATTTTATGTTGTCATGCTTTGTGGGTGATGGATGTTCTGTCAGGAAGTGGAGCAAAAGTGTTTCATACTATTCCAGATAAATATATTTTGCAGCGGTGGTCAAGGAAAGCAAAATCTGATCTCAGTTATGTTGATGTTGGTGTTGGAAAAGAAACAAATGTGGTCAATGCAGCATCTAGATATCGGAAATTGTGTGGCTTGTTTTTTAAGTCAGCAATTGTGTTGTCACGAAATGAGGATGCTTGTGAATCGTTTATAAATGATTTTGAGACATTGATGAAAACAAAGTATGACAATATTGATATTAACAAAGATTCGGGTAATTTCTAATCAAAGACATGCTTATGTTTTTGCTCTTTTGAAATTAGTGTTTCTCAATGTTTTTGTTTTATTGCAGAGATTGGAAGTACATCAGATTACTCAAATTTGCATTTAAGGGAAAGAGAAACGTGTAAAGGGCGGAAGAAATCGAACAAGAGAATGATCTCTATTTCTGAAGCTGTTCAGAAAAAGAAAGAGTTAGAACATCGTAAACGGATGCAGAAATGAAGATTTTTGTTTCTTAGAAATGAAGTGTATACATTGCATTGCAACTTTTGAGCATAGTTTCTTTATTCAAAGGATTCGTGAAAGGAATTACAATATTGTTATTGACTTTTGAATTCTTCATTTTTGAAAGGATATTAATAATGTATTGATCGACTTATTTCAGTGCTAACTAATGCAATTCAGCGATGAATTCTTATATACGAAAGCGATGATCATTTTGCAATTCAGCGATGAAAATTAGTTAATAAAAATAACTGTGTAGTATTTTGATAAAAAATTTACAATGTTTTAGTATTCGCGTAACTAATGCAATTCAGCGATGTAATCCTTTATAAGAAAGCGATCGTCATAATGCAATTCAGCGATGCAAATTAGTTAATAAAAAATAACCGTGTAGTAGTTAATAAAAATTTTACAACGTTTCAGAATTCGCGTAACTAATGCATTTCAGCGATGAAAATTAGTTAATAAAAAAAACCGTGTAGTAATTAATAAAAAATAACCGTCTAGTATTCACCGTGTAGTATTTAATTAAAAATTTAACCGCAATTTTTAGTTTATCACTGTCGATACTTTCTCTAGGGTTTTTCAGCGATTTTGCGATTCTCTGAGCTTCTACGGTGAACGGTGATCTTTTTCTGATCAGTGAAACAGTGAACGGTGATTCTTCTGAAGAATGGCTGAAAAAGTTCATACTCAGGTCTGTTGCATTCTCTCTAGCGTTTGTCTGTTAAATAAAATCCTGAACGAGAGTGACGGAGATGGGAGGAAAGAGTTTATTCATGAAAGTTGCTTCAGTTGTCTGCTTATGTTCAATATGTGCATGCTTAAGGTTGATCCTGTGATAACTCTCATCAATCAGTGGAGCATTCAGGAAGAATGTTTTATTATTGATAAAAACCGTCGATGGAGGTTTTCAGTTGAAGATATTCATAAAGTATATGGTTTGCCATGGGGAGTCGATAAACTTATAATAGATTTGAAGAATAATGAGATTGGTTAGGATTTTGCTGATAAATTTTGTGACAAGGATTCTCTTATTAAGAATAAGAAGGAGCCTAATCGAATACCTGTTAAGGATCTTAGAAGTATTTAGAGAATAAGGAGAATATGCAAATTCCATTGGACGACTACTGGAGGATGTATGTATTGTTTGCTATGCAGAAAGTCTTTACTCCTAACTCAGGGAGGGTTGTAAACAAAAGGTATCTTCAGTTTCCTAGATCCCTGGATGAAGCTTTAAGGTACAATTGGTGTCTTCATATTAGACAATTTCTGATCAAATCTCTGAATGAGTATAAGGCAAATTGGATAAGGGAACCAGTGCTCAAGCACGCCCCTGTGGAGACCTGTTTTGCTTAATGATAATTTTAAATTTGTGTTTGTTATGCGATTTATATTTGTTATGTGATTTATATTGTTGATTATGGTCATTGTTTGTTGATTCTGTATCTTGTTTGTTTTTGTTTTTTTAAGCACATGTTTTTTGATTACTATAAGTGTGAAGAGCTTCATTTGGTTGGATTTACATGTAAAAAGGATCGATTCTTGGAGATGGTTGATATTTGGAAGGTTTTCCCTAATGCAAAGTATCCAGATATTGACTTTAAGAAGAAATCGAGGGCTGTGAAAAGGACTGTGGAAAATGTGGAAAATGACGATTGAATTAGTACTTTTGTTTCTGAGCTAAAGAAGAAAAGGAGGGGTGGAAAAGAAGTGGAAGATGAACCAACTGCCAATCTTTCTAGGAGTGTGGATGGAGGAGGAGATGAGCAGTTAGGAGAAAATGAGGATTTGAATGCTGGTGGAAATGAACAAGCTGCCAATCTTTCTAGCTTGCACTCTATGTATTCACCCGTGCATGAAGCTAATGCAAATGAGACAACTGATTCTGAACCAGTTGTCCATCTTTCTGATCACACAATGGACTCTATTGTGAACATTGCTTGCCAATATAGGGATGTTGATGCTTCAGACAATGTTGATCATCTCATAGAAGCATCCACAAATGATGTTGAAGCTTTAGGTGATCCTGTTCAATCCCTTGCTTTAGGTGATCCTCTTCAACCTCCGCCACACCCCCTTGTGATCAAGATGCAGTTCAAGATTAACAGTCGATTAATGTGGGTCGACGTTGTTTATCTTTTGATGGTACTGGTGAAAGAGAACAGTCAAATAATCTTGATATAACTGTAAGTGAAGGAGAACTCTTGATGGGTATATTAACAGGAGCTGCAAATGTTGTGCTGAGTCAAGGGGGTCCGGAGGTGACAAGTTTGCGGGATGGAGGTACTGTAGATTCTGGGAATGTAAAAGACAAAACTGAAGAGAGAATTGCCCCTGACACTGAAAATTTACCTGAAAATGTGCCGAAAGTAGTTTTATAAATGTTGTACTTCATAATATTTTTTAAAGGTAGTTTCTGACATTCTTTTTTCTTTTTTGCTTTTTCTGTGTTGTTTATTTTTATTGCAGAGATCTTTAATTCGATTCCGAATCCCTTTCAGTTTCGTTTCTTAAAATGTATGTACAGTAACAAAATGTTTGTTATAGGGATTACAGTAACAAAATGTTTTGATATATTTTCTTGTGTGATTTTTAGTTAGCACATGATGGGGCTGAGAAAGATGTAGCACATGATGGGGCTGAGAATCCAGAGGTATTTTAATAGTTTCCAGCGATTGTTTTTATGTTTTTCAGCGATGATACATTGCACATTTCAGCGATGGTATAATGCACTTTTCAGCGATGATATGATGATTGGTTGCATTAGCTGTTTTAATAGTTTTTAGCTATATATCACTTGTGATGTATATAGAGGTATTTTTTCTAACTTACTATAGTATGTTTGATATATTTTCTTGTGTGATTTTAGTTAGCACATGATGGCGCTGAGAAAGATGCATCGAATGTATTGGAGAATCCAGAGGTATTTTAATAGTTTTCAGCGATGGTTTGTAATGTTTTTCAGCGATGAAATGATGCACATTTCAGCGATTGGGATATGATGATTCGTTTGCATTAGCTGTTTTAATAGTTTTTAGCTATATCACTTGTGATGTAAATAGAGGTATTTTTTCTAACTTACTCTAGTATGTGTATAGATGCATGCAAAAGATGTGCCAACCTTTTCTTTGGGCATATCCGAGAATGAGAATGTTGTATCAGATGAATTGGACAATGCAAAGGTATTTTTTTTTCCATTTCAGTGACTTTCTTAGTAGTTTTTAGCGATGATTATATTGATGTTTTTTCTTGTGTGTTTTAGTTAAAACATGATGGTCTTGAGAAGGGGAAAGGTGTATCGGATGGATTGGAGAATCAAGAGGTATTTTAATTTCAAGGCGATAAAAACAATATCTGTCAGTGAGAAATATTAATAGTTTTCAGCTATATCATCTGTAATTTTCAGGAACAAGCTGGATTTGATAGAGCTAAGACAGTTGAAAAATTGAAGGAGAAGTATATGCCTCCTAGAGCGACGACGATGGATCTCCAACATATAGATAAATGCACTAAGTTTACATTCATGGACATGACTTATACACAATAAACACTATCCAGACTTTCAGGCGTCATATACCTGTACTCCAGAAGAGTTGAATGTGGCTGTTTGGGCTATCATTACAAATATTCTAGAAAAAGTTGAAGCGAAAAATATGATTGTTTATGATGATAATGTAATGACCTTGTCCAAGCTTGACATTGAAACACTTAGGATTGAAAGTGATATTTCGGATAGTATTATAAACTGTTATGCGAAAGTGATCAACCGTCGTGAATTGGAAAGAGCCAACGGGAAACCAATGCTGAAATATTATTTTTCATCATTATTTGCTGTGAGTCTGATATATACATACATATATATATAGAACTTCTTTTTGACGCATGAAATGTTGTATTTTTTGAAACAAACATTTGCAGAGGCAGAGGTGGATTCAGATTTACCATTAAAAGATGGTGCAGAACTTGTTGATTTATTCATGAAAGATTTCAAGATTTTTCCTGAAGAAATGATTGATGTGGTGTTGAATGCAGAGAATGTAAGATACATTTTTGTTTTGATAATTTTGTTTACATAGTTGATCATTATTAGATTCTAATTATATGTTTACTCAATGTTCCAGTTCTTCTTCCCATATTGTCGACAAGACCATTGGGTTGGTTTTTCTGTTGATATGAGAAAGAGAAGAATTTTTTACTTCAACAGCAAGAATACTGAAGGCGGGTGGACAACTGATTATAAAGTTTTTAATAGGATATGGTATAACTTCAGGATGCTGGGAAGTACATTGATGAAATCTCAAAAATGGTTTGCATCATATCATATGATTTTCTCCCCGTTGGCAGAGCAGAAAGATCAGCACAGTTGCGGTGTTTTTGTCATGTTATATATGGATTATTGGGAAGGATTGATTATCGATGACATGTTGGCAGAAATGAAGAACAAAATGTACAATCTGGCAAAAAGAGCCAAGGTCTGTGCTCAAATATTGCTGTCAGATGTCAATCAACAGAAAGATTTTGTGCTTGGAGAAGTTAATAGAGAGATGCATTTGGTTGCCCAGCTGAGTCAGTCATTTAAGGTAAAGAAACCACCACCACCTAAGCCAAAAAAGGGTCGGAAAAAGAAACCATGATGAATGAACTGTTTTTTTAGGTGTGGAAAAATAAATTATTGTAACTAAGTACATCGCTTAAATGTATTTTTTTCATCGCTTAAATGTACATGTTTTCATCGCTGAGATGTATATGTTTTCATCGCTTAAATGTACATCTTTTCATCGCTTAAATATATTTACAAATTATTATAACTAAGTACATCGCTTAAATGTACTTTTTTCCATCGCTTAAACGTACATGTTTTCATCGCTGAAATGTATATTTTTTTCATCGCTGAAATGTACATCTTTTCATCACTTAGATATATTTACAAATTATTGTAACTAAGTACATCGCTTAAATGTACTTTTTCCATCGCTTAAATGTCTATTATTTCATCGCTTAAATGTATATTGCCTCATCGCTTAAATGTACATCTCTCTATTCTTACATGGGCATTGTAAATTATGGAGTATTATTCTCTATTTGGCTTATTTGAAGCGATTCTTTCAGGTGGAGATAGCTGAAAAACGAATTGATGTGGATCCTGAATTTCCTGAGCACATCAGAATTCTAAGGGAAAAAGTGTTATATGAGATAAGGCATAGGAACTGGCCAGTGCTGAGAAAGAATGCAAGACAGTACAGATTGATGACCAAGGCTGAGGCAGAGGAGTATCTGAAATATGATCTGGCACAAGATATGTCTTATTTAAAGGAAGCCCTGGAAAGAGACATGGTGGGTGCCATGATGGAGCGTTACAGAACTTCTTATCTCGAACTCCTCATGGAAATGGATCAGAAGGCCCTAGAGTATGGTAACACAGGAAATAAAAACAAGATCATGCATTATGAGTACAAACTCAGAAGTCTAATCTGCAACCGGATCAAAGGAGCACAGGAACTGAAGCTGGTGAGGATCACCAATCCAGAATTTGTGAGAGATTACTTGAGGTTTGCACATAAACAGTTTGGCCTAAATGAACAAAAGAATCCTTTTCTAGAAAGCAGTTAGGAGAAAACAATTTGTGAAAAATGAATAAAAGAATCAGCCAGAACGCCTTTACAACCAATCATCATATCCAAATCGCTGATTTGAATACTATGTCATCGCTGAAAAACACAGGTATCATCATAAACAGTAATGTGTTTTAATTAGGAATTAATAATTTCGTTAAAAATAAAAACATATGATGTATCGCTGAAAATAATATAGTGAACTCGCTTAAAGAATTATTTGCTCATCGCTTAAAAGAATACATTCACATCGCTGAAAAAATATAACATCTCTGCAAAGTGTATTAGTATCTCGACGAAAACAGTTGCACATCTCGGGGAAAGGAATTTCAAGTCATCGCTGAAAATAATCGTACAAACTCGATGAAATGAAGCACATTCCATCGCTAAAAAGTATTACGTTCTATCGCTGAAAATAATGATACAAATTAATATAATTTGTGTCAGTAATATGTATTAATTAGGAATCAATAATTTCGTTAAAAATAAAAACATATGATGTATCGCTGAAAAGAATATAGTGAACTCGCTTAAAGAATTAATTGTTTATCGCTTAAAAGAATGCATACACATCGCTGAAAAGATATAACATCTCTGCAAAGTGTATTATTATCTCGATGAAAATAGTTGTACATCTGATGGGTGATTTTCACTACTCATATTTTACCACAAGCGGATGGTTGTCATCAAGTAATAAAAACCGGTGAATACCGGGTCGAATCCACAGGGAATTTCAGAATATTATTTCATTCCGGAGAAATTTTAATTGTTCTTAAGTTCATTAATTATATTTAATATATTTGAAAAGATTTTGATTAATTCTAATGGTGATTTAATTAAAAATAGTGTCATTAAATTTAAAATAAAGCAAATTAAAATTATATTTAATAAGGATATAAATGGGAGATGCTTGTAATATTTTAAATGTTGCCATCTTTATATAAAATAGAAATTGCATATTGATTTAGCATTTTCCAATGTCTAGAAAGATCAATTTCTTAAAATTAATTATTTTATAAAGATTAAAAATATTATAATCTGCCAATAATCAAATTATGCTTAGACAGATTTCATGGAAGTTGGTTAAATTATCTAACATTCTGCAATCATTATTCTAGGCTTAAATTTGAGTCTTTTCCAAGCTTACAAATTTTCCTATAGCAATTAATAGGCACTTTTCATTTCCCAAATCATTGTGCACATGTTAGAATCCACTTATAATGTAATTTATTCCCAATTCCGGTACTAAAATGTTAATTCTACTTTTTATCTCCCGATTTAGCAAAGCAGAATTTATAGAATTAGATTCTAACATTTAATTATGCAGAACAGTGTAAATAATTTAACAATTATGGTAAAATAGTGGCAAAACATGGTAAACTGGATTTAATTAATATTATTAAAATGCAGTTAAATTAGAGTTAATGCCAGATTACTAAAAATAGGGAATTACAGATTTGATCGATCAGTCAGACTTTTAGCAGATTAATATTCTAAATCACAGATTTGATAAAACACAAAAGATCGATCAATTTCAGTAACATTTAACATATAATCCTAAATTTAGTATATGAATAGATTAATATTGCAGCAGATTAATTAAAACACATTAAAGCAGATTGATCGATTAAAATGACAGATTTCAGATTTCTCCTACATTCTAATTATCGATCAAATACAGGCATACAATACATAATCTTAATCCACATTCTAATAATTCAAACAGATTAATCCAGATTACATAATAAAACATCGACATATCATATTACTTCCATAAAAGATGAATTCGTACTTCAAAGTGATTCTGAACTCCCGTTCTAGAACACTTCTAACACGAACATTACAGAAATCCGTCTACAAATTAAGAACATGATAGCATATTACTTTTAAAGGCAAATTCAATTCATTACAAAGCAAGAAAAAGAAAGGCAACACCTAGAATAGGAAGAACACGCCCAGAACAGTGTCCTTGATGCATTCCTCCGGCATGGATTTGTGTTTCCGGCCTTCTTCTCCCATTTGCAGATGATTTCAGAGTGTATCCTTTCGAATTTTTCAGTCTGTCGTATGAAGAAATGAAGAAAAAACGCCCCTTAAAACCGTGTTCGGGAGGTTAGAAAACTGCCCAACTGCGACGATGGCGCATAAAACGGCGCTCGGAGAGGGTTTTAGGCGCCACCAAGGAGAACTGGCGCATACGCTGATTTTCCGAATTTTCCAAAACGGCGCAAAAAGTGGCGCTTGGATGGCTTTTTATGCGCCGCCAAGAAGAGCTGGCGCATCCTGAAGCTTCTTCCATCCGAAATTTTCCCAAGTGTTGAAGTGGCACATAAAATGGCGCTGGAGAGCATTTTTATGCGCCGCCATGCCTATGTGGCGCATTCTGGAGCCTTCCAGTGTAGAAAATTCCGACTTTTGCATCCTTTGACATCCGAACATCTTCTTTCTTCATTTTAATGCCTGAAACATCATTGCAATGTATTAGAATTGCCAAAGTCTTATTAAAAGCATAAAACAAGGTAAATTGAACTCAAATAAGCTCAATTTAATCAGTCTTATTAATATTTACACATCACATGAAATGTACACTAAAAAGCAGTAAAATAGGGTCTCATGCATGCAATTTAGGTTCATTTTATCATAATTTAAGCTTATTTAAATGTGGTTTCACAGGGTGCATCAACATCCTCACACTTAAATATTGCTCGTCCCTCGAGCAATGAGATCAATTAGCACATCAACTTGCCAATCAAGATAATAAAGATAAAGTCGTTATAGTTCTGCCAAATCATAGATTTCAACAACAAAATGAGATAAGAGGGTTCAAAGTTTAATGTACTAGAACCAGACAAATTGGTATGCATCAGCTATTAGAACCAGATATCCAAAGCACTTACAATACAGAAAACATATTAATTATACCTAGCACTCAATATGGGAAAGTGAATAATGTAAATATGCTTTTCTTTTCCAGTCTTTAAATATGCTCAATCTATGGCTAGGTTTCACTATATTCTCGACACTTTAGCTGAGTTGTAGACGGTTGAATTCCAAAAGCTACTCGTGTCACCGAATATGTGCCAGTCATCCAGTCAAGAGTTTATGAATTTTCATTTGATCACCCCCTTTTTTTTTCTTTTTTTTTTAATCTTGCATTCTTTAATTTTTCTTTTTGCAAGATAACTTTTTTTTTTTCAATACAGGGTTCTCACTCTGACTTTATTTTAATTAAGCATTTAAAAAGACTTAGAACGATTATATTTATTTATAAATAATGATAACTCTCCACATTTCAAATAACTAGTCTAATTAATCAAATAGTTTTCTGCAAGGCAAATAGAATTGTCATCACTAGCCCAAACAACTTGCATAACAATTTGACAAAGTCTAGAACTTTAAACTAAGAAACCTAACACTCATTAAATTGTAAAATCGGATTAAAGCAGAACATTTAGACTTATTTGGATTTTCTCCAGATTGGCAATGATGTGATAATCTCCAAACAATAGCACCACTGGGAAAACACAATTTAAATTTAAAATGACTAGACATGCATGTACCATTTTATTTAAAGCATAGAAAATAAGAAAATAAACTAAAATTAAATCAACTCAAACTCTTACCATATTCTTCATGCAAATTGATAACATAATACATGAAAAGATCACACCTGGAATATGTAGATCCTAGAAATTATTGAATGTCCCCCTTCTGCTTCTCATGGCGTATCCTGCTTCTTTATATATTTATATGGTATTTGCTCATACAAAAGATAATTGTTAGAACACATGGTAATTTATAGATTCAAGCAATTAAAATTCTATCCTTTATTTATTTAATTCAGATTTTTGCTCTTTTAATTATATATGTTTCAGATTTTTGATTTTTAATTAATTATTTTTATCCATTAAATAAACAAGGACAGATTAAAATAAAATAATAAAATATTAAATTCCATAAATTTACCAAAAACAAAATACCACAAATCCTAGCAACTATTACATAAAGAAACTAATTAAATAAGCAAGATAGTACCAAAATAATTCTAACTATTACAAATTAAACCAAAAAGGGAGCAATCCTATCTAATCAAAAATCTAGATTTCTAAGGATCCATCCGAATCACCTACTTCATCTTCCCTAGGAACATCATCATTCCCTGTAGAGCTCGAACTAGTAGTAGGAGGAATATATCGATCACCTAAACTTTCAGACATGAAAAATTCAAGTCTACTAGAAAGTTGTGAAATTTGTGCTCGTGTACTATCCTCATTCCTCTTCATCTCCTCTCTAAGCTGATGAATCTCATAGGTCATCCTATTGATTGCAATCTCTGCAGGCTCTACCTTAGTACCAGATGTACTAGGTCTATCAGGATGACAAGTGGGTGTCCCACGGGATGTAGTAGGGTAACCAAGCTCTGCACACTTTACTCCAGGCTTATTATAGAAATTCTTGAAGGAGATAGGAGGCTTTGGCTTCACATCATGAGCATAGGCCGTCATATTCACTCCAGCTCTCTCACAAAGTGTCCAGATCAGTGCAGGAAATCCAAGCACAATCCGTGCAGTGTCAGACGCCATTTTATCCAGCTCATATGCTATCATCTCTCCAATATCAATAGGCAGCCCGTTCTTCACACAATACACAAAATAAAGTTCTTCTGCACTCGGTTGTGAAGTGTGCGAAGTAGGAAATACCTTATGCTTGTAGAGCAGGTAGATCTGATAAAGCGGTGCAGCCATTAAAGTAGCTACAACATTCTCCATCTTCTCTCCTATGTAGGCCACCTTCTTTTGAGTTTCAAACATCTCTTTCAAAATTCTTTTCTCCAATTCGGGTCCTCCTTCCTCTTCATGAATAGGGTCATGAAAGTGCTTCTTCTTCGTAGCTGGGCAAGAAACATCCACAGTACCATAAAGTTCATTGATTACTGCGGGACCATATGGCACAGGCACTCCCCTAATCCATGAGGTATAACGATCATACAGAGCATTGCATAAGAACTGTCTGGTAAGCTCCCAAGAATAAACTCCTTCCGGATGTGCAGCAAATTTCATCCATCCTCGACTCGTGAGAGCATCATGAACCGAAAATCGCTCCATGTCAGCTTCAGTGAACCCTTTATCAGGAATAATCCATCTTTCCACCATCTTCTGATAATAAGAATATGCAGTTTGATTGATGAAAATGGCCGGATTAAACGTATCTCCTGTTAATTCTTCCAGAGGGGTAGTATCATTCTTTCTATTGTGACTCTTCCTCTTGGTTTTAGATTCACGAGGAATTTCTGGTGAGATTTCCTCCGGGGATTCAGCGACATCTTCTTCTTGCTGTGGATCATCCTCCGTTGGTTGAGCAGAATTTAAAGAAGTATCGTAACCATTATATAAATCGGGAACTACCAGATTGTTCACAAACTCATCCTCAGCTCCCACAGCAGCCGGCTCCAAAATGGGTTCATTAATTTCTGGTGTCTGTGATAGGGCAGGCTCTGTGGCTTTCAATTTCTTTCCACCATTGTTTCTTGGGTTATTCTTTCTCTTTGGTCTCATGGTGGCAGAATTTAGGAAGAAAGGATTGGGATTGGAAAGCTAATTAAACTGGAAGAAGAGAAAAATTGACAGATTTGAGAATGAGAGCATGACCGATCGGTCATGGCTCTTTTAAAGGAGGTGAAATCTTGATTTTGTTGAGATATAGCGATATTGATTTAATCTAGATCCAAATATACCCTAAACATATGATTTGGAGTTAGTATAATGCTGTTTAGGATCCCAAAAATCGAATAGATATGATTTGAATATTTTGGATTCGCGAATTTTTGAAAAATTTGCGTCGATGGCGCATAAAGTGGCGCAGAAGGTCACTTCTAGGCGCCACCAAGCACAAATGGCGCATTTTAAAAATAATATAAATTTTAAAAATTACCATGGCGCAAAAATTGGCGCAGGAAAGGATTTTTATGCGACACAAAGAAGAAGTGGCGCATCCTGAAGCAAACTTGGAAAAATTTTAATTCTGCGGCGCAAAAAGTGGCGCAGAAAGGCAGATTTATGCGCCACCAAGCATGTGTGGCGCATTTTGGAAAAACTTAGAAAAATTTCCAAGTTTCCTGGCGCATGAAATGGCGCTTCAGGGTGTTTTTAGGCGCCACTGTGCCTAGGTGGCCCATTCTGTGTCAATTCGAGCAGAATGTGTTTTTCCTAAGTTCTTCCCCATGATGTCCAAAATCTCCAAATCACTCAACAATACCAATTTCACTTCATCTACACCTCAATCTAGTCCAAGTAAACTTTATTGATCTTTTTACCAGTTCAAAACAACTCAATTTAGCATGTTATTGGTAAGAGCTACTTTATTGAATTCAAAAGCAACTAAAAACCTTAAAATCTATTTAAACACCATCTAATACTCCATAAAATCAAAAGAACGTGGATAATAGAAATATCATGTCTAAGATAGCAAAATAATGAAAGAAAAATAGAGTTAAGACAACTGCAATCCAAATGAAAATAACTGAAATGTAGCAAAATAGCAATAAAGTCAAATACATAGGCCTATCAATACATGTCATCTATAATGATCATAAGCCTATCTATCACTCATCTCTCTCTCAGTCAGTCTGAGTCCTCAGAATCATCATCATCATTGTCCCCCACTTCTTCGGACCCATCTCCAGCATCAGCATCCTCATCGCCCTCATCGCTACCATCCCCAGACCCAACATAGTCCTCATCATCATCGTCCTCAGAAGGTGTCTGAGGAGCGACATACCGCTGTCATAAGCTCTGGGACATAAAATACTCCAGTCTGGCTGCATGATAAGCTTGAGCTCGGGCATTCTTTTCAATCTGATCGCTCAAAAAGTTTTGTCTCTGAGCTACCAACCTCATTCGCTCATCCATAGTGTTCATCCAATTTTGCTGGTTGGTCATCATCGTCTGCTGATCAATCCTCAATGCCCTAGCCCAATCCGGCTCTCCCGGATACTGCTGATGTGACTGCTGCGACTGCTGTGGCTGAGCTCTGCCACGTCCTCTACCTCTGCCTCTACCACCTCGGGTACCCCGGGTGGACTGTGAAGGAGCCTCAGAATGCTCCTGGCTAGCATGTGAAGGTGCAGGTGGTGGTGACTGCCTAGGTAACTCTCTCGGGAGTATCATCGGCTTGCATCTAATCCCAGGCAGCTTGAAGTTCCTCTTCCCAAAGGGAATAGGGGGCCTCATCCTCCAGTCTCTGTCAAACTGCCCCATATCCACTCCTGCCTGTGCACACAGCTGCCATATCAAGCTGGGAAACATGAGAGCTGATCTCTTAGACACCCCCGGTGTCTGTCTCAACTCAAGTGATATGAGCTCTCCCATGTTGACCGGGCTCCCCACCTTGATGCAGTATGGGACGTACATATCCAAGGCAGTAGGTCCAGAGGTGTGAGTCGAAGGACTCAGTCTAGATCTGTAGAACATGAGCAGCTGATACATGGGTGCATCCATATCAGGCCCATGTAGCCTACTCATGTCATCGTCATCATATGTGAGGACATCTTCCTGACCCTCAAACATCGACATCAAAACCAGCTTCTTGATCTTCTCCCTATCATCAGCCCTCATAACCGGCTCCAAAAAATCCCTGCCGTAAGGCACATCCACTACTCCGAAAAATTGGTTGATGTGCTGAGGAGTGATGGGTACTCTAACCCCGAAAATCCAAGAATCCTCCTCCTCAGCGTTGGCCAAAAACAGCCTAGTCAACTCCCATGAATATGTTCCGGCTGGATGTCTAACAAATCTCTCCCAGCCTCTGGATCTAATAGCATCACGGAGTAGGGGGTGCTGCAGATCTCTGTCTGAAAATCCTCTATCGGCAATAATCCTCTTCTTGTGAAACCTCTTGTATAACTCGTAGGCTCTGGCACTCCTAAACACAGTGTCATCAAATATGCCCGGACTGACATAATGCAACTCGGGGACATAGGCTCCCGGATCCTGCTTTTTCGATCCTCCCCTATCCTCCTGCTTCTCCTGATCAACCTCCTCCTCATCTTCCTCTCCTCCTACAGCTTCAGGGACAGGCTCCTGTATGACTAGTGCTGCAGATCTCCCCCTCCTAGGTCGAGAGGAAGAGGAACTGGTAACGGGTGCCTTCCCCCGAGAGGCTCTAGAGGGGGCCTGTGAATGATCAGACGTCTCAGGCTGAATGGTCTGATTGGGCTGGTCAGGCTGATCAGGCTGATTGACCTCCTGATGGTCATCAGCTGGTACTGTGGTATGTCTAGAAGATGCACCACTCCTGGACTTGTTCCTCCTAAAATAGGAGAGAAGTCCCTTGGACTTGGAGGCACCACCTGATCCCTGTGGATGATCCATCTGTACCAAATTTTTAGTGCGGAGTCTGCGATTTTCAAAAATATGCTCATCAGGAATAGGAGTAGGAACGCTATCCGGTGACTGTGGATCATAAATCCCCAATCTCCCCTCGGGCATGGGTATATACCTATAACCCGATTTCTTAGGAAGATTTGGAGGATTATACATTATTTCAGTACCTGGTTGTACAGAAACTCCGGGTTAGTATCATATATATGCATTGCCTCCCATCCTCACACTTAAGTTTAAACCAAGGGTTTAACTTAAGTGTCAAGTACAAAGCAAACATATACATCAACCTAGAATGTGAGATTTAAATAACTCAATGACCAAGATGTTGCATTTTAAAAATTATGAATCCTAAACTTTGTTTAAACATAACACCCATTTTATTTTAAAGTTTAGAATTCATGTTAAACATGTCTTTTTAATAAAAACTCTCTAATTTATTAAATCTTCACATTTAAAAACTAAAACAACCTAAACTATCAAACTAATGCATTACAAATGGTTTAAATTAATATTTAAATCCATTTCAATTTATTCATATGATAAATTAACCTATTTAAATTAACTAAATTACAAATAAGAGAGTTTTTATCAAAACATGGTTCAACTAAGTCACATTATGAAGAACATGGAATTTTTGATAAGAAAACAACTTTATATTTTTAATATAACTAAAATGACATATTCTAGTAATGTTTCATCCATTTAATTAACCAAAAATGCCATTTTAATCAAATTAAAAATAATTTTCAGATTTAAAATTTTCAAAAATTCCAACTTTTTAATGTTGATTCAAAGATTTCACATTATGCATTCAAATCATGTTCAACAACACTTGTTCATGCTAAACTAGAATTTAGACAATCAAAATCAAATTTTATCCCACATTCTACAAAAACCCAAAATTCAAGTAACAATACCAATACCAAAATTAATGCATTCCAAAGCACTAGAATATGATAACAATTGAATTAGGATAGCCATTCTTACCTAGATTGAAGGATTGGGACACTTTGAAGAGGAATCCCCAAAATTGGAAAACTAGGGTTCTTGAGCCCTAATTTGAGTGAACAAGCAAAAATTGGGGTTTTTGGAATGAGAATTGACAATGTAGATGAGAATTGATAGGAAGAAACAAGAATTGGAAGAATTCTTACCAAAGTGGCGCGGAGTGTGTCGCTTGGAAGGGAGAATGGCGCTCGGTTGAAGAAGAACAAAGGGAAGGAGAGGCTCGGTCGAGTTTTGTAAAAATGAGGAGAAAAGAGATTTTTGGGGTTTAAATCCCGATTGGACCGGTTCAGGATCCTTCAACCCGCTAATCGGCGCCAAAAATGGCGCATAAGGCCTGATTTATGCGCCGCGAAGAAGAAGTGGCGCATTCTGTGATCGAAAAATTTTCCAAGTCTGAGGGTGGCGCCGAAAGTGGCGCTCCGGAGTGATTTTATGCGCCACTCAGTACAAGTGGCGCATAATCTGACTTCAAAATTTTCCAGGATACAAAATGGCGCATTTTATGGCGCTAGGGAGCAGTTTTATGCGCCACCATGAAGGTGTGGCGCATAAACTGACTTCAAATTTTCCCAAGATTAAAAATGGCGTATATCATGGCGCCTGAGCATGATTCTAGGCGCCACCAAGAAGGTGTGGCGCCTAAACTGAGTATGTGGCACTCGAATTTCAGCTCAAACTTCACCAAAATGATAGTCAATACACTCCCTAAGGTTAACAAGTCAGATTTAGCCTAAATAGGTTCCTCAAATCATTCCGGATCATAATTCTCCTCAATTAAATCAATTAGTCCATATAGATCCTCCTCCTTAACTCATCACCGAGTCAAAAATGCACAATTCAAGATCAATCCTCCAAGCACACATGAATCCATCATTTCTCAACATTTTGCTACTTGTTATAATTCATAGGCAACGTCCTACTCAATTTATTGAATACATGCGAATGACATAGCATAAAATTTAAACAGCATAATTAAAATAGAATCACTCTTAAATTAACAAAAGCAGTAAAACAACTAAAAGCACATAAACAATCAAATGCACAATATTTTTGTCTTTTTCTGCCATTTTATAACTTTTATTGGTTTTTATAATTTTAATATAAACAAAACTCAACATAATTAAACATGCAATGCACTTATTTCAATAAGCAGATTTAAACAACCAAAGGCTTAACATTAATTTGTTCGATGAATTTAACTTCATCTCCAAAATAATGTTTAAGTCTTTGACCATTTACAGTAAATTCCCTTTCATCTTCAGCTTTTAAAACTACTGCACCATTATCCAATACCTTCACAATTCTAAAAGGTCCTGACCATTTCGTCTTCAATTTACCAGGAAAGAGTTTAAATCTAGAATTATATAGAAGCACTAATTGTCCAGCTTCAAACACCTTAGGCCTAAGCATCTTATCATGATAAAGCTTTGTTCTTTCTTTATAAATTAAAGCATTGTCATAAGCATGACGCCTCATTTCTTCTAACTCATTAAGATCTATCTTCCTTTTCTCTTGAGCTTCCTTAAATTCAAAATTTAATTTCTTCATAGCCCAAAGTGACTTAAACTCAAGTTCAAAAGGTAAGTGACAAGCTTTACCATAAACTAATTTAAAAGGAGTCATACCTATAGGTGTTTTAAAAGCTGTCCTATAAGCCCATAATGCTTCATCTAACTTAAAAGCCCAATCTTTTCTAGATTTTCCTACCGTGGCTTCCAAAATCTTTTTAATCTCACGATTAGTGACTTCTACCTGACCATTAGCTTGAGGATGATAGGGTGTTGTTATCCTATGATGAACATGAAATCTAGATAACAATTGATTAACAACCCTATTAACAAAATGAGATCCACCATCACTAATGATTGCTTTAGGCACACCAAAACGAGTAAAAATTTGCTTTTTCAAAAATTTAATCACTTGTTTAGCATCATTTAAAGCACATGACTCAGCTTCTACCCATTTTGATACATATTCTACAGCAACAAGAATATACAATTTCCCATTAGATGGTGGAAATGGACCCATGAAATCAATTCCCCACAAATCAAACAACTCAACAGGCATAATTCCTTTTAATGGCATTTCATCCCTTTTAGTGATATTACCAGCCCTTTGACATACATCACATTTTAGCACAAATGATCTAGCATCACGATAAATATTAGGCCAATATAAACCACCTTCGAGTACCTTATGAGCTGTCCTATTCGGTCCAACATGTCCTCCTCCAAGTCCTTCGTGGCAAGCCTTTAATACTTTCTCAAAATCTTCATCAGGGATGCATCTCCTTACAATTTGATCTGAACAGAGTCTAAACAAATAAGGCTCATCCCAAATAAAATATCTAGCATCAGTTTTAAACTTTTGTTTCTGGCTATGCCATTTTAAATGATCAGGAATTACACCACATGCCAAATAATTCACAAAATCAGCAAACCACGGATCAGAGGAAGTGTTATTAATTAAATACAAATTTTCATCAGGAAATGCGTCATTAATTAATCTCTCTTCCCCTTTTTCATGCTCAAGTCTAGATAAATGATCAGCTACAGGATTCTCATCTCCTTTTCTATCTCTAATTTCCAAGTCAAATTCCTGTAACAATAATACCCATCTAATTAACCGTGGTTTAGCATCTTTCTTTGCAAACAGATATTTAATGGCAGCATGATCAGTGTAAACTACTGTTTTTGAGCCTATCAGATATGGCCTAAATTTTTCACATGCATAAACAACAGATAAAAGCTCTTTTTCAGTAGTGGCATAATTTTTCTGTGCAGTATTTAAGGCCTGACTAGCATAATAAATAACATGAAGTTTCTTATCCTTTCGTTGACCCAATACTGCTCCAACAGCGAAGTCACTAGCATCACTCATGATCTCGAATGGCAGGCTCCAGTCAGGTGGCTGAATAATTGGTGCTGTCACCAATGCTTCCTTGATCCTATTGAACGCCTCAATACAATCATCAGTAAAATTAAACTCAACATCTTTACATAGCAGCTTAAACAGAGGTAATGCAATTTTTGAAAAATCTTTTATGAACCTTCGATAAAATCCAGCATGACCCAGAAAACTTCTTAAATTTTTTAAATTATTAGGAGGTGGAATTTTTGCAATCACTTCTACTTTAGCCCTATCAACTTCAATGCCATTTTTAGAAATCCTATGTCCTAAGACAATACCTTCATTAACCATAAAATGACATTTTTCCCAATTAAGAACTAAATTTGACTCTTCACATCTAATCAGAACTTTTTCCAAGTTAATTAAGCATTTTTCAAAATCAGACCCGAATACAGAAAAATCATCCATAAATACCTCAATGCATGTCTCAATTAGATCAGAAAATATAGACATCATGCATCTCTGAAATGTAGCTGGAGCATTACACAAACCAAATGGCATTCTCCTATATGCAAATGTACCGTAAGGACATGTAAAAGTAGTTTTATCTTGATCCTCAGGTGCAATTGGAACTTGATTATAACCAGAATAGCCATCTAAAAAGCAATAGAACTCATGACCAGCTAAACGTTCTAGCATTTGATCAATAAAAGGCAGTGGGAAATGATCTTTCCTAGTCTTATCATTCAATCTCCTATAATCAATGCATACACGCCATCCAGTAGTAGGTCTAGTAGGTACTAATTCACCATTTTCATTTCTAATCACAGTCATACCTCCCTTTTTAGGCACTACTTGAACTGGACTCACCCACTGACTATCAGAAATAGGATAGATAATACCTGCATCGAGTAGTTTAATAACCTCTGATCTTACAGCTTCTTGTAGATGTGGATTCAATCTCCTCTGGGGCTGTCTCACTGGCTTGTCATCCTCCTCCATATAAATCCGATGTGTGCACAACGCTGGGCTCAGTCCCTCGATGTCAGCTATCGTCCAACCTATTGCTCTAACATGCTTACTCAACACTCGGGTTAATGCAGTTAATTGATTATCATTTAATTTATTACTTGCAATAACAGGTAAAGTATCATTCTTACCAAGAAAAACATACCTCAAGTGTGATGGCAGCTCTTTCAATGTCAATGTAGGTGGCTTTTCAACAGACGGGACTAACTTGGATTCTTCTATTGCATATGTTACTTGCACAGGTAATCCTCCCTCACACTTACTCTCAGCTAAGTCCTCACAACTCTCCACTAACTGCTCAAATTTCCTATAGGGATCATGCCTAGCAAAGAACTCTCTCTCAATCACCTCATCCTCCTGATAGATAGCTGTGACTCTATTACACGGGTAGGTGTCAGAACTAGCGTGTTGTGTTTTAGTTGTCTTAGAAATGTCAAACGACACTTGTTCATTACCTACTTTAAGTGTAATTTTACCATCATCCATATCAACCATAGCCCTACCAGTTTGCAAAAAGGGTCTACCTAAAATCAGAGGAATATCAATGTCTTTTTCCATATCAAGAACAACAAAGTCAACAGGGAAAATGAAGCTCTCTACTTGGACAGGAACATCTTCCACAATGCCTAAAGGAGTTCTAATAGATCTATCAGCAAGCTGTAGCTGCATCCTAGTAGGCTTCACAACTCCTACTCCTAGTTCTCTAAAGACATGTAGAGGCATCAGATTAATACTAGACCCGAGATCACACAAAGCTTTGTTGAATTCTTTAGTGCCAATAATGCACGGAATAGTATAACTCCCAGGATCTTTTTGTTTAATAGGTTGCCTTCTTTGTAAGATTGCACTGCATTCCCCTGTCAGTGTCACTTTCTCTTCATCATCAACACTCCTCTTTTTTGATAGAATTTCTTTTAAAAACTTAGCATACACAGGCATTTGTGCAATGGCATCGGAGAAAGGAATGTCAATTCTTAAATTTTTAAAGACTTCTAAAAATTTAGCATAGTCTTTATCTTCCTTAGCCCTCTTAAGACGATGTGGATATGGAATAGGTGGCTGATATGGCTTGACTGAGACAGCAGACTTTCCTTTATCCTTATCTTGTTCAACTCTAAGTTTCTCACTCTCCTTAGCCTCATCAGTGTTTTTATGCTGACTTTCTTTCTCTGTATCCTCATTTTGATCCTCTATAGCATCAGCTAAAACCTCTGGATCATCTAAGGAAGGGTAAGGATTAGGTAATTCCTTTTTGTTTCTTAAAGTGATTGCTTTACATTGCTCTTTTGGATTAGGATCAGGCATGCTTGGTAGTGTTCCTTGCTGTCTATTTGAAGTGTCCCTAGCAATTTGACCAACTTGTACTTCTAAATTTCTCATTGAGGCTTGCATTTGCTGAATTGTTTGTTGTTGAGACACGATTGTGCTCATTAACTCTTTCAAATTAACCTCATCACTTACTTGATTTTGTTGCAGCTGTTGTTGAGGTTGAAAGTTCCTAGGCTGTTGGTTAGGGTAAAAAGGTTGATTCTGATTTCTGTTTTGATTATAGTTTTGGTTTTGATTTTGGTTCTGAAAATTCTGGTTTTGGTTTGAATTTTGATTTGGGTAATTTTGATTTTGGTTTTGTGGATAAGATTGACGGTTGTTTTGTGGATAGGTGTTTTGTTGAAATTGAGAACTCTGATTTGGGTAGAAGTTTTGATTTTGAGGACGGTTTTGGTTGTAGTTTTGCTGCCTATTTCCCATGTAGTTCACATCTTCCACTTGCTCCTCAGTCCCCTCACACTGCATAGTCTCTTGAAGTCCTTGATCAAGCAAGTGACAAGCTGATGACTCGTGAGGTCCATGACAAATACCGCATCTCACAACTTTAGCTTGACCTTTCTTAAGCGTAGAAACTTCCCTCATCAAAGCATCTAACTTATAATCTATAGCAACTGCCTTTTCTACCTCATAAATTCCCCCTTTTGTTTTATTTCTAGCATTTTTCTTACCAGGAAATTTTTTCATATTAGAAATCTTTTTCTCTATGATATCCTTAGCTCTAGAGGGTCCTATAGACAGAAATGAATCTCCAGCTGCCGCATCCAACAAGTTCCTCCAATGATCAATCAACCCATTGTAGAAGAAATGCATCTGCTGCCAATCTTCAAAGCCATGATTCGGGCATCTCGCCAACAAAGTGTTATATCTATCCCATGCTTCAAGTAAAGTTTCACCCTCATCTTGCACAAATTCTTTGATTTTTTCTTGTAATTCAATAACTTCAGACGGTGGGAAGAATTGTTCTAAGAAAGCTTCTAACATTTTATCCAAAGTAGTGACATCCCTTAATTGAAGTGAGTTGTACCAAGTTTTAGCTTTATCTCTGAGTGAAAACGAGAACAATCTCAACTTAATTTCATCACTAGTAACACCATTTATTTTCACTGTGTCACAATAGTCCAAAAAGTTCCTTATGTGTTCTACAGCATCATTCGTAGGTGATCCATTATATTGATTAGCTTGAACCATTGTGATTAGTGCAGGCTGAAGGGTAAAGCTTAAAGCATCTACATCAGGCCTAGGAGTTCTATTAAGCAGATTTCCACTAGTTCCTTGTAGGTGTTCTTCAATGGTCATTTCAGCTTGATCATCGTGCTCCAAATCACCACCGTTACCTCCATTATTACCCTGATTATCATTATCATTCGCTGCCATGTTTAACCTATTGAACTGAGCAACTAATTGATTAGTTTGAATTGTTGAAACTCCAGTCGTTGGAGAATAGTTTTCTTCATCAGAGGATGAATTAATTAAAATTTCCAACTGAGCTGGTCTCCTACGTTTTCCTAATCTAATAGCTCTAAGAGTACGCTCAATTTCAGGATCATAAGCTATTTCTGCTTGTTTGCTTCGCACTGCAAGTATTAAATAAAATAAAATAAAATAAGTAACAGTTAAATTAATATTTAACTTAATAGATTTAAATTAATAAACTAAAAACAATTAAAAATTCACAACAAATTCCCCGGCAACGGCGCCAAAAACTTGATGGGTGATTTTCACTACTCATATTTTACCACAAGCGGATGGTTGTCATCAAGTAATAAAAACCGGTGAATACCGGGTCGAATCCACAGGGAATTTCAGAATATTATTTCATTCCGGAGAAATTTTAATTGTTCTTAAGTTCATTAATTATATTTAATATATTTGAAAAGATTTTGATTAATTCTAATGGTGATTTAATTAAAAATAGTGTCATTAAATTTAAAATAAAGCAAATTAAAATTATATTTAATAAGGATATAAATGGGAGATGCTTGTAATATTTTAAATGTTGCCATCTTTATATAAAATAGAAATTGCATATTGATTTAGCATTTTCCAATGTCTAGAAAGATCAATTTCTTAAAATTAATTATTTTATAAAGATTAAAAATATTATAATCTGCCAATAATCAAATTATGCTTAGACAGATTTCATGGAAGTTGGTTAAATTATCTAACATTCTGCAATCATTATTCTAGGCTTAAATTTAAGTCTTTCCCAAGCTTACAAATTTTCCTATAGCAATTAATAGGCACTTTTCATTTCCCAAATCATTGTGCACATGTTAGAATCCACTTATAATGTAATTTATTCCCAATTCCGGTACTAAAATATTAATTCTACTTTTTATCTCCCGATTTAGCAAAGCAGAATTTATAGAATTAGATTCTAATATTTAATTATGCAGAACAGTGTAAATAATTTAACAATTATGGTAAAATAGTGGCAAAACATGGTAAACTGGATTTAATTAATATTATTAAAATGCAGTTAAATTAGAGTTAATGCCAGATTACTAAAAATAGGGAATTACAGATTTGATCGATCAGTCAGACTTTTAGCAGATTAATATTCTAAATCACAGATTTGATAAAACACAAAAGATCGATCAATTTCAGTAACATTTAACATATAATCCTAAATTTAGTATATGAATAGATTAATATTGCAGCAGATTAATTAAAACACATTAAAGCAGATTGATCGATTAAAATGACAGATTTCAGATTTCTCCTACATTCTAATTATCGATCAAATACAGGCATACAATACATAATCTTAATCCACATTCTAATAATTCAAACAGATTAATCCAGATTACATAATAAAACATCGACATATCATATTACTTCCATAAAAGATGAATTCGTACTTCAAAGTGATTCTGAACTCCCGTTCTAGAACACTTCTAACACGAACATTACAGAAATCCGTCTACAAATTAAGAACATGATAGCAGATTACTTTTAAAGGCAAATTCAATTCATTACAAAGCAAGAAAAAGAAAGGCAACACCTAGAATAGGAAGAACACGCCCAGAACAGCGTCCTTGATGCATTCCTCCGGCATGGATTTGTGTTTCCGGCCTTCTTCTCCCATTTGCAGATGATTTCAGAGTGTATCCTTTCGAATTTTTCAGTCTGTCGTATGAAGAAATGAAGAAAAAACGCCCCTTAAAACCGTGTTCGGGAGGTTAAAAAACTGCCCAACTGCGACGATGGCGCATAAAACGGCGCTCGGAGAGGGTTTTAGGCGCCACCAAGGAGAACTGACGCATACGCTGATTTTCCGAATTTTCCAAAACGGCACAAAAAGTGGCGCTTGGATGGCTTTTTATGCGCCGCCAAGAAGAGCTGGCGCATCCTGAAGCTTCTTCCATCCGAAATTTTCCCAAGTGTTGAAGTGGCGCATAAAATGGCGCTGGAGAGCATTTTTATGCGCCGCCATGCCTATGTGGCGCATTCTGGAGCCTTCCAGTGTTGAAAATTCCGACTTTTGCATCCTTTGACCTCCGAACATCTTCTTTCTTCATTTTAATGCCTGAAACATCATTGCAATGTATTAGAATTGCCAAAGTCTTATTAAAAGCATAAAACAAGGTAAATTGAACTCAAATAAGCTCAATTTAATCAGTCTTATTAATATTTACACATCACATGAAATGTACACTAAAAAGCAGTAAAATAGGGTCTCATGCATGAAATTTAGGTTCATTTTATCATAATTTAAGCTTATTTAAATGTGGTTTCACAGGGTGCATCAACATCTCGGGGAAAGGAATTGTAAGTCATCGTTGAAAATAATGGCGCAAACTCGATGAAATGAAGCACATTCCATCGCTGAAAAGTATAACTTGATATCGCTGAAAATAATGATACAAATTAATATAATTTGTGTCTGTTGTAATACAAATTAATACAAATTAATATAATAATGATACAAATTAATATTTTTTTTAGTGAATTTTAGTGAATTTTTATGTTGTAAGATATTTTAGGATACAAATCCATTTAAGATATGCAGTAAATCCGTTAAAGATACGTACTAATCCATTAATTTCATAATTAATAAAACCGTTCCATATTTTATTGGACAACTTTACCCTTTTGCATTTACAACCCTTGGATTTTAATTGGACGCTCAAGATCTTCGCCTTGATGTGCTGCGATTTGATGCAATCGCACCTTAACTGGACCCTTAAATTTTACTTGTTTTCAAATCATTATCTATGTATTTATAATTGTAGTTTTATTTTTTTCAAGGGCTTCTAATAGTTATAGTTTATTAAGTATTTGGCTTGCAAACAGTGAACTTATGTTTTTTTAACTTTTAAGTAGCATTTTGGAGTTTGGACTATTACACTTATTACAACTGTAATTCATAGGAATTTTTTTTAAAAAAAAAATTTAGTTAAACCGTAACCAAACCGCACAAAACTGTTTTTTTCGGTTTGGTTTGGTTTGGTTTGGTTTGAAATGCTAAAATGGTTTGGTTTGGTTTGATTTTTCCGAAACTATTTTTTTGCGGTTTGATTGGGTTTGGTGCCGCACCAACCTAAACCGTGTTCACCCCTAATTATAGTATATATTATTGAAATAGTCGACTACAATGATGTGTTATCAATATATATCACTAAATAACAATCACCCAACATTGTAGTGGTTTATTTCAATAATAGGTAATTATAGTAATTTAAGTTTGCAAAGTTAAATAATAAGTATATATTTAACGACCGAAATCATTAGCGACAACAATTTTAGCGACCGAAATTCAGTAGCTACCACAATTTTAGCGATCGAATCCGAATTTTATCTAATAGTGATATATACATATAATAAAGATGAGTCTTATTAGATTCGTCAAATCTATAGTTTTAGGGTGTATATTTCATAAATTTTTTACTTATATACGTATGTAGATTTTAAGCGTTATACATTGAACTTTAAATCCAAAACAAACGTAACGTTTTTTATAGATGAACTGAGTACATACTTCTCCGTTTCAGCACTATTCATTCTTCAACTTTTACCTAATTTTTTTTATCACTGTTATATAAGAAAAAAATATAATCGGATTAAATATTATATTCGTCTAATCACGTAATTTTTTATAATATATTTTTTTTATAATTTATGCTTGTACACAATTTAATCGTTAAAAATTTATACGACTGCATTTAAAAAATAAATAAATTTTGTGGCACTTTTAAAGAGAATTCACAACAGTATGGTAGCAATGCACATGCTACCTCTAGTACACCATTGTAAGAATAAAAAATGAAATACCATATTTTGTTGAAGCAGTACTGTCACTACTCCTACAATTTGCAGCTTTTCATTTTTTTAATTTAAAATTTTAATTATGAAAAATAAATAAGAATTTTAAATTATATGTATTGAAAAATAAATAATGAAGTAATGATGAAATATAAGTCCATGCATAGTAGAAGTTGGGTAGTATTGTTGTGGAAAAATTAATGATAGAGATAGTAAAGTACTTAGATAAACACTGATGTGGCACATATATGGAAAAAATGGGGTAGTATTGTTGTGGATGCCCTTAGAAAGTGCAGAGGAAGCATCTGTGTTTGGCTGCTAAAGTTTTTGTTAAATGATGACTGAGAGTGGCTTTGTTTACAATTACAGGGTTACATGTTGTCTGGTTGAAGTAGCTTATGTACCTTAGAAGGCTTTCGGATGAGGATTGAAATTCGAACATCCAAATCTAATTCAAAATTACACATCTAATTCAAAGTTGCAACAGAACATATTCATACAGAATAATTCTACATGCCAACAAAAACAAGCCAATCTACCAAATTTTACACTGCATAAAAATTGGGTCCAGACTTATTCACTGCAATTCGATGCGATCGAGGTTATCCGAGACCGTCCTCATCTTGGGGCGCATTTCTGGATCGATCTCAGTACAGTTCAACGCGATGTGGAACATTCCAACAACCTGTTTCTTGGCGCGTACCTCATGCAGAAGATTTGGGTCAATAATCTCCGACAAAGGCCTTTCTTCGCAAAATACCTTCCTGACAATGCTCTCTAGTCCCTTACCATCGCTGTCTTTGCCACCATTTGGGGCACGGCCTGTGAGTATTTCCAAAAGTAAGATCCCAAAAGAATACACATCTCCTTTCTGGGTGACCCTTGTGCCTGGTGCAGATCGAGCTTCAGGTGCAATGGTATGCAATGATGTGGCGCTTTTGCAGGTCAGGATACGATCTTGATTACAATGGGAAGATGCATTGGCAGGGATGAGACGTGAAAGGCCAAACCCGGAGATGTAAGGTTTGAGGCTGTCATCAAGTAGGATTTTTGATGATTTGATGTTGCCATGGATGAACTTTCGAGGGCTGCAGTCGTGGATATGTGTAAGAGCCTGCGCCACTTCTTGGGCAATTCTCAATCGTGCAGCCCATGATAGGGCGGGAAGGGTGTTCCCGGGTCCTCCTGCAATTCAGCATCAACATAACCAAACAATATAAGCATAGGACACCAAACACAGAAGAAACCATGAAGAAATCCAAAAATTTTAATACAAAAAAAAGCTAAGTTCATGTGAAGAACAGAACAAAAACAAACCGTAAGAGAACACAGCTTCAAGGTTCTGAATCTTTTCTGATCAGCGAAGGCAGTCCAATTTAACGACAAATTGTTTACGAGGAGAGCAATGCCTAATAAAGACGAGAACCTACATTCTTTACACCTTGTTTATGCAATAGCCTCAATGGATATTACCGCATGGAAGGAATCAGCAATGGTTCTATGGTCTGAATTCAACCTCAAGTGGAAGTTACAACAATTTTCGACATACTTAAACTGGCTTCGTAATTCAAGCATATATAATCGACATAACAGGAGATGAACAACATTTATCTGCAACTTAAACCTAAGGGACAATTTCAAACTCAAATCTCCATTCTTGCTTTAATCAAGAATTTCTCAAAATCAAACACCCCAAAACACATCACATTGCAGTAATCTAAAAGTTCATAACTAGATTAAAGCAAATCCTTGAAACGCCAATTAAACAAACCAAATCCTTACCATGTAATGCATTGTGCAGACTCCCATTTCGGATATAATCCGAAACCAACAACTTTTCATCATTAGCATAATAATATGCCCTAAGCCTCACAATATTGGGATGATGCACCTTCCCAATCGTTTCCACCTCTGCCTCAAACTCCTTAAACCTCCACTTGGCATCCCCCTCACTCAGCCGCCTCACAGCCACTGCCACCGGACTGCCACCCGCCGACCCCATTCCGCCGCCAATCACCACCTTGTAAACTATCCCACTCCTACTCTTTCCCACAACATAAGCTGAAGCCCTCAACAAATCCTCCAATTCCAATCCAAACCCTTCATCCAAGATGACAAATTTCCCCTTTTTCCCTTCTTCATTACCCCCCATTCCCATCACTTCTGTGGCCACATTGTCTTTCCCTACTTTGCTATCCACTCTCTTCCGTTTTCTCTTAATCAACCAAGCTGAAACAACCACCACTCCAATCACCAGGAAAATCCCTGAAATCACAGAGGCTGTCACTGATCCACCTTTAATCTTTCTACTATCCACAACCCCATTTGCGGAAACACCAGCATTTTCAGGCTTCTGAGGGTTGTCCAAGAATGTTGGACCCCGGGCTTGAAGACTTGTACACTGAATCTCTAATGGGAACCCACAAAGGTAAGGATTTCCAGCAAATGCAGTTGGCCCCTGGTTTAGAAGTGACCCCACCTGAGGTATCCTCCCGGTGAGGTTGTTATGACGGAGGTCGAGGCTAACCATCACCGGAAACTGGCCAAAACTCGCCGGAATCTCGCCTGAAAACGCATTGTAAGAGAGATTCAATGTCCCCCTCAAATTAGTCAAATTGCTTAGAGTCTCAGGGAGTGTGCCATTAAAACTATTGGAAGAAACATCGAGATGAATTAGGTTTTGAAGGGAGGCAAGATTAAGTGGCAATGGTCCAGTGAAAAAGTTCTGGGAAAGGTCAAGAAAAGTGAGGGATGTGAGTGCACCAATTTCTGACGGAATGTAGCCTGTGAGATTCTTGTTAGAGAGTGCAATGGAGGTAACCCTTGAATGGGAACCATCACAGGTAATCCCATCCCATCCGCAAGGAGTTGAATCTGAGTTAGAATCAGAATCAGACCAAGAAATGAGAACTTGACCTGGATCTTTTACAACAGCTGCTTTTAGAGCCAAGAGTGAAAGCCCATCTGCATTTAGAGAGTAACTGAAGGAAATGCAGAATGTGAAGAAGTAGCACAAAAGGGTTAAAAGAGCAAAGCTCAAATGCTCCATGCTTTTACAATAAAAATTCTATCTTTAAGAAGAGAAAAAGGCAATGGCTTCTCACTGAGGCATAAACTCAAGCATTTGGCAGACAAGGGTTTCAAAATTTCAATCTTTGCAAGCAATTGAACAAATTTAGTGAGATTTGAGAACCGAAATCCGGACAAGCGGGATAGCAGAGAGAATGTGTGTTCTTGTGGGCGTGATGACTGATGATGGGTGGATGTAAGGACGGCGGTGGAGTCCACTGTCCACAGACCACAATCCTGAGTCCACACCAAATTTTTGGTTTTCAATTTTGAATCAGGGAATCGGAAATTTGGAATCGTATTTCGAGGCAACTTTAGAGTAAATCTGGACAATGAATTTGAATTGTGTCAAGCTGTTTCTATTGGCTTCTTAAACTTTACTCCGTATTAATTAATGTTATTGGGATGTGAGTAGATTTTTTTTTTTCCTTTCCTCCGTTGAGATAATAATGATTAATGAATATAGGAGAAACGATTTTAGAGCACAAATAAAATTAAATCAATAAAAATTTGATCTAGTGGTAATGTTTTCTAATTTTCAACCATAAAGTTAGAGATTGGGGATCGATTTTCTCTCGGTTTCTATTATTTTTTCTGTAATTTGTGTGATTTGAGCTCCCACCTTTACTGACATATTAGCGTGATTGTTTAAAAAGAAATAATAATAATAATTGATATATTTGTAACGTAAAATTAAAACAAAATTTTTATAGTGATATACTACTACATATTTTTTTGCATGATTACACTATATTTTATACATAAAAATATTAAATTTTTATTTTTAACACTGAACTTGTTTTTATATTTCTATATATAATAATAATAATAATAATACTCCATCTGTCCCATTTAAGATGTCTTATTTCATTTCTGCACACAATCCAATGCACTTTTTCAATCGTTAATATCTCAAAATATGTACAACAAAAAATTATGTAAAATATATAGTATAAAACTACATGATTATACGATTCTAACAAGACCCAATTCGTCTATTTTTTTTCAAATATATACTTGGAATAATATTGAGTCAAAGTTAAACAATAAACAGTGTCAAAAAGTCAAACCAGACATCTTGTCTGGGACGGAGGGAGTAATAAAAAAGACATTCAGTCAAAGCATCAAACACCCGGTGACCCGACTGTTTTTATCTTTCGCAGTGGACAAACCTTATGTTGTTGCTGAATTCAGGAGGTCTTGACTCTTGGAAGTTTTTGGTGAACTTTTTTGTAGAAATAAATTAAGGGGGTGTATAATACAGTAAATTATTTTTTCAAAAAGTTGCTACCATTTTACTTTGGATTTTTACCCTCAAAATTTTAAATATATTTTGAAACAATTTTAATAAATGATTATATAGTTAATTATTTATATCTATATTATATTATCAAAATTGTTTATGTATCCTTGATAGATTGTAGTACTATAATCGTATTTTAACTCCCAATTTTAGGATTTGGAGTTAGAAATTTTATAAACCATTTCCCTACCCCTTCATCAGTTACGTCATTATGTAGCACATATTTTTCCATGGCCTCCAATAAGTTAAGAGTTCAATTCTCCATCCGATCCTTTATCTCTCTTTTGTTTATTTGTAATTTATGTAGTATGAACTCTCAGTACCTATTTTCTAATTTGTATAGACGGTTGGGGAAAAAATAAAATAAAAGTGAATATAATTAGTTGTTTTTTTTTTTTAATGGATAGAAATGTGTAAATAAATGAGTTTGTCAATGGTAAGATTGCTGTGTCACTCCCATAAACAAGTAAGAATTTTTGGTATCTGCATTTAGTAACTGGGGTTGGGATTGGGATCCATGTTAAATGTATGAGCTGAGTGAGAAACTGTGAAAGCAATAAAGCATCTATCTGTATGGAAATAGTATATGAGTCATGTTGATGCAGGCAACTGCAACTGCGAATCAAGACAAACTTTTGGTAGTAATATAACAGTAAATTCATGTGATCTTTTAGGGGCTAAAAGATACACTGGATAGATACTGTATTCGCACTGACAGCGGATGGCTGGAGTCTCAGGCCATCTCCAACTACACCCTTCATTTTTGCAGGAGCTACAGTATAAATCTTTATTTTTGCACAATTCCGTTAGGGTGCGATTGATGCTTTTGACTTGATGTGCTGCGGTCAATCGCAGCCATTGAATCACTTTATAAATTGATGGTTGAGATTAACTTAAAGGTTAAAATAGTAAATTTGCTATATTTAGTTGTATTAACAAACAATCGCTCAATTCTGTATGCTCTTCAACTCTACTTTTTTTCTACGCATTTCAATACGTTCAATCGATCTTACCATATACTCCAATTTGCTTATTTATGAAGCTATATAATATACATATTTGTTCATGAAAAAGTACATCAAATGTTTCTATATTGAGTCGCTGAATTGTTGATGGGAATGTATATGCCAACATCGCTGAAATGTATATGGTAACATCGCTGAAATGTATATGCCAACATCGCTGAAATGTATATGCTAACATCGCTGAAATGTATATGCCAACATCGCTGAATTCCTTTAGGTAAGGTCACTGAAATATTTTTTTTATAGCATCACCGAATTATTTTTTGAAACATCGCTGAATTGTATATGGTAGCATCGCTGAATTCTTCTTGTTATTGTCGCTGAATTCGTCTGAGAGTAGTCGATGCATTCCTTTAGGTAGGGTCTGAAATATTTTTTTGTAGCATCATTGAATTATTTTTTGTAACATCGCTGAATGATATTTGGTAGCATCGCTGAATTGTATATGCCAACATCGCTGAAATGGATATGCCAACATCGCTGAAATGTATATGCCAACCTCGCTGAATTCTTTAAATTGGTGTCGCTGAATTCTTCAATGTTGGGCCGCTGGAAATATTTTTGTGAGCATCACATAATTATTTTTGGTAGCATCGTTTCCCCTCTTTAATAAGGATTTTTGATCGTAGATATCGATTAGATTACCAAATATTTGATATGATTTACCAAATAGTAGATTGATAACATACTAAATATAGGATTATATATTTGATATGATTTACCAAATATTAGAATGATATTTGGTAGCATCGCTGAATTGTATATGCCAACATCGCTGAAATGTATATGCCAACATCGCTGAAATGTATATGCCAACCTCGCTGAATTCTTCAAATTGGTGTCGCTGAATTCTTCAATGTTGGGCCGCTGGAAATATTTTTGAGAGCATCACATAATTATTTTTGGTAGCATCGTTTCCCCTCTTTAATAAGGATTTTTGATCGTAGATATAGATTAGATTACCAAATATTTGATATGATTTACCAAATATTAGATTGATAACATACTAAATATAGGATTATATATTCCTCCGTCAAGAGTGAAGTTTGGCTTTATGACAATTATACCCTTTTGCATTTACAACCCTTGGATTTTAATTGGACGCTCAAGATCTTTGCCTTGATGTGCTGTGGGATTGTGCAATCGCACCCTAACCGATCCCATTTTTGCAGGAATGCTACAGTAACTGTATCTCCAACCCAACCCTCCATTTTTACAGGGTCAAAGAATATTCTCTACATATTCCATTTCATATATTATTTTATATTACTTTTCATATTTACAAATAACACCCAATATTTTATAATTTTTATATATTCTACTTCACAATAATATTCAAAATTATTATTTTCATATTATTATTCTTATTTATAATTTTTAATGCATTTTATGTAATTTAGAAGTTTTTATTATTATTTAATGAGTGTTTAATATTTAAATTTAGTGATTCAACAATAATTACACACAAAATATATTTAAATCTAAAAATGAAATATAATTAAAATAAAAAAATTTAAATATAAATTTAAAATTAAAATAAACTTTTATAATTACAATTCCACCCTTTGGGGGTCAAAACATAAATAACAAAACTTAAAACCTATTAAATAAAAAAAAAGAAAGGAAAAAAAAAAAAGGCCAGCGGCCTGTGAACAGTGTTCCGCTCAATTGAGCGGAACACTGTAGCTCCCTCTCAATTGAGAGGGAGCAAATCCCATTTTTGCAGGGTGGGTTGGAGCACCCACCCTGCATAAATGCCATTATGCAGGGTGGTTTGGAGAAGCCCTGAGAGTGTTAGTAGACTAGAGCCAACAGCCAAGGATGAAATAAGGAAAAACGATAAATTGCATTTCTCTCTCTCTCTCCCTCTCTTTATAGACCACATAATAAAAAGAAAGTTAATCCACCAAATATACTCCCTCCTTTAGATTTAAAATTGTTGTATTTTTGAGGTCATTCACCGTACCAAGAAAGAGTATTACTAGTACTACTTTACTAAAATAACCTTAAATAAATAATGATGATTTGGGGAGAAAATTTATACAAGAGAGAGAGAGAAAGTTAGAGTATGAATATACTGACTCCGTCCCATTTGAAATGTTCCAAAACTTTTAAACACACAGACACAGTTCAATGCATTTGTTTAACAGTTAATATCTTAAAACGTAGAGAAGTAAAAAATATAAAAAATACTAGATACTTCCTCCATCTTTTATTATTTGCTACGGACCCACTCTGCACGCTGTTCAATGCACATTTTAAACCATTAATAACTCAAGTTCGGTACAAATAAAAATTTTGAAAGTTCGATATTTAAAAATTACAAGAGCGATGTATTGAAAGTTCGGTACAAGTTTACCATTCATGTAAACTTGTTGAGTTAATTTAGTAGTAACTTTTAAATGAGGTGGGTCTCGATATGGTGCCTTCTAAATAAAAATATTTTGAAAGGATGGCTGTGTTTTTCAATCTCATTTCCTAAGCAAAATAGTTTGAAATTACAAAATGTTAGAACATATTTATACACTACAAGAAAAAAAAAAAAAAACAAAAAAAACAAAAGAAAACAAAAAAAAAAAAAAAACACTCAGGTATTAGAATCAATGGCTAAACTTTTCATAGCTAAGGAGATTTAGCAATCAAATGCAATGGTTTACTATTAGCTAGACTCGGTAGCCAAATAGAAGTAATCTTTAACTTGTCTTGTTTGACTTCTGCATACAATTTAATGCACTTTTTCAACTGTTAATATATCAAAATATGTACAACAAAAAATTATATAAAATATATACTACTATTAAAAAAACTACATGATTATACGATTCTAACAAGACATAACTTGACTATTTTTTCAAATATATACTACCTCTGTTTTTCTAGGTTTGCAACGTTGGTGTTTTTGGCGTTGTTCACATTTTAACTTTGTTTCAATTTTTTTTATCATGATTATGGAAAAGAAAACATAATCAATTGAGATACTGTTAGATTCGTCTAAACTTGTAGTTTTATAATATCATCATTTTATAATTTTTAATTATGTACAATTTAAGTTATTAATCGTTGAAAATATATATGTGGTCGATGGTGCAAACCCAAAAAATCGGAGAGAGTATTTGCAATAACATTGAGACAATATTAAATAAATAACAGTGTAAAAAAAGTCAAACATGATATAATAGATGAGACGAAGAGAGTATTTTATTTCTTAAATAAAAGAAGCAGCAAACAAAATTGGACCTTAAACACTACTACAAGATTTTTTGGCTTTGGCGACCTCACGGTGCGGTTGCTAAGGAGGGGTATACGATTGCTAAAACCCTAAGCAACCGCAAAAGGTAGGTCGCCATATAACAAGTTAGAAATTGGGCGACAACCGCGTGGCCCGATGTCGCAAATTCCAGCGACCTCATTGGCGACCGCAAATTCTAGCGACCTCGTTCGTGGTCGCTATAGTTGGCACGTGGTCCAAAACCAGAGAAAAAATGTACTCAAGAGGGGCTCAAACTCATTCATTAACCACTTTGGCCACTATCTACACAACCAATTCAATACTCCCCAACTTCGTAAATTTGCTAGCAAGAAGACTCGACCCAAAATCTTGAGGCACAACTCACGCACGTGTACCACTTGAATACAATTCATTTCATGTCATCTTATGGAATGCTCTATATATAATACTCCATCTGTTCCATTTTACTTGTCATGTTTGATTTCTGCACACAATCTAATGCACTTTTTCAACTGTTAATATCTTAAAAATATGTACAACAAAAATTGTGCAAAATATATATTCTAAAACTATATGATCATACGATTCTAACAAGAGTCAACTCGATTATTTTTTTCAAATATATACTTGTAATAAAATTGAGTCAAAGTTAAACAATGAATAGTACAAAAAGTCAAACAGGACAAGATGGCTAGGACGGAGGGAGTATAATTGTATTATATACTTAAAGTAGCAACTAAATAAAAGAAACTGATCAATTAATAAATAATATTAAAATTCAATATATATTATAATTAGAAAATAAAATACTATTAAATAAATTGATAATAAAACTAAAATTAAACAAAAATTAAATAAAATAAAGACCGTATTTGCGGTCGCTAACGCGGTCGCCGTATTCGCGACTTCTTATGTGGTCGCAGAATGCGGTTGCTAACTTCTGAGGTCTCCGTTGAGGTCGCTATTTCCGATTGCAATAGTGTGGTCGCTAATTGCGGTCGCTATACAATATTTTTCTTGTTGTGAAAGTAACATATGTGAAAAATATTGGGTATCATTCATCGAAATCCCAATGAACTAGTATGAATTTGGGCATCCAAAATTAAGTCCCATATAATGTACGCATGTTATCCCAAAGTAGGGGTGGGCGTCGGGTTCGGGTGTACCTGATTTTCGGGTACCCGGACCCGACGCCCACCCCTATTTTGAGAATGGCTACCCGAACCTGGCCCGCACAAAAAGGGGTACCCGATATTCGGGCTGACTTTGTCAGGTCGGGTTGATCGAGTACCCAATACCCGAAAAAAAAAATATTTTAAAAAAATATATATTTCATTTATTTAGTTTTACTTTTTAAAAAATACAACTACTAACCCAAATTACACAATTCGTTAAAAAAAACTAAGATTACTAATATTGAAGCAAATATATAAGTATATTCATCTATATTGCTATTAAAATAATATTAATAACTATTAATCTTATTTAAAAAAATAAAATTTTAGTTTTATTTATTATATTTAATTGCATCTTATTTATTATTATTATTTACTTAAATTTTAGTGTTCTAATGTGACACTATTAATTAAAAAATATATATAACTCAACTTTTTTTTTTATCCGGCTACGGCTACGCCAAAAAAAAAAACTCAAGTTATCTTCGATTCTTGAAATCCATCGTCATATTCAAGGTTAATTATCCATCACTAATGCCAAAAAAATTAAATATCTGAAACTTTACAAATTTTTCGAGCTTATACTTGATTTTTTTTCTTTTTGGAGGAGCCAATGAAGGCTTGAGAAAGGGATGGTGAGAGTCCATGCCACACAATTACAAAGGGGAATAAAAGGGAGAGATAGGGGGCCGGTGGGGAATCGAACCTCCAACTTTCCATTGGAAGTCAAGAGACTTAACCACTTGGGCTAACTCTTCATCCCCTTATACTTGGCTTTTGACCATATAGAATAAAAAAATACTACTAATTATCAAATAAGTATGAATATTGTGAAGCAAAATAAATAAATAAATATTAGGAAACAAATATAAAAATTTATTGGGGTTGGGGCTTACCCTAGTGGTGAAGTCCCCGACTCTCAACTTATAGGTTGGGGGTTCGAATCTCCACTCGGCCCCTTATCCCTCCCGTATTCCCTTTGTTATTTGTGTGGAATGACCCCCACCAACCATTTCCCAAGACTTTAATGGCTTCTTAAAAATATATATATATATAAATTTATTTATTTTATCGAATACCCGATACCCGATCGAGCATTCGACCATAACTCGACATCCCACCCGCTAGATTAGTTTCGGGTTCTGGTATCTGAATTGTCGGATTTTTAAAGCTAAAACCCAAGCCCGATGTTGGGTACCCGATACCCGACAAAAAAATAAAAAAATAAAAAAAAAATGGCCCTCCCTACCTCAAAGGGTATCTTATAATGTACTCCAAAATATTGGACTTTAAGGGCATGTTTGGTACCATGTATTAAGGTGTATTAGGATGTACTATTATTATGTATAAAAATAATGTTAAATGGTGTTTGGGAAGTTTTAGAGTTGCATAAGTATTATTTTAATGATGGATTGTGTGTATAATTTAATACATGGTGGAGAGGTAGGTTTATTTTAATGAGGGGTTTGTTTTGTTGTTTATAATTTTTATTTGGTATTTATTTTGTCATAAATATTATAATAGATAAATTAATTTATTATAAATATGATAATATTAAAATAATAAATATTATAATATTATTAAATATAATAATATTATTAAATATCTTAAATATTATAATATTAAAATATACTTATTTTTATTTTTTTATAAATTAAATATTATAATATTAAAATAACTATTCTAATATGTTATTATATTTATTAATTTATTAACTATATATCTACATGAAATTGTTTATTTAATTACTTAAAAAATAATAAATCACACCATACTACATCGATATATATTATTTATATATTTCTTTTATTTAAAATATTAAATTTAAGAAATTATTTCTAATAGAAAATAATTTTAATAGAAAAGTAATAAATTAAAATATATATAACATCAATACAAAAATATTGTATAATTATAATACAGTACACTACCAAACACTGTATAACATTAATTTAATACAATATTAATATAGTACAACATAATATTATACAACAGCATTAAATAATACAATACACCCTAATACAATACAGTGTTCCAAACATGCCCTAAAGTATTACATTTATTACCGCAAAGGATATCTTATAGACTTATATACGTCTAACTTCGCATGAGCTTTTCTTGGGCGAAGGGTGCCACGGGAAGGCTCCGACTGCGAAACGGGGTCGGTAATACCCAATTCGCGTAAAGGTAGTAGTACGGAAGGTGGGGGCTTGGGGCCAAACATTCCAAAACTTTCAATGGGTGGGGTGGGTGTACAGGAAAAAAACACTAGGAAGAGGAGTTGTGCCTGTATATGCGAATTATCAGTAGTAGTTTTGAACTTGTCCATTAGCAGCAAGCAGATAATAATGTTTTCAGAGAGTAGTCAAGCTGGTTTGATTGGTGATTCCCCTAATTACTTAGACTTGGACCCTTAGCGTGATGGATCGGACAAGACCGATCCATCACGCTCGGAAAATGGAGTTATTGAATCGTCTGTTGGTGGCATCATCCGACCACCGGCGTATTATATTCATCTCATCTTCTTCATTTTAATTAGCTTTTAGCTTAGCTTCCAGGGCCATCTCAACATCTTGTGTTGTGATATACTACTACTAGTATATAGTTGATAGGTGGTGCATTAATTATGATGTGGTTGGGAGTTGTGGGTTGGACGGCTGCCTCTTTAATGCCACCCCCTGCATTTGCCTATAAAAGGCAGTGCCATCCCTCACTACAAACACACCAACACCAAGCAGCAGAAGAAGCAGCCTTCAAAAACTTCCTTCTGCCTGCTGAATCTAGTGGGCAGATTTGGCTCAGAGAGTCTTAAGGTGTTTTGGTAGGCTTTTTCTTTTGTGAGGAGTCTACATTTGTTGAGTGGGTTTTTGTGGATCCGGAATTTATTTTCCAAACCCTTTTGTAATATTTTCCCTCATAGTAAAATTTGTTTCTCCTTTTGCCTGTGGATGTAGGTCGATTTGACCGAACCACGTAAATTCTCTGTCTGTTTATTTTGTTGCATTTGGCTAATTTGGGTACACTTCCGTAACAAACTGGTATCAGAGCCCTGATTGCGTAGTATGCTCTGTGGTCGCAGTTAATCCGATCTTCCACATCAGAAATGCATCTCGGTTAAGCTACCCTTTTGTGAGCCTTGTTTGTGCCTCTTGTTAGGAAAATGTCGGCCATAAATATTAAGGTTGATAAGTTCACGGGGAGAAATAGTTTTAGCCTATGGCAAATCAAAATGCGGGCTTTGTTAAAGCAACAAGGCCTGTGGGCTCCAATAAAAGAAAATGTAGATCTAGATAATGCTGAGATGGTGAGCCTGGAGGAGAAGGCTCATTCAACCATCTTACTGTGCTTGGCAGATGATGTTATTACCGAAGTTGCGACGGAAACAAAGGCGGCTGGTCTGTGGTTAAAACTAGAAAGTCTTTATATGACAAAGTCTTTAACCAACAAATTGCTATTAAAGCAACGTTTGTTCAGCCTACGGATGCAGGAAGGTACATCTCTTCGAGACCATCTCGATAGATTAAACACTATCTTGCTGGAATTGTGTAATATTGATGTGGTTATCGAAGATGAAGATGCTGCATTAATATTATTAGTATCTTTACCACTATCATTTGAAAATTTTGTATAATCATTTATAGTTGGTAAAGATACAGTCAGTTTAGAAGATGTACGTGCTGCTCTGCATAGTAGGGAATTGCGCCATAAGGCATCTTCGAGTAATGTAGATGATCAGGTTGCTGGGCTCGTTGTTAGCAGTGGCAAGGGACATGGAAAATTTGTAAAACAAAAGAAGAAAAAGTCTTTTGTTAAATGTCCCATGCCAGGTGATGTCTGCAATTATTGCAAAGAGAAAGGACATTGGAAGAACCAGTGTCCCAAGATGATGAAGAAGCAACAACAGGGAACACAACAGGAGTCTGTCTCTGTTGCGGTCAACGGCGATACAGATCCAGGGGATCATTTGGCTTTGGTCACAAGCGTGCAACCATCACAAGATGATGTATGGGTTCTTGATTCTGGAGCATCATACCACATGTGTCCTAACAAAGAGTGGTTTTCGAGCTACGAACCAGTCGATGGAGGAAATGTTTTTATGGCAAATGATTCTGTCTGTAAGACAGCTGGGATTGGTTCTATCAAGCTTAGAACACATGCCGGTGAAATTGCAACTTTGCACGATGTCAGACATGTTCCAAAGCTGAAGAAGAATCTGATATCCTTAAGAGTCCTTGACAATAAGGGTTTCAGATACGAAGGGGAGGATGGAGAACTCTACATCATGAAGGGATCGTCCGTGGTTTTGAAAGGAGTCTTGCATGGATCTCTGTATGTTGTGCAGGGATCTACTGTAGTAGATTCTGTAGCTGCTGTTGCTGATACTTCTGATATGTCCAAGCTATGGCATATTAGACTTGGGCATATGAGTCAGAGGGGAATGCAGATCCTGTCAAGTCGTGGTCTTCTTAAAGGTCACAAGTTAGCTGAGTTCGGGTTCTGTGAGCACTGCACATTTGGTAAATTACATCGTACCAAATTTGGAAAGGCAACTCACAGAACGAAGTCGACGTTGGATTACATTCATTCTGACTGTTGGGGTCCTTCACGAGTTGAGTCGCTTGGGGGCAGTAGATACTTTTTGTCCATTATCGATGATTATTCAAGGATGACTTGGGTAATCATGATGAAGGAAAAGGGCGAAGCTTTCTTGAAATTCAAGCAGTGGAAGACGTTGGTAGAGAACCAGACCAACAAGAAGATTAAAAGGCTTCGAACTGATAATGGTCTGGAATTCTGTTCGAGGGAATTCAATGAATTCCGCAAGAACAATGGAATTGCACGACATCACACAGTCAGGAACACTCCACAGCAAAATGGAGTGGCAGAGCGTATGAATCAGACGCTTTTGGAGAGGGCATGCTGCATGCTCTCAAATTCTGGATTGCCAAGGATCTTTTGAGCAGAGGCAGTTAACACTGCTTGCTTTCTGATCAATCGGGGACCTCATACTGGAATTGATTGTCGGATTCCTTATGAGGTCTGGTCGGGTAATTCCTATGATTACTCGAATTTGAAGTCTTTTGGATGTGCGGCTTATTATCACGTAAGCGAGGGAAAATTGGAGCCCAGAGCAAAGAAGGGCGTTTTCGTAGGGTATGGAGATGGAGTCAAAGGATTCAGAATTTGGTCACCTTCCGAGAAAAGAGTTATCTTGAGCAGAAGTGTGGTGTTTGACGAGAATTCTATCCTCAATTTGCCTACGAAGGTGGTGAATGTCTCAGAAAATTCGGGTACTGACAGTAAGGTGGAGCTTCAACTTTCACCTGATGATTCAGATGAACAACGAGAGGTTGAGCAAGAGCAGGAAGTGCATTTGGATTCCAATCAATCAACCGAAGTTGAGCCACCTAAAACCAACCTACCATCGAGTTCAGCTGATGTGCAGAAGCAAGGAATTGCTTATGATCGTGCTAGAAGGGTGTGAGTCCAACCTCTAGCAGATATCAAGATTTTGTCTGCTATGCTCTACAAACAGCTGAAGATTTGAATTATTCTGAGCCCTCCACTTACAAAGAAGTTGTATCATGTGGCGAGTCTGTACAGTGGCTTGCTGCAATGAGAGATGAAATGGAGTCGTTACATAAGAACGACACTTGGGAGCTAGTCAAACAACCACCTGAAAGGAAGGTTGTTACTTGCAAATGGATCTTCAAAAGGAAGGAAGGTGTCTCACCAGCCGAGGGCGTACGATATAAAGCCCGACTAGTTGCTCGAGGATTTACTCAGAGGGAAGGAATTGATTACAACGAGATTTTCTCACCTGTGGTCAGACACACTTCCATTCGTGTCCTGTTGGCTATAGTAGCGCATCAGGATTTGGAGCTCGAACAACTAGATGTGAAAACAACCTTTCTTCATGGGGAATTGTAGGAGGAGATCTATATGTCTCAGCCTGAAGGTTTTCTTGTACCCGGAAAAGAAAACCATGTTTGCAAATTTAAGAGACCATTATATGGTCTAAAGCAATCTCCGAGGCAGTGGTATAAAAGATTTGATAGCTATATGGTTGAGCTTGGCTACAACAGAAGTCCATATGATTGTTGTGTTTATCACAAGAAGTTGGAAGATGGTTCGATCATCTACTTGCTTCTGTATGTAGATGACATGCTCATTGCTGCACGGAACAAGGCCGATATTCAGAAATTGAAGGGTCTAATGAGTGCAGAGTTCGACATGAAGGATTTGGGTGCAGCGCAGAAAATTCTGGGGATGGAGATCTATCGAGATAGAGATCAGAAGAAGCTTTTCTTGTCACAAAAAAGTTACATCCAGAAGGTTCTGTCAAAGTTTGGAATGTCTTCGGCGAAACCTTTGAATACTCCATGTGCTACTAATACATAACTCTCAGCTACCTTTGCACCTAAATCTGAAGCTGAGAATGAGTATATGGCAAAGGTTAACCTTATTCTAGTGCAGTGGGCAGTTTGATGTATGCCATGGTGTGCACTAGACCTGATTTGGCACAAGCAGTCAGCGTGGTTAGCCGATTCATGGCGAACCCCGGAAAAGAGCATTGGCTCGCTATCAAACGAATCTTTCGCTACTTGAGAGGTACATCTGATGTTGGTCTCATCTATGGAGGCGACTTGCAGTGTTCGGTGGTTGGGTATTCTGATTCTGATTATGCTGGAGATGTGGAGAGCAGGAGATCAATGACTGGTTATGTTTTCACTCTTGGAGGTTCTGTCGTTAGTTGGAAAGCAACTTTGCAGGCTACAGTGACACTGTCTACTACGGAGGCAGAATACATGGCGTTGACAGAGGCTGCCAAAGAGGGAATTTGGTTAAAAGGACTGGTTAGTGATCTTGGTCTACATCACGATCAAGCAGTTGTGTTTTGTGATAATCTCAGTGCAATATGTTTGGCTAAGGATCATGTTCATCATGAGAGAACCAAACACATTGATGTGAGATATCATTTTCTGAGATCAGAACCAAGGATCAAAGTGCAGAAAATTGCTACGGCAGATAATCCTACAGATATGTTCACTAAGCCAGTACCTCATAGCAAGTTTCGACATTGTTTGGACTTGCTAAATGTTTTGAGCTGTTGATTGCTTCTTCGAGGCATTTTGTTTTCCCTGATGGAAAATTTGAAGGCAAAAGAAGAGTTGGAGTACCGTTTGGCACATTTGTGTGCATGATTTAGGTACATTTGTTGTCGGGAGAAGTTTAAGATCAAGGTGGAGCCTACTCAGTATTCAAACTTTACTTGAGATGCACCAAGGTGGAGATTTGTTAGGTGGTGCATTGATTATGATGTGGTTGGGAGTTGTGGGTTGGACGGCTGCCTCTTTAATGCCACCCCCTGCATTTGCCTATAAAAGGTAGTGTCATCCCTCACTACAAACACACCAACACCAAGCAGCAGAAGAAGCAGCCTTCAAAAGCTTTCTTCTGCTTGCTGAATCTAGTGGGCAAATTTGGCCCAGAGAGTTTTAGAGTGTTTTGGTAGGCTTTTTCTTTTGTGAGGAGTCTACATTTGTTGAGTGGGTTTTTGTGGGTCCGGAATTTATTGTCCAAATCCTTTTGTAATATTTCCCCTCATAGTAAAATTTGTTTCTCCTTTTGCCTGTGGATGTAGGTCGATTTGACCGAACCACGTAAATTCTCTGTCTGTTTATTTTGTTGCATTTGGCTAATTTGGGTATACTTCCGCAACAATAGTAGTATGTCAGTGGGTTTCATTTTCTTGTAATTAAAGGATTATTATGCATGATAGACCACGAAAGGTTGGAATCAATTTGTTTAATACTCCATCGGGATTCTAGCTCGATAATTAATGGAGTAGTATAATTGGGCATAATGCAGTACTGCCGTGGGATCGAAGCTTCAACTATATATATAGTCTATATACTTATATTGGGTGATGCATAATATCCTTTAATGCTTTCTGTAAGCAGTAGGGGAAGCGGGACTAAATTCCATGGCCGAAGACGCAGTATGGTAGTATATAAGTTGTTTTATTATTATTATTATTATTATTATTATTATTATTATTATTATTCTGTTCCATTAGCATATTTTATCACTGAACCAAGTTCTCATCCTAATAATATCTATTTTTTTTTTTTTTTTTTGAGAAAGGAATTGAATTTTATTCCAACTATCCAAACCACCAATTACATTGGCACATAGCCATAATCTGGTAGTACTACTCTAGCACCCACGCAAACCTCCCAGCCTTAGACACAGCGTTCATTCTGAACGGACAACAAACCTCAGACAGACCCCATGTCCCCCTCCTACCTGACAAAGCTACTTCCATTCCTCAATCGAAACCGTGCCCATAGCGCCTTTGCGAGCCCACTCGTCAGCCATCGCGTTTCGTTCTCTATAAATATGTAGCAGTCTTACCTCTCCTCCATGTCTTAGGACTGCCAAAATGGGACCTAGTAATTTATAATACCTCCATGGTAAACTGTCTGGATCCTTAAGCCACGATATCACATTATAGGAATCGCATTCGAAAATCAATCTTGGCAACGGAAACCCCTGATCCCGAATAAGCGCCGCACACACTCTACTTATGGCCGTGATTTCTGCCTCTGCTGAATCCTTCCATCCGATGGAGTCCGAAATCACAAAAATCACTTTACCTGTTTCATCTCTAATAACTCCTCCAATCCCGGATGGCCCCGGATTTCCCCTCGACGATCCATCAGTATTCACCTTCCACCATCCCTTGCCCGGACATTCCCAACTCATCTCCCCTCTTGATCCTTTAATATTCATCCTTCTGTATACCTGAATAGAACCTGGAAAATCAGAGTTCAGGCATGCGAAATTTGCTTCATTTCCTCCCTGGTACGCCTGCCACCAACATGCTACTCTCCATCTGATTTCTTCCTTCACCAGGCCGGGATCAAAAGTCGCTCCATTAAAAACAGCTTCATTTCTATTCCTCCATATCGACCAAATCGTGGCCAGACCAACCAGGCCCCAAGCCTCCCATCGCCCCTTCTTGTTGTGAAGTCCAAACCACCATCCAAGCAAGTCCTTCACCTTCCCTGGACAAGTCCAAGATACCCCAAACCAACCCACACCTGCGTACCACAAACTGCTTACGACAGGACAACAACAAAACAAGTGATCTGTTGTTTCCAACTCGCTCCCGCAGCAAGGACAAGCAGCATTCGAAATATCCAGGCACCCTCTCCTCACCAACAAATCCCTAACCGGCACTGCACCCATCATAACTTTCCATCCCAAAACTTTAACCTTCGGCGGACAGTAGCTCTTCCACACCCTCTTCCAAAACCAACCCCAATCTCCCCCCTCCCCATCCTCTCTCGGCCTCCAGCATGAACGGATTGAGAACCGCCCACTTCCCTCTAACTTCCACCTCACTCTATCCTTGGTGAATCTGTTCAGACTTTGTTTATTAATCACATCTAAAAAGTTTTGCCAAACTTCAATCTCCCAATCGAACAACTCCCTTCTCAACTCTATTTTCCATGCCCATTCCAATCCTTCCCAGACCCCAAAATCCTTTACCAGCCCGCTTTTATTCCTTGACAATCCTAATAATATCTATATCTATCTATATATCTATTATTATTATTATTATTATTATTATTATTATTATTATATATTTATATAAAAACAATATAGTCTACATTCCCCCACTTCCCCACCCATTTTTTTAACACCTCCTCCAACTTATTTTCTCCAATTTCAACAATCATACATATTTATTAAATCTCTATTATATATATACATAAATATATATATATATATAATTCAACTATCCCAATCATATATACTTCCTAAATCTATAATATATATAAATCTAATATTTAATATCAACAAACTCAATCATATCATATATCATATATACTCCCTAAATCTATAGTTTATAATACTCATAGAATTTTAAATTATTTTCATTAAATACACCTATTTGATTTGCCTATGAATACATCCTCATTCTTATTCGTTTCATTCATATCTATTCCAAATCTCATATTTTACATTTTTTATTGCATTAGATAACTTTTAGTCATCTTCTCAAATTTAATGTTTATTCATCTTTTATTTTTTGTAGCATGTACGTGATTGACTCATATGAATCGGTATGTATATTTGTAGCATGTCTTATGAATACTTTTGTTCTATTTGTATTGTGTATTTTTTTTTTCAATTTTTCGATATCATTTAATGATACTTTATGTTTTTTTGAGTGTTTTTAGTCATATAACAAGCTTTTTTCACCATTTTTTTTTAAAGGAAAATATATATTCCGTCCAACACTTGTGTGTTTGTCTTCATGTAAAGTCATTGGGATCGTTCAGGGAAGCATGAAGATTCAAATGGAAGTGCAGAGTATATTTCTACCGAAGAGGAATTGTTGAATGATTAACTTGAACTGTTGCAACTGGAATGAATCTTCTTTCTGTTTCGTCTCTTTTAGTCGTGATATGCGGTGATAGATGATATAGATTATATTCTAATTTTTCCATTTTAGAGGATTATTGATTTTGATATAAAGAGGAATAGGAGAAATAATCATTGTATAATTGATTGAATTATATGGTAATTTATACTATTATTAATTAATTACTGTATTATAGAGTATTACTACCATATTTAGTGCTTTATTTGTTTGAACTATAGTATTATAAAATTTGCTCTCCATATTTGTTATTAAATTATTTGTTAATTTGGTCATTTCCAATATAAAATTTGGTTAAGGATTTTTAGTATACTCAAATTTGTTTAAATAATTCTAATTCTTTTTGTGTTTTAATACTTTATAGAGGTAATAACTAAAATATGCCACTAGAAGGAGTCATTTCCACTTTTAGGCCACGATATTTTGATTTAGGAAAATAGGCCACTAGAAGGATTTCGGGCCTGAATTTAGGCCATTGGGCTGAAATTTGGGCCGCGATGGCCTAAAAGTGGAAATGACTATTTCTGGTGGCCTTATTTTAGTTTTTTTTCAATTATTTCTTATTTTATGTAATTAAAATAATAATACTCATTCTATATTATTATTTATGTCATACTTTCCTTTTTCTCTTGTCCCAATATTTTATTTCATTTTTATTTAAAAAAATAATTAAATATTAATCGTCAAACCTACCTATCACCTCACATTAATAAATAAATATATTAAACTTTCAAATTACCCACTACCATTAATAATTCCAGTCCACCCTATAAACACATATCAGTAAATCACAAATAAATAAATAAATTAAAATTATGGGTTGAGCACTTACTCCAGTGGTAAGTCCCCCAATACCAACCTATAGGTTGGGGGTTCGAATCCTCACCCGGTCCCCTATCCCTCCCCTTTGCAATTGTGTGGCTTGGGTTCCACCACCCGTTCCACGCCTTCAATGGCTCCTAAAAAAATTAAAATTGTAGCTCATTACAATCACATTATATAAATTTTTAAGTTACATTTTTTTAACACTATTAATAGAACGGAGGGAGTAATATAAGAAATGAAATAAATATTAATTCAAATACTCCCTCCGTCCCACTTAACTTGTCTTATTTGACTTTTGCACACAATCCAATGCACATTTTCAACCGTTAATATCTTCAAATATGTATAATAAAAAATTATGTAAAATACATATTCTTAAACTACATGATAATACGATTCTAACAAGACCCAACTCGATTATATTTTTCAAATATATACTTGCAAAAATATTGAGTCAAAGTTAAACAATGAACAGTGTAAAAAAGTCAAACAGGACAAGATTGGTGGGACGGAGGGAGTATATTATAAAATAAGTAAAACAAATACATATTCAAATAAATTATAAAGTAAAAATAAACATATTTTATTATAAGTATCCCAAAAATTTCACATATGGTATTTTATGTAGGAATAATTAGCACTTCCTCTGTTTTTTAATGTTAGCTACGGACCCACCTAACACGCAGTCCAATGCGTATTTTAAATCATTAATAACTCAAGTTCGGTACAAGTAAAATTTTTAAAAGTTCGATATCTAAAAACTACAAGACGAGACAAATCTAACAAGATCTCACTTAACTATATTTTAACTTGTGTAACTATGATAAAACTTTAAGTCAAAGTGTTTGTGTAAACAGTGCCATAATTGCAAATGTAGCAATCTTTTAAAAACAGATGGAGTATTAAATGCAAAGAATTTTTCGGACATGGGTATGTTGGCAATTAATATTTAGTTATTTTTTAAAATGGAAATGAAATAAAAAAAATGTTGGAACAAGAAAAAAAAGAGAAAGTAGGATATAAATAATGTTACAGAATAAGTATTATTTATTTTAATTACATAAAATAAAAAATAATTCAAAAAAACTAAAATAGGCCACCAGAAAGAGTCATTTCCACTTTTAGGCCATCGTGGCCCGAATTCCAGGCCAATGGCCTAAATTCAGGCCCAAAATCCTTCTAATGGCCTATTTCCCTAAATCAAAATATGGTGGCCCAAAAGTGGAAATGACTCCTTCTGGTGGCCTATTTTAGTTTAATATATTTCAGATTTCTCAATAAACCTTATCATAATACTAAAAAACACTATCAAATAATATATCGTCCAAAAACACTACCAGAGTAGAAATATTTAATACGATTCATTTCACAATAAAATCATAGTTTAACTTAGATACTTTAAATTATTTAAATGAATGAATTTTGGGAGGAAACTTTAAATTTATATTTAAAAGTTCTTCTACGTGTTTAAAATAATAAAATAATTTTGGAATAAATCCTTCCCTAATTTTAAATTAATTTGTTGTGGATTTCAAATATTATTCTAATATGAAAAGTTCAAATAATAAATGTAGCAATTGTACATTATTAATTTTTATAAAATATTTCATATATGATATGAATAATATTTTAGTGTGGCATATCTTTTTAAGAAAAGTATAATGCATATAGTCATAAAATCAAATATAAAAAGATATTTATATTCCATCAGTAATTAAAAAGTGCAAAATAAAAGAATAAAAATGGAGTGAATGAATCGTTTGTGTCTCAATTATATAAATTAATTGGGGTTGTGGACTTACCCTAGCAGTCAAGCGCCCTATCCCTCCCATTTGCTCGTTCTGTTATTCGACTTTGGCTTTGGGTAAATAAATATATTTAAATTTAACCTTAGATATTGTGAAAATTATTTTAATTTTACTCTCATAATTTTAAATTAAAAAAAATAATTGACTTTATTTAAATTTATATACAAAAAAACTAAACTAAATTTGTTTATCTCATGTAAATTACGGTGAACATTTATCATACAATCTTTATATTCTGAACGTTTTGGATAGGGAGATCACTTTACACCTTTATCAGACAGTCTCTTTTTTTATCATCGTTTTTCTGTCACAATTTTGCTCAATAATGTATGGTCCAAAAATGAGCATGACCCAATTAATATATATAAAATATTTGAATTCTTAAAATATTATGCTATTTTTTTTAAATAAAAAAGATATACATTACTTACCGCTCATTGCGCGGGCGGGTGTACTAGTTTTTAATTAATAAGTATATAGAAAAAGGAATGATAACAATTCTTCTACCAGAGAAAGACATAGGTTGTGTTTGGTAAACAATTGCTTGCTGTTAAAATTACTCATTTGAGTATAAAGAGCCATTCGACTTTCCAAAGAGCCATCATTGTATTGGGTTAAGCCGATAAGGCCTTCCCCAATTGTGGAAAGATGATGACATGGATTCTATAAATACCTCAAATAAGAGATATTTAACCAATGGGAAAAAAAATTATGGGGATGGGTATTTGTTGTAGGTAGTAATTTTACTACCTGGGTATTTGGGGAGAGAGAGTGAGAGAGTGAGAGAGTGGGAGAGTGGGGCCGAGTATATTTGCAGCTTTTATATTTTTATTTTTATTTTTTTGCAAATTTTAATATTATGGTGGCGACTTGTTCCTTTTGTTTATTTTTTTATTTTTTATTTCGCTTTCATGTTAATTTGTCACCTGATGACAATTTCCTTAGATAGTTTTTTTTTTCTTCTAATCTATCTGATTATATTTAATTTTTATTTTCACGTTTGAAAAATACTTAAAATTATTTTTTTGAATTTTTTTATTCAAAATATTTTAAAATATAAATAATTGAAAAATATAATTTTTATTATTTATTTAAAAATTAAATTATTTTTTATAGATGATAAGTTAAAAGATAAATGATATAGGAGTAACAAATATGGTGGCAGTATGGGGGAGCTCAATTGCAAACCGGGAGCGTCCAATTTTTATCGGGCACTTGTCAAGGTGGCGCCGCTGTTAATAAATGGTTTTCAATTGAAGATAGGAGACGGGAGTAGCAATGTGTGGTGTAGTAGCTGGCTTGGGGGGGGGGGGGGTATTGCTCCCAGGCTGCCCTATATTCACATTTCAGATTCAGAATTGAGAATTAAAGATGTTTTCTATAATGGTTATTAGAAGTGGGATAACCTGTACACGAGAGTTCCTGATGAGATTAAGATGGAAGCTCGTGCCTTCGGCCCTCTAGTATGCCATGATATGGCGAGGGACAAACAGACTTGGTGTTATTCTCCATCCGGCCAGTACACTGCTAAGTCGGGCTATGGATGGCTGTTACAGCAGCGTGGATTGAAGTGTGATGGTTTGAAGTCTTGGGCCTGGTGGATTAGAGCGCCAGAGAAGGTTCGAACGTTTGCATGGCTGGTAGCTCATCAATCGGTCCCAACGAATGAGCTGCGGTGCCATCGTGGCCTTACTAATTCAACTTTATGCCTTGTATGTGGTGAGACTAATGAATCTGTAATGCACATGCTGTTTTGGTGCTCTTGGTCTAATGAAGTTTGGCAGAAAGTGGGAGGGCTGCCGTCGGCTCAAGGGTTAGCAAATTCCAGTGATGCTGCTGACTTTTTTGCCAAGTTTGGAAGGCTCTGGACGGGCATGCAATGGGCTACAATCTGGTGTATTTGGTTGAGGAGGAATGATTTTTGTTTTCGTGGTGAAGCTCCTGGGGTTGAGGAGGTTGTGCGTCGGGCCCGTTTCTTGGGCATGGAGTACGAAAGGGTCTGTGGCCGTGACACTAGTTTCGGGGAGCTTAGACTTGTGCAGTGGAATCCGAGGCAATTTAATGGTGCGATCCTCCATGTGGATGGGAGTTCACTTGGGAATCCAGGGCGTGCAGGGTTCGGTGGTGTTATTCGTGACAGAGATGGTCGGTGGCTTGAGGGTTTTTCAGGTTCCATTGGCATATCAAGCAATATGTCTGTGGAGCTTCACGCCATTTGGAACGGTCTCAAGTGTGCTCAACGATTGGGGATTGAGATTATTTGTTGTTATTCTGATTCGGAAGAAGCGCTTCGGCTGATTAACCAGGAGTTGACTGTGGATCATAATCTTTTTACTCTGGTCAGAAACATTCAGGACATGCTTCATCACCCAGGTTACCAATGACATCATATTCTTCGGGAAGGCAATGCTGTTGCTGATAACTTGGCAAAGCGGGGTTCTAGGTCGGAGGAATTTTTTACGACATGGGCTTTCCCCCCTGATGGTGTTCGGCCTCTTCTCTCTGCAGACATGGCTGTAACATCCCGATTAATTAACGCATAATTGATTTAAGTAATTCTGGTTAATTAATAAAGATAAATAATATGAATTATTTTGTAAGAGAGATATTGGATTGAAGTGGAAGAATAAGTGGGTAGCAAACTCACAAGATAATAAGAGCTCAAGTGCTCAAGTGAGTGCAATATGGTAGAAATGACTCAAGACAAGGGTACCAACTCAATGACCCATCTTCCGAACCGACCCGGGGTGACCCATACCCAAATAAAAATCCCCAAATCATCCCCACACCATCATTTGTAAGCTCAACAATTGCAACTAGGGTTCATTCCCGTTTTTGGTGCCCAAGGTGTAGAAAAGTGAGCTTGTGGAGAGAATTTGGTGTTTTTGAGCTCAAATCAAGTGGGGGATTGAATGCACACCTATTGGTAAGTGATTTCCACACCTTACAACTTGTTTTTGATGGGTCTTGAGGTGGTTTTGGTGGGGGGTTCATGGTGGTGACGGGAATGAAGATTTTGGGTGAACTTTTATAGTTTTTGTGCACTTGGGAAGCTTGGATTCTTGATTGGAAGCTATATTGGTGTTGGGGGAAGCTAAGGCTCGGATTTTGGTTCGGGAGTTGGAGGAGGAAGAGAAGACCGATCGGTCTTCTTTGGAATAAAAGAGGAGTGAAGACATCTTGCCCGATCCGACGGATCTTGGTGGCAAATCGTTGCAAACGATTTGGTAAGTGTTTCTCGCTTGTTTTCTCTTCGGATTGGTGGTATTTTGGTTGAGTTTTAATGAAATTCTTGATGTTAGGATTTTGGGTTGATTTGGCCGATTGAAGCTTGAAATCGACGAATCGGAGGTTGATTATTGTTGGAAGACATCAGGCAATGGATTATATTGCTTAAATTACGTGTTTGGGGGGATATTTGGGGGTCGGATTCCGGCGAAATCGCCGGAAAACCGATTGGAAAATCGGAGAAGACGATGAACAGTAACTGCTACAGTACTGCTATAGTACCTGTACAGTAGTTACCGCGGTAACTCGCGTAGTTACCGCAGTAATTCGCCACAGTAATTACTACGGTAATTTGAACAGTAATTACCACGGTAATTTGAACAGTAACTACCACAGTAACTTGTACAGTAGTTACCGCAGTAACTCGCTACAGTAGTTACCGCAGTAACTCGCTACAGTAGTTACCACAGTAACTTGCTACAGTAATCGCTACAGTACTGGGCTGCGTATGTCACGCGTTTTACGCGCGCGGGCGCGCAGTGAGCGTAGGAAGGCTCTGTTTGGCCCATTTTTGTGCGATTTTGATTCTATAATGATGTTTTCTTTGCACCAATTATTTTTATGACTTCCCCAAATGTTATTGGTAAACCTGGGTTAATCAATTGGCCCGTGGGGTTGTTGAATTGCTTAGGGGAACTGTTGAATTATTATATCATTAATGACTTAGCCTAGGGGGCTATGTATTGAATTCCTTATATGTTGAGAAGCATGCGAACCTAGTATGTAGGCGCTTGAATATCACTGTATTGTCATATGCATGTTATTGCATTGTAATTGACGGTTATTAACCCGATGGGTTGTTATGATGTTTATGACTGATCGGACAGCCTTTACCGGTGTTGTTGAGTCCCGGTGACCCTGCGGGGTGGATTATTGGTTGTTATTCCTGTTGGCCCTTTTGGGCTGGTTATTATAATGCATGGTATTGCATTATGAATGGATGGACATATTGGAAATGTCTGATCGGGCAGCCTTTACCGGTGTTGTTGAGTCCAGATGGCCCTGCGGGGGTGATTATTAGGCTGTGATGCCTGTGATTTGGTTGCGATGCCTGTGATTATTTGGCTGTTATGCCTGTGATTGGGCTGTGATGCCTGTGGTCCCTGTGGGGATGGTGTATGTTACCCTGTAACGGATTGGAGTTGATGATATCCTCACCCGTGGGTTCATACCGCCCGGGTTTAGGTTGCCGGCTAGGCATATTCATTTGCATTTGCATATAGGGTAGATAGGTGTATGTTAGGCCATGCATCACGTGCATAAATTGTATGTCTGTGGTTGAAGCACCGGTATGGGACGGTGTGATGATTTATTTATGTCAATTGTATGATCGTGGTTGAAGCACCGGTATGGGACGGTGTGGTGTTTAACTGCTTTATTTATATTCTGCCGTTATTAATATGTTTATTTATTACCTATATTTACTATCTTGAGATGTGGTTCTGTTTTCCCTTACTCCCCGGCACGTAGCCTTGCTCAATACGTTGTACTGACTCCCTTTGCATTTGTCTGTTTTATAGATCCTGCTGGAGGCGCTGGAGCATGATTTGGGTTTGGGGTATTGAGAGATCACATATATAGGACTTTTATGTTTATCTTACGTGATTATGTGATACTCTATTGTTTATTATGACTTGGATTTTATGCTAGTTGAGGCCTGTGTGCCTAGAATCTGCTTTCTGTCAGCCGGTGGCCTTATGTGATTTACGCTTTGGGCTGGTAGCCCTGTTTGAGATATTGGTATGCTGTTGAGAGGCTTGCAGTCTGGATGAGCAGCTGGAATGTTTATTTGATTATGATGGTGAGACCTCCTATGTGCTTATATGTTTTATTTGTTTTAGCTTCCGCATTAAACCGGATTAATCAGATGATCACTTTAGGTTTACCCAGTGTTGTACTAGCTGTTTTAAATTAGCTGGCCACTAGTTTAGGATAGTTAGTACAGCGGTAATGCTTGCGAAAATCAGGTTTGAATTTTCGGGGCGTTACAATGGCGGGAACCTGGTTTCCTCGATTCTAGCTTGTTCTTTCTTTTGCGTCCCTTGTCACCCAAAAAAAAATATAATAGTAAGTGAGTCCCCTAAATACCTACTTTTTAGGTATTGTTGTTGGGAGAAGAGTTTTATTTATAGGTAGAGGTATTTAACTTTTGAGTTGACACTAATGTGGCACCTAAATACCTGGAATTGAGGTATTATCATTGGAGAAGGCCTAACCGATTTGAATAGGGGGTAATGGGGTATATACTAAATTACTACTCCCTCCGTCCCATATTTATCTTCTTCGACACTGTAGATACGGAGTTTAAGAAAGTTGTATTTTATTATTTTCATGTGTACTTTTTGAGGGGTAAATTTGTCTCTTTTTGTCTTGTAGTGCAATTGTTAGTAAAATTAAGGATTAGTTTTTGTGTAAATATATGGACATGTAGGGACATTTTAGTAAAAAAAAATTCCCTTTTTGGGGTAGGAAGATAAATGTGGGACGTCCAAAAATGGAAAGTAAGAAGATAAATATGGGACGGAGGGAGTAACAATTTTACCCACGCCCGTTGTCAATTGAAGTGAAAATGTAGGAATACTAGCTAGTGGTATTGATACTGATACGATCACCTAGTAAGTTCATCGGTTTATGTTACCTATATACTCAATCTTAATAAATTAATTATGTATAAATAAAAGGGAATTACAAGAATTAATTATGTATAAATAAAAGGGAATTACAAGAATTTGATACAAGTATATGGGAATGCACAAATCTTACTGTACTTCGTAAATGTATAGTATATTTTTTTAAAAATTATTTTATATAAGAAAATAGTTCAAACTTAAAAGTCAAAAGGACTATTAAAATATGTAAATGAAAGGAAGGGAGTGCTATATTATTACTTCATCCGTCTCACCTCAAGTGTCTTGTTACTGTTGGGCACGGGAATTAAGGTAGACTTGGTTTGTGAGTATATGGTGGGGTCCACATAGTTGTTGGAGGGAAAAATTATTTCTATTTATAGAAAGAAGACATTTGTAATGGGACATAAAAAATAATAAGTAGGACATTTGAAATGGTACTGAGGGAGTATTATTATTATCCATCGACCATTTTTTTTTGGGGGGGGAATCGACCATTTATTTTGGCTAAGGCAATCCCTATATTATTTACTATGACCCCGGCTATTCCTACCCCATCATTTTGCTTCATACACCCCACCCATTTTTAGGATACCCAAAATGCCCCCACTTAAAAAAAAAAACAAAAAACCCCAAGAATAGTACATACACCCCATTCATACACCCCATCTACAAACTTCAAAATAAACCCCTTTCCCTCCTCCCAAACCCTAATTTTCCAAAACCTTCACCACCTCCAAACCAACTCTCATCTCAAAATCAAACACATTCTTGCAAAAAGTAGCAAAAATCAAAGCACTGGTGGTGTAGAATAGTTATCTAACAAATGGAGAAACAATGGCCACCTTGGGATGAAGAGGTAATGATTTTAAATTTCTGAAATTTTCATTTTTTCGCACAGCCGTTCGGCACTGGTCCGCCGAACATGCAACACATTGCGCGGCAAGTCATGCCGTACGCGAAGGAGCACGTTCGGCCAACACAGCCGCACGGCTAACAGGTTGCGCGGCAACGTCAGCCGCACATGTCTCATCCCGTGCGGCCAAGTTTGCCGCGCGTTCCCCCCAGCGTTCGGCCATCATGGCCGAACGATACTGGATCAGTTTTTTTTTTTTTTTTGGTTCTCATTCCTATCTGAATACCTTTTAATGCAGATACCACCTTCTTTTGAGACGAATTGGAGTGGTACACAAGACATTGAGAATCCACTTGGAAATGAGTTGAGCACGGATGTCATTGGCACTGATTATACATAGGGCTGTCAAACGGGCCTAGGCCCGTTGGGCCGGCCCAGCCCGTGAGGTATTTTTTATGGGCTGGGTTAGCATTTCAGCGGCCCGTTAGAAATTAGGCCCGCCCCGCACCGGCCCGTTCAAAAGTGGGCTGAGGTGGGTTAGGGTCGGGCCGGCCGGGCCAGCCCGTTTGACAGCCCTACTTGTAATTTGTCAACTATTTTGTGTTTTGTGATGTGAAGCTCTAAAAATTTATGTTAAATTATTGATGGGCTTTGGTAAAGTAATCCTAAAAAATATATGCATATCAGTCCATAGATAGTCAACATGTTCAAAATTAGAAAGAGCAAAATAAAAAAAGAACAGTTTTTTTCTATAGTGGGCTAGCCCACTTTGGCCCGCAGCCCGCCTTGGGTTGGGCTGGGTTAACATTTCAGTGGCCCGTTAGAAATTAGGCCCGCCCCGCACCGGCCCGTTCAAAAGTGGGCTGAGGTGGGTTAGGGCCGGGCCGGGCCGGGCCAGCCCGTTTGACAGCCCTAATTATACACACATATTCACGACAGAAGAACGATATCCTTCGAAGGAAGCTGTAATAAAATGGGTTCGGGAGACTGGGAAAAATAACCACATGGTGGTGATTATTAAGAGGTCAGATGCGGGTGGGGGCATCCTTCGAAGGAAAGCCCGAGTATTTTTTGGGTGTGAGCGCGGTGGTGAGTATCGTGAATGGAAAAACAAGAAGAATCCATACTTACCAAGTGAAGAAGGAAGCGGTGAATGTGCGGATGGGAAAGGAAAGATAGTCCGGCAGAGAGAAGGAAAAACAAAGAAATGTGGGTGCCCGTTTGAACTAAAGGCTCAAGAGGTGACCATTGGTGGATATTGGGAGGTTGTAGTTGTGAAGGCAATCCACAATCATGGGCTTGCAAATTATTTCGAGGGACATGCATACATGCAGCGGTTGCAACCCGAGGAGGAAGATTTTGTGGTGGCGGGTTCGGTCAGGGGTGTGCGGCCTAAAGACATGTACTTTGATTTAAAGAAAACGTTCCCAGAGAATACGTCATCAATTAAGACAATATACAATACCCGCCAGAAACACCGTGCGAAGGAAAGAGCCGGACGTTCCCAAGTGCAGTACTTGTTGGGAAAGTTAGATGAGAACGGATATCACCACAATCATCGGAGGTATGAATCTACTACTGAGGTGCGAGATATATTCTTTGCGCATAAGAAGAGTATTGAGTTGTTGCGTGCCTTTCCACATGTGTTATTCATGGATTGTACCTATAAAACAAATAGGTTCAAATTCCCTTTGTTGGAGATAGTGGGTGTTACCTCTACAGGTTTAACATTTTTTGTTGCTTGTGCCTATTTGGAGGCGGAAAAGGAGGAAAACTACACGTGGGCACTTGAGATGTTGCGGCTGCTGATGGATTCAAATTGTTTGCCAAGTGTGATTTTGACTGATAGAGAGTTAGCTCTTATCAATGCAATTGGAACTATATTTCCCAGTGCTACCCAACTATTGTGTCAGTGGCATATAAACAAGAATGTGTTGGCAAATTGCAAGAAATACTTCCCGACAAAGGCGAAATGGGAAATATTCTACAGGCAGTGGGCAAATGTAATGGAATCAGATTCAGAGGATATGTTTAAAGAACAAGTAAATCGGTTGTGCAATGATTTTGCCAACGTATTACCAGCCGTTGAATACTGTCTGAAGCAATGGTGTGAAACTTGGACTGAAAAGTTTGTGGCTTATTCCACCAATAAGATTAAACACTATGGGAACACTACGACTAGCCGGTATGTTTTATTATAAATTTAAATTTGCAATAACTGTCCTAGGAGTTTATATTATCATGCGTGTATTAATGCATTTCCCTTATGTGTCGCAGAGTGGAGAGTCACCATTCAGCATTGAAAAGGCAGCTACGAACATCAATGGGGAATTTTGAGACATGTTGGGCCACTATCAATACATTGTGGGTGAATGCGCATCAAGCCATTACTGAATCATTTGAAGTAAGTCGGAATAGGCAAGCCAAAAAGCACCGGAATGTTATATTTCAAGAGATACGAGGATTTGTGTCGGCATATGCACTAGACAAGATGGTTGCTGTGGTCAAAGATCTACCCGAGGGTGTGATAGATGCCGATTTTTGCGGGTGCGTTCTACGTACTACTTGTGGCCTGCCATGTGCTCATGAGCTGTCAGAATACGTCTCGAAGCAGATGCCTATACCGCTTAATCAGATTGATGACTATTGGAAGAAACTGGATTGGACACCGCGTTTTGTGGACGGTGTGAAACAAGATGTGATCCCGGATATTAATGAACTGTTCCGGAGTGCAACGGACAAGTGGAATGCGTTGGATGATGCGGGCAAGAAAATGATGTGGAGAAAGTTCAATGAAGTGGTCAATCCCAGCACCACTGCATTGAATGAGCCTTCAGTACCGATCCGCCCTCGTGGGAGACCACCAAAATCAGCGAAGAAGAATGGTTCCACAAAAAGGGATCCCAGTGCATTTGAGCGGGTCGACAGTTGTTCCCCCGATGTCTCTAAGATCGTTTACAATGCGGGTCCGGTATCAGCTGTTCCAATGTTTACATCCGCCAGACGACCCCCGAAACCCAAGGTAAATGTGAACTTTTATTCACTTCCAAAAGTCCATATCTACCAAAAAAAATCCCTTTTCACTCATGTCGTTGTATTTGTCCTTCCAGGTCCGTCGAGGGCGTGCTTCCCAGAGAAATTGTGCGGTGACATTGCCCATTAATGCACCAGATCACTTCAAAACTTACATAGTCGGTGTCAAGGATGTGAAAGCCGATGGGCATTGTGGATTTCGGGCAATTGCAGAGTTGTTACAAAAGACAGAGGAGTCATGGACTCTTGTGAGGTCCGATTTGATGCATCATCTACAACAGAATCGGGCATTGTACGAGAATGTGTTTGTTGAAAAAGGCCGCGTGGATTATATTCTCAATGTGTTGTATTGCTATGATGAGAAAGCCGACCCTGAGCATTGGTTCTGCCTGCCTGAGATGGGCTACCTTGTTGCTACAGTGTACAAAGTGTCTTTTGTTGCTCTCTCGGACACTGTGAGCAACACATACTTGCCGCTGCTCACACCTCCCGATGATCTTAAGCAGACCTTTTGCGTAGCTCTTATCAATCGGTGTCATTTCAACGCTGTAAGTATCTCAAATATATTCACTGCTCATTTTTTGAGTGGCCAACTCTACATTAATCCTTTTTTTTGGTATTCACTTTTAAAGGTATACTTGGCACATGAGTGTCCTCTACCGCCAGTGCTGATTCAATGGTATCAAAATCACTCCCCAGTTTCCGCTGCTTGGGTTGACACCCTTAGGCATCGGTTCGACGGCTATACTCCATCTGGCGATCCGAGACCGAGCACGGACGAGTCCATAGACGGATCCAGAACCGTTGAATTTGGATAAAGTTAGTTGGGCGATGTGATCATGATATATTCTAGTTTGTGTTTGTATGACAAACATGATTATGTAGTTGAATTTAAAATTGGGTAGTGCATTTGAATATGTAGATTGGAGATTGTGTATTTATTTTACTGTTTATGCTACAGGTCTGTTCGGCCAAGCTGGCCGAACGCTATGCCTACTGCGCGGCCACAACCGCCGCACGGCTTTAAGGGTGCACGGCCGACTTGGCCGTGCACCACATGACACGCACGGCGCTCGGCGCCGTGCATGCTGCATGCCGCACGGCAGTTACTGCCGTGCGGTGCTTCAAATGTTCGGCCTATATGGCCGAACAGACCTGAATCGACAGACAAAAATTTATAACAGACCTGAATCGACAAAAAGCACATCGTCCAGCTGCTATCAAACATCAACAGAAATCCATAAACAGAAACAATCAAAATTTATAACAAACAAAATACATAACAGATTAATCTTAAATCCGTCGTAAATTATAATCCAAATGTTCCAACACATCAAAAAGTGAATAACATGTCTCTAAGAAACAAAATGAACATCACAGTTGTAAATTCCGAAAAGTCAATCATCCCGTCCTCGGCCACCCCGACCACCCATCATCGTGTACAGAGTATGGACTATATCACGAACTCTCGGATCATCGTCATCCATAAACTGATCCAAATATGCCCTAACATCGTGCAGTAGCATGGCATAATCGACCCGTACAGGTGCACGGAGCCTACGCTGATGTCGCTGCATCGGTCGCTGAACCCGAGTGTGTGACATGTCGGTATACCAACCCATATACGAAGCGGCACACTCGTGTGGGTACCCCGCCAAACGACCCAATCGGATATCGGGAAGGACGTGACTATCCCATGTCGTGAACTGCTCCCCCAGCTCATGCCATAGCGGCCGCGTTCTCTGATTCTCCCGATTGGTGCGGTCTAAGTGCTGCGCCAACGGGGCAGGCGGAATCGTCTGTACATACCCGAACTGTCGAAGTACACGATCGGGCATGTATGGCTCAACTATATCACCGGCGGATAGATAGCCACGGTAAAGAGCGGACTCGGGCCGTGGGAAAACACTTCGCACCTCAGTGTACGGATCGAATATGACCTACATATCATTTTAGTTTTTTAGTTAAATACCCCCACACAATATTTACCATATGTATATGTATATGAAAATTGTACCTCGTCTGCTGTAAGCTCATCCAGCCTATCCCGCCATGCACGTCTACGGTCAACTGCCTGTGCGGTATGCCCTTCCTGCGTCCACCGTAAGCACATCGGTCCACGACCCCTGTAATCGGGATCCTCGGGTGGCCTGCCCACTGTGGGGAAGTGCTCGTAAATCCAAGCCTGTGGCAAACATTAAATGAAAGGCATTAATTGAATGTATCAGGACAGAATTCGTGATTATAAAACTACATACCTCCATCAAGGTCCAATATCCCACCGCCTGTTTCATCGATGCGGTGGCAGCCAGGCCGAGCTGCTTGTACAGGTAGGCAAGGACTGCAGCTCCCCACGCATAATCTTTAACGCCGCTCATGCTATCGAGGTACTCCAGCCACTTCACATCCGCACGAGACCCGCTCTTGTTAGGGAACAGGACACTCCCCAACACATATAGAAGGTAGGCCCTGGCGGACCTCCTCACAGCGTCGCGATCCCCTGATATCATCTCCGTCTTAAATGTTTTTTTCAACCACTCCAACGAAACTTGAGCCCCCCTAACCCTCGTCATCTCCGCTCTCACCCCATCTACTGAGTACCTAAGCACATTAGCAACATCCTCGTGGCCCATGGATATACCTGGATATAGAAATATAGTCATTCCATTTAATTCATGAAACAAAAACAAAATTAAACTAATACAAAACTAAATGTTAGTATACCTCCGCGACTGGAGAGCACTGGTCGCCCCGTCACTGGAAGACCAATCAAACAAAAGACATCATCCAGCGTGATTGTCATCTCGCCGAATGGTAAATGGAACATGTTTGTCTCTGGATGCCATCTCTCAATGAAGGCCTCGATCAGGTTCTTGTTCGGAGCCCTAAAAGTGATTTGTCTAATAATGTGAAATCTACATCTCTTGATGTAGTCCCGGAACCGTTTAGTATCTCCCACTTTCTGAATCTCCCACGTCGACAACTTCGATGCATGGCTAATGATCTTGAGCGGCTCTCGCTCACGACCATTCCATACCTCATACGCAACGTGCTCCCTGAATAGCCTCAGCAGAGGGGGTGCAATATAGTCATCACCGTCATCCTGATCTTCTTCCGCTGGAGGTGGAGCCTGATCTACAACGGGTGAATGTCGTGCTGCTGGCTCCTCGGGGGCGAAATCCTGAACCGAATCGACTATATGTGCAGAATGATCTACCACGGGCGATCGTAGTACAACTGGCTCCTCGTGCGCAAAATCCATAACCGAATCGACTGTATGTGGAGCATGATCTACCACGGGCGATCGTCGTGTAACTGGCTCCTGGTGGGCGTGCTCCTGAACATGATGCTCTACTATTGCAGCATCTCCATCGTCTCTAAGCTGTCTGACTCGTTCAGCTCGGGCTGATGCTGTAGGCCGACGACGACGAAAATAACTTATTATCTCTGAAATTCAAGAGGAAAAAATTATAAGTATAAACACCAAGCACAATAGATAAAGGATAAACAAAACATAAAAAACTAAAAAAAAAAAAAAGTGAACAGACCTGTTCGGCCGTGAGGACCGAACAAGCTTATGACCGTGCGGCCAGCTTAGCCGCACGGTCTACGTCGCGTGCGGCCGCAGTGGCAGCACGACTTACCCGGTGCACGGCATATCTCTGCCGTGCACCCCACTTGCCGCACGGCGCATAGCGCCGTGCGGCACTCCCAACGTTCGGCACACCAGTGCCGAACAGGGACTCGTCCCCTACCTCCAGCAACTCCATTTTGGACATTGACATCTCCACCCAAATGCAATCCAAATGCAATTTTAAACACAAAAAACATCAATGTACCATTGCTAAGTCTAAATAAAAGCTTTTTAACATGTCATATTAACATTTACACCAAATGGGTCAATTAAATTTATAAACCCTACAAATAGGGGTGGGTCGGTACGGTATACCGAAAAAATTTCGCCGTACTGTATACCGTACCGAACTTTACGGTATGGAAATTTTCATACCGTTGCCGTACCGCAACTTTCGGTATACCGATCTTCGGTATACCGAAATTTTCGGTATGAAATATTTCCATACCGTTGCCATACCGACATTTCGGTATGTTCGGTATATACCGGTATACCGAACATTCGGTACGTACCAGCATACCGGTATTGCGGTATATATCGACATACCGAACATTCTCTATATACCAGCATATCGGTAGTGCGGTATATACCGGTATCGCGGTATATACCGACATACCGAAGAATCGGTACGTATCGACATACCGATACCGCGGTATATACCGAAGTTCGGTACGGTAACGGTATACCGCGGTATCAAAAAATTTATACCGTTACCGTACCGAAATCTTACGGTACGGTATCATACCGTACCGAAAATTACGGTATACCGAAAATTTCGGTATTCTCGGTATTTTTTCGGCACGATATGTGCGGTATGCGGTATATTCGGTATTTTTCCCCAGCCCTACCTACAAACACTAAACTTACTTTTTCCTCCACCCATATTACTTGTGGAAGCCGTGTGTTCATCCATCCTTTGTGCGTTCGGTCTGTAATTAGAAGCAGTTGGAGCAACAGAGCTTCGTTCTTTCCTCCTTCAAGCGTTCGGTTCTTCAAGTCTGGTATGAAGCATACGTGCGTTCGGTTCTGAGTTGAGAAGATGGGGTGTAGGGATTAGGAATGGGGTGTATGAAGCATTTGGATAGAATTTCTTTGCTTTTTTTTACATAAGGGTATATAGATCTTTTAGTATGGGGTGAATTGAGAAATTGGTATGATTTTTAAATTTTGGGTTGGGGTATATCTAGAAATGGAGTGTATTAGTAAAATAATAGGGTAGGAATAGCCCGCGTCATTTACTATAATTTTGATTACTAGTATTACTGAATTCGAAATTTCTTCCCCAATTATGGTCATGAAAATAATTTTTACTCCTTTCTTCACTCTTCTTCTAACTCTTGTTTTCTTCCAACCGCACTCCGCCACGTCACCCTACTCCATCCTCCAATCAGATCCACGCATCTCCATCTCCATCTCCATCGCCGATTACGGCGCCACCGCCACCGGCGTCCAATACGACACCGCCGCTATCCAATCTGCCATAGATGATTGCTCCTCCAACTATGCCCTTTACCACCGCCCTTGCCAGGTCATTTTCCCGCCGGGGAAGTATCTCACCGCCACATTATACCTAAAATCAGGCGTCATCCTCAACGTAACTAAAAACGCTACGATCCTCGGCGGAACGGAGCTGCAAGACTATCCAAAAAAACAAGAGAAATGGTACGTCGTGTTTGCGGAGGACGCGGCGGACGTGGGGATAACCGGCGGCGGGGAGATCAACGGCCAGGGATTGAAGTTCGTGAAGCGATTCGACGAGAGGAAGAACGTGATGGTGAGCTGGAATCGGACCGGCGCGTGTTTGGGCGACGAGTGCCGGCCACGGTTGGTGGGGTTCATCGGCTGCCGGAATGTGAGGGTTTGGAACGTCCACTTTGAACAGCCTGCTTATTGGTGGTACGTTGCGCTCTGCGAGTTGGATTCTAATTGGTAGTCGCTTTCGATTGTTTCTGGATAGGATTTTGCTTGCTTTTGATAGTATTATATGTTTTGCAATTATTGCCTAGTAGTTTTCGGAATTGCTCATTAGTCCTTGTTCTTTAAATCTCGAGCTAACTTAACCTCCATTTATCAATTTGTACGTAGTATTAACTTTTAAGATTTAACTTGAAATTTCATAGATCTGAAATCAATTTGGCTTGTCACAACCAACTTAGCTAGTTTTAAGCTTATTCTAAAGCTATATTAGGTTCCAGCTGATAAGTAATCGAACGAGCTTGAGCAATGTTCAAATGCTCCTTTATGTTATTTGGTTAACTGCATAAAATAGCTCTGTGAAGTAGGCGAGGCGAGGGACTGTTTATGCATATTTTCCAATAACTTGTGCAACTCCATCTTTTGGTCCTGAGCCTACGCTCGACTTAGAGCTAGGGATTTAGTTAACCAGTTGAAAATGAAACAGTATTTACAAAATTGGTTCTGCTCTGCCCATGAATTACCCATTATTTGTAGTTTAAAATGTTTTCAATGTTTATGTGACGTAGCACGAATTGAAACAATGCAGCTTGCATATAGTCCGTTCTGAGAACACGACAATTGCGGATATATCGATCCATGGAGACTTCAATACACCCAACAATGATGGCATAGACATTGAGGATTCAAACAATACATTCATAACAAGAAGCGTCATCAACACTGGAGATGATGCTATTTGCCCTAAGACGTACACTGCTCCACTGTTCAATCTCACTGCCACCAACTGTTGGATAAGAACGAAGTCTTCTGCCATCAAACTAGGAAGTGCAAGCTTATACAACTTCCAAGGGTTGGTATTTGACAACATAACCATAGTTGAATCGCATAGAGGGCTTGGATTACAAATCCGGGATGGAGGTACAAGAATAAAGATTACATTTTCCTTTTGATAGATTTTTTTGTTGATATTTGTTAAGTATACTGTATATATATCACCCAACAATTTAAGCTAGTACACACCACAGAGGAACATCATATGTTTTACTGATATTAATTCCTCCATCAAGCCAGTTATGTGCAGCCAATGTTATGTTTTATGAAGACTAGAATCCGTGACTGTTAAATGACTTTTACCTGTGAGATGATCGAGAGTGCATATCATTTATTTTCGTTTTATTTATCCTTGTAGGGAATGTCAGTGATGTTACCTTTTCAAACATCAACATCAGCACGAGATACTATGATGAATCGTGGTGGGGGAGAGCTGAGCCTATTTACATTACGAGTTGTCCACGACACAGCAACTCAAAGGCTGGGACAATCTCCAACCTACGATTCATAAACATCACAGCCACATCTGAAAATGGGGTGTTCTTGTCTGGAGCAAAAAATGGGCATCTGAAAAATTTGAAGTTTCACAATGTGGACCTAACTTACGAGAGATGGACAAAGTATGAGGGCGGGCTGGTGGACTATAGGCCAGGATGCCAAGGACTTGTGAAGCACAGCATGGCAGGGTTCATGATGGAGCACATTGAGGGCTTGAAGGTCGAGAATGTGAGCATGAGATGGGCCAAGGGGAGGACAGGTCAGTGGAATAATCCTCTTGATTTTCGTCCTTCGACTGTGACCAATATTTCCATTCAAAACTTCCATTCTGGATTGTATATACAATGAGAGGGCCAGGATCTGAGAATTTGATTTATGGTTGACCCCGGGAGAATGTGCTTCATGTGTATCTTAATTTAAATCTATTCTGAAATAAAAATTTGTGCTTCTGTATTGCCTTTCATCTGTGTTCTATGAGTATTCTTTACAAAAGCATTAGCATAATGATTCATGGGATTCCATTACTGTCTATTTCAAGCTTCATGTAGTCTTTACAAAAGCGTTATCATGGGATTCCACTACTGTCGATTTGAAGCTTCCATATTTACTTCTTTCGACATCAGCTAGAGTCTTGGATATGAGTGGTTCTTTATTTTTATATTTATATTTTATTCGTACTCTCGCTTGGACTTGAGCATTGGTATTCTCTGAACACTACGAAGTCATGGAATTCTCTGAACCATCTTTTTAAAGCATCATAAAGTGCTCTATGATTGTAACCTGGAAGGAAGCCTGGAATAGAACCCTCCTTTGCGGATACCATGCTCTCGTCTTTTCAGGTAAATCATTGCTCGATGTAATACTAGGAAAAAGAAGATGCTAAAAAAATTGATTCTTGACTTGCTTGAGCTCTCCAGGTATATTATTTTACTCATAAATCAAGCTTCCCAATCTCTATATATGACCCTCACTAGCCCAGAACAGATCACGCTTCCAATCTTCTTGAACATTGGCAGCAGCAGAAGAGCACTAACTGATCTTGTTTGCTTGTCCAGGTTCATTCTTCGCTCCCTTTAATAGTCGTTTCTTTATCTTCTTAAAGCACACCACTAGATAATGATTTGTTTCTTTTTGTGAAGCGATGGCTGATAGGACTGAGCCCAAGGCTGGTGAGGGTGACACGATGGCTGAGAGGACTGAGCCCAAAGCTGGTGAGGGTGACACAATGGCTGAGAGGACTGAAACCAAGGCTGGTGAAGGTGAGGCGGCAACTGAGAGGACTGAGATCATAGCTGGTGATGGTGGGGCAACGGTTCAGAGGGACGAGACCAAGGCTAGTGAGGGTGAGGCAGCGGCTGGGAGGACTGAGACCAAAGCTGGCGGGGGTGAGGCTACAACTGAAAGGACCGAAACCAAGGCTGGTGAGGGTGAGGAAACAACGGAGAGGACTTTGACCAATGCTGGTGATGGAGGGGCGACAATTCAGAGGAAAGAGACCAAGGCTGGCGAGGGTGAGGCAATGGCTGGGAGGACCGAGACCAAAGCTGGCGAGGGTGAGGCTACTACTGAAAGGACTGAAACCAAGGCTGGTGAGGGTGAGGAAACGACCGAGAGGACTGAGACCAGTGCTGGTGATGGAGGGGCGACAATTCAGAGGAAAGAGACCAAGGCTGGCGAGGGTGAGGCAACGGCTGGGAGGACCGAGACCAAGGCCGGTGGGGGTGAGATGAATTTTGATGGTTTTCTGGGCGCCATGAAGGAGGACGGGGCTTGTTCGGACAGTGGCCTGGAGAAAGCTTTCCAGGCACTTAGCCAGGGTGGGACAACTGGTCCTGTCACTAAAGACGTGCTTCGTCAGGCCATGGAAAATCAGGGCGTGAAGCTGACTGCTGATGAAGTTACTGGGATTGTTGTCAAGGTGAAGTCTGGTTGGAATGATGGGGAACATATTACCTGTCAGCAACTCAAAGACATCGTCAAGTACGTTTTCCAAACTTATACCCTTTTTTTGATTTTGTCAAGCAGCTTTCGTTCAAAGGGAGAAGTAGAATGATAGGGAAAAGTAAATTTGCTAAGACATTCATTCTACTTCATCGTATTAGGGCAATTTCTGATTTCACCTAAAGCTCACCTAAAACTAATACACTTGGTCACAACTCCATCTTGTAGGATAGACGCAACAATTAAAAAAAGAAAAAAAAAATCCCGCTGTTTTGCCCCAATAAATTGTATAGGAAGAGTTAAATTTAGCTTTCAAAATTGAAAAGTGAGTAAATAAGAAGAAATGGCCTATATGAATGAATTTATGCCTAAAATGAAGTGGAAAAAAATACTGCTAGTTTGAATTGACATATAATATTATTATCCCCGGCATTATTGAATTTATATTCCACAATTTTATACTACCTCCGTCTCATTATAATGGCTACGGACCCACCTGACACATATGCCGATACACATTTTTAACGGTTAATAATTTAAATTGTAATAAAATTAGAAAAATTTGATATTCTAAAACTACAAGATTAGACGAATTTAACAAGATCTCACTGATCTTGACTATGTTTTTTCTTATATAATTATGATAAAAATACGAATCAAACTTAAACAGTAAATAGTGTCAAAAAATCAAACGTGACAATAGGGACAGAGGAAGTATAGAATAGTTACTCTGGCACGCACGACGTGCATGTATATTAGTATATACTACATGTTGGAGATTAATACTACTATATAGCTTTAGAAACACCCTCCGTTTTTTTGTTTTTTTGTTTTTTTTTTCGTTTTTGTCTTTTAAAAAAATCACTAATACTTTCTTCTAATTTTAACCAGTAATTAAACAAGAGTCAAGAAATGCTGAATTTATAGATATTTAAAAATTTTCAGGAAATTTGGTTTAATTCCAGTGTGTGAACTTCACCCTTTGAAAATTTAAGAAAAAGATTAGTTTCCTTTTTGACTGTTTAAGTAAAAGTGGAAGATAATTCAAAATCCTAGAAAAGTTTTATATTGTGAACATGGAAACAAGATTTATACGTAACATAACCCCCCCCCCCCCCCCAAAAAAAAAAAAAAGGGGTAAAATACAACATTTTGAACATGATTAAATATCCTAGAAACATGTCACAGTGAACATAGGGAGTATCAAGAAACATTATATTAATGCACCTGATGTTATGCATGCATCTTTCTTAATCTTATAATATAAATTGTGGTTTAATATTAGATTTATTTATATATAAATATCTTCTTTAGTTAAGAGTCTAGCATTATATTTATGGAGTAGTTTATATTTTTAAGAAAATATGTAATATAAAGAAATAAAAGCGCACATTAAACCTTTTATTGGTTCCTCTTGAAATCTCATCATATCATTTGATTTGTAATAAGCGTGTTTTGATATGACTGTTGGCATCTGAACTTATTTTATGCAAGGAGAAAAAACAAGATATACTTAAACTAAGTTGGCTGCAAAATCTATTATTGGAAGATACACTTATATAAAATAATTGCTTTAAAGTTTGGAGTTTAAAGTTGGAAATATTGTCAGTGTGGCGACGTGTTCTTGGGCTCTGAAGGCCATGAAGGGGAAAACTGATTTGAAGGAAGATGATTTCGTCAAGTCCAACTGCGTCAAGACAGTCAATATTGTCGATCCAGATTTGCTTCGTAGGGGTTTAGAAATTCATGGTGTCGAGTTGAGTACGGAGGAAGTTGGTAGGATCATTGGCATGGTGAAGGCTAATTGGAAGGATCCAGATCATATTAGCTATCAGGAATTCAAAGACCTTGCCTGGTAAGTATTCTCAAACTCTATAAGTTATTTTAATTATTCCTGTAGGGATTTAATGAATAATCTATTTCATCTTAAAAAAGTCACTATGGCCTCAATTTCAACTAAATATAAACCTTCAAAATTGTTACCACAGTTCAAAAATTGGTTTGTTACAGTTTCGTAAATGAATAGTATTACAAATATTAAATCCCCTCTTACCAATAAATTCAAATCCATGTTCATCAGTAGGGGTGTAAATGAGTTAAAACTTTAGATTTTGCATCATCCCAATTAGGGGTGTAAACTAGCCGAGCCGAGCTTGAGCCTGGTGTAAATCGGCTCGGCTCGATTAAGTATAAATTAAGCTCGGCTCGAAGCTCGATGAGCTTTAAGAAATTGAGCTCGGCTCGAGCTCGAGCTCGACATAATATAATGGAATTTAAGCTCGGCTTGAGACTCGAATAAAACTCGACATAAAATTAGGAATAATTGTCAAATTATTGAATAATGAGCTTAAAACCTTGAAAGATTGAAGTTCAATATAAATATACTCCCTCCGTTTTTCATAACCTCACAATTTCTATAATACAGTACAGGTAATCCAATGTATACTTTTAATCATTAATAATTCAAATTATATACAATAGAAAATTATAAAAATTTAATATTATAAAACTATATGATTAGACGAATCCAACAAGATCTCATTTGACTATGTTTTATCTTATATAATTATACTAAAAAGTTGAATAAAAATTACTTGATAAATAATATCAACTACTATATAATATATAATGTTAAAAAAGAATGAAGGGAGTATTAAACTATTCCTAATTCCCGCTAATAGTCGCAACTTCTAACTCACAAAATGACATGTATCAAAATATAGTACTATATACTCATTTCGTCCCATTTAATTTGTCTTGTTTGACATCTACACACAATCCAATGCACGTTTTCAATCGTTAGTATCTCAAAATATGTATAATAAAAAAATTATGGAAAATATTTCCTCTGTTTTTTAAAGATTGATACGGACCCACCCAACACGCAGTCCAATGCACATTTTAAACCATTAATAACTTAAATTCGGGACAAGTAAAAATTTTAAAAGTTCGATATTTAAAAACTACAAAACGAGACGAATCTAACAAGATCTCACTTGGCTATATTTTAACTTTTATAACCATGATAAAACTTTAAGTCAAAGTATATAAATAAACAATAGCATTTGTCAAACCGTAGCTAAAAAAAAAGGAGGAAGTATATATTCTAAAACTACATGATCATACGATTATAACAAGATCCAACTTGATTATTTTTTTTCAAATATATACTTGCAATAATTGAGTCAAATTTAAAACATATATATTTTGTTTAAAACGGTATTGGATATTTTTGTGGCTTTTTAGGCCCCGTTTGGATGGGCTTTCGGATGAGTGTTTTTGGCTGTTGTTTTTACTAAAAGCACTTCTAATTAAAAAAAATAGGTGTTTGTTTGGGGGAAGCAGTCAAGGGGTTGCTTCTCCCAAAAGTAGAAGTCAAAAACACCTAGTAATGTATGCAAAAGTCTGAAATGCCCCTATTAATTTAATAAAATTACACAATAAATTAATATACTATTCCCATATAAATAGCATGTCATTTTTGTTAATTATAGCATTTCAAAAACATTTTTATTTTACTTTAAAAAAAGAGTTGTTTTTCAAAATTTTTATCCAAATACAAGTTGTTTGCTTCAGTTTTTTAATTTTACTTCTACTTCTATTTTTGGTTTTTATTTTTTTAAAAGCTCAACCAAACGGACCATTAATCAGTGGGCGCTTAAATTCGGAGCATTGGTATTGGGCCCACCTCAGGGCCTTTTCAGTCCAATGTTCAAGAGATATAATAATACTACTAGTATTACCCCACCCGAATGGGCGGGGATGGTATATGATAACAATAGATAGAACATAATTAGCATAAATTAAAAAGATAATAAAATATTGAAATATAATATTGGTTTGTAGACAGATACGAAATAACACACATCTAAATGTGCTTCAGTTTTGTATGAAATAATTGTTAACACCAAACTATTTCGCCCATTGTATATATAATTAATTTACCGACAATTAAACCAAAAATATTAAATATTCAAATTCAGATTATTAACCACAATAGGTTAAACAATAATTCATTATTTTGAATGTATATAATATTAATTCAACATCTGTCTCAAATAATGTATTTGAGTTACCAAAAATTATGACATTACACAAATTAATTACTCCCTCCGTTTTTATTTAACTTCTCCACTTCTTCACTGCACGCAATCCAATACACATTTTTAATCATTAATAACTCAAATTATATACAAGTGAAAATTGTAAAAATTTGATATTATAAAACTACACGATTAGATGAATTCAGCAATATCTCAATTGACTATGTTTTATCTTACATAACTATGCTAAAAAGTTGAATCAAAATTACTTAATAAATAGTACCAACTATGTAAATGGTAAGGATATTAAAAAACGGAGGGAGTATTACATAGTATTATGGAATATGGATAACATTCTTTTTTCTTTTCTTTTTTTTTTTTTTTTTTGAGAGTAATGAAATTTTTATTCCATAGCCAAAACTTGGCACATCCACAACAACAAAGCCATACCAACAACAAAGCCATCCCTTCACAAAATACGATATAACGCAACAGACAAAAGCACTACACCGCACATCATTAGAGTTCAGAGATACATGACCGCACCAGCTCAGTAATGAAGCATCAACATTTTGTCATCCAATCCAGAACCATTTGGCCGAACCTACCAAAAAAACGTAGAAGACAGCAGCATGTCTGTGGGCAGCATACCGACCAACCATCAACCTCCCACAATACCATGCTTGGAGACAGATTACAAAGTCGGATCTTTCATAAGAGACCAAGCCACCCCTCTCTCAATCATAGACTGTAACCTGCAAATCAGTAGTCAAAAACTCATGGCCACTGCCATCTACAGCCACTTTTCAATTTTTACTCCACCCGCAGCTCCTTGGCGTGCCCAATGATCCGGCTCCTCGTTACATTCCCTCAAGGCATGTTGCACCCTCACTGCTCCACCAAAGTTTAGCACTGCCATAATAGGCACCATCAGTTCTGAGAATCTCCATGGGACTGTGTCTGCATTCCTCAGCCAGCTGATTAGATTTTTCGAGTCACATTCGATCACCAACTTTGGGATCGGAAAACCTTGGTCGCGTATAATTGCCTCACAAACTCTACTCACCGCCATTACCTCGGCCGCATTTGAATCTGAGCAACCAATATGTTCAGACAATATAAAAATTACCTCACCATCATCATTTCGGATGACACCACCAATTCCGGAAGGACCCGGATTCCCAAAAGAAGAGCTGTCCGTATTCACTTTCCACCAGTCCCTATCCGGTTTTTCCCAAACCAAACCAGTCCTTGGTGGCCTCCTTCTGCTTGCAACCTGATGAGTAAAAGTTCCTGGAAAGTTATTGTCCAGAAATGTTAGATTTCCATACATCGCTCCCCTGTTCGCCTGCCACCAAGACCCCACCCTCCACCTAATCTCATCCTCCACCATGATCCTATTAAAAGCATGTCCTTTAAAAACTGCAGCGTTTCTCCATTGCCACACAAACCACAAAGTTGCCAATCCTGTCAAAATCCAAGCTTCCTTTTGGCCATGTGATGGGTTAAAACCAAACCACCACCTTACCAAACTATTTACGCGACCTGGGATGCCCCATTTAGCACCGAAACAGGCAACTCCTTTATACCACAGTGGGAATACTTTCTCACAATGGCAGAACAAATGATCAATAGTCTCATTCTCTTTCTCACACCAAGGACATATTACATTCATACCTGGATAACACCCTCTCCTAGCAATAAGGTCCCAAACAGGCAGTTCCCCGTGCATCACCTTCCATCTCAATAACTTGACTTTCATTGGGCACTTAACCTTCCAAAAAGAATCCCAAAACTCCCTATGCTCAGCGTTAACTATGTCTGCTGTATGATGCTAGCAAGAAGCAGCACTATAGCGCCCATTTCCTTCCATTATCCACTTGACCGAATCATTTGAATATCGATTCAACCTTTGGCTCTCAAGGACCTGCATAAATTCCGCCCAAATTCCCACGTCCCAATCAAACAGCGGCCTCCTTAAGCTAACATCCCAACTCCACTCAAAACCACTCCACCTCCCGTACTCAACGACCTTCCCCTTCTTATTGACTGATAATGCAAATATTCTGGGGAATCTTTCCTTCAACAGCTCCCCCCCCCCCACCCACACATAATGCCAGAAGCTAGTTCTACAGCCGTCCCCAACCATTATTTTAAAACAGCTCCTGGAACTCTCCAAACTCGGTTTATCCCATTCTCAGCTAATGGAACCCCATAAAGAACGCTCAGCCCTGGTTGATGGGATCAACGGATCATCCATTCTATAATATTTAGCGCTTATCACCTTCTTCCAATACCCATTTTCAGTCCCAAAGCGCCACTTCCACTTAAGCAGTAAAGACTCATTATAGTCCTGAATAGGTCGAATATTTAAACCTCCACCTCCTTTGTGTGTACAAATAACATCCCAACAGATCGTGTACAATCTCTTATTGCCACCCCATTCGTTCCAAAAAAACTGCCTTTTAAGTAACTCCAACCTCTCCGCCACCACCCTAGGGGCTTTAAAAATAGACAAAAAATAGGTCGGAAGACTCCCGAGCACTGAATTAATGAGACATGTCCTCCCTGCCTGTGATAGCATGCGGCCCTTCCACCCCACTAAACGCCTCTCCATCTTCTCCAATACCGGCTGCCATAGAGTCGCTCCATTGATCATCCCCCCGATGGGGATGCCTAGGTGTTTCAAAGGCCAACTCCCAACCCCACAACCAAGTACACTAGCTGCCTCCCTTACTAAATGATTAGTACAGTTGACCCCATAAACACTGCTCTTCCCGTAATTAATACGCAACCCCGTGGCTAGGGTTAGACAGCGGAGTATTCTTTTGATAACCATAACCTGTTCAACTTCAGCAACACAAAATAAAATTGTGTCGTCGACATTCTGAAGATGGGACACTACCGCACCGCAATCCCTGTCCCCAACTTCCAGCCCGCGGAGCACTCCCATTTCAACTGCCTTGATTATCAACTTGTGTAAAATCTCAGCCACCAATACAAAGATATCTGGTGACAGTGGATCGCCTTATCGTAGACCCTTTTGCATTTTGAAAAAGCGTGTAGAGGATCCATTGATGAGCACAGCTGCCTCCGCTGAACAGACACATTCTCTAAGCCTTCGAATCCATTTTCCATCAAAATTCATAGCCTCTAATACTCTGAAAGTTGCCTCCCAAGATACGTTATCGTACGCCTTGGTGAAGTCGAGCTTTATGACAAGACCGCTCCTCCCAGCTTTCTTTGTAGAATGTATAGTTTCGGCTGCGATCAACACCCCATCTAAAATCTGACGGCCTTTGACGAATGCCATTTGCGTTTGCCCCACCAAATTCCCAATCACCTCCTTTAGTCTCCTAGCTAGCACTTTGGCAATTAACTTGTAGACACTGCCAACGAGCAAAATGGGGCGAAACTCACAAAACTTTATTGGATTCTCGACTTTTGGAATAAGTGTAATGAAAGATCTCACAGCTTCCATGGGTCCTCCGTTCTCAAGTACCCTGAACACAGCCATCACCTCCCCTTTTATGGTCTCCCAATATCTTTTGAATAAGCCTAAGTTATACCCATCCGGTCCGGGAGCTTTATTCCCGTCACAACTCCACACTGCCGACCTAACTTCCTCCTTGGAAAAGACCATCCCCAACCTGCTCCTATCCTTCGTAGCTAGCCGCTCCAAACCCAAGCCTTCAATATTAAAAACCTCATCTTTTTGTTTAGCAAATGAAGCTTTGAAATGAGCGAATGCCAACTCTTTTATGTCCCCTGGATCCACTACCACCGAATCACCATCCTTAATTGCCTGCCTCTTCGAATAGCTGCCACAATCTGGAAGAACCTGGTATTGCTATCCCCTTTCTTAATCCATTGGACCCTCGATTTTTGGAGCCACCTTCTCTCTTCCGCCAAAAATAGCTTCCTGAGATCACTCATTTTACTTAACCATTGCTCCCGCGAAGCTACATCACTATCATTACCCTGTATCCTAAATTCAAGTGCCTTCATATCTTTTAGCAACTGCTGAATCTTTTTTTCAATCTCATATGCGCCATATCCCTCCCAACCTTTGATCTTGTTCTTCAGCAATTTTAACTTCCCAACAAGCCCACAACCCCTTGTCTGACCTTCCCCCACAAGTTCTGTAAAGCCCTTCTCATCCATCCAATAATTGTAGAAACAGAATGGAACCGGCCCCCATGTCTTCTCCACAAGCTCCAATATCACCGGATAATGGTCGGACATAACCGATTCCCCCCTCTTTTGAACCACAGCCTTACCAAGACTAAACTAACGAGGAGAAACCAAAAATCTATCAAGACGACTATGCGCACGCCCACCCGTCCCCACCCATGTAAAATTACCTCCCTCCATAGGAAAATCAACCAGTCCCATACGATTGATAAAATCCCTAAACTCCCTCATGGACCCGCCATCCTCGCTCCTCCAACCCTTTCACCCTCCCCACTCACGACATTGAAATCCCCGGAAAAACACCATAACTCACCATTGGAGCTATCACACCTATGAACCAGGAAATTCCACAACTCAGCCCTCTCTCTCCGAGCATTCGGAGCATGAATGCTGATAAGATTTATCTCGCCATCCACCCCTGACAGTTTACCCTTCACCCAAATGAAGCTATGGTCCTGATCAACGACGTCAAACGACCCACTACCCGAGTCCCACACAATTAACAGCCCCCCTGCGCTACCTGCAGCTGGTTGAAAACAGAACTTGCACCCTTTACCACCCCACAACCTAAACACCAGACGATCTCTAACCTCCCCCATTTTGGTTCTTGAAAGTAAGCTATCTCCGGCCTAACCTTCCTACACAGCCACACAACAGCCCTACATCTAAACCACCACCACCCCCCCCCCCCCCCCCCCCCCCGTTTAAACCCCTCAAATTGCACGTAATTATCCGCATATCACTTCTGATCACAATCAAAGCCACCCTAACTCCCTATATTTCCCCAATAACCTCCTTCCACACCCCGGCTAGCAGCTTTATCTCTATCCACCAGGAGGCCCAGACCCAACCCTTCTGCAAGCGCAATAGTTTTTTCTACCTCCAATCGATCCACCAACTTGACCTCTCCATTCTTCCATACCGTAGTAAACTCCAATTGAGCAAACCCCACTCCCTTTTTCCCCTGATGGAGACCATCTTGCCCTCTAGCCACCCGCACTCTCTTACCAGTTTTGTTGCCCATTTTCCGTCGACTACGGCTGGTCCCTCGTCTTCTGACAAGCACCCAGCGCAAAGTTTCCTCAATCTCCCTCATTTTATGTGGCACCTCCACCTCAACCCTATAACCCCCCTGAAAATTTTCCCCCTGAGCACTACCCACCACTTGCTTCCCCAAATCTGGCCGAGCATCGACTTCCCCCATCTCCAAAGCATTGTCCGCACAACTCCCCACACCAACCCTCGGCCCCAGCCTGTCCTCATTCACACCAAAACCCCGAGCCTCCGCCACATCCGATCCTTCAAGAGCGTCCCCCTTCCCCAATCCAATATCCTCATCCGATGTTATACTTTCGACACTCCCACCCATGGTAATCCTAGTTCCCTCCGCCACTCCACCATTTTGGTTGATTTGGTCGAGAGCTGGGTCAATAAGCCCACTCCCAACGATCACCCCGTCGGTAGGCCCAATAGGCTCATTGTCCAAATCCACAGACCCAATACCCCTACTAACTCTTGGTATTGCTGGTTCATTTGCTGAAGGCCCAACTGGCCCAGAGTCCATATCCACAGGCCCACCATCATAGGTCCTCACATCCCCCACTAATCCCATCACCCCACCGATGTCCATGCATGCAGCGTCTTGGGAGCATAACTGCCCTGCTGCATTGATTACTTTGTTCTTCAAAGCCGCCTCTTTCAAATTTACCACATCCCAAGACATATCTTCTATGCACCTTTCCACTCCCCGATACTCTACATGCCCGGACCTCCTCGCCGAGGATTGCTCCGGCGACTCTACCCCTTGCGCCACCTCCTTCTCTCCCCTCCGACGCGTAACAGCCCTACATCCCTTACTGTCCTCAGCCACCACTACCGCCTCGCTGAAACATGCAGTTATCCGAACGTTAAATTCAATCCTTCCAACCAAAATTTTGATTTTGTGTGGAATAACAGCATCACCCTTAAGAGCCACCAACAACCTTGCCCTATCAAACCTTCTCTTCTCCCTTGTTTCAGTATCAGGGTTAACTAAAGAACCCCAACCTTCAACCAATCATCGGAAATTTTCCACGCACCAAACATTGAACGGGAGCCCAGTCACATGTATCCAGACAAACTGTCAGCAAACTGAAAAACCTTCAGCCCACACCCATTTCCATTCTATCAGGTGATTATCTCGCCCATCCCTCAAAAACGCGTCCCTCGCCGTATGATTTTCGAATACCGCCACTACCGTATGGCCGCCACCGTAAAAGACATCCCCACACTTGATGTTCACCATAAAGCCATTCCTGGAACTCTATCATTCCATCGAGTTCCCTTAACGTCACCACTGCTGACTTTTGTAGCCACTCCATGTCTTCTTCAACAACTTCAAGGTTTACCCCTCCCATCCTCCTCCCCTTCGGCCCATGATAGTTTTGAGCCCGGTCTCCTTTGAGCACTTGAGTATATAATCTATCGTCTCTCCAAGCAGCCCTTTGAACCTTTGCTCCATTTTCATGCCCCTTCCCACCACTAATTCTATTGTTCTCTCCCTGAGACTTCCAGGTCCTAGCAAAATGCCCTAAATAAATAAACTATGTATACAATATTTATTGGTCTAGAATTTAATCCAAATTTTCAGCAAAAAGGTTCTTTAGGCTAAAAAAATCCTAATCAAACAAAAAAAGCAAATAAAACCACAATTAATTTTTTATTCTTTAAAATTAGATCATTGTTTGAATAGTAACAAAAACAATTATGCATACCTTCAATATGGATAATTTAACATAATTGATATGAAACAAATAAAATATTTAACTCAAAAATATCCTAAATAAATAAATTAATTATATTGCTAATATAATGAAAAATATTTATTATTAAAATAAAGATTAATTTTTAAAATATTAAAATTTATTAAATAATGTAAATATTTTTTCTCTACATTATTTATAACTAAATTATAAGTTAAAATATTTTGGAGAGGATATGTAGATTTTTTTTTTTTATGGGTTATTGTTTTCAATGCCCAATAGTTTATAATAGTAAAGTTTGAAGTTACTGTTCATAACAACAATAGCTTTATTATATTATAGATTATTGTCATTTTTTCTTTTTTTCTTTTTTGAGGAGAAAATATACTTCCTCCGTTCTTGTGAAATTGCAACATTTCACTTTTTGTTACTATTCATTGTTTAACTTTGACTCAAATTTTTATCATAGTTATACAAGGAGAAATATAGTCAAGTGAGATCTTGTTGGAATCGTCTTTTCTTGTAGTTTTATAATATCAACTTTTTATAATTTTTACTTATACACAATTTAAGTTATTAATCGTTGAAAATTTGCATTGGACTGTGTGAAATGAGTGAGTGTTGCAATTTCATAGAAACAGAGAAGTATTATTTATTGAATAGAAGAGTACAAACATATCACAACCTATTCCACCACCACTGCTACAAAACACCAGCAGATAATAAATAAGTACAACACTAGCCCCCCACAAGTACAATGCCTCGTACCAACATTTCACAGCCAATTCCACCACCACTGCATCAGACGTCCTTCGACACAGACAAGCACAAGCCCCTATCTTGACATCTTATTACCATCCACAAAACCGCAGTTACTAAAATGAACCCTGTAGCAGATCATGCAAAAATGCAATGTAGCCAGAAACATGTAGCAAAAATGCATTGTCATTTTTTCTTATTGCACTAACTAAAAATTGAAGCAATAAGGTATTTTCCGCGAACCAATGTATATATTTAACGCATAATATCTCAAAATATGTAAAAATAAAAATTATAAAAATTTGATATTATAAAACTATGATGAGACGAATCCAACAAGATTCCACTTGACTATATTTTATCTTCTTTTTTTTGCTCAACAGCCAACAAAGGCTAGGAAAAGAGGACTATATTTTATCTTATATAACTGTGTTAAAAAATTGAATTAAAATTACTGAATAAATAAATAACTATTCATCACTTGTTACAACTTTTGTTGGAGTATATAATTACATATCAGATCAAATTGCCCTCTGATAGGGTAACATCTAAAGAACGTCAATGGCCAAACACAATCATATAATGTAAAAAAAAAAAAAAAAAAAAAAAAAAAAAAAAAAAAAAAAAAAAAAAAACCCTATTATTGGCCATTATGTTCAACCCAAACTTTGAACTAAATGAGGAGACATTATTATTGGTATTCCCTTTGAACAAATTTATATATAGACATCTGTTTTTCAAAATTTGAATATACAAACAGTCAAACACTTTATTTGAATTTAAGGTTGTACGCCGACGACACGAATATTCTACTCCAGTTAGACTCTAGTACCATGTTATATAGTTTATACTTAATATGGCTGTTAGTATTTGAAATACTTTTATATGAATGGAGAAAATATATTACTAGTTGATATAAGTTGGAAAAGTGTATTATTTGAAGATATATAGTACAAAAAGGATAATTTTGATATATGTTTGAAAATATGTTAGTTTGGCGACGTGTGTTTGGGCTATGAAAGCCGTAAAGGAAGGAGCTGATTTGGAGGAGGAAGCTTTCGCGAAGCCTAACAGCGGCACAACAAGAAATATTGTGGCTCCGAATTTGTTTCGTATGGCTTTGGAAATGCATGGCGTCGAGTTGAGTCCAGAGGAAGTTGAATCGAGTATTCGCCTGGTGAAGGGTGATTGGAAGGACGATGCCGATCATATTAGCTACCGGGAATTCAATAATCTTGCCCGGTAAAGTATACTACTATATCCTTTAAATATCTCGAACCTAAATATACATACTTATATTTGATCACACAAATTAAAGGATAATTTTGAAACTTGATATGGCTGGTGGCTGCCTGCAGTGTGGCGACATATGTTTGGGCTGTGAAAGCTATCAAGGAGGGAACTGATTTGGAGGGGAAAGCTTTCTTCGCCAAACCAGCTGCTTATAACGACGACGACGACCGTAGGACAAGTGGTGATAATATTGTTGTTCCGAATTTGCTTCTTGGTGGGGGTTTTGGGAATTCATGAGATCCATCTGACCCAAGAGGACGTCGGTAAGATTATTGGCAAGGTGAAGGCAGATTGGAAGTATGAACATCATATTAGCTTCCAGGAATTCAAAGATCTTATCTAGTAAGCACTACTACGTACCCTTGAACTGATCAAAACCCTTTTTTTTTTTTGGTTACATACACTAACTATTATTCACTCACTCTGATGAGTGATGATCTATATAAATTTATGTTAAAAGAGTACTTTTCTTTCTTGTAAATTTAATGATGTACTAATAATTAATGTTGTGGTATTCATCATCTCAGTGTGGCAAAATATGTTGGGGCTCTGAAGGAGCAGCAGGTGCCTAGCACCACCACCACCACCACCACCACATCCAGTTGGGAAGATAATAAGGGTTTCAAAGCATTAATGAGGAAGGGAGAGAGTGGTAGTCCGGTCACCGGAAATGTGCTTAGTTGGGCCATGTATATTGTTTTTGATGAGAATGCCAGGTTGACTGCTGGGGAAGTTGAAGGGATTCTTTTTCAGACAAACCCTAATTGGAAGCATGGAGTCACCCCTCGGGAATTCCAAACCATTAAAGAGTAAGTAATACTACTAATATAGTACTACTATATCCTTACACTCTAACCTACTACTATTTCATTCTTTCTTTCCATATCTTTGCATTATTATTATTATTATTATTATTATTATACACATTCTCCTTATAATCCAATATATTCAGAATAGATTAATCCAATTTTTTGGATTCAAACATTCTCAAACAGAGCCATAATAATATTGTTTAGTTTGAGGCTTTGACCAAAATTTTATCTTCTTGAATGAGTTTTACCTATTTTATCACCTTCAAATTAACTACAACGAATATTTTGTTTATGACCAGGTTTTAATGTTAGAATTTTTTTAGGCTCCAGAAAAATTGATCTGAATTAATAATTCAATTTTTTGAAATAGTAATAATTCATTTTATTTGAGAAATACAAAATCTACCTCACAACTAGAGATGTACATGTGTTGACAAATTTTTAAGAAATTATTTGTGAATGCAAACTTAGTGAAATCAATTATGTATTGTGAAATAACA